>OY992889.1:88304993-88432493 GCA_963921405.1 Cepaea hortensis | reverse complement strand
TGGTTTAACAAACAAAACAAAACAAAAATTCGAATCCTCACCGATTCGCGGCGATTGAACTAGCCAGGCGGAATTAATTCCCCAGGCTCAAGACTCCCTTGTCTCAAACCGCTAGATCAGTGGTTCTCAACCCTTTTTGGCCCATTCCCCCCTTCACCATATTTTCAGAACGCCATTCCCCCCCCCCCCTTCCTATCAAAAATTTGGCCCGTTCCCCCCTTCACCGTATTTTCAGAACGTTATTCCCCCCCCCCCCTTTCATATTTTCTATCTAAAAATCCCCTCACCCCTACACAGTATACGTAAAAGTGGAAGGCAAATGTAATAGCATATACTAAAACAAGTCTAGACATCCACATAAAACATGATTTGTGAGTCTACTTACTTTATAAAATGAATTTTAGAAGGACGAGACATACATAACTGTAAAGTATGAAGGGAAAAACTATGTCAAATAATCGGTTCTTGTATTAACACGATCTTGAAATGGTCTTCATTCCCCCCCTGGAAACCCTGAAATTCCCCCCTGGGGGGGGGGGGGAATTCCCCACCGGTTGAGAACCACTGCGCTAGATAATATAGACAGTAGACGACAAAATCCGCCACGATCCGAATCGAATTCATAACCACCGGGTCGGTAGGCGAGCGCCTAACCACTGCGCTACCCCGGATCCCGGACTAGGCAAGAATGGTTCCGAATTGTAGCTAACAGAGAGGGACTCGGACAATGGTGTCATCACCATTTGTACACCGTTAGTGGAGAACTGTAAACTACTGAACGTAAACTTGCCAAGACATTAACAACAGCAAACAATGCTGGTGTTGACTGCAAACGTCCTGTAAAAAAAAAATGTTTTGCATCGCTGTCAACAGCAGCATCTTTCAGCTGTCTGTTGATTTCTTGGCAAGATTACGCTCAGTAGTTTGCCATTGCTTTCTGAGCGGCCGGCTCAGTTATCCCGCAAGTCACCAGCGGGGGACGAACCGCTCCCAGCTCTCGCCCGCTTACGAGACTCTGCGTGATTAACGGGATTACGGAGAAAGTGTTGTAACCCCTCGGCCAGAGAGACCGGCAAACGTCCTGTAAAGGATATGCAATAACTGAGAGGAGACTGTGCCATAATGAACATTGATAGGAGAGATCTAAGAATGATAAATAACATGTATTGATAACAAAGGGCAGCCATAAGAAATGACAACCAATTTTAACTTTTCAACACATTAAACAAGGCTGAAGACATGGTACTATAACCTGATCTGTTAAGTTTCAACAACGAAATAATAATGAGATCCATACCTGACATACTAGGAATATAGGTTGATGAGCATAATGTAAACAACCTGTGTTATGCTGATCGCTGAAATAACGCGCAATTACAAAAAATGATAGATATAGTTGCAACGGACAGTTAAAACAAAACACTTAGTCTGAATAGCAGTATAACAGTAGTAATTATTACTACAAAGAAAAAATGAATATCTAAATGCAACACCAAAGTGATTGGAACTATTCTGAAACACATTAATGTATTTAAGTATGTGGGTACTTTAATAACAGCAGGCCGGTCTCTCTGGCCGAGGGGTTACACCACTTTCTCCGTAATCCCGTTTATCACGCAGAGTCTCGTAGCGGGCGAGAACTGGGAGCGGTTCGTCACCCGCTGGTGACTTGGGGGATAACTGAGCCGGCCGCTCAGAAAGCAATGGCAAACTACTGAGCGTAATCTTACCATGAAATCAACATACAGCTGAAAGATGCTGCTGTTGACAGCGATGTCCTGTAAAAGGATATGCGAATTAAAAAAAAAAATAATAAATAACAGCAGAGGGAAGATGTATTAGGGAAGTTTAATGCAGAATAGTACAAGCAAAGGCCGCATTTCGCAAGATGAATACTGTTCTCTACAATTTATCTTTGTAAATAGAGGTAAGGGAAAGAGTTATTAAGGACTATATTCAGCCAATTCTGATGTACAGATCTGAACCGTGAGGTGAGTATAAACATTTTTTTTTTCAATTCTCATTTTCTCTTCATTACTTTCATTTTTTCATCCTTTTGTTCTTCTCGTCCGGTCGCCACCCTCTGATGTAGTCACAGGAGATCGCCTTGACTGTATGTTGTGTTTGTGAATGTGTTTGTTTGTTGATGAAGGCTAATCGCCGCAATGTCCTGTATGCGTCTTAATTCTGTTATTAAAGCTGCACTACTTTATGTCATTTTATATTGTTTATACATGCATGACACAAGACTATCTAGCTGTGTTCCGCTATCTCTCTTTCCACAATTCTGTCCCGTTGTCACATGTTCCAGTTTTTGTCTTGCAATAATCTGGCCAAAAATTGATGACTACTTCTTTCGGATGTTTGTGATAAGTTATTTTTGTGTGCCTTTGTCTGTATCCGATCCTGGGTATAACGACGCCAATTAATCTTATTTTTCTGCGTTCATCCGAAATAGTTTTTGGACGTAATTGCGTTGTGCCTGTTTACAGCAGAGCTGCGATATTTGCTCATTTCGACCGACACATCCGACTTATGCGGGCATTTGTTGACCAGGTTAACCTTCCCGGAAATTCATAATCATAATCATCGTCAGCATCCGGGGTTTATTGTGCTTTCCTTAATTAAGAAGATATGAAAACCCCAATCCCCCACCCCTCCCCCAATAACTTAAAACAGTTAGTTGCATGTCTTTCCAGGACGTCGCAATCAACCCCAGCATAAATTAGACTTCGAAGTGCCCAAATGGACGAGCTCTCTAGCTCTTAAACTTCCGGTACTCTGATGACAAGGCAGCGGGATATTTTCCTACAGGCGTCAGTTTGAACTGCAAAGTTGACTTCTCACGCAGAAAGCAATGGCAAACTACGGAACGTAAACACTTTTTTTTTAAAATGTGTGTGCGCTAGTTATTGCTTTCTGAGCGACCGACGCTCATACTATTGTTAAAAATAAACATAAAGCTTCCAAATCGCCTGCAGTTGATATTGAATGCGGTTTGCGGGATTGCGAATCGTGTACGCTACTCGTTGGCCACAAACGCCGGCTAAATGCTTCATGCTCTTACAGGACGTAGCGATCAACCTCGAGTTGATGATCTGGACAATTTACGTTCAGTAGTTTGCCATTGCCGGTCTCCCTGGCCTAGATGTTAGCGACTTTCTCCGTAATCCTGTATACTCTAGTGAGTAACTTGACGTGCGAGGGAATCGGTGGCGGTTTTAGCCGCGTCGGTAACTTACGGGGTATGTGAGCCGGTCGCTCAGAAAGCAATGGCAAACTACTGAACGTAATCTTGCCAAGAAATCAACAATGAGCTGAAAGATGCTGATGTTGACAGCGATGTCTTGTAAAAGGATATGCGAACAAAAAAACAGTTTGTCATTGCCGGTCTCTGTCGAGAAGGGATTATGGACGCGGTTCGTAATCCCGCTTACCCGCGATCGAAACACAATTGCGCGCGATTTGGTAGCAGACCGCGTTGCGCTGGGTTTTAACGAATTGGTGTGGGGGCCGGTCGTTCAGAAAGCAATGGCAAACTACTGAACGTAAACTTGCCAAGACATCAACAACGGTAGTAAAATTCTGGTGTTGACAGCGATGTCCTGTAAATAGGATACACAAAAAAAAAAAAAAAAAAAACGTGTGTCATTAATTTCGGAACTAGAAGCTAACGTTCAAGCCAACGTAATGCCGGTGTAGGGGATTGAACCCCCTACCTCATCGCCAACTGAGCACAGGAAGTTTAAGAGTTCTGTCACTTAAGCCGTGACAAATCAACCCACGACGATTATTTGCTGGAGTTTACCGTGTTTCTTTGTAACCACTTTCTGAATCTAGACCTCTCTCTCTCTCTCTCTCTCTCTCTCTCTCTCTCTCTCTCTCTCTCTCTCTCTCTCTCTCTCTCTCCTCTTTCACCCCCCCCCCTCTTTCTTCCTCCTGTGCACAAAAGGTCAAGGGGTTACATCAAGTGGTCTGATGGTATTTCCGCAACCCGATTACAGCCTGAGTGTGTATGTGCAGCTGTGTTTGTGCAATCTGGGGTGGTGACATTGTCGTAAATGGGGGTGGGTCGTGTGTAATCAACAAAGGGCTGCGTTTCTACAGAATGTTAGAATAATATAGAAAGTAGCAATTAGACAGACAGGAGGAACAATATATGGTGCTGGGAAACATTATGGAAAGTAGGACACATATGGGAAAGTAATAATATGAAAAGTAGCTATAAGATTGGAAGTAATAATAAGTCATTAAGTAAGAATAAGACAGTTAAGTAGACATAATATATCACGTTGGATCAATATATAAGCCGAGGGGTTAGCAGCTTTCTCCGTAACCCCGAATACTCTCGTGGTTAACGTGAGCGCACGAGAATTGGAAGCGGTTCGAGTCGCGCCAGTGACTTATGAGAGTATGGAGCCGGTCGCTCAGAAAGCAATGGCAAACTATGAACATAATCTTGCTAAGATATCAACAATCAGCTGAAAGATGCTGATGTTGACAGCGATGTCCTGTAAAGGATATGCAAAAACATCAATGTATAAGCATGAAGAATAACATAGAAAATAGGAATAAGATAGAAAAAAAGGACTAATACAGAGGGTATGAATAAGACAGACAGTAGGAATAATATAATCAAATAGGAATAATACAGAAAGCAAGGAAGAATTGGAGCAAGGTGGCTAGGCGCTCGCCTGCTGGTCAGGAGGTCATGGGATCGGATCCACATATGTGGATAAATATTTAAAATGGACAAGGGTTTCCCAGATTCACCCAGCCTAAAATAGACAAGGGTTTCCAGATTCACCCAGCCTAAAATAGACACGGGTTTCCATATTCGCCCAGACTAAAATGGGTACCAGAAAACGCCATGAGAAATAGAGACGGTCACGTGATAATGACCACATGATCAACCAAAGCCGAATGGTTTGTAAAGGTACCTGTCTAACAGCATATGTCCTGCACTTACAACTAATGCAGAAAATGGCAATAAGACAGAAAGTAGGAACAGAATAGTAAATAAGAACAATATAGAAAATAGAGATAATACAGAAACGAGAAATAAAACAATAAGTATTAACTAAGTATAAAAAGTAGGAATGAGGTTGAGAGTGTAAGGAAAATAGAAATTATGAAGGAAATTGAAAGTGTGAAGAAAATATAAAGTATGAAGGACATAGAAAGTATGAAGGAAATAGAAAGTATGAACAGGGCAGTAAATAGAAACAAGTTATAAAATAGGGACAAAAATACTCATAGTTTTTTGTCCCAGTTAATTGTCATATTTGTTCAAAATCTGTCCAGGAAATATAGTGAGGAAAGTGATTAACAGTGAGACCAGTAACATTTTTTAAATAGTTAATTACTTTAGAACCCAAATATGCAGTTGACACTGTCTTTCTTTCAAATTGTGCTAAGGAATTGAAAAAGTTACTTACGCCTGTTAGAAGCGACAGTGAAGATGAAAATATGTTTGTGAACTTAGCAAAAATGTCCACAGTCAAAACTACATGTCACTGAAGAATAAAATCCACAATGAATACATTCAGAATATCACAAACTTACTGTGGATGAAGAAGAAGGAAAATACGGACATTCCACACGATCTCAACATTGATGATAAAAGCATGAAGCCTCGGAAATTGAAATAATTTCGCCATTTTAACAGATCAGGTGTCATGGAATGATTAATCGTCTTAAGCAACTTTCCGTCTTTGCCCTGGGCTTATAAACAGCAGTTTTCACCATTTATCCCCCTTTAGTTTGATATATAAGACAATATGTCTGCTACCATATTAACAAATTTTAAGTCTAAACTGTGATACACCCCTACTTCCCATTTTCCGACTTCTGTTCAAGTTATAACATTTACACCGTCCACCATATAAGTCAGTAAAATGGCCCGCTAGATCAGTGGTTGTCAACCTTTCTTGGCCCATGCCCCCCCCCCCCTCCTTTACCATATGATTGGAACGTCATTCCCTCCCTCCCCTTTCGAATTTCCTCCCTATAAATCCCCGCCCCCACCCTTACACAGTATACATAAAAATGGAAGCTAAATTTAATAACACATACTAGAACAAGTCTAGACATCTACATAAAACGTGATTGATTCATTGATTGATTTAGGAACCGACATCACAGTATTCGGTGCATTCCCATAAGCGCTCCGTCCCCATCCTCAGCAGCCAGCGAAGAGTTCCAACACTAATAGTACCAGTAGCAATCTGATTATATGTCCATCTCGCCTTTCCTCTGAGCGTCGATCTTCGGCCAGATCCCCTCCTCGCCCCTCGCTGTCGCATTCTTGCCAGACCATGGTGATCAATTTGCTCCTCCGAGGTGTACACGTGCTCCCACAAGGCCGCAACCACGTCTCCCTTATCATGCATCAATACTCCACCAAGTTTTTCAGAGCCAGCCAATCTGTCCACCTGTTCATTCCCCAGCACACCGGCATGCCCCGGAGAAAAGATCCAAACAATGCTTGTCATCCGTGACTTCCATAGCGAAGCAAGCCACTCTGCACGAAGCTTGTCTGTCCTCACCCTACTCAGTATGCTTTCTGAGTCAGTTACAATCACGATGTGTGTATGTACCGTATTCTCCATCCAGCGGAAAGCTGCACTGACCGCCTCCACTCTTAAGCTAGATGTTGTGGTATCATACGCCAGGCTCTCCTGCACCAAACGGCGACCATTAGCTTTTGCTAAGAACTCCCAGGCACTTCTCCTGCCTCTCAACACCGAACCATTTGTGTATATAATCACATCACCCGGGCGAGCATTATCCTGAATGAGTTGCTGGATTTCCACTTCCGTGGCCCCTGCTGGCCACTCCCTGCACAATGTGATTATAACTTTGCACAAGTCTGACTGCTCCACTGGCACTCTGACCCACTCCTCTCCTCGCCTAATGTTCTCCAAGATGCACACTTGTCTGATCGTATCCTCCGCCTGAGCCATCCATTATTTCCCTCTTATCAGTCGCTGACCCTTAACTACGCCCAGCGCCTCATGCAACGGGTGATCTGTGTGTGTCAGCAACTACTCTGAGGTATGCCTTCGCCTGCATCACCTTGAGCCTACCAGCAACAGTCGGCAAACCAAGGATGTAACGCATACACACGACTGGGGTGTCTCTGGTGCATCCCAGAATGACCCGCATAGCTTCGTTCTGTATGCGCTCTAATTTCACCAATTGACACTTTGAGACAGTGAGCAGTCCTAGTCCATAATCAATAACTGAGAGAATCAAGTGCTGGTATAGTGTGAAAAGGATTCTCTGCTCTGTGTCCATTGCAGCCATAGTTTTAAGTGCATTGAGTCCCTTTTGAGATCTTGTCACAACCGACTCCACATGGTCCTTGAAGGACAGACTCCTGTCAAATGTGATTCCCAGATACTTCAGTTTGTTCTCTCTGTTGACGCTTCTACATAAAACGTGATTTGCGAGTCTACTTACGTTATAAAACGAATTTCATTAGGGCGAGAAGTACAGAACTGTAACATTTAGAGAGAAAAACAATATCAAGTAACTGGTTCTTGTATTAATGCGATCTTGAAATAATCTTAATTTCCCCCCTGGAAACCCTAAATCCCCCCCCCCCCTTTGTTATTACCTTTACACCGCCCACCCTATAAGTCAGTCAAATGACCCGATAGATGATGAATTGTCATAGAAACATATTCTGTTCAAGTTATAACATTTACACCGCGCACCTTGTAAGTCAGTAAACGATCCCTATACACGCTTTAATTCTCATCGGGTATATGGTGCTAAACGCATATTTTTATAGAGCAAAAGTCGGCGTGTGATGTGGCAGAATAACGTTGGCCTCATTTTCTTCCCTACACATTGTATGGTACCAAATTTAGACTTGGTCTACCTGCTAGCCCAGATTCAATCTATCAACCAAGTGCCGTCTCCACAATGAAGGTTGGCTGCAATGGATCTCCAACACTGTCTGTCTCTCACCCTGACTGTACATTCTGTCAGATTGATGTTCGTCCATCTCTTGATGTTATCTTCCCACTTGTATCGTTGTCTACCCCTTGCTCGCTTGCCCTCAACCTTGCCTTCAAGTATGGTTTTTATAAGAGTGTTATGTCTTTTAACGTGGCCGAAATATTTCACATGCCTCTTTTTTATTTCTTTCATTAACTCTCTTTTCTCTAGAACCTCTGTAATTGATTGTTTCTGTGTCCATGAAATACGACACATTCGTCTGTATATCCACATCTCCAGGGTCTCTATTCGACTTTCTAGTTGCTTACTTATTCAATGTTCAAGCTTCCGCGCCACACAGTAACGTTGAATATATGTAACATTTGACAATTCTCATGTTTAATGCGTTGTTAATCTCTCTAGATGTCAATACTGATTTCATGCTGTAATAACATTCGATTCCCATCCCGATGCTAGTCGAACCGATGACTACAGGGCGAGCAGGCGAATGTCTAGCCACATACAGTGGCTCCCAGCTGCCCTATAGAACTGAAGCAAACCCAATGAAAACCTAGGCTTTTCCAGTCGCTTCGTTTTAACTCTTGTCTCCGACATAAGTTCTGTTATACCCGGAAACAGATAATTGCTACTGTAAAGTAACTGCTGTCTGTGAGTAGAAGAGTTAATCAACAACTGAATGCACAACTATTTGTTGGAAATAATTCCTTTTTAATATTTCGTTTCGACATATAGAAAAAGAGCCAGTATATAAAAACTAATTTCTTGTATGTTGATCTTGCATTAATACATCTGAAACTGTAAATAGACACTACATAGCTGGTCCATGCAATAATCATTTATTCTGTAAGCAAGTTAATTAAAAATTAATTTACATCATCATTATCCTCTTCATCATCATGCGAACGATCATGCTTCTCGACATCTAGCGATCTCCATCATAAAGTATCAATTTGGGAGATTATATTTTTCCATGTCGGATTAAAACTGTCAAGAAGTTTCTCACACTGTCTTCCTCTATCCCCTTTTCCATAGTTCTTCCCAGTTAAAATATGTTCCAGTATTTTGTCTTGATAATGTGACTCCAAAAAATCGAATGCCTCTTTCTGATGTTCCTACTAAGAATTAAATAACATCATATATATATGTTGAAAAAAATTGTAATTGAAATGTAAAAATCTGTTTCTTTCTTCTTCTCATTTACATCACTCGCCATCTAGCACAAAGTAGGTCAGCACCTGGTCCAGTCATTGGTGCACTGATCAATCCAGGTCTGATAGGAGGGCACGTCAGTCACCAAGATTGGCAGGGACACAGCTGAGTTGCAGTTGAGTTCCCCGATGACCCCGCGAAGTACGTAGTTCCCGTTTCTGATACAGCTAACCACTCCACCCCAGTCAAACTGTGGGTGTAAAAACATGTCATGGTCAATGTGTGGAATAAACACTTCCATTACGGGTGTAAGTAATTCAACGTAAACGAGAAGTGGAATTAGTCATCTTGACCAGAACAACAGTCATCATCATCATCATCATCATCATCATCATCATCATCATCATCATCATCATCATTATCATCATCATCAACATCATCATCATCATCATCATCATCATCATCATCAACATCAACATCATCATCATCATCATCATTATCATCATCATCATGTGCCATGCCAATAAGCATGGGCGGTCATGTTTCGCCATCACACACGATCACCAGAGTCGTGAAAGAGCTCTGTGTTTTTGTATCGACCATTCCACTTGGCCAAACCATCCAGATATTTACTTCTGTACTTTCCCCTTGTTCATTTCCCCTCAATCTTGCCAGTTGTCACCAAGATCTACAGTTTAATTCTTCTCATAACTTGCCCAAAAATCTTGACTATCAACGTCTAATTTCTCTAATCAGTTTACTGTTTTCATTGTTTTTTTATATGACTTGCTCACCATAACAATCACCAGTGACAATATCGACGTTACGGTTACAGCCTTCATCAGTACATAAACAACAAACCTAAACATAAACAACAAACCTAAACTAATACAACTGTATATAAAATACACACAAGTAATCTAGCTGAAGATGATCCTACGTCAGAATAGGATAAAAATGTCCTATTATACAATATATACAAAAATTACTTTACTTTTGAAAATCCTACTCTCATGACGGATCAGTTCTACTAATTTCATTTCTCATTTCGGTTTTAGTGACATTGCTGGTTTTGCTGTGGGTTGTCTAGAGAATCGGAGTTACTTGGTTAATTTGTTGGTTGATTAGTTCCCTGGTTGGCTATTTGGTTGGTTGGCTGTATTTTTGGTTGGCTATTTTTTTAGATCGTTATTTGTTTGTTTGGTTGGTTGGTTATTTGGTTGGCTGTTTAGTTATTTGGTTAATTGGCAGATTGGGTACTTGGTTGGCTGGTTGGCTGGTTGGCTGGTTGGCTATTTTGTTGGCTGATTAGTTGTGTATTTTGTTAGCTGCATGGTTGCTTGGTTGGCTATTTGGTTGGCTAGATGGTTAGTTAGCTATTGGTTGGTTGGCTGGCTTTCTAGCTACTTCCCTGGTTGACTTTCTAGCTATTTTCCTGGCTGTCTTTCTATCTATTTTCCTGGCTGCCTTTCTATCTATTTTTTTGGCTGTCTTTCTATCTATTTTTTTTTGGCTGCCTTTCTAGCTGTTTCCCTGGCTGGCTTTCTAGCTATGTCCCTGGATATCTTTCTAGCTATATGCTTGGTTGGCTTTCTAACTATTTCCCTGGCTGCCTTTCTAGCTGTTTCCCTGGCTGGCTTTCTAGCTATGTCCCTGGATATCTTTCTAGCTATATCCTTGGTTGGCTTTCTAGCTATTTCCCTGGCTGCCTTTCTAGCTGTTTCCCTGGCTGGCTTTCTAGCTATGTCCCTGGATATCTTTCTAGCTATATCCTTGGTTGGCTTTCTAGCTGTTTCCCTGGCTGCCTTTCTAGCTGTTTCCCTGGCTGGCTTTCTAGCTATTTCCCTGACCTGACTGCCTTTCTAGCTGTTTCCCTGGCTGGCTTTCTAGCTATGTCCCTGAATATCTTTCTAGCTATATCCTTGGTTGGCTTTCTAGCTGTTTCCTTGGCTGCCTTTCTAGCTGTTTCCCTGGCTGGCTTTCTAGCTATGTCCCTGGATATCTTTCTAGCTATATCCTTGGTTGGCTTTCTAGCTATTTCATTGGCTGCCTTTCTAGCTGTTTCCCTGGCTGGCTTTCTAGCTATGTCCCTGGCTGCCTTTCTAGCTGTTTCCCTGGCGGGCTTTCTAGCTATGTCCCTGGATATCTTTCTAGCTATATCCTTGGTTGGCTTTCTAGCTGTTTCCCTGGATATCTTTCTAGCTATATCCTTGGTTGGCTTTCTAGCTATTTCCCTGGCTGCCTTTCTAGCTGTTTCCCTGGCTGACTTTCTAGCTATGTCCCTGGATATCTTTCTATCTATATCCTTGGTTGGCTTTCTAGCTGTTTCCCTGGCTGCCTTTCTAGCTGTTTCCCTGGCTGGCTTTCTAGCTATGTCCCTGGATATCTTTCTAGTTATATCCTTGGTTGGCTTTCTAGCTATTTCCCTGGCTGGCTTTCTAGCTATGTCCCTGGATATCTTTCTAGCTATATCCTGGGTTGGCTTTCTAGCTGTTTCCCTGGCTGCCTTTCTAGCTGTTTCCCTCGCTGGCTTTCTAGCTATGTCCCTGGATATCTTTATAGCTATATCCTTGGTTGGCTTTCTAGCTATTTCCCTGGCTGCCTTTCTAGCTGTTTCTCTGGCTGGCTTTCTAGCTATGTCCCTGGATATCTTTCTAGCTATATCCTTGGTTGGCTTTCTAGCTATTTCCCTGACTGCCTTTCTAGCTGTTTCCCTGGTTGGCTTTCTAGCTATTTCCCTGGCTGCCTTTCTAGCTGTTTCCCTGGCTGGCTTTCTAGCTATGTCCCTGGATATCTTTCTAGCTATATCCTTGGTTGGCTTTCTAGCTATTTCCCTGGCTGCCTTTCTAGCTGTTTCCCTTGCTGGCTTTCTAGCTATGTCCCTGGATATCTTTCTAGCTATATCCTTGGTTGGCTTTCTAACTATTTCCCTGGCTGCCTTTCTAGCTGTTTCCCTGGCTGGCTTTCTATCTATGTCCCTGGATATCTTTCTAGCTATATCCTTGGTTGGCTTTCTAGCTATTTCCCTGGCTGCCTTTCTAGCTGTTTCCCTGGCTGGCTTTCTAGCTATGTCCCTGGATATCTTTCTAGCTATATCCTTGGTTGGCTTTCTAGCTGTTTCCCTGGCTGCCTTTCTAGCTGTTTCCCTGGCTGGCTTTCTAGCTATGTCCCTGGATATCTTTCTAGCTATATCCTTGGTTGGCTTTCTAGCTATTTCACTGGCTGCCTTTCTAGCTGTTTCCATGGCTGGCTTTCTAGCTATGTCCCTGGATATCTTTCTAGCTATATCCTTGGTTGGCTTTCTAGCTATTTCTCTGACTGCCTTTCTAGCTGTATCCCTGGCTGGCTTTCTAACTATGTCCCTGAATATCGTTCTAGCTATATCCTTGGTTGGCTTTCTAGCTATTTCCCTGGCTGCCTTTCTAGCTGTTTCCCTGGCTGGCTTTCTAGCTATGTCCCTAGATATCTTTCTAGCTATATCCTTGGTTGGCTTTCTAGCTATTTCCCTGGCTGCCTTTCTAGCTGTATCCCTGGCTGGCTTTCTAGCTATGTCCCTGAATATCGTTCTAGCTATATCCTTGGTTGGCTTTCTAGCTATTTCCCTGGCTGCCTTTCTAGCTATTTCACTGGCTGGCTGGTTGGGAATCTCATGGAAGACAGACCGTTAATTATTAAATCCGATGCACTGGCGGTACTTGTCGTGCAAATCCCTAAAAGGGCTTGCATCTATCGAAATAAGGTTAGAGTAGAGACTTGTCTCCCGACCCGGCACTCTAGCACCGCTGGGACTATGTTGCAGAACTCATCTTCCCCTCTCCAAGTCCTAGTACTCGCATGGGGGGGGGGGGGGGGGTGCAAGACTGGAACTGAAACTTCACATCTGTGGAGAGGTATTTTAGGACGTTACGAGGTCATGATTCAGACTGGGATTAGACGTAGGCTGGCAATGTTTCCTTTACGGATTTTCAGATAGTTTTGTTGTCAACGGACCCCAGTCCAGTATCCAGAGGACAAGTTGGTGTGTAGGTAAAGGCTACCCCAGGCAGATACTAGCGTTGGGGTATCAAGTGTAAGGACTTCATATTTTCTACATCATAGCATAACGAGATGGAGTGTTCGCTTACCTTCCTCGCCATCTTTCTTCCTAAGATAATTCTCAGAAAATGATTTTCATTACCCTTTCGATCGATCCATTACCGTACTGATTAGAAAATGGAATCCTGCCTTGCTGGGGATTAACCCCCGGACCACTGTCTTGGTAATAAACGAATTAACAACTATAATACAGTAGCGCTATAGCACGAAACAAAAGTATAGTAGACATTCCACCACGAAGTAGCAAATATTTAGTGACACAAAGGGAGGTAAAGCAAAACATATTTAACACACTAACAAATAAAACTCATTGGTAGATTGTCTCCCCTAGTAAACCTAATGGCGACAGATTATAATAAGGAAGTGTCTATACGGACTCAAGTCCGTATAAACTACTCTGTCTATTCGGACTCCACTTCGTTTTTTCCGGTCCGTTTTTTTCCGGAAACCCCGGCTGGTCACGTGAACTGCGTCATCGGGACATGTGTTTGACTATATTACACATTTTTGTAAAGTTTTCATTGTGTTTTCAGTAGCTTAGTGGTAAGCATTTCCACCTGTCACGCGGGAGACTGAGGTTCGATTCCTCACCAGCGAGAGAATATTTTTTTTAATGACATTGATAGAAAATCGCTTTGGAAATAGATGTCATTACGGGAATCCATCGATCGTTAATTTATAAAGGCATCACATATAAAAAAATGAAATGAGTTCTCCGTGAGGGAAAACATTTGTTTTAAATAACAGGGGTGGGGCAGACATGCCTTGTCATCTTTATTGAAGTCATGGCAGTAAGTAAAGCAATAACATGGCGCGAGACACAGACATTCACTAGGTCATGTTCCCTTAGGGATTTGATGAGGAGGGGATCCGAGCACTTATGGACTGAATGGTTCGATGTGCAATGAGGATGATCTGTCGACTAACTAACTAACATGCCCTGCGTCCGATACACCCATCTGGAGATCATCCGCCACATCCTGCAACCATCTTCTCTTTGGCCTTCCTCTTCCTCTCTTCCCAGGCATATACCCCTCCATTATTGTTCTATCCAGACTTTCGTGACGTTTCAAGTGACCACAATATTTCAATTTTCTTTGTTTTATCATCTTTAATACCCAAGCTTCTTCAATATTCAACTCTTGAAGTATGGATGCATTTGTTCTCATCTCATCTCATCTCATCTCATCTCATCATGTTCCTCTTGTACCTTGCGGTGTCGAGGTGAAGTATAAACTTCGTGAGAGTGCCCGGTTATGGGCTTCGTATATCGACATTCCCATGGATTCTGTTATTCCCTCCGTCCAACGTTTACGGGATCGGCCTCTTCCTCTGTTTCCATCTGGTCTGTACATCATTGCTTGTTGTGGCATGCTGTTGACTGGTAGCCTACTTGCATGGCCAAACCATTTGACTTGCTGCTTTCTAATAAAATCTAGAGCAGCTTTAACCCCCACTTTAGTCCTGATTTCTTCATTTCTGATCTTATCTCTTCTTGATACGTTGAGTATTCTTCTCAGGAACCTCATTTCTGTTGTTGTGATTTTTCTTTTCTCTTTTTCTGTCATTGTCCAGGTTTGGCATTGGTAGCACAGAGTTGGTAGGAAGATTGTGTTGTAAAGTGCTTTCTTAGTAGTTATTGATACATGTTTGTTCTTTAGTATTGGTGCCATTTGTCCAATGAGTTGATTTGCCTTATTGCACCTATTTTCGATCTCGTCTCCTGATCTGCCATTTGATGATATTATACTTCCTAGGTACTTGAAGCTCTTTACTTGTTTCAAGGGATGTTCGTTTAGGTGAATTGTTGCTATTTGTTCTTCTTTAGTTATAGTCATTACCTCTGTTTTGCTTGTGCTAATTTTCATGTTATGTTCCCTACACATTTCGTTTAGACTATTCATGTGGTCTTGTAATTCAGCTTCTGATTTTGCTATTAGTGCTTGGTCGTCCGCAAACAGGATTTCTCTAATGGTTAGATTTGCAGATGGTTATTCTTCTGTGTTCTCGTCATGCGGTATTCTTGCTGTCTCTGCTTGGCTGGTTTCTTTACATATGTTGTCTATATATGTTATGAACAAGAGAGGGGACAGGACACAACCTTGTCGTACTCCAGATCTTATGGTGAAGGGTTCTGAGTGTCCTTCAGTTGCTCTCACTATGCATTCACTGTTGTTGTATAAACTTCTACATAGGTTTGTTACATGTGTACTCACTCCATATTGTTTAAGGATTTCCCACAGCTTGTTTCTATCTACCCTATCAAATGCCTTTTCTTGGTCGACAAAGGCTAAGTAGAGTGTTTCATTGAATTCGATTGATTTTTCTATAAGTTGTCTAAGAGCAAAAATGGCGTCTGTGCATCCTTTGTTTTTCCTAAATCCAAGCTGCGTTTCGCTTAGCTGTGGTTCTAAAGTAGTTCGTAATCTTTTTTCAAGAATTTTGCAAAATATTTTCCCAGTATGACTCAACAGTGAAATGCCTCTGTATTGTGTGCAATCTCTTTTGCTGCCTTTGTTTTTCCAAATTGGGATAATTATGGCGTTTCCCCAGTCTCGTGGTGTCTGTTATTCTACCCAAACGTGGTTGAATAGTCTATGTAGCCAAGCTGTTCCTACTTCTCTTGCTGCTTTAATTAGTTCATTTGGTATTTCATCCTGTCTTGGTGATTTGTTCAATGGGGCTAATCTGATGGCTTCTATAATTTCTTCTTTTAGTATGTCTGGCTCTAGTTCTTCGGTGACATCTGTGTAGGTCTCTTGAATTCCTGTGACATCTGATGGGATGTTGAGAAGTTGTTCGAAGTACTGCTTCCATCTTATTAGGATCTGTTTTTGTTCACTTATTGGTTCTCCATTTTCGCTGTTAATTATTTCAGTTGGGTCAAAGGGTTCTCCTCTGGTTCGCATTGCACTTATCTTTTTGTAGAAGTTTCTGGTTGCCTCCTTGTAGTTTTTATTTAGGGTTTCTCCATACTCTTCCCAGTCTTTTTGTTTTTCCCTCTTTACTATTCTACTCACATGTCTTCTCGCTATTCTGTATTCTCTATAATCACATTCCTGTTTGCTCTTCAACCACTTTTTATATTTTTCCTTTTTTTCTTTTGTTCTTTTCTTTACAAATGCATCCACAAATAGTAAATACCGCCATTCATCGTTGATGGACTCGGCAGTCACCAGAAAGACCTCCTTGACCCGGGTTTTCTCACATGGCTTGGTCTATAGCCCTGACTGTACTGGGCTTAGGTACCAGTACAGAGCGGGGCAGGTGGT
Source organism: Cepaea hortensis (assembly GCA_963921405.1). Classification (NCBI taxonomy): domain Eukaryota; kingdom Metazoa; phylum Mollusca; class Gastropoda; order Stylommatophora; family Helicidae; genus Cepaea; species Cepaea hortensis. The sequence continues at coordinate 88,416,009 of OY992889.1, read as the reverse complement.
CGCTTCTACAATCCCCAAGGACACTCCATTTTGTGGATGCCGCCTCTTGAGATACAAGCGCCAGGTCGATGGCGGTGTCAGGGTCCCCCAGTCTCATTGCCTGCCTAGTTGGTGTCCCATCATTTAGACAGACAACATCCGTATCAAGCGAGGTCTCAGCAAGAGCAGTGCCCGGTATGTTCTCTCCCGACCTGTCCCACTCTGTCCTACTCGCTAATTGAAGTAACCACATAACAGATACCTGGTAAATGAAGAACAAATAAGTTGGTATCAACAAGTGCTGGTCTGATGATCTCGCTTTTGGCAGCAAACAATGTTTCCTAGGGTTTTTGTGTTTTGTGTTGGTTACATGTGTCTTTCTTTATCTTGCTGCACAAGAACCTGCACACTTGTCTTTCCGTTCTTATCTATCCTCTACTTTTGTTGTCTTGGGAAAGGCGCTTAGCCAACCGAACACGAGTTCTCTCTCTCTCTCTCTCTCTCTCTCTCTCTCTCTCTCTCTCTCTCTCTCTCTCTCTCTCTCTCTCTCTCTCTCTCTCTCTCTCTCTCTATATATATATATATATATATATATATATATATATATATATCCCTCCCTCTTTCTCTCACTTGTCTTTATCACTTTATGTCTTTCAACACATCTTTCTCGTATCTCTGTCTCTCACACTATCTTCGTTATCTATCTCCTCCCTCTCTCTTTTCAACCTGCTTCACATATACCAGGTTTTCCTGCACTTTATGTGCGTAGCATTTCCTTGTTTATTTGTTAATTCATCAGGCCAGTCAGTCGGAAGCCTGGTGTTTGAATTGCCTAATCATGTCTTTCTGAGGCGACGCATATTACTGTCAGCTTGGACCGGAATTATGAGGACATCAATAGCAGGAAATAGTAGGGCGGTAATGTCAACAAAGATGGAAGCCTGTAGTAAACAGTTAGTGTACAGAAACGCAAGTTAACAATTCTTTAACTCGCATGGGGACACATTGGGGATACCAATCTGGAAAATTATTCTTGATATTTAAACAGCTTCATACTTCAGTTATACCCAGCTCCGTATAAACTACTCTACGGACTCAAGTCCGTATAAACTACTCTGTCTATACGGACTCAAGTCCGTATAAACTACTCTGTCTATACGGACTCAAGTCCGTATAAACTACTCTGTCTATTCGGACTCGAGTCCGTATAAACTCTCCCTTATAATAAAGTACAGTAATTCTGGTGATGAAAAGACTGGTTTGCTTTAATTTGTTGTTTTACTTTGTGATGGTTTGTATACATCACATGCAGGTTTCTACAACTGTCTGACACCTAACTATATACACAACTAGATATTGCTTAAATGCCTACCTATCTGTCTACTTGTGTATGTACTCCGTACAGACTAAAGCTCCTATGTACTGACGTATATACATGTTTTATGTACACATCCACTATACAATATGTACGTCATACATACCACATACGTACATGCATACTACACACACGCGCACGCACACAAACAGCCAGACAGCTACTCGGCCCTTTGACTAAGTCTAAAGTGCAATATCTGCTCTAGATCTATCCAGGGTCACCAACAGAGGCGGTCATCCGAATGACACACATGGACGTGGGGACCTGATGGGGTAGCTCTGGCCCGTGTGGAACTGCGGGCTCTAACAAAATAAACCTTACACACACAAAAAAAAGACAGACATATCTACCTACCTATCTACCTAACTTCCTACCTACCTACCTACCTACCTACCTACCTACTTACATACACATACTTACTTAACACACACACACAGGGAACGGGCTCTGAGAGTGTGGTTTGTATACTCACAAAACAAGCCTTCATGTTAGGGTTCAGGGCCTCGGCGTACAGTGACCCCTTGGGCTGATCTGTTCCCCGTTCATAGCGAGACCACAGGCTGGTCACAATTTCTCCAAACACCTTGATGGCGGCGTAGCGAGGTAGTCTGGAGTTGGTAGGCTTGTTGATATCTGGTGTGAACAGACAGAACACTGGTTCAGTAGCAGGTTTAGCATATCGTCTCCAGAAGTTTCTGCAGCGGAAACCTGTGAACTATTATCATCTTTATCATCGTCTTCTTGTTTTTTTTCCCCTCCCGTCGTCTTCTTCTTCTTCGTCGTCGTTGTCTCCTTCTTCTTCTCTTCCTCTTTCTCCCCCTTCTTCTTCTTCTTCTTCTTCTTCTTCTTTCTTTCTTTCTTCTTCTTCTTCTTCTTTCTTCTTCTTCTTCTTCTTCTTCTTCTTCTTCTTCTTCTTCTTCTTCTTCTTCTTCTTCTTCTTCTTCTTCTTTTTCTTCTTCTTCGTCGTCGTCACCCACATCTCCTCCTTCTTCTTCTTTGCTGACGTTGTCGTCTTCTCCTCCTCTTCCTCCTCCATCTTCTTTTTCTTCTTCTTACCCTTCTTCTTCGTCGTCGAGAATCCCTCAATACATCGACACGTTTTCTTTACTGGCCACAGTAGCGGGTCACCGTGGCCAAATGGTTAAGCCTTGCGCTGTGAGGTTTGTGGGTTCGATTCCGGTCTCCTTCATTTGGTTGACGAGCGTGATTTTCTCTGAGAGTCATGGGAGTCGTCGCTGGAGCTACGGAGGTGGTGCTTTGTTGGACGCTTTTGTCAGGCCGTCCGGCGGAAAGACACCAGTTCATATGGTATCAAAGCCGATGCAACGAGCAACGAAGTTGTTCCTTTAAACCAGGGGTGGCCAACACGAGGCCCGCGGGCCGCATGCGGCCCGCCGGGAGTCATATTGCCGCCCGCGGAGCTATGTCACATGAACATAATTGTTAACTTTAATGTACATATCACCAAAAGAATATTACATTATGAGTCGTTCGTATCATATATTTTTATATTATAGCTAAGAGAAATTTGAAATATCTCGCATTTTTTGAAAAAAAAAATCATTGGTTTTGAGCTACTTTAAATATCCTGCATTTTCGGGAAAAGTCATATATTTTAGTTATTTCAAATATCCCGCTATTTGACACTCAGGGTTACTTAGTTGTTATTTTTTTTTTGTCCGACGCTAGGTGTTGATAAAATTTAATATGAGACTTCAACTTCTGATATATATGTTCTGTGGTCTTCGGCGTCTTTGGGAAGCTCGCAACGCTCTCGGGCTCATACTCATAACTACTTTCAGTTCGGCTTAACAAAGTTCCGTATTATTCTGTAGTTTTGTTCTATTATCGCCACTGCGTCTGGAGAGATTTTGCGATCGACGTTAAAATACATATTCATCATATTTATAATAAGAGATCAAACTACTTTAACCAAGTATCCTGTCTACCATATCGATTCTATAGGTAAGTAAACATTGAAACGTTTTATTTATGTAATTTAAATTAATTAATTAGTATTAATTAATATTACCCGCAGTGTTTTATTTATTTTTTTTTTCCAGTTAAAAATGATGGCTTACCATGGCGTCAACTAGTAAAGACGTTGGACCAAAGAAGAGAAGAATCACAGTAGAATTAAGAAGTTTTCAAGGCACGTAGACTATAAACAATTTTTTCGTGGAAGTTAAAACAAAGCCCATATGCTTGATATGCAACGAATCTGTTTCTGTTTTGAAATAGTATAACATCAAACGGCACCACGAGACTAAACATACAAATAAGTTTGATAAGTACAAATGGCAATTTCGACAAGACCAAGTAAATGACTTTTAAAAAATATTTCTGCACAACAAAAGATATTTACTAGAGCGGGTTCAGAGTCAACATGCTATGTGATAGCTAGTTATGCAGTAGTCATGATATTAGCACACAAAAAAATCGAAGCCATATTCAGATGGTGAAATGGTTAAGGACTGTTTGGAGAGCATCGTTGAAATTCTGTGTCCAGAAAAGAAGAAGGATTTCTGAAACATAAGTCTGTATCGTCAGACTATTACTAGGCGTTTGGACGACATTGGAAAACATATTGAAGATAATTTGAAAAGTCGAGCATCCGTATGTATATTGTATGATCTAGCATTGAATGAAAGCACAATATGGCAGATACTGCCCTACTGGCAATTTTTATCAAGGGTGTTGATGTCCATTTAAAAAAAAAAGACAGAAGAATTAGCGGCACTATATCCACTTAAGGACACTACTAAGTCACGAGATTTGTTAGAAGCAGTTACATCGATATTGAATCGCTTTTCGTTACAACTTAACAACTTATCGGGCTTAACCGCAGATGGTGATCCAGCATTGGTTGGGAAACACGAAGGTTTAGTAAAATGTATTGAAAATGAGACCCCCAAAGTCGGTAATGCTTCAATGCTAAAGTTTTCATTGCATTATTCATCAGGAGAATTTATGTTCTATGTCCCTCAAAATGGACCATATCATGAAAGTGGTCGTCAAAATACTGATCTTCATTAAGTCGAACGAGTTGAATCACCGTCAGTTCCAAGAATTTCTAAAGTCTTTGGACTCAGATTATAATGACGTTACATTTTATACAGAAGTAAGATGGCTGACCTGTGCCAAATTGTTGAAAAGAGTGTTTGATTTGCAGCAAGAAATACAATCATTCTTTGCAAGCAAGTCAAAAAGTATCCCAGAGTTAGAAGACAAAGAGTGGTTTTGGATTTTGCATTTCTGGTCGATGTAACTAACAATCTAAATGACGTTAATGCTCGTCTACAAGGGACAGATCAATTAATTAATAAGATGTATAATCATATTTCTGCATTTCAAATGAAACTTGGTCTTTGGGAACAAACAGTTGAGGACAAAAAACTTTACCCACTTTCCTACATTGCCATTGCAACCAAATGCACACAGGAGGCGGAGGATAAATACGCTTCTTTGATATCTGACTTAAACCTCGAATTTGAAAACCGATTTCATGATTTAAAAAAAAAACATCATGGGGTGTTTTGTGCATTTGCAACGCCATTCGCGGTAGACGTGAATTTATTACCAGGAAAATTACAAATGGAACATTGTGAATTGTGTTGTGATACTCAGTTAAAGGAGAAATTCCATTAAGTTAGTTTGGAAGAGTTCTATAAAACGTATTTGAACAAGGATAAATATCCTGCGTTTTACAAACATGCTCTGTTGATGGTTTCGCTATTTGGAAACACTTATGCGTGTGAACAGCTTTTCAGTAGCAGGAAGCACATAAAATCACAATTGAGGACACGAATAACGGATGTTCATTTGGAAAACTGTTTGCGTGTAGCGACATCAGTCGAGATCAATTTTGAGGCACTTAGTTCTTCAAAACAAAGTCAGATGTCTCACTTTTAAATATGTTGAAATTGTCTAATAAATATGTTTGATTCTCTGGTATGTTTTATTTTCTTTAAAAAAATTAAAATAAATAAATATATAAATATACATATTTCTTTTTTTTTTTTTTACATTAAACCAGGCAAGCGTTTGACCACGATCTCACCTACAGGGAAGCGACGATGTGGTCGAAGCTGTAGCACGCTTGCTTGTTTACTTTAATTAACAAAAAAAAAAAAAAACTTAGGTGCAGGCCCGGCAGGAAATAATATTTCTGAAATTTGGCCCACCTGCTGAAAAGGTTGGCCACCCCTGCTTTAAACCCTTTATAAACTCGCATAAATCTTATTTGGAATTATAGATTTTCACATTCACAAGACTTTCATTAAGATATAATTATAACTTGTGAAGATCGTGATGGGTTGTTTCAGGGATTTCTCTCCGATCTTCAATTTACTGTTACAGATGAAGGATTCAATACCCCTGTGGTTTTCAAACATGTTGTGGCAACCGGAGAGATTTGTGGAAAGAGAGATAGAGGAAGACAGCGTGAGAAAGTTTTGACAGTCTTTTGTCATGGCACGGAAGGGAGCCAACACATGAAATGATCTATGCCATCGGAGATCGCAGTTTGTGGACAGACATGATCGCCCACGACAGACGGCAAGGCACTGGGTGATGATGATGATTTTCAACACTATATTGACAGTATTACCATGACGTAACAGATCCTTTGCAGAACGTCACCCTCACACGACCAGCAGAAAAGTCTCACAATCCCTTGGCAGTTCTCCCGCCTCATTTTCGTGCCCAGTGTGTCTACAATATCCGGTGTCCATGTTCGCGAATCTTCGCCTCTTTATCCCGTAGCCAGCCTTCTATAGGGGGCGTACTTTTAATGACTGTGGGGTTTTTGAAAATATTGCCATTCCAAGTTTTGTTATCGCCCTCTGTGAACTTAGGCAACATAAAAGGTAAATACAAAACTTGGAACGGCAATATTTTCAAAAACCCCACAGTCATTAAAAATACACCCTATATCACCCTTCTTCCTAAATCACTGCAGTGTTATCATTTGGCTAAAGTATTTGAGTTTCTATATATGATACTGTTTATGAGTCAGTTTTCTCTGATGTTCAGATCTTGTAGAATGTCAGTACTGTCAAACCTCGGTTTTCGTCGATAATCCGTCCGGAAACAACCGACGAAACCCGAAACCGACGAAAGCCGAGGTAATTATTTCCATTTAAATCAATGTAAATCTAATTAGTTCGCTCTAGACACTCTAAAATACATATCAAAAACACATTTTATAGAGAATAAATACAGTGTTTAATACTATTTTACAGCCCCAGACGTGTCCGAACTCGCACCTTCGCCGTGCCTAGTAACACAATGTATGCCAGTGCGCCTCTTGAATTGTTCAAACCATAATCTGCTGGCCTTTAAATCACTAAGTACACTCGCATTCGTCCCAGTCATTTTCTTAATGAGATCGGCATACAACAGACTGCCCTTTTCACATATGATTGCCTCCGAAACAGAAACGCCATCTAACTGTTTTTGATTTATCCAAAGTAATAATAGCATATTGATAATAGCATCTTGAGCATAGCCTACGATGGGTAGCGTTGTGATGTTCTGTTGTGATAATTTGGTGTGTCCAGTGTGTGCCGCGTGGTTACACACCCGCTTCATACGCGTGATCCGGGACTGTTTCCGGATCCAGTCAGGGATATGCACTACTGACGAGCTCAAACGAGGGCGAAACTCGAGTATAGTGCTTCCATATTGACGTGGATAGGCCTTAGGTTCATACCAGAATGCGATCGGCGTTGCCAGTAGTGGGTTGTGCTCAATATTTAAATTTCAAATCCCAAAACAACCACATAATCAAAGTAATAATAATTGTTCGACATCTTCAATTGTTTGCGATCTCTGTTTCGTTAGCACATTCATGTCTTTCGTTGCATTAGCTTCTTTTATTGTTTCCTTTTTCGCCACAATGAAGATTATCGTGGATGACGACTTCCCGTTCATGCGGTCGATTTCAGCAATCTTAATGCCGCTACCCTATTTTATTATTTGCAAGTGATGCTCACACAACGAAAAACACCGTCAAACTGAGCAGAAGAACGCGCGGGTCCCTTTGTTTTCGCAAAATTAGCAGCGAGGTCATGTCGGCACATCGACTAAAACCGAGGCAATCAACGAAAACCGAGACAATTTTTTCCGCGAAAAAAAATCGACAAAAACGGAAACCGACGAAAACCGAAGGCAACGAAAACCGAGGTTTGACTGTATTTTCCTTCTTCTTTGTCCACAAATTATAATAATCTTTCTGTAGCATTTCAGCTCAAACGCCCATATTTTCTTCTTTAGTGATTGTAAAATGGTCCATGTCTCACATCCATATGTTGCCACAGGAAAGATGCATGTTGTAAAAAAAAAAAAAAAATTATATTAACCAATTTAGTTCCCCCAACAAGTAGGTAAACTGTAAGTAGGTAATAAAATGTAAACTTGAAACTCTGCAAAACCCTTTGGAGGAAAGCGTTGACCAAACTTGGTTGAACATCAAGAATACAATTCAATCTACCGCAGAAGAATGTCTCGGTGTGTTAACCACGCATAGAAAGAACAGATGGTTCAATCAAAAATGTGAATAAGCAGTCATTAGGAAAAAGAATGCCAGACATTTATGGTTAAATGACATCAACAACATCCAAAAGGAAGAGAAATATAGAAATGAATGTAAAGAGGCTACAAAAATAGTTCGACAGCATAAGCGAGAATATATGAGTAATATAATCAAAGATATGGAAACTAATCACCAGAAAAATGAATCCTGAAAGTTTTTTAAACAACTGAAGTCAATGAAACGAGGGCACCAACACAACACATATGGTTTAAAAGACAAAAATGGGAATATGATAAATACCAATGAGGAAATGTGCAACACATGGTAAGAATATTTTGTTGAATTACTAAATTGTGAAGCTCCAAGTAACACTTTCCCGCAGGAAGAGGCTCTAACGTGTGAACCACAAATTGAAGAACCTGCATTTGAAGAAATCCTATATGTAATCACACGACTTAAAAACAATAAGGCAACTGGGGCTAATGGAATTGCTGCTGAATTTATAAAGGCAGGTGGCCATGCATTACATCTAAAGCAATACGAACTAATAATAAAAATCTGGAGGACAGAAGAATTACCCTATGACTGGAAAGAGTCATTATTGATACCTATCTTTAAGAAAGGAGACAAGTTCCAATGTGAAAATTATAGAGGAATATCACTACTGTCCACAAGCTATAAGATACTATCCGCAGTATTACTAAATAGACTAAAACCACATTCAGAAGACATATTAGGTGACTACCAGGCGGGTTTTAGACAAAACAGATCAACAATAGATCAGATATTTATCTTACGACAAATAGCCGAGAAAAATTGGGAATATAAAACAGATCTCCATAACATTTTTGTGGATTTTAAAAATGCTTATGATAGTGTCCATAGGAATAGTCTATGGAATGCTTTGCAGGAATTTGGAATACCAAGGAAGTTAATCAACATGACCAGACTATGCATGGAAGATACTTATAATATAGTAACATATAAAGGCAGGAAATCAGACCCTTTCCAAATAACACTATCGCCGCTACTCTTCAATCTGGCTCTAGAGAAAGTTGTAAGGCAGGTAAAGGAGGAATGTGATATTGGAGGAACATCCAAGCTGCTTGGTTATGCAGATGATATAGATATTATAGGGGAAAATGAAGAAAAGACATTAGAAATATTGACTCACTTAAAGGAAAAAGCCCAACAGATGGGGCTGGTTATCAACCAAGATAAGACAGAATATATGATAATTTAAAGAGAAGGAATGGCTAAAAACTCTGGCCACATACAAATAGATAATATGACCATTAAAAGAACGGAAACATACAAATACCTGGGTACAATCTTCAACTGCTCCAACATCATAAGGGAAGAAATACAAACTAGAATCAATTCTGGAAATAAGATATACTATGCACTACAACATCTACTAAAATCAAATGCGCTATCTCGTAACACCAAAATCACAATATACAAAACACTGATCAGACCAGTTGTGCACTATGGCTCTGAAACCTAAAGTACAACGAAAGGAGACAAAGCCTTGTTACAAACCTGTGAGAACAAAGTTTTAAGACGCATCTTTGGACCCATTAGGGATACACAAGGTGGAGAGTGGAAAAGAAGAAGTAACAAAGACATTTATGATCTGTTTAAGTCCCCGCTAATCATTGGTATCATGAAGGCTAATAGAATACAATGGCTGGGGCATATAGAAAGAATGGAAGATAATAGGGAAACAAAACTCGCTTACACTCAGGAAATAAATGATCGTAGCACCCAAGGTAGACCAAGAAGACGATGGAGAGATAATATATATATATACAGACCTACAAGCCCTTGGAATCAACGACTGGCAAGAGAAGGTCAACCAGAGAGACGAATGGAGACGGATTGTATTTGCAGCAAAGAACCTCAATGGCTCGGAGCGGTGAAGAAGAAGAAGAAGAACAAGTAGGTTTGGACCAAACATGGTGCGCAATAAACTGAGCAAGTATTATAATTTTACTAGCTGACCCGGCCCGGCTTCGCCCAGGCCCTGGTGGGGAGCATCTCATTTAATTCATATAAGTAGTCATATAAGTTCCCGTTCCCGTTACCGACTATCTGTCTGTCTGTCTGTCTGTCTGTCTGTCTATATGTCTGTCTGTCTGTCTGTCTGTCTGTCTATCTGTCTGTCTGTCTGTCTGTCTGACCCGGCCCTTCATCGCCCAGCTACTGGTGTGGAGCATCTCATTTAATTCATATAAGTTCCCGTTCCCGACTGTCTATCTGTCTGTCTATCTGTCTGCCTGACCCTGCCCGGCTTCGCCCAGCCCCTGATGGGGAGCATCTCATTTAATTCATATAAGTAGTCATATAAGTTCCCGTTCCCGTCTGTCTGTCTGTCTGTCTGTCTGTCTGTCTGTCTGTCTGTCTCTCCCTCCCTCTCTGTCTGTCTGTCTGTCTGTCTGCCTGTCTGTCTAATGATTTATTGGTTGCAGTTAGAACAACCTAGATAAACGAAGACCAACTTACAAAAAGCATTAGAAAGAGCACTTGAAAGGTCTTTACATCTTCTCCAACAATTAACTTGGGTAAATGGAGCGGCGGCAGCAGCAGCAGCAGAAGAAGAAAAAGGAGGAGTAGGAGCTGGGAGGAGGAAGAGGGAGGTGGAGGAGGGAGGAAGAGATAGGCGGAGAGAGGAGGAGGAGGGAAGAGGAGGGAGGAGTAGGAGTAGGGAGGAATAGGAGAGAGGAGGAGGAGGGATTAAGAGGAGGAGAGAGGAGGGAGGTAGAGGGAGGAGGAGAGAAGAGGAGGAGGGAGGAGGAGGGAGGAGGGGGATAAGGGAGGAGGAGGAGGGAGGAGGAAGAGGGAGGAGGAGGGAGGATGAGGGGGGAAGGATGGAGGAGGGAGGAGGAGGAAGAAGAGAGGAGGAGTAGGGAGGGGGAGGAGGAGTGATTAGGAGGAGGAGGAGAGCAAGGAGGAGGAGGAGGAAGAGGGAGGAGGAGGGAGGAAGGAAGAGGGGAGGGAGGAGGGGAGGAGGAGTAGGGAGGAGGGAGGAAGATGAAGGAGGAGGGAGGAGAAGAACGCAGGAGGGGGGAGGAGAGGGAGGAGGAGGGAGATGGAGGAGGAGGAGGAGAGAGGAGGAAGGAGGAGGAGGGAGGAGGTAGAGGGAGGAGGAGGAGGAGGGGGAGGAGGAGGGATGTGGAGGGAGGAGGAGGGAGGAGGTAGAAGGAGGAGGAGGGATTTCAATCCATTGAGCATTAAAATTGCTGAAGATACGGCGAAACGAAACAAATAACATGATGACCCTAGTATGGCGATATATCAAATCCCAAATGGGAGGTCACATTTGGCGGTATACATAGGCACTGAATCAATTAATTTGATTGCTGATGTTGCTACATAAGCCCTTAAGGCTGTTTAACCGCTGATTGCTACGTCAAGTCTTTGTCTGGCCTCTTGTAGACAGTGTCCTTTGTTGCTGATTGTTTAGACAAGCTATTCAAAGTTTGTGACATTTAACATTTCTTCCTTGTTGATTTTAGATGTTTGGTTGGCGTGTATTTTTGTCTGTGGACATTATTGTTGTTGTTGTTTATATTTAAGTCAAGAAAAACATTTTCATTGTCCCCACGTCTCTTAACAAACAAGAACAGTTATTCTAATCCATTATCACTATTTTAGAAGAGAGACTTAATATACACGATGACATAAACCTGATCACTTTAATATACCTTACCACATAATGAAGCTGCAACTTACCAGCAAATGGACCAATCTTTATCAGCAAATGGACCAATACGTATTAACAAATGGATCTACAACTTACCAACAAATGGATCTACAACTTACCAACAAATGGACCTACAACTTACCAACAAATGAATCTACAACTTACCAACACATGGATCTACAACTTATCAACAACTTACCAGCCAACTAATCAGTAAATGGACTAACAACTTACCAGCAAACGGACCCCAGCCGACCATCAAACAAGACTGATCCAGATCTCTGCAAGATGTAGGATCGGACTCATACTTAGCGATCGGCTTCACACACGGTCCCAGCCTGGCACTCGTCGACAGTCGCAGCAGGGCAATGTTGTTGTCTATGGCAAAACCAAATCATAACGCAGTGAACATTTGTTCCGTTTAATTGACAGTTGCTAATTCGTGAAACCCCTGGGACAAGTGTGAGGTCTTAACGGTAAAAGTTCGAGGTATTAACGATAAGATTGTCTGAGGCTTGAAAATCCCTAAAAAGCCTAGAATCTTAGAGATTGAGGTTTGCTAGAGGCTTTCGTCCCCATCTGGTAACGAAGTACTATATCTTTGGGGGTTGTGTTTTGGCGCACCTTCTCCGCTTAAAGATCTCGGAAATCAGCGGGTGTTTGAGAGCGGTACTGAAACTTCACATTTTCGAAGAGGAATGAGGATTATTGGAACCTCAGTCAGGCCAAAGATCCAGTCTGTGGGCAGGCTGAACAAGAATGAGAGGTATCTAGGTCTGGGTCAACGTGAAACCGGGTTCAGGTCTTGTAATCTCAGGGGCTCATGTTTATTGCGTACTGTTGAGCATTGTTACATACTGTTGTACGTTGTTACATATTGTTGTGCGTTGCTACACAATGTTGTGCAGTGTTGCATAGTATTGTTGCGTACTGTTGTGCATTGTTACGTACTGTTGTGCGTTGTTACACACTGTTGTGCGTTGTTACACACTGTTGTGCATTGTTACACACTGTTGTGCATTGTTACACACTCTTGTGCATTGTTACAAACTGTTGTGCGTTGTTACACACTGTTGTGCGGTGTTACACACTGTTGTGCATTGTTACACACTGTTGTGCAGTGTTGCATAGTATTGTTACGTACTGTTGTGCATTGTTACGTACTGTTGTGCATTGTTACGTACTGTTGTGCGTTGTTACACACTGTTGTGCGTTGTTACACACTGTTGTGCATTGTTACATACTCTTGTGCGTTGCTACACACTGTTGTGCAGTGTTGCATAGTATTGTTACGTACTGTTGTGCGTTGTTACACACTGTTGTGCATTGTTACGTACTGTTGTGCGTTGTTACACACTGTTGTGCATTGTTACACACTGTTGTGCATTGTTACGTACTGTTGTGCATTGTTACGTCCTGTTGTGCACTGTCATTTAATATAGTGCAGTGCAGCGTACTACTGCATACTGTAGCTTACTGTTGTGCACTTTAACATACACACATGTACACACACATAAACACACCCACGTGTGTGTGTGTTGGTGTGTGTGGGTGTGTGTGGACGTAAATCAGCGTATGCATACATCGATACACACATTCGTCTATTCTCTTGTTCCTTTCGTTTTCATTTTAATTTAATTTCCCACACCCCTTTTATCATTCTACACTTCCGTTTCGCAGGGTTAGTTTCTGTGTTCATCGCTAAATGTTCATGTTTTGTTGACATTGTCGCTGTTGGTTTTTTTACATTTTATCTTTCTAGTCTACAGATGAAGAGTTTGGCCGAAACGTTCAACTGTACCTGTGATTATCACAAATCAGCTGCACTCGACTTGGAAGCAGACCGCTTTGTGCTGTTTTTTAACAATTGTATGAGCGTCGGTCATTCATAAAGTAATGGTCAACTACTTAGTATAAATTGCCTTGCGAATCACAAATAGCAACACACACACACACACACACACACATACATACATACACACACACACACACAAACACACACGCACACACACACATGCTGGGGTCCATGGCAACGTACGGATGTAGAACCTGTGCGACAACCACGAAAGTCATCTAGTGTTAGCGAACAATTCACTCTCTGCCAGCTCCAGTATCACTATCATCATGTCACTTGCCAACAGGCATAGGTTTTCATGCTTATCCTCAATGGTGCGTTTTGGGTGTACGGTGCAGTGTTATTATTTTCTCCACTAATCAGCATGTGATGGGGATGTGATCAATATCATATCGGCCGTGTTTACTTCCCTTCCATTCCTTGGTACCTTGATAGAACAGTGATTAATATAGGGTGTATTTTTTATGATTGTGCAGTGTTTGAAAATATTGCCGCTCCAAGGTTTGTATTCACTCTCTGTAAAGTTCATGCAACATAATAGGTAAATACAAAACTTGGACCAGCAATATTTTCAAACACTGCACAGCCATTCAATATACACCCTGTAATATGTGGACGATAGACACGAAGGGAGTTGTAGTAAATAACACAAGATAGTACGGCTTGGCGTCAGATGGAGGAAGGCTTATGCTCCACAAGGGGATACAGAATAGGCGCAGAAGAGATAGCAGAAGAATGTCTACAAAGAAAGATAAGGCACAAACGCTACAAATAAATAATTTATTGTTAATTTGATGTCTTAATGTTTAAGAGGTAGCAATCACTAGGGCACCCATGAGGCCATTCAAATAGCGTGTACAATATATATAGGGTGTACATTTAATGGCTGTGGACCCAAATATAATTTCTCTATTGATGTTAAACCCCTTCGTTCGTTCGTTCGTTCGAGAAAAAAAGAGAATTACAAATTCGACCTCGTTCAACCTGCTTTATACGGCGTTGGTTATAATTGAGGTACGTATTTAGCGGTATTATATTCTTTTCTTCCTGAACGGGTTTAATTTTTCGGGAAATGGTTAAATCTCCTGCCTTGCGCTCTAAAAATCTTGGGTTCGATTCTGGGGTCGGCCATTCTTTTCACTATGACAGTTTTGTCCGAGACTCCTGGGAGTCGTCGCTGGAGCTACAAAGTTCATGATTTTGCGACGTTTCTGGACAGGCCGCTCTGAGGAAAGAGACCGAGCCGGATTTGATTAAAACCGATGCGACGAAGTTGATTCTTTAAACCCCTTCACACCCTTTGGAGAGTTAATATGATCTTGCGACCAGAACTTAGCAAATATTATGTTGTTTGAAGAGTTTACTCTATTCTGGAGACGTAAACTAAGCAAATGTTATGCTGTTTAAATAGTTTTATCTATTCTGGAGACCAAATGTTTTATTATAGAAAGAGCTTAATCTCTCTGGTCCTCCAGGTTGGGGGTTGAAGCGTGGGGTTAACATCCCCACCTTTGTAAAAACCTTTCTTTGTTACGAAACAAATACATGAGCCTCGATATCGGACTGACTTATCTGGACAACGACCTTAGAACGTTAAAGGACTTTTGAGATTTGGAACATGGAATGTACGGACACTATATCGAGCTGGAGCGGCCGAAGAACTAACCCGGGAGCTGGGTGAATATCAAATGGATATAACAGCAATTCAAGAAAATAAGGTGGCCAGGAGAGGGTACTTTAGAGCAAAATGGAATGATTATAATATATGGAGGAAACACCCAAAATAAACATGAATTAGGAACAGGATTTGTCATCAAAAAAGAGTTATGGGGGAACGTTTTAAACTTTAAAGCTTTTAATGACAGGATTAGTAAATTACGAATAAAAGGTAAATGGAAAAATATAACGATGATTAATGTACATGCACCTACTGAAGAGAAAGAAGATGATATTAAAGAAGACTTTTATAATGATCTGGAAGATGTCATAGAAGAAACCCCCAAACAGGACATCCTGATTGTGCTGGGAGACTTCAATGCAAAAATAGGTAGAGAGCAAACTAATAAAAAAGTGGCCGGTATGGAAAGCCTACATACAACTTCAAATGATAATGGATGGAGAGTCATCAACCTGGCAGAAGCCAAAGGACTGCAGATTAGCAGTACCAGACTACAAAGAAAGGATATACACAAACAAACTTGGAAATCATGTGACAAGAGAACCTATAATCAAATAGATCACATTTTAATTAACAACAGAAATGCATCAAACATACAGCAAGTCAGAAGTTATAGAGGAGCTGAGTGCCACAGTGACCACTTCCTCGTTGGAGCAAAATTTAAAATAAAACTTAAGAGAGCTTTCTATACTAAATTACAAAGATTACACCCAACATATAACAGAGAAAAACTGCAAGACATTACAGTCAAAGAGAAATTTACAGATGAAATAAAATGTAAACTTGAAACTCTGCAAAACCCTTTGGAGGAAAGCGTTGACCAAACTTGGTTGAACATCAAGAATACAATTCAGTCTACCGCAGAAGAATGTCTCGGTGTGTTAACCACGCATAGAAAGAACAGATGGTTCAATCAAAAATGTGAAGAAGCAGTCATTAGGAAGAAGAATGCCAGACATGTATGGTTAAATGACATCAATAACATCCAAAAGGAAGAGCATTATAGAAATGAATGTAAAGAGGCTACAAAAATAGTCAGACAGCAGAAGCGAGAATATATGAGTAATATAATCAAAGATATGGAAACTAATCACCAGAAAAATGAATCCAGAAAATTGTTTAAAGAACTGAAGTCAATGAAACGAGGGCACCAACAAAACACATATGGTTTAAAAGACAAAAATGGGAATATGATAAATACCAATGAGGAAATGTGCAACACATGGAAAGAATATTTTATTGAATTACTAAATTGTGAAGCTCCAAGTCACATTTTCCCACAGGAAGAGGTTCTAACATGCGAACCACAAATTGAAGAACCTACATTTGAAGAAATCCTATTTGTAATCACACGACTTAAAAACAATAAGGCAACTGGGACTGATGGAATTGCTGCTGAATTTATAAAGGCAGGTGGCCATGCATTACATCTAAAGCTATACGAACTAATAATAAAAATCTGGAGGACAGAAGAATTACCCCATGACTGGAAAGAGTCATTATTGATACCTATCTTTAAGAAAGGAGACAAGTTCCAATGTGGAAATTATAGAGGAATATCACTACTGTCCACAAGCTATAAGATACTATCCGCAGTATTACTAAATAGACTAAAACCATATTCAGAAGACATATTAGGTGATTACCAGGCGGGTTTTAGACAAAACAGATCAACAATAGATCAGATATTTATTTTACGACAAATAGCCGAGAAAAATTGGGAATATAAAAGAGATCTCCATAACATTTTTGTGGATTTTAAAAAGGCTTATGATAGTGTCCATAGGAATAGTCTATGGAATGCTATGCAGGAATTTGGAATACCAAGGAAGTTAATCAACATGACCAGACTATGCATGGAAGATACTTATAATATAGTAACATATAAAGGCAGGAAATCAGACCCCTTCCAAATAACATCTGGCTTGAAACAGGGTGATGCACTATCGCCGCTACTCTTCAATCTGGCTCTAGAGAAAGTTGTAAGGAAGGTAAAGGAGGAATGTGATATTGGAGGAACATCCAAGCTGCTTGGTTATGCAGATGATATAGATATTATAGGGCAAAGTGAACAAAAGACATTGGAAATATTGACTCACTTAAAGGGAAAAGCCCAACAGATGGGGCTGGTTATCAACCAAGATAAGACAGAATATATGGTAATTTCAAGAGACGGAATGGCTAGAAACTCTTGCCACATACAAATAGATAATATGACCATTAAAAGAACGGAAACATACAAATACCTGGGTACAATCTTCAACTGCTCCAACATCATAAGGGAAGAAATACAAACTAGAATCAACTCTGGAAATAAGATATACTATGCACTACAACATCTACTAAAATCAAAGGCGCTATCTCGTAACACCAAAATCACAATATACAAAACACTGATCAGACCAGTTGTGCTGTATGGCTCTGAAACCTGGAGTACAACGAAAGGAGACGAAGCCTTGTTACAAACCTTTAAGAACAAAATTTTAAGACGCATCTTTGGACCCATTAGGGATACACAAAGTGGAGAGTGGAAAAGAAGAAGTAACAAAGACATTTATGATCTGTTTAAGTCCCCGCTAATCACTGGTATCATGAAGGCTAATAGACTACAATGGCTGGGGCATATAGAAAGAATGGAAGATAACAGGGAAACAAAACTCGCTTACACTCAGGAAATAAATGACCGTAGACCCCGAGGTAGACCAAGAAGGCGGTGGAGAGATAATACATGTACAGACCTACAAGCACTTGGAATCAACGACTGGCAAGAGAAGGTCCACCAGAGAGACGAATGGAGACGGATTGTATTTGCAGCAAAGAACCTCAATGGCTCGGAACGCTGAAGAAGAAGAAGAGCTTAATCTATTCTGGAGACGTGAACTTACCGAATGTTATATTGTTGAAAGAAGGATGTAATTTGAATGATGCAATGCTGATTCGCTGCTCGTTGCTTTCATTCATCTGTAAATCACGTTCGCCGATGACTGCAGTTATTGGGTTCTGGTCCAAAATGGCGATTCTATAACACAATATAAACATATCGAGAGGATTATAGAAGGTCAATCTCATCTTGTTCATTCAGTTCTTGTGATGAATTGTATGTTACTATACTTAGTGTTCGAAAACCAATAGAGATATTTGGAGCAGCTTCAGTAATTGATCCTCTAAAGTACCGATTAAGTACGATATATAGCTCGTATACCATTCCGGGATTTCTATTAGGGACGTTCATTTGAAACCCATTCCAATGGATTTATTACAAAAGCATGAAGGAAAAAAAAACATTAAAAGGTGTGGCAGAAGTAAACAAAGCATTCATTTTGAATGAATTATGCACCATGGGTTGGTCAGAAGAAGTCGCCGTAGGCATTCAGGCAAGCATCTCAAAGCTTAGGCAGGCGGCGAATGCCGTCCGCAAAAAAAAAAAAAAAAGAAAGGATTGTGGTTGCTCACTGAACCAAGTGTTTACCGCGTTCACTACGTCTGCATCTATGTGAAATCGTTGCCCCTTGAGAGCTTTTTTTTTAGAGGTCCGAACAAATGAAAATCACATGGTGACAAATCAGGACTATAGGCTGGATGTTGCAGAATTTCCCACTTCTTCCTTGCTAATGCTTCCTGCACAATCTTTGCGACATGCGGACCGGCAATATCGTGCAACAAAATCACACCGCGAGAAATCATGCCTGGTCTTTATTCTTGATGGCTTTTTGCAGTTTGTCTAGTGTTTGCAAGAAGTGGGTAGAGTTGATGTTGACACTTGGTTCTTTAATGTCGGCCAACAATAGCCCTTCATGGTAAAAAAATACGCTCAGTATAACCTTACCAGCGGAAACCTGTAACTTGAATTGTTTGGCCTTTGGTGATCGAACATGCTTCCATTGCATGCTCTCTCTTATGCTGCTCGGCTCAAAGCATGATTCATCGCCTGCCACTATGCGGAAGAGAAATGCATCACCCTCCACTCTGTAATGCAGCAAGTGGTTCAAACACCATCCCATGCGTTCCGCTTTTTGGAGGTCGGTCAACATCCGTGGTACCCACTGTGAACACACCTTCCGATAATGCAGTTTCTTACGAACGATCTTTTGAATTGTCCCAATTTACACATAAAATTCTTTAGCTAGCGAACGTATGCTTCGACAACGGTTCATCTGTACTGCTGCATCAATTTTGGCGATGATTTTTTCTGTTGCAACAATATGCGCTTGACCCCGCGGTCAAAGATCTGTCGTGAACTGACGTCCTTTCAAAAACATTCGTGCCCAGTTTGTCACTGTTGTCTTCGACACACATTTGTTACCGTATGCTGCCTGCATTCTTCGATGAATGTCGACTGGTCGACATCCTTCAAATGAAAGAAATTGAATCACCGCTCTTTGAGCTTCTTTGGACGGATTTTGGATCAACCCGGCCATTTTCTCAACGGTCAGAAACAGAACCTATGCATTATGGGACGATAAGCACGTGCTCTTTTAATCATTGGTCAGTACTTATCACATGACTATGACATGATCATGTTCAACGTACGCAATTACGCGCGGTGCGGCACGAACGAATTTCAAATGATCGCCCCTTATGCAAGTGACAACTGGTAATCTGTATGTCGATATAAGGTGGAATATTTTGTAAGCCTGCGGCAACGAAGTTCACGTTAGTGTTGCTAATTAAGACCTGACATAATGAGAATCATCATCATCATGTGCCATGCTGGTTAGAGTGGGCGGTTATGTTTCACCATCTTCTTCTTCTTCTTCTTCTTCTTCTTCTTCTTCTTCTTCTTCTTCTTCTTCTTCTTCTTCTTCTTCTTCTTCTTCTTCTTCTTCTTCTTCTTCTTCTTCTTCTTCTTCTTCTTCTTCTTCTTGCGTTCATCCGGATTTTTTTTTTCGGATGTGACTGCGTTGTGCCGGTTTACAGCAGAGCTGCGTTCTTGCGCCGTTAGGCCAACACATCCGACTTCTGCGGGCATTTGTTGACCGGGTTAACCTTCCCGGGGGTTTCGCCATCTTACACGATCACCAGAGTCGGGGATCAGTTATATGTTCTTATCCCGACCATGCCATGTAGTCAAGCCATCTAGGTATTTACATCTCTGTCTTCCCATTGTTATTTTTCCCTTAATTTTGCTAGTTGTCACCAAGTTCTCTAGTTTATTTCTTCACATAACGCCGCCCAAAATAGTCTAATTTCTCTAATCAGTTTGCAGTTTTCATTTGCCTTGTAAGACATGCTAACTGGTTTTTCTGTCTGTCCTTGGTATTCTTTGCATTTTCATCAGAAACCACATTTCAGCTACCGTTAGATGTTGTTGAGCTTGTCTGCTCGTTGTCCACGTTTCACATCCATACAAACATATTGATTCTATGTAGCACTTCAACACTCGTTTTCTCGTTGCTGTCGGCATACTTTTATTGATCAGTATGGTTTTCATCTTTAAAGTGGCTACCATAGCGACTCTTGTTCTAATCTCTTCAAGACACCCCCCCCCCCCCATCAGATGTTATGACTGTTCCAAGATAGTTGTACGGATTCACTTGTTTAAGAATATTCACATTTACACCTATATTTAAATTTGTTGCGTATCCCTTACAGGACATTGCAGTCAACAACAGCATTTTTCAGCTGCTGTTGATGTACTAGGTAATTGTTACGTTCAGTTGTTTGCCATTGCTTTCTGAACCGGTTCCCATACCAGCACGTTATAACACAACGCGACACGGTCTGCTGCACAAATCGTTTGCAGCTGAGCTTTGAACGCCTGGTACCCGGCTTATGAACCGCGTTCGCAAGCCTGTGGCCACGGAGACTGGCCTATATTACATTGTGGTATTTCTGTCTTTTTAGTGATGACCACAATCTGTGTCTTCTTACAATTTAATTCTAACCCTAGTTGTTGACTGTGTACAGTAACCGTATCTACTAAATGATAAATCCTGCTCATTGACTGCAGTTAACACTGTATCACCCGCATGTCTAATGTTATTGATGTTATGGTGATTCCTATCATATCTTCTAAATTTCTAAACATATTTTCACTATATAGGGAAAAAAGATATGGAAACATTGCACATCCCTGTCGGACACCTCTTTTAATAGGCTGATATTGACCAGCTTCGTTAATAATCTTTATAGCACCTTGCTGTTTGCTATCTGTTGTTTACATGTCTTTCCTATTAATTTGTAGATCTGCAAGTATCTTTATCATGTTGACATGTCTTACGTTATCGAAAACCTTTGTACATTTAATGAAGCAAAGGTGTATGTCTTTGTTTACTTCTATTGAAAGCTGAATTAATGTTCATAGCTACAGATGAACATCCATGCTCTAATGCCAAACTGCAGAGCATATTCTCTTTCTATCTTCCCCTGCCTCTCCCTTCTTCCACCTTTTCCCATTCTCAAAACGTACTAAACCTTTCCCCTTTCCATGATATGCCAAGAGAATGAGGCCTGTCTTCTTCTTACCACAAACCACACACGGCATAATCTAATCCACACCAGTTCACGTACTTACTGAGAGACGCAGTTGCCAGCAGTAACCAGGATTGTCTCTGACAACATGACAGCCGAGCAGAATGCGAACGGCCCAGAACTGGCCTCAAACTGTAGAGACACCATGGAGTTGTAGGGAGGTCGGCATATGTCCTTGACTTCAGCTCCGCCAATGATACGCGGATGGATCGCAGTAAAGTCTGCGGTATGGATAAAGGACAACAGGCAAAAATGAATCCAGGTCAGAAATTACATCATTATCATCATCGATATAATAATAATCACCTTTTGCTAAATGTTAGATACATAGTGTATAGTGGCGGAGGCAAACGTTCATGTGTAATTCCATAATTTAAACACCAGCAGAGCTGTCAATTGACAGAAGAACAAGACATATACTTTATTGATAAACGCATGTGTATTGTTTGAATCGCATACAAGTAAAAGAATATACTATAGGACGCGCTAGGCAACATGAATACTGAAAGGTAGTGTTACCGTCCGAGATTCGAACATGTCACCTACAAATTACGACAGCGCCTCGCTGCAGAAACCAGTGTATTTCGACGAATGACCCGCTAGACACCAGTGATAGAGGTATCTCCATTAGTCACACTAATAATTTTATATTAAACCAGCGTAGGTCAAAAAGCAAACACACAAACACATCGGATTGTAATGCTGTATCCAATTTCCGTTTCCCTTTTTACCATTAAACCTACCCCGTTCAACCTCAGAAGAGAAATTATATTAAGAGTCTAACCCTGGCTCAGATTAATTACCCTGTGACCGAGTCAGCCACAGATAGGATATAAATACGAAGGTACTGTTGTCCAAAGAGGGTAATGGCTTGTCCAGTATATTAACGAACATTTAAAGAAAAGAAATGATTGGTCGGTTGCAATGCTGTACACGTATTACACATAAATAGCAATTGGGGAAACCCTTTGGGTCCACTTAGACCAGTGGTTCTCAACCGGTGGGGAATCCCCCCCCCCCAGGGGGAAATTTTAGGGTTTCCAGGGGGGGGGGGGGAATGAAGACCATTTCAAGATCGCGTTAATACAAGAACCGATTACTTGATATTGTTTTTCCCTTCATTCTTTACAGTTATGTACGTCTCATCCTTCTAAAATTCATTTTATAAAGTAAGTAGCCCCACAAATCATGTTTTATGTGGATGTCTAGACTTGTTTTAGTACATGCTATTGAATTTACCTTCCATTTTTACGTATACTGTGTGGGGGTGGGGGGATTTTTAGATAGGAAATATGAAAGTTGGGGGGATGACGTTCTGAAATGACGGTGAAGGGGGGCACGGGCCAAATTTTTGATAGGAATGGGGGAATGACGTTCTGAAAATATGGTGAAGGGGGGCACGGGCCAAAAAAGATTGAGAACCACTGACTTAGACAGTTCATAAATAAACACATGTATCTTTTGGCGCTCATAGAAGTAGAAAATGGAAGTAGAGACTATAGGACAATATAGACCCCATTAATATTTATGTGTAAATATACTTGTTGGCAGTGGATTGCTGGTGACTTGCTTAATTATCTTCTCCTTTCTTATTCTTCACTGACCTGTATCAGCCATGAGAACATGGGCCCTCAGCCGAGCTCACGCCATAGGCCCTCTGTAGTCTTGATTATGATGCCTTGGATTTTCCAGCTATAGGTTTAAATTAAATTACTTGCTGCTTTTTTCTCGTTCAGACTAACGGCATTCATCATCGTTCAGACTAACGACATTCATCATCGTTCAGACTAACGACATTCATCATTGTTCAGACTAACGACATTCATTATCTTTCAGAACAACAACATTCACACCATTCAGACTAACAACATTCACATTTTCCTGTAGTCATTCAGTCTCATTTTTGTCAACCATACTGCCATTGCCGGTCTCTCAGGCGAAGGGGTTAACGACTTTCTCCGTAATCCCGTATATCGACGTAGGGGAACACAACTGCGCGAGATTCAGTAGATTCGGCGTTTGTTACTTACGGGGTATGTGAGCCGGTCGCTCAGAAAGCAATGGCACTCTACTGAGCGTAATCTTGCCAAGACATCAACAACAGCGGTAAAATGCTGGTGTTGACAGCGATGTCCTGTAAATAGGATATGCGGAAAATAAATAATGCCATTGGAGTATGAAGTGTTAATCCTACACAAAGTCTTTGCACAAGAGATGCAGCGAAATATGCCAGGCAATAAACCGTGCAAGATATTGTTTGTGGCTTCTATGTTTACACATCTCCTTGTTACAGGATGTAAATAAAGCACATAACCCTTTTGCACGTCTTGAAGGTAGGTCAGCCTGGCCGAATGGATACGAACGCGTGTTCTTAAACATCCGGTGTGCTGATGCCGAGGTGACGGGTTCAACCCCTACATCGGACGGTTGGACTAAAATGTTGACCTATCGTCCTTGACTTGGGAAGGTCAATTACAAGTACCTCTGAAGTCGGAGTGGGTTCGCCTGATGGCGAGGGACACTGTTAATAGAGAAAGGTAATTCATACGCAAAATTCAGTCCAGCACTACTAGAAGGTAGATAGGTAGGTAGGTAGGTGTGTGTGTGCGTGTGTGTGTGCGTGCGTGCGTGCGTGTGTGTGTGTGGACTACGCTTGAGTTCAAAGCGAGCGAGCGCAAACAAATATGTCTGGAAGTGTATTGGATGTATGGGGCCACTCCCTGTTTGTATAGACCAATCAGCGCTCGATAGCTTATATGGTCATTTAACGCACGTCGTTTTCACTTCCAATGACATTTAGTCTTTCCTCTTGTAGGCGGGGTCGACTGGGGTCGATTTAAACACTTCCACTTTGATGGAGATTCGAACACAAGACCACCTGACCCACAGGAAAGTGTACTAGCTACTTCGGCTCCCGTTACAGGATATACCAGGGGGCTTCAAATGACAACCTTAAAAGTGTGATATAAATTACAGTAACCATACTATTATCTTATAACCTGTTAATATTGTTGTTAAGGATGTGAAGAGTGTTCAGCACGTGACATCACGGCGTAGAAGACCACTGTGACGTCATAAAGACAGTATAAAGTTGGCTGCCCCACTTTTGACATGCACCAAAGAGGTGCAGCGTTCTTTCATCTGTTTTTTTTTTTTTTAATCAGTGAAGGGGTGAAACCTATAGCAATTCATCGGCGAATGAAGGTCCAGTATGATGATGCATGCCTGTCAGTCCAGCAAGTGTATGAGTGGAGTAGGAAGTTTAAACACTCAACAGACTATTCGATTAGATGAAGAGGTACACCACGTGGTGCACGAGTTGTTACACGCCACCAAGAGAATTGTTTTCTACAGGAATCCAAACTTTTTATCGGCACTGGAGGACGTGCTTTAAAAGCAGTGGTGACTACATCGAAAAATGATACATTTGTTCTTTACTTTTTCAGAGTATATTCACCAAACAAAGGGAAAAAAACATTTTCATTTGAAGCCCCCTCGAATATCATCAATAGAATTGATCCAGAACATCCAAGGTCGATATCTGTCGTGAAGCGTGAACGTCTGAACCATTGTCAAAGCGTATGATGACAACGATGACTGTGGACGAATAAGTCAAGATTCTCCTACAGACACATGCACTCTCTGGAAGTACGTCCATGTACTTATGAGTCTTTCTTCAAAGTTAAGGCTGCTTTGTGTATTGTGGCTTGGAGAACATCAAAGGCTGTCAGCGAAGTAGCAACCCAATATCCAGATGTAATCACTGAGACGAATAAAGCTGAATCTGGCAACTTGGCGTACTTTATAAAATCTGAACACATAAATAACTACTATCATTATTTTTATGACTTTCATGTTTAAGTACCATGATCTCTTGGAGCAATTTCACGTTGATATAAAATAACAGTCCGCCTGGACCCGGATTTAAAAAAATAAACATCAACAAATATCTGACGTTGTAGAGTTCCGATAATTACTAGAGAGTTCAAGGTTAAAACTGTTTGGGAAAGGAATTATAGTAAAAGCCGGGACTGGTGGGTTAATGTAACAAGTTATTGGGACAGAAAAGGCAACCGTAAGACAGTGATTATGACCGGAGTGTATTAAAGTGAGAATTATGTGGAGAAGATAAAGTTAACGTAATAATAATGACAGTCAGATTTAATTTAACAACAAACTGGTGAAAATAGAGTTAATGTAATAGTAGTGACATTAAGGGTTAATTTTAAAATAGATGATTAAGTTAATGTAATAATTATGACACCGGTCTCCCTGGCCTAGGTGTTAACATCTTTCTCCGTAATCCCGTATATTCTCGTGGGTAACGTAACCTGCGCGAGAATCAGTAGCGGTTCTCGCCGCGTTGGTAACTTACGGGGCATGTGAGCCGGTCACTCAGAAAGCAATGGGAAACTACTGAGCATAATCTTGCCTAGTACATCAACAGCAGCTGAACAATGCTGATGCTGACTGCAAAATAATAATAATAATAATAATAATAATAATAATAATAATAATAATAATAATAATAATAATAATAATAATGGCAGTAGAGGTTTAAGTAACAACAAACTGAAGAAGATGGAGTTAATGTAATAATAATGGGAGTAAGTCTTAATGTAAGGACAAACTCGGGAAGATGCAGTTAATGTAATAATAAGGAAAATCAGGGTTAATGTACCAACAAACTGTAGAAGATAGAGTTAATGTAATAGTGACAGTAAGGATAAATGTAGCAAAAAACTGGAGAAGATGGGGTTAATGTAATAATAACAACATTAAGGATTAATGTAACAACAAACTGGAGAAGATGGGGTTAATGTAATAATAATGACAGTAAGGATTAATAATGACGGTAAGGATTAATGTAAGGACAAACTGGAGAAAATGGATTTAATGTAATAATGATGACAGTAAGGATTAATGTAAGGACAAACTGGAGAAAATGGATTTAATGTAATAATAATGATAGTGAGAGTTAATGTAACAACAAACTGGAGAAGATAAAGCTAATATAATATGACAGTAAAAATACATGTAGAAACACACTGGAGAAGATGAGTTAATGTAATAATAATGACAGTAAGGATTAATGTAAGGACAAACTGGAGAAAATGGATTTAATGTAATAATGATGACAAATGGTTTAAGGTAACAACTGACTGAAAGAACAAACAAACAAACGAACGAACCAATTTTATTTTACAAGCGTTAAGAATTGGGCACGCAGGCCCGCCTAACATTCTGCCCTTCTTATCTCCCTGCTGTCATATATGATTTTATTCGTACATCACTTATGAGACTAATATTAAACAATAATAATACATGCATTCAATCCTTATTCAAAACACCTGTCATCTACTGCCTACAGTACCTTGTGGTTTAGGACAGGAGGGTTCCGAACCTGAGAAATTAAGGCCGCCTGGCTAGTGCAGTCACCACGAACTGTACAGGTTAAGGTTTTCTTTTTGCCCCCGACATAAAAAAAAAAAAAAATCTACACCCTACCGACGATTCAAACCTGGGTCTCCCGAGGAAGAACCCGCCATTATTAGCCACTCGGCCAACCGCTATTAAAAAAATGATGACTTATTAATGCTCATATTTTTGACGCGGCAATTATAATGTTCTAAGGTAGATAGATATACCCTAGCACTGCCAGGTGCATGTCTTTAATACTAGATTGGGAGGAAGTGGTTACGCAGCCTGTCTCATGTTCCGAAGGTTGTGGGTTCGATTCCGGGCTACGTGGTTCGATTCACGAGTGCAATTTTCTCGCAGACTCCTGGGGCGGGGTCGTCGCTGGAGCTACGGAATTCATGCTCTGTGCAAGACTTTCGGCACCCCCGCTGGATAGAGTCTCAGCCAAATGTCATAAAACCCTGTGCAATGAACTGGACTCTCTAGCCTTTAAAATCCTTTTACTTTTAAAATTTTAGATTGCTTTTATTTTAATGAATGTTTCTTTTTGAGGGGGCATATGACCTGGACTGAGACAGTGTTCAAAAGGATTGCGACTGTATGTATAGTAGTCGGCCCAGTGGCAATGGGGTTACGGACGCAGTTCGTATTCCTGCATACCCGCGTTTGAAACACAGCTATGGGCGATTTGGCAGCAGACCGCCTTACGTTGGTTTTTAACGAAATGGTATGAGTGCCGGTCGTTCAGAAATCAATGGCAAACTACTGAACGTAAACTTTCTCTGGAATCACGAACAACAAAAAAAAAATGCTGTGGTTGACTGCTACATCCTGTAAAGAATATACAACAACTGTTTTTTTTAAAAAATGTATAGTGGCAGATGGTGTCTTTGATTTGTTGTGGAAGATTGTGCCACAGCTGAACTACAAATGTTTGCATATCCTTTACAGGAAATTGCTGTCAACATCAGCATCTTTCAGCTGATTCTTGATTTCTTGGCAGGATTACGTTCAGTAGTTTGCCATTGCTTTCTGAGCGGCCGGCTCACATACCCCGTAAGTTACCGACGCGATTCGAACCACTGCTGATTCTCACCGTCGTCACGTTACTTGCGAGAGTATACGAGATTACGGAGAAAAGTCGCTAACCTCTAGGCCAGGAAGCCGGCTACAGCTGAACTAGAAGGAGGTGATAATTACAGTAAGGGCTAATGTAATTACTAACCAGTGGAGATGCTATTATAATTTACAAGGTGAATTAAGGTAAGAACACGCAGGAAAAGACGGAGATAAAGTAATAATAATTACAAAGTGCGTTAAGGTGACAGCGAACTGGAAAAGATGAAAACACTAATTAAGCCAAAAGGATGTAATTATGGCTTGGTGGGCTGATTTAGCAGCTTACGCAATCCGAAAGTGTAACATCACAATCATGGAACAAGGAAGAACATAACAAACTCATGAACTAGATACTGTGCGGTCAGGGACACCAGTTAGTGGGCGACAGGAACTGATTTCTGGTAACAATATAGAATTATACGAGGGTGCTTCAAATTAAAACATTAAATATGTTTTTATTGAATGTGAATATAATCTGAAAAAGTACAGATCAAATGTATCATTTTTCCATGTAGTCACCACTGCGTTCAGTGCAAAACCTCCAGCCGATAATGTGCTTGGATTCCTGTAGAAAGCAATTCTCTTGGTCACTACAACTTGATGTGCCTGACCCGGTCGTGAACAGTCTGTCATAGAAGTCACGCCGTTTTGAAACTTCCTACTCCACTCCTACACTTGCTGGACTGCCAAGACATCCATCACCATTACGGACCTTCATTCGCCGATGAATGTCTATAGGTTTCACCCCTTCACTGATCAAACAACGGATAACAAAACACTGCTCCTCTTTGGTGCATGTCAATGGTGGGGCGGTCATCTATAAACTGTCCTTATGACGTTATCATATTCGTCTGCACCGTGATGTCATGTGCTTAACACTCTTGACAGCCTTAACAACAATAATGACAGGTTACAAGACAATGTCATGGCCATTATCATTTCTATCACACTTTTCAGGTTTTCACTTGAATCCCCCTCGTAAATTTAAGAAGCAACAAATTATCGCACCATTTTCTTTCTTGTGTTGACTCCCACACTGTAGTCTAGGATTCTACTGATTTCTACACCTCGGTCAGTCTCACACTGTTGTATTACTACATTTATTCTACACCTCGGTCAGTCTCGCACTGTTGTATTACCACATTTATGTCTACATCTCGGTCAGTCTCGCACTGTTGTATTACCACATTTATGTCTACATCTCGGTCAGTCTCGCACTGTTGTATTACCACATTTATGTCTACATCTAGGCCAGTCTCACACTGTTGTATTACCACATTTATGTCTACATCTAGGCCAGTCTCACACTGTTGTATTACTACATTTATGTCTACACCTCGGTCAGTCTCGCACTGTGGTATTACTACATTTATGTCTACACCTCGGCCAGTCTCGTGCTGTGGTATTACCACATTTATGTCTACATCTCGGTCAGTCTCGCACTGTGGTATTACCACATTTATTTCTACACCTCGGCCAGTCTCACACTGTTGTATTACTACATTTATGTCTACACCCCGGCTAGTCTCGCGCTGTGGTATTACTACATTTATGTCTACATCTCGGTCAGTCTCACACTGTGGTATTACTACATTTATTCTACATCTCAGTCAGTCTCGCACTGTCGTATTACCACATTTATGTCTACATCTCGGTCAGTCTCACACTGTGGTATTACCACATTTATGTCTACATCTCGGTCAGTCTCACACTGTGGTATTACTACATTTATTCTACATCTCAGTCAGTCTCGCACTGTGGTATTACCACATTTATGTCTACATCTCGGTCAGTCTCGCACTGTTGTATTACCACATTTATGTCTACATCTAGGCCAGTCTCACACTGTTGTATTACCACATTTATGTCTACATCTAGGCCAGTCTCACACTGTTGTATTACTACATTTATGTCTACACCTCGGTCAGTCTCGCACTGTGGTATTACTACATTTATGTCTATACCTCGGCCAGTCTCGCGCTGTGGTATTACCACATTTATGTCTACATCTCGGTCAGTCTCGCACTGTGGTATTACCACATTTATTTCTACACCTCGGCCAGTCTCACACTGTTGTATTACTACATTTATGTCTACACCTCGGCTAGTCTCGCGCTGTGGTATTACTACATTTATGTCTACATCTCGGTCAGTCTCACACTGTGGTATTACTACATTTATTCTACATCTCAGTCAGTCTCGCACTGTGGTATTACCACATTTATGTCTACATCTCGGTCAGTCTCACACTGTGGTATTACCACATTTATGTCTACATCTCGGTCAGTCTCACACTGTGGTATTACTACATTTATTCTACATCTCAGTCAGTCTCGCACTGTGGTATTACCACATTTATTTCTACACCTCGGCCAGTCTCACACTGTTGTATTACTACATTTATGTCTACACCTCGGCCAGTCTCGCACTGTGGTATTACCACATTTATTCTACATCTCGGTCAGTCTCGCACTGTGGTATTACTACATTTATGTCTACATCTCGGTCAGTCTCGCACTGTGGTATTACTACATTTATTCTACATCTCGGTCAGTCTCGCACTGTGGTATTACCACATTTATGTCTACATCTCGGTCAGTTTCGCACTGTGGTATTACCACATTTATGTCTACATCTCGGTCAGTTTCGCACTGTGGTATTACCACATTTATGTCTACATCTCGGTCAGTCTCGCACTGTGGTATTACCACATTTATGTCTACATCTCGGTCAGTCTCCCACTGTTGTATTACTACATTTATGTCTACATCTCGGTCAGTCTCGCACTGTTGTATTACTACATTTATTCTACACCTCAGCCAGTTTCGCACTGTTGTATTACTACATTTATTCTACACCTCAGCCAGTTTCGCACTGTTGTGTTACTACATTTATTCTACACCTCGATCAGACTCACACTGTTGTGTTACTACATTTATTTATAAGTTAGGGGTTCCAGATGGTCTAGTGCTAATACACTCGCTGCAGGCCGAGTTGTCATCGATGCAAACTTCCCTCTAGATGACATTTTATGTCAAAATTCACGACTCAGTAATACTGGTTGTGGTTGTAGTAGTAGTAGCAGTAGTAGTAGTAGTAGTAGTAGTAGTAGTAGTAGTAGTAGTAGTAGTAGTAACAGTAGTAGTAGCAGCAGTAGTAGTAGTAGTAGTAGAAGTAGTAGTAGTAGAGTAGTAGTAGTAGTAGTAGTAGTAGTAGTAGTAGTAGTAGTAGTAGTAGTAGTAGTAGTAGAGTAGTAGTAGTAGGAGTAGTAGTAGTAGTAGTAGTAGTAGTAGTAGTAGTAGTAGTAGTAGTAGTAGTAGTAGTAGTAGTAGTAGTAGTAGTAGTCGTAGCAGTAGTAGTAGTATTAGTAGTAGTAGTAGTAGTAGTAGTAGTAGTAGTAGTAGTAGTAGTAGTAGTAGTAGTAGTAGTAGTAGTAGTAGTAGTAGTAGTAGTAGTAGTAGTAGTAGTAGTAGTAGTAGTAGTAGTAGTAGTAGTAGTAGTAGTAGTAGTAGTAGTAGTAGTAGTAGTAGTAGTAGTAGTAGTAGTAGTAGTAGTAGTAGTAGTAGTAGTAGTAGTAGTAGTAGTAGTAGTAGTAGTAGTAGTAGTAGTAGTAGTAGTAGTAGTAGTAGTAGTAGTAGTAGTAGTAGTAGTAGTAGTAGTAGTAGTAGTAGTAGTAGTAGTAGTAGTAGTAGTAGTAGTAGTAGTAGTAGTAGTAGTAGTAGTAGTAGTAGTAGTAGTAGTAGTAGTAGTAGTAGTAGTAGTAGTAGTAGTAGTAGTAGTAGTAGTAGTAGTAGTAGTAGTAGTAGTAGTAGTAGTAGTAGTAGTAGTAGTAGTAGTAGTAGTAGTAGTAGTAGTAGTAGTAGTAGTAGTAGTAGTAGTAGTAGTAGTAGTAGTAGTAGTAGTAGTAGTAGTAGTAGTAGTAGTAGTAGTAGTAGTAGTAGTAGTAGTAGTAGTAGTAGTAGTAGTAGTAGTAGTAGTAGTAGTAGTAGTAGTAGTAGTAGTAGTAGTAGTAG
Organism: Cepaea hortensis; assembly: GCA_963921405.1. NCBI lineage: Eukaryota > Metazoa > Mollusca > Gastropoda > Stylommatophora > Helicidae > Cepaea > Cepaea hortensis. The sequence continues at coordinate 88,383,857 of OY992889.1, read as the reverse complement.
TAGTAGTAGTAGTAGTAGTAGTAGTAGTAGTAGTAGTAGTAGTAGTAGTAGTAGTAGTAGTAGTAGTAGTAGTAGTAGTAGTAGTAGTAGTAGTAGTAGTAGTAGTAGTAGTAGTAGTAGTAGTAGTAGTAGTAGTAGTAGTAGTAGTAGTAGTAGTAGTAGTAGTAGTAGTAGTAGTAGTAGTAGTAGTAGTAGTAGTAGTAGTAGTAGTAGTAGTAGTAGTAGTAGTAGTAGTAGTAGTAGTAGTAGTAGTAGTAGTAGTAGTAGTAGTAGTAGTAGTAGTAGTAGTAGTAGTAGTAGTAGTAGTAGTAGTAGTAGTAGTAGTAGTAGTAGTAGTAGTAGTAGTAGTAGTAGTAGTAGTAGTAGTAGTAGTAGTAGTAGTAGTAGTAGTAGTAGTAGTAGTAGTAGTAGTAGTAGTAGTAGTAGTAGTAGTAGTAGTAGTAGTAGTAGTAGTAGTAGTAGTAGTAGTAGTAGTAGTAGTAGTAGTAGTAGTAGTAGTAGTAGTAGTAGTAGTAGTAGTAGTAGTAGTAGTAGTAGTAGTAGTAGTAGTAGTAGTAGTAGTAGTAGTAGTAGTAGTAGTAGTAGTAGTAGTAGTAGTAGTAGTAGTAGTAGTAGTAGTAGTAGTAGTAGTAGTAGTAGTAGTAGTAGTAGTAGTAGTAGTAGTAGTAGTAGTAGTAGTAGTAGTAGTAGTAGTAGTAGTAGTAGTAGTAGTAGTAGTAGTAGTAGTAGTAGTAGTAGTAGTAGTAGTAGTAGTAGTAGTAGTAGTAGTAGTAGTAGTAGTAGTAGTAGTAGTAGTAGTAGTAGTAGTAGTAGTAGTAGTAGTAGTAGTAGTAGTAGTAGTAGTAGTAGTAGTAGTAGTAGTAGTAGTAGTAGTAGTAGTAGTAGTAGTAGTAGTAGTAGTAGTAGTAGTAGTAGTAGTAGTAGTAGTAGTAGTAGTAGTAGTAGTAGTAGTAGTAGTAGTAGTAGTAGTAAAAATACCAGTAGTTGTTGTCATACCGGTAACCATATCAACATTTTCATGAGTGACCTGATATCAAATAATGATCGGATAACACGGGCTACAAAGAGTATCTTGGAGTAAACAAGGTCTTGGAGTAATGACAGAAAATGGAGAATTCATCATGCAGCTGGTCCCTCTGCTTAACTCCGTTCTCATAACTGCCAGCTGAAAAGTTTATCCATCTCTTGTCATTACTCCAGCCTCAAACACCATCATGCCCAATGCGTCATTACTCCAGCCTCAAACACCATCATGCCCAATGCGTCATTACTCCAGCCTCAAACACCATCATGCCCAATGCGTCATTACTCCAGCCTCAGTTACCCTCATACCCAAGGCATCATTACTCCAGCATCAATCACCCTCATATCCAAGGCATCATTACTCCAGCCTCAATCACCCTCATGTCAAAGGTGCCATTACTCCAGCCTCAAACACCCTCATGTCCAAGGCGTCATTACTCCAGCCTCAAACACCCTCATGTCCAAGGCGACATTACTCCAGCCTCAATCACCCTCATATCCAAGGCATCATTACTCCAGCCGCAATCACCCTCATATCCAAGGCATCATTACTCCAGCCTCAATCACCCTCATGTCAAAGGTGCCATTACTCCAGCCTCAAACACCCTCATGTCCAAGGCGTCATTACTCCAGCCTCAAACACCCTCATGTCCAAGATGTCTACAATGTTCTGTGTCTACTTCCGTCCTAGTTTACCCATACCTCTCCTTGCAGGAACCATATCTTTCATCACTGTTCTCTCCAAGCTACAGGCACATATAATATGACCAAAGTATTTCAGATTCCAAGACATCACACAGTTTTTATGCCAGTTTGTTTCGTGTTCATAATCTGTCGAGTGCCAGCATTTTTATTCTTCTTGGTTCTTATATTCTAAGAACCTTTATTTAAAAATCAATTATTTAGAGGTGAAGATGTAGATTCAGATCACCTTCTTCCGATAATTAAAGTGCAATTGAAATACACAAGATTGATACTATCTTTCTTTTTTGTTCGCTCGCTTAAAGTCAAGCGTAGTCCCTACATACTTTTTAAAGTAGTAAGGGACTGAGTTTTGCGTGTGGGTTTGCTTTCTCTTGTACTGGTGTCCCTCGCCTTCAGGCGAACCCACTCAATACAATGCTCCGAATTTTTCTTTCATGTGTTGTCTCCAAAACTGTAGTCAAGTAATCTACTGATGTTTACAACTCGGCCAGTCTCGCATTGTTGTATTACTACATTTATTTTACATCTCGGCCAGTCTCACACTGTTGTATTACTACATTTATTTTACATCTCGGTCAGTCTCCCACTGTTCTATTACTACATTTATTCTACACCTCGGCCAGTCTCGCACTGTTGTATTACTACATTTATTCTACACCTCGGCCAGTCTCGCACTGTTGTATTACTACATTTATTCTACACCTCGGCCAGTCTCGCACTGTTGTATTACTATATTTATTCTACATCTCCGTCAGTCTCACACTGTTGTATTACTACATTTATTCTACATCTCCGTCAGTCTCACATTGTTGTATTACTACATTTATTCTACACCTCGGCCAGTCTCACACTGTTGTATTACTATATTTATTCTACATCTCCGTCAGTCTCACACTGTTGTATTACTACATTTATTCTACATCTCCGTCAGTCTCACACTGTTGTATTACTACATTTATTCTACATCTCGGTCAGTCTCACACTGTTGTATTACTATATTTATTCTACATCTCCGTCAGTCTCACACTGTTGTATTACTACATTTATTCTACACCTCGGCCAGTCTCACATTGTTGTATTACTACATTTATTCTACAACTCGGTCAGTCTCACACTGTTGTATTACTACATTTATTCTACAACTCGGTCAGTCTCACATTGTTGTATTACTACATTTATTCTACACCTCGGCCAGTCTCACACTGTTGTATTACTACATTTATTCTACAACTCGGCCAGTCTCACACTGTTGTATTACTACATTTATTCTACAACTCGGCCAGTCTCACAATGTTGTATTACTACATTTATTCTACACCTCGGCCAGTCTCACATTGTTGTATTACTACATTTATTCTACAACTCGGTCAGTCTCACACTGTTGTATTACTACATTTATGCTACAACTCGGTCAGTCTCGCACTGTTGTATTACTACATTTATTCTACAACTCGGCCAGTCTCACACTCTTGTATTACTACATTTATTCTACAACTCGGTCAGTCTCACACTGTTGTATTACTACATTTCTGAAATGAAGAATATCTTATGCAATAAGTCAGTATCATGAACAATAAATTCTGATAATAGTGAGATTCACGCGATTTGATGTTCAGACACTTACAAGCCAGGTCATCCTTCTATACTATTCTATAGGTCATACCTGATGCCGAGTTTAGTCCGAGGGCGTTCGTCGTTAAGAGAGACACCAGAGTCCCACAGAATGCCAACATCACACAACTCGACGGCATCATTCTGTGAACAGAGAGTATTAGTTCTCACATACCAAACTGTAATCGAGAAATTAGACGTAGGCAGTCAATACTTCTTCGGTACGTTATGAGGAGAAATAAATTAGAAAACTTAGTGACAGCTGGCAAAATTGATGGGAAAAGAGTAAGGTGCAGGCAGGAATACACACCTGCATGGCTTGGCTTTAAGGCATGATCGGGACAAGAACACAGATCTGACGTAAGACTGGAGATCGTGTGAAGAATAACTCCACCTTCATTTTCTATTGAGTGTTATCCTATCCATCTGTGCATGCATGGGTCTAGGTGCTACTTGAATGTCACTGACAACTCACCGTCTTGATAGACGATTGTGTTACATTGTTCTTATAAAAAGGCACAACAACTAAAACTCATTTCGGTAGTGCATGGCATACCTTTCCATAGCACAAAGCCTGGGCTGAATTGTAGAGACCTTGTGTTGCCCATGCAGCGTGATTCCTCTCTCGGCCTGCCTAGTTTACTCCAGAGGAAAGGTAACACCAATATATCTGAAAAAAGGCAAGCTGCAGAGGCTATCGGATCTGCGAAGCAAAGCTCTAACTGTCCGCCTGTTAGAGCTTCAATCATAGGTCAGTTGCCGGCCAAGACTTAGGGCATAGTCTGCGCTGCCATGACATTTAGCTTTTAGGTTGCATTTTTTAGCACTAGGATTAGGCTTGTACGCTCCCAATTGCGCTCCCCTATCCAAATCCTTTGATACAATGTTGGGTGTCAAGTTTGGTGAGCATCGCCCACTATTCGGCGCTAACAGAACGCAGGTAGTACCGTCTACTGTCATGCGGTAGTTCAGACATACCTAAGACCTAACATTCGGCGCTAACAGAATGCATGTAGTACCGTCTACTATCAAACGATAGCTCAGTCATATCTGACTAAGACCCAACATTCGGCGCTAACAGAAAGCAGGTAGTACCGTCTACTGTCATACGGTAGCTCAGTCAAATCTAAGACTAAACATTCGGAGCTAACAGAAAGCAGGTAGTACTGTCTACTGTCATACGGTAACTCAGTCATATCTAATTAAGACCTGAAACCAGCTACTTGAATGATGTTCTTATATCTAGCTTGGGGCTGGTTTTCTTTTTTCTGCTTTATTCTGAGTAATCTTTTTCTCAAGACAAGGAATGTGCTTCTATCATCTCTGGCAGGCGCTAGAGTTCACAAACCGGAACCTGTGTGTTGTAAATGGGTTGGGCATTTATTTTGTTTTGTTTTGCGTTGACTTGCTTAGAACTCCAGCGTAGTTCACACACAGACTGCTACTTCTAGTGCACTGGGCTGACTTTTACGTGTGGGTTAGCCTTCCTTATTACCAGTGTCCCTCGCCATCAGGCGAACTCACTTCGACTTCAGAGGTACTTGCAATTTATGTTCCCAAATCAAGGACGAGAAGTCAGTATTTTAGTCTAACTGACCGTTTTAGAAGTTGAACCCGTTACTTCGGCATAAGCACACCGGATGTTTTAAGAACGAGCGATCTTATCCATTCGGATATACTAACCTCCAGGATTAGCTGTTGATATATTAAACGATGGATCTGCCACAATCTTTCTTTTTTAGCAGGCTTTACAAAGTTTTTATTCTTTAGTCTTCCCTACCAACACCCTTAAATTACTAAAACACAGGGTAACACAATCTTCTACATTTTTTCTGCCTGTTGCTGCACTTTGCTACCTCTTATATCCTGCATTAGTTGTAGAAGTGCGATCTTTTCCAGTGCGTTAATAGGCGTTGCATTCTGTCCCCCAGTTATTGTCCGAAATCCTTAATTTAAAACTCTTTTTAGTTTGTTAAAGTGTGATTTGGCTGCTGTTGCCCAGGCTGCAATGCCGTATTCCAGTACCGGCCTCACTCGTCCTGTATATAACTTCTTCACATCTTGCTCGCCTGCTCCCAAACTGTATCAGTAAGCGTTTTCATGATTGCTATTCTTTTCTCCAAATCACGAAACCAACCCATGACCCATTACTGGGTCGTAAGACTTGTCATGACGGAGCTATCAACAGTCAGTGTATTCTGACTATCATAGTATTGTAAACAGGAACAAGAAATATATTTGGCAGCGCCCGGCTCCTCTTCAATCTTCACTGCAACAAATAAAAATAGAGAGCACATGGTGGATTTTATCCCCAGGACATGCTGGTGTTGTGGGAAACGAGCAGGGGGACAGATTGGGTGGGTATGCACCGCCGGCTGGTTTATTGGTATATGGTAAGGCAGACGTGATAAGGGCCCTTTGAGATCGTGTGTTTAGTACGGAAGAACACATAGATCATCACGGCATAAAGAGAATGATGTTGCAAGGAGTGACTAGAGCATCTGGCCGACACTCAAGACTTAGAGGAATGTCAACGAGTGCTGTGATGTCAGTTCTTGACTCAACTCAACTAACTCCTCTTCAACTATACTATACGTATCTAATTATGTGTAGTGTTACAGTTTCGGCTTTAACCATCTCATCTTCAACTATACTATACGTATCCCATTATATGCCGTGTTACAGTTTTGGCTTTAACTATCTCATCTTCAACTATACTATACATGTTCCACGTGAGTTGTTTTCTAGTTTTGGTGATACATATCTTTTCAACTATACTATAAATACTCCACTGCATGTACTTTGCTAGTTCTAGTTTTACCTATCTCATCTTCAACTATACTATAAATACTCCACTGCATGTACTTTGCTAGTTCTAGTTTTGCCTATCTCATCTTCAACTATACTATTAATGTTCCACTGCATGGAGTTTTCTAGGTTTTTATTTGCCTATCCCCTCTTCAATTATATTCTACATGTTCCAATGTGAATAGTTTTCTAGTTCTAGTTTTGCCCATCTCCTCTTCAACTATACTAAACATATTCCACTGTGAGTAGTTTTCTAGTTTTTGAAATGTTTATTTTTAAAATGTAAAATCATAACTGTGGTCACTAAAACAACATTTCACAGCAGACTAAATTTGAACTCCCCCTTAAGGATTCTGAACGCAAACTTGCCCAAAAATCACGAACAGCCAAAAATGCTGGGGTAGACTGCTACGTCTTGTAAAGGATATGAAACTAACTTATGGATGACATTAATTCATTACGTACCATGCTGGTAAGCGTGGGCGGCCATATTTCGCCATCTTACATGATCACCAGAGTCATGGATCAGCTCTGTGTTGTTGCCCCGACCATGCCTTGTGGTCAATCCATCCAGGTATTTACTTCTCTGTCTTTCTCTTTTTCCTGTCCCCTCAATCTTGCCATTTGTCACCAAGTTCTCTAATTTAGTTCTTCTAATAGAATGTGCACAAAAATGTTGGCTGTCTACGTCTAATTTCTCTAATCAGTTTACTGTTTTCATTTGTTTCTTGTAGGACTTGTTCATTAGTTTTTCTGTCTCTCCATGGTATTCTTTGCATTTTTCTCAGAAATAACAAGGCGAATCATAATATGGCGATATATAACAAATGTTGTTCTTTGTCCATCAAGAATGATAATGACCATTAATTTCATCCAGTGGGGTTGAAAGTATGGAGCCGTGAGTTCTAAGTAGCTTGATAAGGCCTATTTCGGCTCGAAATGTTCATTGACAATGTGGGCAAAGAATGCTTGACGTTTCAGGTGGAGGATCTCCTGCAGTGGTTTTTCTGCCCAGTCTTTTCTTCACAATTCTTGCAGTCCACATAACAAATAGTAAGCAATGGGCCCTGTTACCCGCCCTCATGCACTATGGGTACGTTTTAGATTAGTTTAGTCGACGGATCAACATCACGGCACACGGGTGTAACCCATAAGTGCTCCGTTCTACTCATAACTCAAGCCTGAGTTCGGAGAAACTCAGCTCAGTGCACGAACTCCGTAGCACCGGCTAAGATCCTGAAATACTTTGGGTAGATTTTTAACTCGAAACTTTGCCAGGGCAGCGCCGTTAGACTACTCTTTTTCGATTCCCAACTGCCAATGGAATTTTTACGTGCGCAACAATACACACGGGCGTCCGATCTCACTACCCAGAGAGCAAGGGAAATTTTGCTACTAGAAGTCCACGTGAAAAAATCCCGACCCTCGCTGGAACTTGAACCCGGGATCTCCAGCACTCGAGGCGGACACCATACCTCGAGACCACTCAGCCCCCTCCTCATAGACTTATAGACACAGTGGGACAGGATGGGTGATGGGGTCAGTACCACAACGGTGGCCTGTACTTGCCATGACAATCCCATGTTAGGATGGGTCCTCCTGGGAGATCAGGACAATGTAAAACATCATCCTAGATGGGGATTAGAATGTATGGCCACCAGGCAAGAGTGCTGGCCTCTGCGTTACCGCGGCTTGTCCGGGGTGTATAGTTGTTGTTGTATACCCTTTACAGGATGTAACAGTGAACTATAGCATCTTTTGGCTGTTCGTGACTCCTGGATTAGTTTACATTCAGTAGTCTGCTATTGCTTTCTGAACGATAGCACCATACCATTTCATAAAAAACAACGTAAGGCGGTCTGCTGCCAAATCGCTTACAGCTGTGTTTCGAACGCGGATATGCGGGATTACGAGCTGCGTCCGTAAATCCCTCGCCACGGAGTCGAATGTATAGTAGAAGAGAATAATAGGAGAGAATAATGGAAGAGAAGAATAGAAGAGAATAATAGAATAGAAAATAAAGAAGAGAAGAATGGAAAAACAATAACAGAAAAGAATTATAAGAGAATAATAAAAAAGAAAAATGCATGAGAATAATACATGAGTATAACAACACAGAATAATAGAAGAGAATAAATAAGAGAAAAAATAGAAGAGCATAACAACAGATTCTAACAAGAAGATAATATCAGAAGAGAATAATAAAAGATAATAACAGACTAAACCAGACTAAGAGAATAGACACAATGTCTACGTCTGCCCAGTGTTGGAGGGATCATCCCGATGCTCCAGCGGCATCTTTTAGTTACACAGATCACAGACACCACAACAAAAACAGCAATGAAATCATAATTTATGAAACAATTCTTCCAAACACACATACAGTTAAATACATTATGAAATATAGAAACGACGTAACTAACTATATTGTCGTGTCTAGGTAATCCTCTTTTGCCTTTAACTAACTCAGTGCAGAAGGATAATATATCGCCAAATGTGACCTCTCATTTGGATAGAAGGACGATATATCGCCATTCTAGTGCCCCCGTGTTATTTGTTTCGTTTTATAGTATCTTTTGCAATTTAAATGCTCGATGAACGGAAATTTACATGATAATAGTACTAATACTTGTTTATTTGATTGTGTACCATATTTGGTCCAATCCTACTTTTTTGCTTGGCACTGAATCAGTTAATCTCGCAATGGATCATATGTCTCGTACCAACTCATAGCAAGCCCTCGGTAGACTTGCAACAGTTTGGTTGGATTTTGCTCAAGTTTGGATGGATTTTTCTCAAGCTTGGATGGATTTTGCTCAAGTTCGGTTAGATTTTGCTCAATCTTGGTTGGACTTTACATCTAAAGTTATTTTTACTGAATGAGGTAGCCAGTTATACGCCAACCTTTCTTAGTCGCCTCTTATGACAGGCATGGTAACTATATTGTTGCTATAATTTGCCTCCCTGATGGTCCCCGGTAAATCACTGGCTGGTCTAAGTAATCATCATCATGTGCCATGCCGATAAGCGTGTGCGGTCATGTTTCGCCGTCTCACACGATCACCAGAATCGCGGATCAGCTCTGTGTTCTTGTCTAGACCAGGCCACGTGGCCAGGTCTAGATAATAGAGATGATTAAATTACAAGTTAAATTCAAAACCGATATCACAGCACTTCCATACGCGATTCGTCGTCGTCTTCAACAGCCAGCGAATAGTCCCAATAATGGTACCCGTTGTAATCTGATTATATGACCATCATACAATGGTATGATTGCCGGCTGTTCAGAGCTCAATGGCAAACTACTGAACGTAAACTCGCCAAGAAATCACAGACAGCCAAATAATGCTGGGGTTAACAACGACGTCATGTAAAGAACATGCAAGTAACTTCACCTGGCCTATTCTCGGAGTACTGAGATTTAGCCAGATCCTGTGGTCATTCTCTGCCGTATCACATTCTCCATACTCATATTAAATTACGAATGACAAGTTTACCACGGGATGAAACGTATCTTGGCAAACATATGTAAAAACAAGTGAAAATATTACCTGGTGGCTGAATCAACTTATCCGGTGTGTCGCGAGGAAGCAAACTACACTGGCTCTGCTTTACTTACACCCGGATCCACGGGTCGGGTAGTTTCTTCAACTACATTCACGGCACGGACTGGTGACATCACTGAATTAACAATGACTTAGTCAGTAGATCTGAGATCCACAGAAGTGAACAAAGACGGGGGGAGATGAGTTTCTTATTCTTGCCGTAGCTATGGTGGGGAGGGGAGGCGTGGGGAGATGGAGGGGGGTTGAGGGATTCAATGAAGAGGATCAATTTTACGGTATGAGGAGTATAGGGTATGTAGTGATTGCTCCATATATTTTTGAAACCAGTGAATATTAAATGTGTGGTATTTTCATTATCACACTGAACGCTTTTACGTGTGTTGCCGGGGCCCATAAGGGAAGCAAAGAATAGCAACACTGTAGCCTACCATGCATGTCGTAAGAGGCGACTAAGGAGGCTTGATGGTTCCGTCGCCCTGCTACTGAGTGAGTGCGTGGCGCGACACTGTGAGCTTCGTGTGAAATGCTTTTGAATCTGCCCGAGGTGTTTTGGAACGTGACTGCATGTTCGGAGCGATGGTAGTGGCTATGTCCCAGAGTTGACTGGTTTTTGCCTTATGCAGAAATGCGTGGCTGCTGGGCTTCTGGTTGACTGCCACTGCCATCGACGATGAACTGTATTTTCGTGGACTGTGTGGGTGAACATCTAGGAAGCATCCAGATGGGTAAATGACTGCCGATTCCATCAGAGATGAACTGGGTGTTTCGTTGGGGACTATTGTGTTGACATTCTGGCGGCGGCATTATGCACAGTGTATCTGTGCGGGCTGTTGTTTGTCGAGACTCCTGTCTTTTCCACCTTTCCATATAGTGGGGAGCATTTTGTGTGATATTCACTGGCACAGGAACGGAGCATAATGGGGACAATCCGTTGCTATGAGGTTGGAACTACGACTAACTAACTAGCTTTTACTTCTTAGGAACTCTCCTGATACAATTTTCAGGCAGGGTGTGCCAGTGATAAATCATCCCTTCCTCACAAGGGGATTCGAGGACATGACCACTGAGCCGGCATACGACTGCTAGTTACGAGCAATGAACAATTTGTGTTTACATTTAGGTATCTTCTTATATAGGGTGTTTTTGAAGTCTCACTACACTTTGTATGTAGAGCGGCTGTTAGTTGGATAGTATGTTTTCTGTTTGCAAGACGGAAAACATACACTCCAACAATTTCTGTTTGCAAGACGGAAAACATACACTCCAACAAACAACTGTTCTAAGTACAAAGTGTAGTGAAATTTTACAAATGCCCTGTAGTTTGTATGTTGTGTTATATATTCTTATAGCTTATATGTTGGGTTATAAAATATGTTTTATTGTGTGCCATATAACAGTTTTATTGTTGTTATATAACCGTTTGCCTGTTATGTTATATAACAGATTTATTGTTGTGTTACATACTAGTGTTATTATTGTGTTATATACCAGTGTTATTGTTGTGTTATTTACATACCAGTGTTATTGTTATGTTATATAACAGGTTTATTGTTGTGTTATATAACATATTTATTGTTGTGTTATATAACATATTTATTGTTGTGTTATACACCAGTGTTATTGTTGTGTTATGTACCAGTGTTATTGTTGTGTTATATAACATATTTATTGTTGTGTTATATACCAGTGTTATTGTTATGTTATATGCCAGTGTTATTGTTGTGTTATACACCAGTGTTATTGTTGTGTTATACACCAGTGTTATTGTTGTGTTATATACCAGTGTTATTATTATGTTATATAACAGGTTTATTGTTGTGTTATATACCAGTGTTATTGTTGTGTTATATACCAGTGTTATTGTTATGTTATATAACAGGTTTATTGTTGTGTTATACACCAGTGTTATTGTTGTGTTATATACCAGTGTTATTGTTGTGTTATACACCAGTGTTATTGTTGTGTTATATACCAGTGTTATTGTTGTGTTATATACCAGTGTTATTGTTGTGTTATATACCAGTGTTATTATTATGTTATATAACAGGTTTATTGTTGTGTTATACACCAGTGTTATTGTTGTGTTATATACCAGTGTTATTGTTATGTTATATAACATATTTATTGTTGTGTTATATACCAGTGTTATTGTTATGTTATATAACATATTTATTGTTGTGTTATATACCAGTGTTATTGTTATGTTATATAACAGGTTTATTGTTGTGTTATACACCAGTGTTATTGTTGTGTTATATACCAGTGTTATATAACATATTTATTGTTGTGTTATACACCAGTGTTATTGTTGTGTTATATACCAGTGTTATTGTTGTGTTATATAACATATTTATTGTTGTGTTATACACCAGTGTTATTGTTGTGTTATATACCAGTGTTATTGTTGTGTTATATACCAGTGTTATATAACATATTTATTGTTGTGTTATACACCAGTGTTATTGTTGTGTTATATACCAGTGTTATTGTTGTGTTATATAACATATTTATTGTTGTGTTATACACCAGTGTTATTGTTGTGTTATACACCAGTGTTATTGTTGTGTTATATACCAGTGTTATTGTTGTGTTATATAACATATTTATTGTTGTGTTATACACCAGTGTTATTGTTGTGTTATATACCAGTGTTATTGTTATGTTATATAACATATTTATTGTTGTGTTATACACCAGTGTTAGTTGAGTTGAGTTAAGAACCCACATCACTGCACTCAGGACATTCCCATACGTGCTCCGTCCCCTCGTTCAACAGCCAGCGAAGAGTCACACTACTAATCGTTCCCACCGCTATCTGATTAAATGTTCTCCTGGTCTTCCCTCTCAGTTTTGAGATTCTTCCAGAACCCCTGCCGATCCCCCGCAATCTCATTCTTTCCACATATGGGTTCTCAATCTGTTCCTCCGCCTTCTCCACTTGGTCCCTCAAGCGCACGACCACCTCCCCCTTGTCCATAGGCAAAATTCCACCAAGAGGTGCCTTCCCTGCCAGCCTATCAGCCTGTTCATTCCCCCGTACACCCGCATGGCCAGGGCATAATATCCATACAATTCTCACGATCTGTGACCTCTGAAGCGACAAGAGCCATTCCACTCGAAACATTCCTTTCTCCACCTTGCTAAGCATACTCTTTGAATCCGCAATGAATACCACGTGTGTTGCAGTAGTCTCCTCTAGACACCGGAATGCCGCTGTTACTGCCTCCACCCCCATTCTCATGCTGGAGGTCGCAGTCTCATATGCCAGGCTCTCCTTTTTCAAGACTCTCCCATTAGCCTTTGCAATAAAGCCCCAGCCACTACCAGTGTTATTGATATGTTATATAACAGGTTTATTGTTGTGTTATACAACAGTGTTATTATTGTCTTATATAGCAACCAACATGTCAGATGGATCTACAGAACATAATAGATAGAGTGGTTGTAGAAAGTGAAAAAAAATGGCCTTAGTTTGAATAATAGAAAGACAGAAGTGACGGTGATATCAAAGAAACGAATTGTGCCTAAATGTGGAATTAAAGTACAGGACGTTACTTAGGGATGCAGAAATTCAGATATCTAGGCACACGGAGAACATCAGATGGAAGATGTATCACTGAGATAAAGAGCAGAATAGGACAAGCAAAAACTGCATTCTATCAAATGAAGAACGTTTCATGCAATTAGACACTATCCTTGAAAGTTAGAAAAAGAGTTCTTACAGGTTACATAGAAACAGTTGTAACATTCGGCTGCGAATCCAGGACAAACATTAAACAGGCAAAAACAAATCCTCGGAAGCCCTGGAGATGTGGTTTTATAGAAGAACGCTGAAAATTAATTGGACAGCCAAAATGAGCAATCTGTACGTTTTAAGGGAAGCTTAGTCGCAAAGACAACTTATTAACATACACCAGAAAGAGGCAGTCATCGTTGTATGGCCACGTTATGAGAATACAAAAACTGGAGCTTGTTGTGACAACCGGACAGATTTGCTGAGAGACAGAGGATGACAGCGTGAAAAGATTCTTGCCAGTCTTGTGTCATGGCACGGAAGGGAGTCAACGTACGAATTGATTTATGACGTCGGATATCGCAATTTGTGGAGAGTCATAATCGCCCACGCCAGCCGGCAACGCACTGGTTGATATAACAGTGTTATTATTGTGTTATATAACAGGTTTACTGCTGTGTTATATAACAGTGTTATTGTTGTGTTACATGACTAGTTAGTAAGTTGCTAGATTGGATGTCCTCTGGAAAACTTGAGTCTTAACTCATTTCGCTGCGTATCAGACAGACAGACAGACAGTTAGACTGACAGTTAGATAGATAGACAGTTAGATAGATAGATAGACAGACAGACAGACAGATAGATAGATAGATAGATAGATAGATAGATAGATAGATAGATAGATAGATAGATAGATAGATAGATAGATAGATAGATAGATTTATGTGGTAGATTTAAGGTGTCCAATCGCGTATTAGCTATACGAAGGTGTGGCAAATAATAAGATTGTACAAGTATTAACAAAAGTGTGAAGTTCGTACACAATTAGACCTTCATGTCAGATATAAGTCATGGCATAATGAGATGTGGTCACCAGCTTGCTTCCTCGTCGCCCCGCCTTCAAAAAGTGCTCGGCATATTCTGAACATTTCCCAGTTACCATGATACGAGATGGTTTTTTCTTTTCTCACACAGTAACTGGATCTACAACTTGTGTGAATAGAACTGGGGCCACTGATTTCCTTAAAGCAAAACGCAAATTCCAACATGTCGCTCGGATTCTATGCAATATAACATACATAATATTCTATATTAATAGTTTAACAAAATGGAACAGTATGAACATTTTACGAACAGCTTCTGTTAGAATTCATGCATCGTTCTATACATCACAGCCTCGTTCTTAAGTAAATATTGCACCTAATGGGACGGCAAATAAGGACATACCCCAGTCTACATACAGTATGGGGTCTGCGCTGAAATTATGGGCGCATGGAAATCCGCTATTGACACAAGTTAATCAAATAGCCCCGAACTATCTTGAGTCTCCTACCACGAAAGCGTCCGCGCCTGCTTTGTGTAATCAAATAAAACGTGTTCTGGTAAGTACGTTTCTGAGCAGACCATTTGGCATCTCCACAACGAAGGTCGTTTAGTGTGGATCTCTATCAACTTTCTGTCTCTCACTACGATGTTACATAGTGAGAAATAAATCCACAGGTATTGACTGACACTCATAGAAGTAAAACAGATTAGAAACATTTGAATAACCAAGGCACAAACAATAGATTGCACGATTAATGCCTGGAATATTTAGCTGCGTCTCGTCAGGTATAAACTGAAGAAACCACACACCATAAACTCAAGCAATAAGATAAACACTTCAAGCTGATATGTGCAGCACACATATTCGCACAGTAATGTGAACGGTCTACCGCGGCAATTTTAAACTGACTATCGTGACTTTTTGTGTGCATACAGTTGGTTTCCGTAACTTATACAAGATCATCTCACACATTAGACAACATAAACATTTCAGTAAGGGTCGATCGGGGAATCTAGGTAATTTTGATGCAGATTCAAACCCGTGACCTTGGAGTCGGCATGCAAATGTCTAGCCGCTACACTGCCGCGGTCTCAGTGCAAAAGGTTACCTCCAAATAATGATTGCCTCTGGTGCATTTCCAGCTCGTCCAACTGGACAGCCACACAAAAGTACCATAGTTAGGTCTAGCACTGTGGTTCTGAATCGGTGAGGAATCCCCCCGGCCCCCAGGGGGGAATTTTAAGGTTTACAGGGGGGGGGGGGGGAATTAAGATTATTTCAAGATCGCGTAAATACAAGAACCAGTTACTTGATATTGTTTCTTCCCTCCATATTTTACGGTTCTGTAATTCTCACCCTTCTGAATTAGACCTGCAAATCACGTTTTATGTAAACGTCTAGACTTGTTCTAGTATGTGTTATTAAATTTAGCTTCCATTTTTACGTATATTGTCTAGAGGCGGGGTGAAGGGAATTTATAGTGAGGAAATACGAAAGGGGGAGGGGAAGGATGCCATTCTGAACATATGGTGAAGGAGTGCAAGGGCCAAAAAAGGTTGAGAACCACTGGTCTATCACATACCTGAACCCACACACTATAGATAGCCACACAAAAGTACCACAGTTAGTCAGATCTATCATATACCCGAACCCACACAAACACCACGGACAGCCACACACAAGTATCACATTTAGTCAGGTCTAGCACACACCTGAACCCACACACTATGGATATATATCCACACAAATGTACCACATTTAGTCAGGTGGGATAAAACCCGGTGCAATGAAGTCGATCGTACATTTTTGTACAATTTTGCCGGCCTGCAAAGGCAGTGATCCGGGTTAAATCCCCAGCTGAGGCCGGATTATTGCTTCCGACCAGGAGGGCTCTGGGCTTGACACAGTTTAATGATAACATAATGGCCAGAACTTTCTTGTAACTGCCTGAGAAGGAAAGGTCAGGGGAACAGAAACTGACCACATGTCTCATATTCGTGGCCTATAACATGTGAAGGCCTAATACTTTACACATCAAATGGCTGTATCTGGTATGGGATTACCTTCCCCTTCATACCAGTTAAGTCCTCTAAAATGCCAAAACCGGCGCCGTGGTTACGCACGCAATTCGTAATCCTGCATACCGCGTTCGAAACACAGCTGCGGGCGATTTGACAGCAGACCACTGCCACATAGCTATTGCAGAAACACATGATGCAGAGAGAGGATACAAGGAAAACAGAAACACATGATGCAGAGAGAGGATACAAGGAAAACAGAAACACATGATGCAGAGAGAGGATACAAGGAAAACAGAAACACATGATGCAGAGAGAGGATACAAGGAAAATCCCTAAGTATACAGCAAAGTGGATAGTGCACCAAAACTAAGAGATGGGAGATATGTCACACGAACGCGAATGTGACAACCAAAGCATACGCTGTGGTGCCATCTTACAAAGTGGTTGTGTTTTTCGATTGTGGAACCAAATTGGTGTGGCAATTGCCATTGTTTGGATGCAATTGGATAGTGGACTTCAAGTGGATAACAAGAGGAAGCATTTGTTGACAAGACGCCATGGATCTAAGAACAGTGGACCGAAAACTAGACGAATCTCGGATGAACATAACATCAAGGATCTGAAAGAACATTGGAATAGAAATAGGCTGAGCGTCAAGGTGAATGAGACAGTTCTAGATATTATTTGTGGATGCTTTAAGTAGATGTTATCCTGGTCTAAACGGGAGCGCTACGAGGCCACTAGAATTATATGCTATGATTGTGTAATACCGAAATAAAAGGTGTGGAAATTTTGCCTGAGCTACGTTCGTTATTTCACATTCTCAAGTTTATTAGGTGAGACTTGTTATTGTTCCAATTCATTTACGAGCTAAATGCATTTGGTAGATTCTGAATACGTTAGCATGGCACAGCAGACGCGGATCTACTTTACGGCAACCACCTTGCTTTGGTTTTCATACAATGGTATGGGTGCTGGTGGTTAAGAAAGCAGTGGTAAGCTTGCTAAGAAATTACAAAAAAAACCAATAAAATGTTGGAGTTGAAAACCACGTCGTGTATCGGATATGCAACTAACTTTTTTATAATATGTTAAGGCGCCAATTAATGAATGTCTGTAATTTATTAGTAATTGTATTAACTGTAGTTCGTGTAATCTCCAAGCTGGCGGGGCAGTAGTATCACCTATTAAGGGAGAAGTAACCCGCTGCCTTTCCCTCGCTAGCCTACAGGACATCCTTGGGCATACGGTTGATTGCTAGTTTATCCCCCCACCCCCTCAATCAGGGTAAAGTGAAACCACGGGAACAGGTGGTGGATTGAGCATCACAGCCGCCGACAGGTAGTTGTTGGTCATAGTCACAATTTCGTGACGGTAGACAGAGGATCTCTTTATAGGGACAATATTATTATGACATCGCAATAAAAATCTGACAATTAGTAATACAAACATGTTCCTTTTTGGTAACGTGATCTGCATAGTAATGTCCTTTAGCAGTGTTGCCAAGAGACCGATAATTTTTCAACAGGAGACCTCTGGCATCCCAAAGAACAGTCAGCATCACTCTTCCTGTAGATTTCTGAGCGCTCGGTTTGACAAGGTGTAGGAGGGCCCGAAGGTTGTCATGCATGGAAATTCTGGAATGGGGGACATATGATGAATCGAAATCTCATCTACTGTCATTGTTTTCATCAAAATGTTTTCCACTAGCACTATCTGAGCAACGGCCGGCAGTAGTTTACACGAGTTTGCTTCGGTTCACACGTGACCAGGCTCAGAACCCAACCAGCATACATTTGACTCATGTTTGGTCTGTTCTGTAAAATTATATTCACTGTTCTTTAAGTCAGTCTTACTGCACTAGCTATCTCCACAATTGCCATTTTCCGATGATGGTTAATGAATGTCTTCACTCTTGCAGCATTTCCGTCTTTGTACTATTGAGGATGGTCACCCAGATCTTGCAAGGTCAGCAACACTTAAACAGTCTACATTAGTTTTTGTGTGTGTGCCACATCATACGAAGAGCAATAATAACGAAACACTGGTTGCGTCTTCCTGTGTATATCTGTATGTATATCCCCTTGGAACATCTGGAATTTTATCACAAAACTGGCCATTGCTTTCTCCGCCCGTCTGACAAATCGTTGAATCAATAGTTCCGGTTAATAGAGAATGTTGCGCTTTGCTACAAAGCGGGAAATCCCGTCTAAGAAACAAATACACACTTTACACGGTCTGTGTAAATTTGAGAAGCGCTGTGTGTTTCTAGTTTCATCTTTCTCCTGATACTCCATGTCGCATGGGGATGGACAGAGAAATATCATCAGAGGTTGTCGACTACTAAAAGAAAAACAAAAACAAAACCAGTAACAGCACGTAACATTCTCAGGTAAAATGGACCAGACAGGTCGTGAGGCGTTAGGCTAATAAAATAATAAAAGAATGGTTTAATGTAGAAGGAGTAAGAGAGCACAGGATAGGCATTGCCTTCAGAAAAGAATATTACTGAAGACCAGTTGTATTCCAGTCGTGAAGCTCTTCTAACAAAGTTAATTCATAAATCCACCTGATAGTAGTGAACAACTACCACACTAAAATGTAACACAGTTACACACAAGTGATAATTTTAAAGCAAGGAAATAACACGGATTAATTAATACATTCAAACTGTATTAGATGGTTTTACGTCTTGATAGAAGCTAATTAGTTACATTGTGTTTGAAAAAAGGCATAATAATTACAGCCCATGGTGGTAGCCAATGTGACTGACTGATTAAACCAATTCGTGGGGTATATGTTCGTCCACAATGAATGCATGTGAACACCACGTCATTTCCACCATCACGGCCTCATCTGATATCTCACAAGCTCAGCGTGTGACCTATCTGTGATCATTTTCTTTGTTATCTGTATTCCATTCCCGAATGTTCCCCACCGCGCAACGCGACCTATGATTGTTTTATATGGTATGGAATGTGAATGAATCGAAAGCAGCACAATTAATATGATAAATAAATTACCGTGACTGTTCATCATTAAAAAAATACAACTTAAATAAAAAAAAGAAATAATAATATATTATAGCTGGTCTAGAGGATAAGGGCGAGCGCGTTAGCAATGTTGATAGTGAACTGCGATGATATTGCAATGAGCACGATCGGACGCCTGGGCTCCTCACCTGCAAAAGTGAAGGAAAGACTGGCCACCTATTCCTCCGTGCACCCTGGTCTACAAAATGTGATGGTCCTATCATATCACATACCCATGGCGGGAAACTGCTTAGCGATAATCTTTTCTATGAAAGCAGAATTGGTAGTCTGCAGTGTTTCTATTAGAGCCTTTCTTGTGGCTTGTTGTATGGAAGTTTCTTCTGTTGGACAAGACTTACTCAGCCCAAGTTCAGTGCCAAAAGACAATATATCGCAAAATGTGACCTCCCATTTAGACAGAAGGACAACATATCGCCACACTAGCGTCAACGTGTTAATTGTTTTGTTTCGTCATATCCTCCACAATTTTAATGCACAGTGAACGGAAATTTACATTATAATCTATATATATAAAAAAGACTGTATGTGTGTGGTTGGGGATGTATTGGATGCGTTCGATAACGGTACATCCGATGAGATGAAATTTTCTACACGTCTTCCTGTGCAACCGACTGTAATAGTTTCTTAGTGTAAAATCGGCTACTTACTTACTAAAATTTCATTTTGTAATTACATGACTTAACATAAGAAATATTCTATAAAGGGACATAACTTTTAGTAGCATTGATATATCTTAGGTTAAGTCCCCTGGCTATAGATAGCTATATACATAAATAGACAGATAGATAGATCTGACCCGATAGATAGAGAGGGTGGGATAGACGGAGTGAGAGACGGACGGGCAGGCAGGCAGACAGATAGACAGACAGACAGCCGGGTCTACAGACAGACAGTCGGGAACGGGAACTTATATGACTACTTATATGAATTAAATTAGATGCTCCCCACCAGGGACTGGGTGAAGCCGGGCCGGGTCAGACAGACAGACAGCCGGGTCGACAGACAGACAGTCGGGAACGGGAACTTATATGACTACTTATATGAATTAAATTAGATGCTCCTCACCAGGAGCTGGGCGAAGCCGGGCCGGGTCAGACAGACAGATAGACAGATAGTCGGGAACGGTAGCTTATATGACTACTTATATGAATTAAATGAGATGCTCCCCACCAGGAGCTGGGCGAAGCCGGGCCGGGTCAGACAGACAACAAGCAGACAGACAGACAGATAGACAGATCCCCGCCAGGGCCTGGGCGAAGCCGGGCCCGGTCAGCTAGTACTTAATAAATTTAATCGTGCACCATGTTTGGTCTAGACCTGCCTGGCTGGCACTGAATCAATTAAAGGAGACTGTTGGATCAACCGGGCTCGGAGCTAACACTGGCTAGTATTAGTTCTTTACTCTTTAATGTATATGACCTTTTTATATGACACGGGGCATATGTTATTACACCCATATGGTTATAGATCAATCGCACATTGGGGTCATTTGGTCAGTATCGTGCCGGGTGCATTTACGTCCCACGATATTTACGGGTACCCATTTTAGGCTGGTTTGACCTGGGAGGCCCGGTTAATTAAAAAAAAATATATATACGCCCTGATGCAGACTTGAACCCGTAACCACAGAGTCATCAGCTGGCAAGTGTCTAACCACTACCCTAACACAGCTCATCACCTTGTATATATCTCATCATAAAATGATGTGAGCATGAAGTGGTAGGCCGTGAAATAACGTGAGCGTGTGTGTATGTGTGTGTGTATGTGTGTACAAATGCATACCAAGAAATATGGAAATTAAAGAAAGGCCGCTGGCGTAATATTGTCCAGACCAGATGACCTACAAATGTCAACTAGTCTATACAAATATGGGGATAGCACCAATGCTCTTTGGACCATGTAGTGTGAGTCCTGTGCTTTAACATGGCTGACGCAGTCACAGGGGTGTTAAATTAGTTCTCTGTTGGGGTATCATACTTATACTCCAGACATGTCCTAGGGTCCTAACATGTGCATCAGCGTCCGGCGGCTAATTATTCCAGGTTTTTGTTGGTTGATGAGGCCCCGGTCTACAAGGTGTGGACAGAACCTGGCTCTGCTGTCAGTAAGGTTAGGATTGGCTAGACTCTCTCAGGAGGGGTAAAAAGCGAAAATTAGTAGCCTGCCGATGACCAGCAGACTACACAAGTCAACCTCACCTCCCTGAGGTGAAGTCTGGGGAACCATGAAAGCGAGGTCATGGGCTAACGTGGCTCTGGCTTGCCGGGGAGGGAGGGGGAAGGGGAGAACGACGGACTTCACATGGTCAGATTTTTCTGTCCTAAATCTGCGACTGGCCTACCAAGCCGGCAGAAGATTTTTGATACTTCTCGGTGAAAGAAGCATATTCGAACTGACCCAAATGGGAACAGACCCGGCAATGTTAAAGTACTACGAGGAAGATCGGCGATTAAAAAAAATAAGCACAATGAACCTCTGCGGTTTAAACAGTAAAGAAGTAGTACTCATAGAAACAATGGAACAGAGGAAAATTGGACTGATGAGAATAGCGGAGACCAGAATAAATGGGGGATGATGCAAGGAGATCCACCACAGTTACATGTTTGTCTACTCCGGAGTGGAACAACAAGAAAGGGCAAGACAGTGTAGGAATATTCATTGAAGGAGGGCTAGCAAGAAGAAGATTAAAAATAAAATATATTTTCGAAAAAATAATAACAGTTAACAGTGAGAATAAAAGAACAGAGAATTACTGCATATGTACAAATATATGCACCAAAGTAATACAAACAAAAACGATTAAGAATGTGAGGAGTTCTTCGTAGACATCCATGACGTACTAAATAAAATAGAGAAGCAGGACAACATTATAGTTATGGGAGACTTCAATGCAAGATTAGGACATAGCAGAACGGACATAACAAACATCTAGAGGCATTTGGAGACCAACACAATGAAAGAAATGATAATAGAAGTAAATTGACAGAGCTATGCAGTCAACACTTCTATATAATAAACAAGTGTTTTTAAACACAAAGACTCACAAATATACACCTGGTCCAAATGGAAAGATCTAGACATCAAAAGCCAAATTTATTTTATATAAACGAGAAATAACAGAACGAGAAATATCATATATATAAGACGCAAGGCAAGTGCCCAACTTAAGTATAAACACAGACCAGAAAGCAGTTATTAAAACAATAAGAACTATCAGAAGAAGAAAGCAAAGATCAGGTAAAAACATACCATACGAATGAGTAAACTGAAAAAGTCACACAGACGAGGCAGTGAGAAACAAGTATGAGAAAAAGCAGTGGAAGAAATAAAAGTATTTTAAACACTGCAAAAATAGCACGTGGAGCCATGAAAAACGCAAAACACGGATAAAGATAATAAGAAGTTGGTGGAAAGCCAAGGTAAAGATAGCTGTAAAATAAGAAAAGTAAAAAATATAGAAAGTTGGTGAAAAGCAAACAGGATCATGGTTACATAGAATATAGAACTTGAACCAGACATACTGAAAGAAGAAATTAGAGAAGCCATCAGATTAACCCCATTAAATAAATCACCCGGACAAGACAGAATACCAAATGAACTAATTAAAACAGAAATAGAAGTAGGAACAGCATGGCTAAAATGACTGTTTAATCATGTTTGGCTAGAAAAACAGACACCACGAGACTGGGGAAGCGTCATAATTATCCCAGTTTGGAAAAACAAAACAAAACAAAGGCAGTAAAAGAGGATACAGAGGCATTTCCCTGTTCAGCCATACTGGAAAACTATTCTGCAAAATACTAGAGAAAAGACTATTCCAGCTAAGCGAAACACAACTTGGATTTAGGAAACGCAAAGGATACAGTTGCCATCTTTGCTCTTTTTTTTTTTTTTTTTTTTTAGCATATCCTTTACAGGACTTAGCTGTCAACACCAGCATCTTTCAGCTGTATGTTGATCTCTTGGCAAGATTACGCTCAGTAGTTTGCCATTGCTTTCTGAGCGGCCGGCTCACATACCCCGTAAGTTACCGATGCGATTCGAACCACTGCTGATTTGAACCGTCATCACGTTACCTGACGAGAGTATACGAGATTACGGAGAAAAGTCATAACCTCTAAGCCACGAAGCCGGCATCTTTGCTCTTAGCAAATGTTGAGTATTTTATTAAATTCGATTGATTTTTTTCTATAAGTTGTCTATCTTTGCTCTTAGACAACTTATAGAAAAAAATCAATCGAATTTAATAAAATACTCAACATTTGTCAACCATGAGAAAACATTTGATAGGGTAGATAGAAACAAGCTGTGGGAAGTTCTTAAAGGATATGGAGTTGAGTCCACAACTAACAAACTTATGCATATCTTATACAACAACAGTGAATGCGTAGTGAGAACAACTGGAGGACAACCAGAACCCTTCACCATAAGATCCGAGTACGACAAGGTTGTGCCTTGTGTCCTCCCCCCCCCCCCCCCCCTTTCAAATGACACCATTAAAGAACTCCTATTTGCTGACAATCAAGGACTAATAATAAAATCAGAAGCAGAATGACAAGTCCACATAAATAGTCTAAACGAAGTAAGGAGCATAACATGAAAATTACCATCAGTAAAACAGAGGTAATGACTACAACAAAACAAGAAAAAAAAAAAAAAAAAAAAAAACAACGATTCATTTAAAGAAGAAAAGAGTTTCAAGTACAAGGGGCGTTCATTTGAAACCCGCTCCAATGGCTTTATTACAAAAGCATGAAAGAAACATTAACAGGTGTGGTAGAATTAAACAAAGCATTCATTTTGAATGAATAATGTACCATGGGTTGGTCAGAAGAAGTCGTCGTAGGCATTCAGGCAAGCATCCCATTGCTTAGGTAGGTGGCGAATGCCGTCCGCAAAAAAAGGATTGTGGTTGCTCACTGAACCAAGTGTTTACTGCGTTCATTACGTCTGCATCTGTGTGAAATTGTTGCACCTTGAAAGCATTTTTCTGAGGTCGGAACAAATGAAAATCACATGGTGACAAATCAGGACTATAGGCTGGATGTTGCAGAATTTCCCACTTCTTTCTTCCTGCACAATCTTTGCGACATGCGGACAAGCATTATCGTGCAACAAAATCACACCGCGAGAAAGCATGTCGGGTCGTTTATTCTTGATGGCTTTTTGCAGCTTGTCTAGTGTTTGCAAGTAGTGGGTAGAGTTGATGTTGACACCAGGTTCTTTAAAGTCGGCTAACAATAGCCCTTCATGGTCAAAAAATGCGCTCCGCATAACCTTACCAGCGGAAATCTGTAACTTGAATTTTTTGGCTTTTGGTGATCCAGCATGCTTCCATTGCATGCTCTCTCTTCTGCAGCTCGGCTCAAAGTGGTGACACCATGATTCATCGCCTGCCACTATGCGGAAGAGAAATTCACCACCCTCCACTCTGTAACGCAGCAAGCGGTTCAAATACCATCCCAGGCATTCTTCTTTTTGGTGGTCGGTCAACATCCTTGGTACCCACTGTGAACACACCTTCCGATATTGCAATTTCATAAGAACGACCTTTTGAATTGTCCCAATTGAGACATTAAATTCTTTCGCTAGCGAACGTATGCTTCGACAACGGTTCATCTGTACGGCTGCATCAATTTTGGCGATGGTTTTTTCCTGTTGCAACAATATGCGCTTGACCCGGCCGTCGAAGACCTGTCACGAACTGATGTCCTTTCCGAAACATTCGTGCCCAGTCTGTCACTGTTGTCTTCGACACACATTTGTTACCATATGCTGCCTGCACTCTTCGATGAATGTCCTTCAAATGAAAGAAACTGAATCACCGCTCTTTGGATGGATTTTGGATCATCCTGGCCATTTTCTCAACGGTCAGAAACAGAACCTATGCATCATGGGATGATAAGCACTTGCTTTTTTATTCATTAGTCAGTACTTATCACATGACTACGACATGATCATGTTCAGTGTACGCAATTACGCACGGTGCGGTATGAACGGATTTCAAATGGACGCCCCTGATACTTAGGAAATAAATGAAAAATCAGAAGACGAGATCACAAATAGATGTAATAAGGCAAACCAACTCATTGTACAAATGGCACCCATACTAAAGAACAAACATTAATACAATAGATAACCAAAAAAAAAGCACTCTACAACTAAATCTTCCTTCCAACTCTGCCAATGCCAAACCTGGACAATGACAGAAAAAAAAAGAGAAAAGAAAAATTACAACATCGGAAATGAGATTCCCGAGAAGAATATTCAATGTATCAAAAAGAGATGAAATCAGAAATGAAGAAACCCTGACTAAAGTGGGGGTTACAGCTGCGGATAGATTTTATCAGAAGACAGCAAGTTAAATAGTTTGGCTATATAACTAGGCTACCATCTAACAGTACACCACAACAAGCAATGGTGCACAGACCAAATGGAACCAGAAGAGACCGACCATGTAAACGATGGACAGAGGGAATAACAGAGTCCACAGGAATGACAATATTTGAAGCCCATAAATGGGCACTCTCCCGCAGTTTATGCTTCACCTCAACACCGCAAGGTACAAGAGGAACAAGATGAGATGAGATGAGACGGGGCTCCTCCTTCTCCCTATATGCCTCTCGTGTCTGGCAGTGCCAAGTCTTACTCCCATATTCCTCTGAGGTGTGACGTGTACTAGGCTATGAAATAATGAGGTGGAGCACTTAGAGGAATGATCTCTTCATGGTTTCTGGTCCCCTCATCTCCGCCGGTCTAGTAATGCTAAGATCTTCCATCAGTTTGCTTATCAATCCAGTAGCAGAGTCTTGAAAGCCCCATCACAGAGAGTCATCTTAAATTGAAGACACACACAACAATACCAACTGCCACATAAATTATTCAAAAATGACATCAGTAGAACACACAGTACCATTTCGTGAAACATATATAAAATATTATTGTTTTGGTTTTTCAGAATTTATTGCTAAACTGTGTTAGTTGTACATCTTAATAATACAAATAACACGTCTCACATTCATATTTCTGTGTGATATACAAATTCTTTCACAGAGACTACCTTTGTCCTCTTTCTCACACACACTCTCTCATTTCCTCCGACACAAACGTTATCAACCCACTCCCTCGCAACATTTTGTTTTCTTCCTTCTCACATTTACTTTATTAACACCCTCTCTTACGCAAAGAAACAGAACATTAGCTAAAGGGCGATAAACGAAAAAAAAAAAGTAACGATTCTGAGGAAAATAAGTAAAACTGTGTGCCACTTCCAACACAGCAGCAGAAACTTAGTTCACACATCTCATTTCTTGCTTATGTCACACTATTTTCTTGTCACTTCATGTACAGGTAAATTAAAGCTCACGCAACTTCATGCTCTTGTCACTTCATGTACAAGTAACTACATGCTCAGCCACTTCATATACAAGCCACTTCATGCCCTCGTACTACACGACCGCATCATTTCATGGGAACACGATTTCATCTTCACACTTCAATGTTACTATATGTCCATGCCACAATACGTCGACGTCACTTCATGACAAGTAAATACACGCTCACGTCACTTCGTACCCAGCTAACCACATAACATATTTCAAGCTAACGCCACTTCATTCTCAAGTAAATACACGCTCACGTCACTTCGTACCCAGCTAACCACATAACATATTTCAAGCTAACGCCACTTCATTCTCAAGTCACTTCAACCTCATTACACATTCATGTCTCTAAACGCCCATGTCACTTCACGCTGTCGTCACTTCATTTCATACTAAACTTCATATTCATGCCATGTTATGGCCATACCACGTCATGATTACCTTTCTTCATGGCATGCCACTTCATGCTCACATCACTTCAATCTCACTACACGTCCGTGCCATTTCATGCTCACGTCACTTCATGCTCACCCTATTCAATTTCATGACACTTCCCACTATTCATGGCAAGTCACTTCAATTTCACGTCACTTCACGCTATTCGTGGCCAATTCATTCAAGTCACTTCATGCTCTCGCCATTCAAGTTAGTGTCACTTCATGCTCACGCCATTCATGGCCAGGCTACTACTGCAAGTTCAGGTCACTTCATGCTGACAATGATCTGTGTGGCCTCCTTGACGATGAGATAGAAATCCACGTCCAGATACTGCCTCCAGAATCTCCGCACCCTCCCCCAGGTCTCTGCCGGGAAGTTGGGGCTAGCGATCCCATGAAAGACCCGGGCCACCACCCGCCCCGTCAGGGTGTGGTCGTGTCGATACAGGGACACGAACTGTCGGATGTCACCGCACAACTGAGACATGATACTTGGGCCAGCCTGCAAAAAGAACATACCATAAGTATAAAGTAAGCTGTAAGTAAAGTCGGACTCCGTGGCGATGGCATTGCGGACACGATTGGTAGTGCCGCTTACCAGCGTTCGAAACAAAGCGGTGACCGATTTGTGAGCAGATCGTGTTGCGCTGGTTTTAACCTGTTGGTATGGGAGCCGGTCGTTCAGAAAGCAATGGCAATCTACTGAACGTAAAAAAAAACTTGCCAAGACACCAACAAGGAAAGTAAAATGCTGGTATTGACTGCAACGTCCTGTAAAGGATATGTTAAAAAAAAAAAAAAAAAAAAAAAAAAAAGGGACGCAGAGGTGTTTCCAAGGCACCAGGGCCGGGTTATATACTGGCCAAGACCTATTGACGCGTCCTCGTCGAGCGTCCTGGGCAACAGGTCCCTTCGGGGTCCTGGCGAAAGTCAATAGGATCGCCGATTCCTGCGAAGTCGGAGAGTGCCTGTACGGCGAAGAACCACCAGTCTGCACACCAATAAGCCAGACATGGAACAACGGATACTCACGCAAAACTCAGGTCCTGTATGACATCACACTGATGTTGGACAACAGGATGTCTTCATCCGACATACAGGACTTCACGTTGGAGCTCAAGCCAACGAACACAAGCAAGCAAGCAAGCAAAAAAAAAAAAAAAAAAAGTAAACGACCCTTTCACACGACTTAGGTGCATTGGGTATATGATGTTTAACATATTCTTTATTGTTTTTGGGTATAAAACTCGGCACTCCGTCCGTTGATGAAGTGATCAGTATCCCACCAGACGCCTTTACTTCCAAAGAAATTTCCTGGTACCCATTTTAGGCTGGGTCGGCCAGGAGAATTTAAACAAATTCAAATTTGCCTCGCTGCGGATCGAACCCCTGGCCAATAGATCAACAGGCCAGCGTCTAGCTACTACACTACCACGACTTCCTACAAGTATAAAAGACATGACAGAATAAAACAACACAATGGAAGCCAATCAGACACGAGTTGAATTGAACTTTATTTAAAAAGGATTACAAATTGGGCAAAGAGGGCCACAAACATGCCCTGAAGCAATAGCCAGCTATGGGTCTGAGGCTTTTTCATCTGTTAGCGGACGACAAGAGTAGGGCTCGAACCCACGCCCGACCGCGCTCATGACATTATCAGCGTAGCTTCTTATCAACTACGCAAACGCGTCCGACAAGAGTGTCACCAGATAAAGACTAGCTCATGCCAGATTGGTGTATTCAGTACCATCAGTGCCTTCGCTGCTCCGAAGGTCGGTTATGAGTCTCTGACAGTGTGTGTTCTGTGTGGTCACCCGGTACAAGTAGTTGTAAAGGTTATTTTATAGTCTATCTCTTCATGTTGTCTACCCACATGCAAAGTTGTATCCCCTCTTTCCCTGCAATCTCTCTTTCAGTGCGTCTTTCAACCAGGAGATCTATCTTTATACCTCCACCCAACATACGACTGAACTTCTCTCACCCAACATAGGATCGAACAACTTTCACCGCAATAGAAAAGTGAAACTGTCAGCCAACAGAAGACAGAACCTCTCATCTCAACAGAAGACCGAACCTCTCATCTCAACAGAAGACCGAACCTCTCATTACAACAGAAGACCGAACCTCTCATCTCAACAGAAGACCGAACCTCTCATTACAATAGAAGACCGAACCTCTCATCTCAACAGAAGACCGAACCTCTTATCTCAACAGAAGACCGAACCTCTCATTACAATAGAAGACCGAACCTCTCATCTCAACAGAAGACCGAACATCTCATTACAATAGAAGACACAACCTCTCATCTCAACAGAAGACCGAGCCTCTCATTACAATAGAAGACAGAACCTCTCATTACAATAGAAGACAGAACCTCTCATCTCAACAGAAGACCGAACATCTCATTACAATAGAAGACAGAACCTCTCATCTCAACAGAAGACAGAACCTCTCATCTCAACAGGAGACAGAACCTCTCATCTCAACAGAAGACCAAAAATCTCATCTCAACAGAAGACCAAACCTCTCATTACAACAGAAGACAGAACCTCTCATTACAACAGAAGACAGAACCTCTCATCACAACAGAAGACAGAACCTCTTATCTCAACAGAAGACAGAACCTCTCATCCCAACAGAAGACCAAACGTCTCCTTACAACAGAAGACCAAACCTCTCATTGCAACAGAAGACCAAACCTCTCCTTACAACAGAAGACCAAACCTCTCATCTCAACAGAATATAGAACATCTCACCCTATAGTAAATTGAACCTCACACACCCAATCGAAGCCTTAACCTCTCACCCAGCAGTAAACCGAACCTCTCACTCAACAGCAAGCTGCCACTACTCCCAACGCTAACCAAAAGCCAGGAACTTATTTTCTCACTTGGTGTGTCACAGCAATCCCATAAAAAATGACCAACCCACCAAAAACGGCCAAGCCTTTACTGCCGACAAATAAAAACATAATGAAGAGAGTGTTTCAAGATTCAATTAGACTTGTTCCTGAATGCTTTACACCGATGGACTATTTTTACTCCTTCAATTCTGCTAAAACACGGCTGCTTTGTGATCGATGAAAATGGTAAAATCGCGTTTACAAAAGAGCCATGTCTTCTGTTCATGCTGAATCCGGAAATAATGTTGGAAAATGTGATATTGTCAGGTGTCAAAGATGTAAGAAGAAGAAGAAACGGGATGAGAGATGATGGTATTAGGAAGCAAATTGATGTAATAACTGCTTTTACTTCATGAAAGGATACCAGTAAAATGGGTTTGTTACGTATGGCGACTACCAACTGATTGTGAGTAACAGATAGCAGTATTACTCCAGATATAAGGAGAGAAATCTAGTTAAATGCAATATCGAAACAGATGAAGGAACAGTGTAATGGTGCATATGCATACAAAGGTATGAGGTACAATGTCTAGCTTGTTCAAGGAATCTTTATATCCTGATGAGGGTAGAGAAGAAGAAGAAGAAGAAGAAGAAGAAGAAGAAGAAGAAGAAGAAGAAGAAGAAGAAGAAGAAGAAGAAGAAGAAGAAGAAGAAGAAGGTGTTGTCATGAACATCGTGATAGTTCCCCCCAAGCATTTAACACGAGATAATTGTCAAGTTGTGAGGCACCACAAATCTGCAGTGATATCCTACCGTCTAAACTTCACCTACCTCAGAAAGACTTTCAGTGGACTCCTCAGCGGCCATGCCAATATCTTCTCCGTCGAAATATTTTCGCAGCATCTCCTTCAGTCTGTCACTTCGGTCCACGTCCACCTCATCAGCGCACATCCAATAATTCTTGTGCGACACGCTGCTCAGAAGACAAAAGTTACTTTTTGTCAAACATCACGTTTATCTAAACATTTCCTAAAGCAGTAATAGGTCGTTGTGTCAGGGTCATTACATTTTGCATGCCTGAATGCACGGACGAATCGGTGGTCGGTATTCCACTCACTTTGCGAGACCAAGAACACAGGCGTCGATCCTCGTCCAACCGCGTCTGTTAACATTATCAGCGTAGCTCCCCATCAACCACGTGAACGCGTCAGCTACATTTATCTACTGGTAATACTTAATTCGCGTAATTGGGTACATTGCGAGAAGCAAAGAATGTTAACATTGTAAACTACCATGCATGTCGTACAAGGCGACCAAGGAGGGTTGGCGTGAGACTGGTTAACTTTTCCCGTAGAAAACTTTGCAAAATCCAGGTTTTCATGAACACGTCTGCAAGGTCCTGACGTGAGCTGGTTGTGGGCCTAAGTAAGCGCCGTTAGAAGCTGAAAGGAGAGAAGAAGAAGAAGAAGAAGAAGAAGAAGAAGAAGAAGAAGAAGAAGAAGAAGAAGAAGAAGAAGAAGAAGAAGAAGAAGAAGAAGAAGAAGAAGAAGAAGAAGAAGAAGAAGAAGAAGACGACGACGACGACGACGAAGAAGAAGAAGAAGAAGAAGAAGAAGAAGAAGAAGAAGAAGAAGAAGACTACTTATCATGGCGGTACTGTGGTTAGCGCGAGTGGTTGGTAATTCAGGGGTCTGATTTCAATCCCAGTATAGCAGAAATTGTCTAACTAGTACAGATTGGACTCGACCCAGCCACGGATGTGAGTCAGAAGTCTGGGAAGGAAAAACAGCGCGGAACAAAGCTAGTTACATCTCTTTATGTCAGAGCCTAGTATATGCGAGTATCTCACACTCCACTCCCTTAGACAGTATTTACTTTATACTAGTATGGTCACCCCCAAGGGCAGACTTTAGCATGTGGCATATCCTTATCTGATAGTAATCTGTGAGATATCCTGGACAGACTCTAATAGGTGGCATATCCT
Source organism: Cepaea hortensis (assembly GCA_963921405.1). Lineage (NCBI taxonomy): Eukaryota > Metazoa > Mollusca > Gastropoda > Stylommatophora > Helicidae > Cepaea > Cepaea hortensis. Next base: position 88,351,863 of record OY992889.1, on the reverse strand, counting down.
TATCTAATAGTAATCTGTGAGATATCCTGTAGTGACTCTAATAGGTGGCATATCCTTATCTGATAGTGATCTTTGTGATATCCTGAACAGACCCTAATATGTGGGACATTCTGGACAGGCCCTAATATGTGGGGAATCCTGGACAGACCCTAATATGTGAGACATCCTGGACAGACCCTAATATGTGGGACATCCTGGATAGAACCTAATATGTGAGACATTCTGGACAGACCCTTATATGTGGGACATCCTAGACAGACTCTAATATATGGGACATCCTGGACAGACCTAATATGTGGGGAATCCTGGACAGACCCTAATATGTGGGACATCCTAGACAGACTCTAATATATGGGACATCCTGGACAGACTCTAATATGTGGGACATCCTGGACAGACCCTAATATGTGGGACATCCTGGACAGTACCTAATATGTGGGACATCCTAGACAGACTCTAATATATGGGGTATCCTGGACAGACCTAATATATGACATATCCTTATCTGATAGTAATCTTTGTGATATCCCAGACAGACCCTAATAAGTGGGATATCCTTGACAGACCTTAATATGTGGAACATCCTAGACAGACCCTAATATGTCGGGCATCCTAGACAGACTCTAATAATGGGACTTACTTAACAGATAGTAAGTAGTCTTTGTGACACCCTAGACAGACCCTAATATGTGGGACATTCCAATTCCAATTTTCTAAAAAATTCCAAATTCGGCCTCGTTCAACCTGCCTCTTCAGCTGTGGTTATTGTTGAGGTCCGTGGTTTTTGTAGGTTCATTCACCCTAATTCTTGTCTTGTGCGCTCTTACGAGTTAGTCCTACCTCGGACTGGTTACGTTGATTTGTGTTGTGACGTCAGCTGGGGGTTGGTTGGGCGGCTATCCTTTGTGCTCGTCTCCTTTTGTGGTATCTTTTGTTAGTGAAGGCTCCTGGCTTGTCTGGTTGCAGTCCTTATAAGGACTTTTTATTTGGTTATTTGGCCTCATTATTTGTGTATTTTCTGTAAGAGCTTTTCTACGTTTCCATTTTCCTCCTTGCTCCTGTTTTCACTTTCGAGTTTGAGTTTCTGCTGCCATTCGATTTTTTCCTCCGCGGTCATCCATGGGATCATCTCTCCGTCTTCTGTATAGTACGTGTAACCAGGTCCATCCTCGAAGTCAGTACATCTGTCTGGGTATACTACCGGTGTCCTGAGTTTCTTGGGCTTCTTCTTTTCTCTTTCATCCCAGCGCCTTTTGAATTCCTGGTGCCTGCTTTCCTCCAATTTTATCTATTCTAGGCACTCCTCCAGGGAGAGTCCGGGCGGGTATTCTGCTTGCGGTTCTGGCTCGGTCCTTTGCAGGGTTTCATCTTGCAGCTTGTCTGCGTTCTCTTGCATAGTTTCTGTTGGTTTGTTTCGGCTTTCAGCAGCTCTCTCTCCGCTTTCAAGGTGCATAGCATTTCTTCGTTTTCCTTCTTTATCTCGGCCATATGTTCCACTTCCTTCTTGATGTTTTGCTGGATCTCCTTTATTTCAGCAAGCAGCTTTTCATTGTCGCTGGTCGGTGCCGGTGTTTGAAGTACATTGAATTGTTTCTTTAGCTCATCTTTCTGGTCTTGCAGTTGAGCTTTTTCCGCTTGTGAGATGCTTGTGGCTGTCTCGCACCTCCGCCTTGCTTCGTTGTATGGTGTCTTTGTGTTGATGGCAAACTTTAACACGTCTCTGTGTCGTTGCAGGTACGGACAGCCCAAGTATCTTGCTCCATGCTTGCCCAGGCAGTTGACGCAATTACGTTTGTTGTTGGGTGCTCGGAAGTTCGTATCCAGCTTGACCAGCGGACACTCATTGAAGGCGTGGTGAACGGCGCAGTAACGGCAGATTTCCGTCTTGCTGTGGCATGCTGCTCTGCTGTGGCCGGCCCTATGAGTCTGGAACATTGGGTGATCCTTAGGATGAATCTCTCTGGCTGCTGCATCCTCTTGTAGATTGATACTGTGATCGCCATCTCGCTGCCCTCTGCCGTCACCACCGCCAAGGTTGTAGGAATCTTGGAGTAGGTGAGTAGCCGCTCCGCCTTCAAGAATCGGGTGTGGAGATTATCTTGTCGTAGCTGCTTCAGGATTTCTTCGTCTGATAGCTCCACTTGTATACGCTTGATGACCCACTTGCTTGTCGGTAAGTCGGTGTTTCCGACTCTGGTGTCTTTCTCCTCCCTCTGCTTCTCAGTAGGTTTGGCTCTTGTCTGTGGTGAGCTGTCGATCGTCTCCTTCGTTGTGGCTTCAGTAATAGCTGTAGTTTCAGGTTCTTTGATCAGCTAGCAGGCAGGCTCTCCACGTTCATCTTCTTGGTGGTCTTGTGGGCTCCACGCTGCACACCTTGGATACCGCGTGTCTTTTGTTCTTGCGACGTGACATTTTCCTCCCCCGTATCAGGCTTCTTGACTTGATCAGGTGACTTTTCTTGAGAGCTCTCGCAAATGCGAATGACGAAAAAGACCCATCACGGCCAGACCATAATATATGAGACCTTAGCAGACAGTAGTCTTCAAGACATCCCAGACAGACCCTTATAAATGGGACCTCATTAGCAAACAGTAGTCTTTGCGACATACTGGACAGACTCTAATATATGGGACCTCCTTAGCAAACAGCAATCTGTGACATAATGAACAGACCATAACATGTAGGTCATTCTTGGGTGACATTCTGTGCAAATTACACGCGTAACGTCCCGAAGCAGGAATAGATCTTTGATGTCATAAAGGTATTACATTTTATAGGCCTGAAAGCACAAACGAATAGGTGATCAGTCCTTCCTCACTCAGCGAGACGATGGTCACATGCGCCCATACATAATGACTGACTAGTAAATCACAAAAGGCAAATAAATGCCGGGGTTGATATCGACGTCTGAACAAGAACATGCAACTAATTTGTGAAGAAGCATGCGTATTGGCTAGACCAGGATGCAAGAGTCACCAAATTAGTCTGGATAAAAGTCTGTAGACATCCTCGGTAAATGTCGGGTCTTAGACATGACTGAGCTACCGTATGACAGTAGACGGTACTACCTGCTTTCTGTTAGTGCCGAATCTTGGGGGGGGGGGGGGGGGGGCGCATACCAAACCCGACACCCCACATTGTACCAGCGGCTTCGCGCAATCAAGAGGACACAAGCCTGATTCTGGTGGGAGGAAATGCAACCTAAAGACTGTCGTGGCAGGGCAGACCAGGCCCTAAGCCTTGGTCGGCAATGATCTAGGATCGAAGCTCCGACATGGGAACAGTTAGAGCATTGCTTTGCTGGTCCGTCAGCTTCTGAAGCTTGTCTTTTTCTAGATCCATTTGTGTTACCTTTAAACTAGGCCGTCAGCTTCTGAAGCTTGTCTTTTTCTAGATCCATTTGTGTTACCTTTAAACTAGGCAGACAGAGAGAGAGGGATTATGCTGCATGGGCAACACATGGTCTCTATAATTCATCCCTGGCTTTGTGCTATTTTTGAAGCACAATGTAACAAAATATCGTCTGTCAAGACGGCCAGGTGCCAGTAGTCCAGGACATTATTCCAGTAGTCCAGGACATTGTTCCAGTAGTCCAGGACATTGTTCCAGTAGTCCAGGACATCATTCTAGTAGTCCAGGACATTGTTCCAGTAGTCCAGGACATTATTCCAGTAGTCCAGGACACTGTTCCAGTAGTGCAGGTCATTGTTCCAGTAGTCCAGGACATTGTTCCAGTAGTCCAGGACATCATTCTAGTAGTCCAGGACATTGTTCCAGTAGTCCAGGACATTATTCCAGTAGTCCAGGACACTGTTCCAGTAGTGCAGGTCATTGTTCCAGCAGTTCAGGACATTGTTCCAGTAGTTCAGGACATTGTTCCAGCAGTCCAAGACACTGTTCCAGCAGTTCAGGACATTGTCCCAGTAGTCCAGGACATTGTCACAGCAGTCCAGGACGTTGTTCCAGTAGTCCAGGACATTGTTCCAGTAGTCCAGGACATTATCCCAGTAGTCCAGGACACTGTTCCAGTAGTCCAGGACATTGTTCCAGTAGTCCAGGACATTGTTCCAGTAGTCCAGGACATCGTTCCAGTAGTGCAGGACATTGTTCCAGCAGTCCAGGACATTGTTCCAGTAGTCCAGGACATTGTTCCAGCAGTCCAGGACACTGTTCCAGCAGTTCAGGATATTGTCCCAGCAGTCCAGGACATTGTACCAGCAGTCCAGAACATTGTTCCAGCAGTCCAGGACATTGTTCCAGCAGTCCAGGACATTGTTCCAGTAGTCCAGGATATTGTTCCAGTAGTCCAGGACATTGTCCCAATAGTCCAGGATATTGTTCCAGTAGTCCAGGACATTGTCCCAGTAGTCCAGGAATTTGTTCCAGTAGTCCAGGACATTGTTCCAGTAGTCCAGGACATTGTTCCAGTAGTCCAGGACATTGTTCCAGTAGTCCAGGACATTGTTCCAGTAGTCCAGTACATTGTTCTAATGGTTCAGGATATTGTTCTAATAGTCCAGGACATTGTTCCAGTAGTCCAAGACATTGTTCCAGCAGTCCAGGACATTGTTCCAGTAGTTCAGGACATTGTTCCAGTAGTCCAGGACATTGTTCCAGTAGTCCAGGACATTGTTCCAGTAGTCCAGGACATTGTTCCAGCAGTTTAGGACATTGTTCCAGTAGTCCAGGACATTGTTCTAGTAGTCCAGGACATTGTTCCAGTAGTCCAGGATATTGTTCCAGTAGTCCAGGATATTGTTCCAGCAGTCCAGGACATTGTTCTAGTAGTCCAGGACATTGTTCCAGTAGTCCAGGACATTGTTCCAGTAGTCCAGGACATTGTTCCAGAAGTCCAGGACATTGTTCCAGTAGTCTAGGACATTGTTCTAATAGTCCAGGACATTGTTCCAGTAGTCCAAGACATTGTTCCAGTAGTCCAGGACATTGTTCCAGCAGTCCAGGACAATGTTCCAGTAGTCCAGGACATTGTTCCAGTAGTTCAGGACATTGTTCCAGTAGTCCAGGACATTGTTCCAGTTCCGTTACAATGATTGATTCGAACTCCTGACCACCGGGCCAGCCACTGCGCTACCGAATCTCCCGCGTGCCGAACATCCCGCGGCCAAATGACAACATTCGCCGAACAAGTTAACAAACTAGAATATACAGCTTTCATGTGCAACAGACCGGAACAATCACTGTCCAAACTTGATGCATTGAAACCACGAGTAGCTATTTGAATCAAGTTCAGACATTGCCAAATGTCTGCTAATGAAAACGAATCACAACATTCAGTGTGGTGATTTTACAGCAGCCTCCTCTACATGGTTGCACATCAATCAGACGCTCATTCACACGGTGAGAGTCGATGCTGCCACCATTAGTGTCTGCTCTGAGACTAACACAAATCACGGCGACGCTTTATTGAAGGGATTCTCAACTTTAGATTACTGCTGGTACAATTTTAAGCTACGATTACTTCTACGACGTCCATCCCAACACGCCTGCTTTACCTAAGGAAGACCTATTTGTTATTTTTTTTTTCTCACTATGTTTAGGAAAGCATGATGATTGTTGTAAAAAAATTTACCCTCATTTCTTCAATAAAATATTCTGGCTCCTTGCCACATTGTTTGTGACACTGTGCTTAGCCTAACGGCGCTGCCCGGGCAAACTTTCGAGTTAAAAATCTACCAAAGTATTTCAGGATCCTCGCCGGTGCTACGGAGTTCGTGCACTGAGCTAAGATTCTCCAGACTCAGGCTAGAGTTTGGAAAAGAACGGAGCACTTATGGGGTACACCTGTGTGCTGTGATGTTGATCCGTCGACTAAACTAAACTAAACTGTGCTTAAAAAATAGCACGAAGTCTTGGCTGAGGTGAAAGGTGTTGCCAACACATCATGATCCCTCTCTCGGCCTGCCTAGTTTACTCCAGAGGAGATATAACACCAATACATCTGGAACAAGGCAAGCTGCAGAATCAGCAAATCAATGCCCTAACTTCCACCTGTCAGAGCTTAGATTCTAAATCGGTTGCCGACCAAGGCTTAGGGTCTGGTCTGCCCCGCCTTAACACTTAGTCTTTAGGTTGAATTTCTTTGCACGAGGATAAGGCATGTACCCTCCCTATTGCGCTCCTTCGCCCGACGCCGTTGCATAAACTATATATAGCTTTAAAAGCATGGACGAGACAGGAACACTGAGCTGATCCAAGACACTGGTGATCGAGTGAAATGGCGAGTCATGACCGCCCACGCTTTCCGGCATGGCACATGATTGATTGATTGATTGATTGATTAAATCTGACAATGTGTTGATAGCAGGAAGCCTCCAGCTGCACAGCCTGGCGTTCCTTTGCCGAGTCCTTTTCTTCACTGCTTGTTGAAGTATTCTTCTTTCACCCAAGTAGTTTCCTTTCAGCGAGTTCAAGTTAATTTTTTTTTCACTCCCTCGCTTTGAACTCAAGTGTAGTCCATACATGTGCAATTACTTTTACTACACTGGATTGATCTTTACGTGTGGATTTGCTTTACCTATTACCAGTGTCCCTTGCCATCAGGCGAACCAACTCCGACTTCTGAGATACTTGTAATTTACGTCCCCAAGTCAAAGGCAAGAAGTCAATATTGTACCCCAATTGTAGGGGTTGAACCCACTAGCTCAGCATCAGCGCAGCGGATGTGTAAGAACGAGCGGTCTTATCTATTCAATCATTCTAATTTCCAAGTTGATTCCTTACAGTGTATCCCTGAGGGTAACAGTTAGAGGCATTTTCACTCTAAGTTGTTATGTCTATCCCCAACATTTTCATGTCTCGTTTGCGAGCATACCGCGTAAACTTGCCTGGAAAACACCCCCCCCCCCGCCCCCCCCCCCCCAAAAAAAAATAATAAAAATAAATGCTGGAGTTGATCCTGTAAAGTCCTGTAAAGTATTTGCAACTAACTGGGGCCGTCGCTGGAGCAAATTGAGTTCACGCTTTGTGCGGCACATTCAGCAGGCCGCTCTGAGGAAGTAGTACTGAAGTAGTACTGACCGTAGCCAAAATAGTATCGACCGTAGCTAAAGTAGTACCGACCGTAGTACACGAGGCCTTATTGAGCTACACACGTGTCAAAATGTCAAAAACAACATAATAAGGAAACAGACGAGTAACCTATATATATACATGTAGTTGTATCAATGTGTGTTTGTTGTTTGTTTGCTGACGAAGGCTTTAGCCGCAACGTCCATTTTGTCGTTTGTGATCGTGTTCTAGCAAGCTACTAAAGGTTGTGGGTTCGATTCCGGGCCGCGTCCTTCGGTTCACGAGTGAAATTTTTCGGAGACTCCTGTAGGTCGTCGCTAGAGCTATGGAGTTCGTGCTTTGTGCGACGCTTTCCGCGCTGTGGAAAGAGACCGAGCCATATGGGATAAAACCCGGTGGATTGAAGTCGACCCTGTCGACTTTTAAGCGACTTTTTTTTCTAGCAAGCTACTTCTATTTCTGGTTTTTGTTGATACACTCATTATATCCACAGTTTCATGTATGTCTGCATGGTCTATACCAATTTATGTCTATATCAAATTTTGGTTTGCTCCTATCTCTTTTCATCAAAATGTTTCCATCCAGTGTTCTCTTGTGTTTTCTCATGTTATAGGATGTGATCAAGACATAAGAGATTTATGTTTACAAAGAAAATAATTTTAAGATTTTTTTTTTTTCTTCTGTTATATTTGTCAAAACCTGATTATTTGGGAGAAAACGATGCTACTAACCGATCGTAATCCAGATAGTTAAGCCTGGATGGGTCCTTCAGAAACATGTCTGGGTCAAAGCCCCACAGTATGGGCCAGGCTGAGAACCACTGTTGTTTTACAAACACGCTAACACACGTTTCATTTGTACACAAAGTGTTGTGCTGACATCAGCCAATTGCAATACTCCAACATTCTAGAATGTGCGGTCTGGGATGTGGAATGCAGGGAGGTCAAATATTCAATCACCCGGATAATTTCTGAACTAGTGAAATTTAGGCTCCACAAGTCAGTCGTCAATGGCGCCGGGATTAGTACGGACAGTAGTGATGGACTGATGGAGAGGACCGACGATGGCAGGGAGTAGTGCCAATCGTAGCAAGGAGTAGTGTAAACCGTAGAAGGGGTAGTACTTACCGTAGCAAGTAGTAGTAGAGAGCGAGCCGAGAGTAGTACCGATCATGGCAACGGGCAGTACCGACCGTAGTTGGGAGTCGTATCAACATAGCGGAAAGCCATAACAATTGTAGCGAGGAGTAGCACCGACCGTTGCCTGTAGCGGTACCAAACGTAGCCAGGTTTAGTACCGATCATAGCGAGTAGTTCCCACCGTAGCCGGGAGTAGTGCCGACCGTAGCCGGGAGTAGTACCGACCGTAACCAGGAGTAGTACCGACCGTAGCTGGGAGTAGTACCGACCGTAGCTGGGAGTAGTACCGACCGTAGCTGGGAGTAGTACCGACCGTAGCTGGGAGTAGTACCGACCGTAGCCAGGAGTAGTACCGATCAAAGCGAGTAGTTTCCACCGTGCTGGGAGTAGTACCGACCGTAGCCGGGAGTAGTACCGACCGTAGCCGGGAGTAGTACCGACCGTAGCTGGGAGTAGTACCGACCGTAGCTGGGAGTAGTACCGACCGTAGCTGGGAGTAGTACCGACCGTAGCCAGGAGTAGTACCGATCAAAGCGAGTAGTTTCCACCGTGCTGGGAGTAGTACCGACCGTAGCCGGGAGTAGTACCGACCGTAGCCGGGAGTAGTACCGACCGTAGCTGGGAGTAGTACCGACCGTAGCCAGGAGTAGTACCGACCGTAGCTGGGAGTAGTACCGACCGTAGCTGGGAATAATACCGACCGTAGCCGGGAGCAGTACCGACAATAGTTAGTAGTGTCGACAGTAGTTGGTAGCATCGACATTAATTGGTAGTATCGACAGTAGTTGGTAGGAGTACCGACAGTAGTTGGTAGTAGTAGCGAGATGTGGAGAACATGGGCGGTGCTGCATGGGGTAGCTAAGTATAGAACAGCTTGGAGTGAATTGTTTGAGAGACTACGCCGCAATTGGGGTAGGGGGTGGGTTTAGGGCGAAAGAAGAAAAACCAACTGACTGACCAACCTACCGTCCGTTCTACCAACCAACCAATCCATGATCAACAAACTAATCGACCGACCTCCACGAAGTGACTGACTTTAAACAGATTTGTTAACCTTGCGTTTGTTGCCAAAATATCCCAACACCCGGCACTGGGGAAAAGGAGCGTCAGTAAGCAGTGACTAATGCCATAGCCAGCTGGCCCGGTGACTCTGGGTACAAATCCCCTCTCACCCCAAGATGTGTGGACTTGTCCATGACCACGTGACTCGGGGCACGACCCAGCCTTACTGCTGGTTGGTTGGCGAAGACTTGAAATCAATTTCTTGAGTCCGCTGAACTGACTTAGTCATAATCCCCTAAAGCTGCCTTCATACTTTACGGTTCTGTAGTCTCATCCTTCTAAAATTCATTTTATAAAGTAAGTAGACCCACAAATCATGTTTTATGTGGACGTCTAGACTTGTTTTAGTATGTGCTATTAAATTTAGCTCCCATTATTATGTATACTGTGTAGGGGCGGGGGCGGGGAGGGGTTAGGTAGGAAATACGAAAAGGGGGGGGGGGTATGACGTTCTGAAAATATGGTGAAGAGAGGCACGGGCCAATTTTTTAGGTAGAAAATACGAAAAGGGGGGGGGGGGGGTGACGTTCTGACAATTTGGTGAAGGGGGGCACGGGCCAAAAAAGCTTGAGAACCACTGCCCTGAAGGGTATGCATCTATTGCAGTGATGCTGATATAGCGACTTTCCTGTAAACCCGGTACTGAAATTTCTTTATAGGGGCTGTATTGTCGAGGTCTCCTTGTCCCTGTCTATCACGCTGATTAATTATAGGCATTCTGTCACCAATTTATCAATCATGGATTATGTGCTGCAGATTTGTAAGCCATTGATATTCAACCACACTTTTAAAAACACTCAATGTATATTCTATGCCAAATTTATTAACCAAGGATATTGTGAGAGACATTTATCAACCATGGATATTTTGTGAGACATTTATCAACCATGGATATTTTGTGAGACATTTATCAACCATGGATATTGTGTGAGACATGTATCTACCATGGATATCGTGTGAGACATTACTCAACCATGGATATTCCGCCACACATTTATCAGCCATAGATATTATACCACATATCTGTCATCTATAGATATTCCAGCACACATTTATCAACCATGGATATTGTACCACACATTTTGTCATCTATAGATATTAAATTTATCAACCGCAGATATTTCGCCACACATTTATCAACCATATATATTCCACCACACATTTATCAACCAATCTTGTTGAGAACACGACGACTACAACACCCAATCAATAGTTACCTCATGACAGCCTGCGACAACAGTTTCAGTTGACCAAGTTCTGCATTCTCTTGCTGCTGTGTCCGGAGATACAGGAAGTCCAGCACCCTGTCCATTTGATTTGCCGTCAGATCTCCGCGTGATCGGAAATGAAAAGCAAGGTCAGACAACTCCACACAGACACCTGTTTTGTGAACACCGTTTGGGCCTTTAAGAAGACAGAGTAATCAAAATATAGAGAAATGAACGAAGCTGGATAAAGTTAATAACATCTGCAATGATCCGACTGAATATAAAGAGTTTATTTTCCCTTTCAGGTGATTAATTTTCGTAATCAAAGGTGCACACTAGTGTTTTTGTCTTAGCACAAAGCGAATCATATGCGATAGACGATTCATTAATCAAGAAAATATTTAATAATAGAGTTTTCGATATGCTATGCATGTCAGTTTATCTGTTTACCAGCCCTCACAGTTATGTATGTCTGTCTGTCCGAAAGACCGACCGGGCAGGGATGTGTGTATCAAATGAAAACCTTAAAAGTGTGATAGAAATTATAGTAACCACGCCATTGTCTTGTAACCTGTCAATATTGGTTTAGAGTGTCAAGAGTGTTCAGCACGTGACATCACGGTGCTGCCGAACACAGTGGCGTTATAAGGACGGTTTAAAGATGGCCGCCCCACTCCTTACATGCACAAAAGAAGAGCAGCGTTCTGTTACCGTTTTTTAATCAGTGTAGGGGTGAAACATATAGAAATTCATCGGCGAATGAAGGTCCAGTATGGTGGTGCATGCCTGTCAAACCCAGAAAGTATATGAGCCGAGTAGGAAGTTTCAAAACGGCGTGACTTCTGTGGCAGACTGTTCACGACCGGGTCAGGCACACCAAGTAGTGACCAAAAAGTGGTTACTCTCGCCACCAAGATATATTTTATTCTACGGTAATCCAAGCACTTTATCGGTGCTGGAGGACTGGCATAGTACGCATTGGTGACTACATCGAAAAATGATACATTTGTTCCTACTTTTTCAGAATATAGTAAAACGAATTGTTTTTAGGGTTTTCACGTAAAGTCCCATTCTTTCTATCTATCTATCTATCTATCTATCTATCTATCTATCTATCTATCTATCTATCTGTATGTATGTATGTATGTATGTATGTATGTATGTATGTATGTATGTATGTATGTATGTATGTATGTATGTATGTATGTATGTATGTATGTATGTATGTATGTATGTAGTCTGTCTATCCATGCACTATTCTATCTATCCGTCTGCCTCTCTTCGTTTGCATACATATTTCGGTCAACCGGTCCATCCATCCGTCCGTCCAGCCACCTACCAATTTATCTACCAACCTACCATTCTATCTATCCGTGTGTCAGTCAGTTTGTCAGTTCCCAGAGTCACTTGTCTCTTTCTCTGTACGTCTTATGTGTGCACAATAAGTATGTAATTTCCGACATTAACGTATTCATGTTTACCAATGCCACATCTATGCACTTCTATGCCACATTACTGCCATGTCTACTCCACACATCCCCTAGTGGATTCATGACATTCGGCTTAAGAAACTATTTGCGATTCTTTCACCTGTCACTGAAAAGCTAAACAGGGTTTTCTCTTGCCACTTACTTCCGGTTCAATATGGCGGATAGGCGGGTTGTCCGTTAAGACCTTGGTGCATGTTTTGCTTCTGTCTACGGTTTATTTACGCATTTTCCTAATTTTGGACTTGGACTTGCAGTTCATGGTTCCGTTTCCCAGCCACTGAGCTTAGTGTTGATACTGTGAGAAGTGGTTTTCATGTGGAACGCGTTTTGATCTGTCCGTGGTTTTTGTTGTAAACTGCATGTTCAGAAAAATAGTGTGTGGCCTGTTGCTGAACTAAGTGGTTGCCTTATGCAGTAATGCGTGTGCACTTGCTGATCTTTTTAGGGACTGTTGCTTCCGTCAACGATGAACTATAATTCTTGTGGCAGACTGTTGTTCTGGCATTCTGGCAGCGGCCTTAAGCATGCAGGTGGGTGGGTGTGTGTGTGTGTGTGTGTCAGCGAGTTCGTGCGTGCGCTGTTGGGTTTGTTGAGACTGCTGTCTATTCCCATTTTCACACGGGACATTGAGGGGCTTTTTGTGTAATATTCGCTGGTACAGGAAATGAGCATTATGTGGTGACCCGTTGCCATGATGTTGGAACTGCGACAAATAATTCCCTGGTCAGTTAAGAGCACACTAGACAGTCCGACATATAGCAATGACCCAACTGACCTGATTCCCACTGTAAAGAAAGCAATTCCCGCTTCACTGTTCCGGAGTCCCAGCCCATGGAATCACAGACATCTATGACGTCAAAGTCGAGCTGACTGCAGTCAGAGAAGCTTTTCCCCTCCAACTTTTGTCTGGCGATCACAACGGCTACCGGCGGGCACTGTTAACAGAAAGTTACGCATCAATTATACAATAATATTGACAGTGTCAATTGTGCATTACGTATCAGACAATCATCAAAGCCTAGAGTGAATAATACAGCAGGCAGGAACCTGGGGATCTGGCCGACGCTCAGTACTCAAAGGAAAGCCCAGACGGACACAATAGTCAGACTGGTACCATTAGCGGGACTCTTTGTTGGCTGTTGAAGATAAGGATAGAGTATCATGGGAAGGTTCCCGAATGCTGTGATGAGGGTTCTTGACTCAACACATCACAATGGAAGCAGCCCATTATTTATGCATGCCAATGCTGTACAATAAGTAATGAACTATTGTTGGTATTTGAAAGTGTAGGAGATCTTAGGCAGAGAAGGAAGCACACTCTGAGAGAGATGCTGACAGCTGCGGATGTTAAAAGAAATATAAAATATAATAAAGAATCCACATCTGTAGCCAACGAAGAGTACCCATTCTGATGGTATTACAAGAAAGCACATCAATAATGTTATGAAATCGATACATTACATCTATTAGGGTATATGAACAGAAATCGAGAGGAATAGAGGCAGAGACCGACCAGGAGAACTGGTGCTGGATGGACTGAGACGGTGGCATGGAGGAATATCAGCAGCAGAGTTGATCCAGAACATCAAGACCGAGATCTGTGGAGAGACATGAACACCTACGACAGCTGGCATGACACTTGATGATGATGATGATGATGATGATCAGAAAAGGTGGAATAGAGAAATTAACTTCACGTGGGAGTAATTAGTCAAAAGAGGCACAGGAAAACAGAGACTATGTATATGAAACTCTTCAACAGCTTAAAACACAAAACGACAAACGCTGAAGTATTGACAACAAATAGTCCATCCATCCATCAAGTGGCATGCCGGTAAGCGTGGGCAGTCATGATTCGCCATTTCACTCGATCACCAGAGTCGTGGATCAGCTCAGTGTTCTTTTCTCGACCATGCCACGTGGTCAAGCTATCCAGGTATTTACTTCTATATCTTCCCCTTGTTCTCTTCCCCTCGATCTTGCCAGTTGTCACCAAGTTCTCTAATTTATTTATTCTCATAACATGTCCAAAAAAATTTGACTGTCTACGTCACATTTCTCTAATCAATTTACGATTTTCATTTGTTTCTTATAGGACTTGGTCGTTGGTTTTTGTTATTCCTCTTACAGAGCTTAAACAGCTAGACAACAAACAATAACATAAGTCATATCAATGTCCTTAATATATCAGATAACACAGCGGTGTGGAAAGTCATGATCGCCAACTTCAGCTCCAGACTAGATACCCCAAGAGGAAGATAAAAAAGGCGGAAGAACGGAGAGGAAGGAGGATGAGAGGAGAAGGAAAAGAAGAAGAAGAAGATTCCACAAATAACAAAGCAACAACCAAAACACAACAGATGAAGGAAACAAGAAGAAGAGGAGGAGGAGGAAGAAGAAGAAGAAGAAGAAGAAGAAGAAGAAGAAGAAGAAGAAGAAGAAGAAGAAGAAGAAGAAGAAGAAGAAGAAGAAGAAGAAGAAGAAGAAGAAGATGAAGAAGAAGAAGAAGAAGAAGAAGAAGAAGAAGAAGAAGAAGAAGAAGAAGAAGAAGAAGAAGAAGATTCCACAAATAACAAATTAACAAATCAAACATGAAGGGATCAATGTCGCACCTTTTTGGCCACGGACATCAGTTGTCTCGGCCCTCTGTAACACTTGATGGAGCACCGAGCGTAGACGTGATTCAGATTCTCAACCCAACAGTCAGGGTGGAGTTCTAGATAGCTCAGCAATGTCGTAATTCCTGGTGAACAGAAATCAATAAATTAGGTGTCATCTCCACAATGAAGGTTGGCTGCAATGGATCTCTAACAATGTCTGTCTCTGGCCTTGATTGTCTTTTCTGTCAGACAGCTGTTCGTTAATCTCTTGATGTTATCTTCCTACTTGTATTGTTGTGTACCTCTCGCTCACTTGCCTTCAACCTTACCCTCTAGTATGGATTTTATACTCGTAAGAGATGACATAGTAGACCATTTTACATATCTAGGATCAGAGGTAAATAGCAAATTATCCCTCGATCAGGAAATCAACATCAGGATTGGCAAGACAGCAACAACAATGAACATGTTAGCACAAAGAGTCTGGGAGAACAGGAAGCTGACTGCCAAAACAAAAGTCCTCGTCTACCAAGCCTGTGTCCTTAGTACTCTTCTTTATGGCAATGAAACCTGGACTCACGCCAAGAGAAACGTTTAAACGGCTTTCATATGCGGTGTCTGCGAAGAATACTTGGTATTAAGTGGCAAGACAAAATCACAAATACTGAAGTATTGGAAAGATCAGGTTGTGTGACGGTGTATTCCATGCTCAGTCTTCGTAGACTTAGATGGATAGGACATGTTAGGAGGATGGATGATGGTATAATACCAAAGGACATCTTTTTTGGTGAATTACAGACGGGTAGGAGATCTCAGGGTCGGCCTCTACTACGATACAAAGATGTGTGTAAGCGGGACATGATTGATACAGGCATTGATAATGCACAATGGGAACACGTCGCCGCTGAACGTGTTGCTTGGAGGGCAACTATCAGAAATGGAATAAAGACAAAGGAGAAAATGATTGCAGATAAAGCACACACAGAGCGTGAGAGACGTAAGATGGTGCAAAATGGTGGAAATGACCATGTTTTCACATGCACCTACTGTGGGCAAACATTTGCAGCAAGAATTGGCCTTACCAGCCACACTCGCCACCGCCATGGATCGTAGTTATTAAGCCTTTTTGAAGCACGGTGTACCAAACTATCGTCTGTCAAGACGGAAAGGTGCCAATGAAGAGTCTTTTAACATGGCCGAAATATTTCACTTGCCTCTGTGTTATTTCTTTCATCAACCCTCGTTGTATATGCAGGGACGGACACAACGTGTGAACCCCCACAGTTAGTGGCCAGACGTTTGCCTCCCGATCGTGTGGCCATGGGTTCGAATTCACACACCCGCGGGGTTTTAAAATAGACCTACACGTTCAGGTCGACCCAGCTGAAAATGGGTGTCAGGAAATGACCTGGGAAGTGAAGCTGGCAGAAGAAATACTGACCACGTGACTTCTTGAGTAGCGACTTGACTGTAGAAATCTGGATATAGCAGCATGTGCCAAATTGAGCTTCAAGCGTCTTTCAGTGGCGTTAATGTTGTCTAGGAAATCATCATCATCATGTGCCATGCCAAATTGAGCATCTAGCGTCTTACAGTGGCGTTAATGTTGTCTAGGAAATCATCATCATCATCATGTGCCATGCCAAATTGAGCATCTAGCGTCTTACAGTGGCGTTAATGTTGTCTAGGAAATCATCATCATCATCATGTGCCATGCCAAATTGAGCATCTAGCGTCTTACAGTGGCGTTAATGTTGTCTAGGAAATCATCATCATCATCATGTGCCATGCCAAATTGAGCATCTAGCGTCTTACAGTGGCGTTAATGTTGTCTAGGAAATCATCATCATGTGCCATGCCAAATTGAGCATCTAGCGTCTTACAGTGGCGTTAATGTTGTCTAGGAAATCATCATCATCATGTGCCATGCCAAATTGAGCTTCAAGCGTCTTACAGTGGCGTTAATGTTGTCTAGGAAATCATCATCATCATGTGCCATGCCAAATTGAGCATCTAGCGTCTTACAGTGGCGTTAATGTTGTCTAGGAAATCATCATCATCATCATGTGCCATGCCAAATTGAGCATCTAGCGTCTTACAGTGGCGTTAATGTTGTCTAGGAAATCATCATCATCATGTGCCATGCCAAATTGAGCATCTAGCGTCTTACAGTGGCGTTAATGTTGTCTAGGAAATCATCATCATCATGTGCCATGCCAAATTGAGCATCTAGCGTCTTACAGTGGCGTTAATGTTGTCTAGGAAATCATCATCATCATGTGCCATGCCAAATTGAGCATCTAGCGTCTTACAGTGGCGTTAATGTTGTCTAGGAAATCATCATCATGTGCCATGCCAAATTGAGCATCTAGCGTCTTACAGTGGCGTTAATGTTGTCTAGGAAATCATCATCATCATGTGCCATGCCAAATTGAGCATCTAGCGTCTTACAGTAGCGTTAATGTTGTCTAGGAAATCATCATCATGTGCCATGCCAAATTGAGCATCTAGCGTCTTTCAGTGGCGTTAATGTTGTCTAGGAAATCATCATCATCACGTGCCATGCCAAATTGAGCATCTAGCGTCTTACAGTGGCGTTAATGTTGTCTAGGAAATCATCATCATGTGCCATGCCAAATTGAGCATCTAGCGTCTTACAGTGGCGTTAATGTTGTCTAGGAAATCATCATCATCATGTGCCATGCCAAATTGAGCATCTAGCATCTTTCAGTGGCGTTAATGTTGTCTAGGAAATCATCATCATGTGCCATGCCAAATTGAGCATCTAGCGTCTTACAGTGGCGTTAATGTTGTCTAGGAAATCATCATCATGTGCCATGCCAAATTGAGCATCTAGCGTCTTACAGTGGCGTTAATGTTGTCTAGGAAATCATCATCATGTGCCATGCCAAATTGAGCATCTAGCGTCTTACAGTGGCGTTAATGTTGTCTAGGAAATCATCATCATCATGTGCCATGCCAAATTGAGCATCTAGCGTCTTACAGTGGCGTTAATGTTGTCTAGGAAATCATCATCATCATGTGCCAAGCCAAATTGAGCATCTAGCGTCTTACAGTGGCGTTAATGTTGTCTAGGAAATCATCATCATCATGTGCCATGCCAAATTGAGCATCTAGCGTCTTACAGTGGCGTTAATGTTGTCTAGGAAATCATCATCATCATGTGCCATGCCAAATTGAGCATCTAGCGTCTTACAGTGGCGTTAATGTTGTCTAGGAAATCATCATCATCATCATGTGCCATGCCAAATTGAGCATCTAGCGTCTTACAGTGGCGTTAATGTTGTCTAGGAAATCATCATCATGTGCCATGCCAAATTGAGCATCTAGCGTCTTACAGTGGCGTTAATGTTGTCTAGGAAATCATCATCATCATGTGCCATGCCAAATTGAGCTTCAAGCGTCTTACAGTGGCGTTAATGTTGTCTAGGAAATCATCATCATCATGTGCCATGCCAAATTGAGCATCTAGCGTCTTACAGTGGCGTTAATGTTGTCTAGGAAATCATCATCATGTGCCATGCCAAATTGAGCATCTAGCGTCTTACAGTGGCGTTAATGTTGTCTAGGAAATCATCATCATCATGTGCCATGCCAAATTGAGCATCTAGCGTCTTACAGTGGCGTTAATGTTGTCTAGGAAATCATCATCATCATGTGCCAAGCCAAATTGAGCATCTAGCGTCTTACAGTGGCGTTAATGTTGTCTAGGAAATCATCATCATCATGTGCCATGCCAAATTGAGCATCTAGCGTCTTACAGTGGCGTTAATGTTGTCTAGGAAATCATCATCATCATGTGCCATGCCAAATTGAGCATCTAGCGTCTTACAGTGGCGTTAATGTTGTCTAGGAAATCATCATCATCATCATGTGCCATGCCAAATTGAGCATCTAGCGTCTTACAGTGGCGTTAATGTTGTCTAGGAAATCATCATCATGTGCCATGCCAAATTGAGCATCTAGCGTCTTACAGTGGCGTTAATGTTGTCTAGGAAATCATCATCATCATGTGCCATGCCAAATTGAGCATCAAGCGTCTTACAGTGGCGTTAATGTTGTCTAGGAAATCATCATCATCATGTGCCATGCCAAATTGAGCATCTAGCGTCTTACAGTGGCGTTAATGTTGTCTAGGAAATCATCATCATCATGTGCCAAGCCAAATTGAGCATCTAGCGTCTTACAGTGGCGTTAATGTTGTCTAGGAAATCATCATCATCATGTGCCATGCCAAATTGAGCATCTAGCGTCTTACAGTGGCGTTAATGTTGTCTAGGAAATCATCATCATCATGTGCCATGCCAAATTGAGCATCTAGCGTCTTACAGTGGCGTTAATGTTGTCTAGGAAATCATCATCATCATCATGTGCCATGCCAAATTGAGCATCTAGCGTCTTACAGTGGCGTTAATGTTGTCTAGGAAATCATCATCATGTGCCATGCCAAATTGAGCATCTAGCGTCTTACAGTGGCGTTAATGTTGTCTAGGAAATCATCATCATCATGTGCCATGCCAAATTGAGCTTCAAGCGTCTTACAGTGGCGTTAATGTTGTCTAGGAAATCATCATCATCATGTGCCATGCCAAATTGAGCATCTAGCGTCTTACAGTGGCGTTAATGTTGTCAAGGAAATCATCATCATCATCATGTGCCATGCCAAATTGAGCATCTAGCGTCTTACAGTGGCGTTAATGTTGTCTAGGAAATCATCATCATCATGTGCCATGCCAAATTGAGCATCTAGCGTCTTACAGTGGCGTTAATGTTGTCTAGGAAATCATCATCATCATGTGCCATGCCAAATTGAGCATCTAGCGTCTTACAGTGGCGTTAATGTTGTCTAGGAAATCATCATCATCATGTGCCATGCCAAATTGAGCATCTAGCGTCTTACAGTGGCGTTAATGTTGTCTAGGAAATCATCATCATGTGCCATGCCAAATTGAGCATCTAGCGTCTTACAGTGGCGTTAATGTTGTCTAGGAAATCATCATCATCATGTGCCATGCCAAATTGAGCATCTAGCGTCTTACAGTAGCGTTAATGTTGTCTAGGAAATCATCATCATGTGCCATGCCAAATTGAGCATCTAGCGTCTTTCAGTGGCGTTAATGTTGTCTAGGAAATCATCATCATCACGTGCCATGCCAAATTGAGCATCTAGCGTCTTACAGTGGCGTTAATGTTGTCTAGGAAATCATCATCATGTGCCATGCCAAATTGAGCATCTAGCGTCTTACAGTGGCGTTAATGTTGTCTAGGAAATCATCATCATCATGTGCCATGCCAAATTGAGCATCTAGCATCTTTCAGTGGCGTTAATGTTGTCTAGGAAATCATCATCATGTGCCATGCCAAATTGAGCATCTAGCGTCTTACAGTGGCGTTAATGTTGTCTAGGAAATCATCATCATGTGCCATGCCAAATTGAGCATCTAGCGTCTTACAGTGGCGTTAATGTTGTCTAGGAAATCATCATCATGTGCCATGCCAAATTGAGCATCTAGCGTCTTACAGTGGCGTTAATGTTGTCTAGGAAATCATCATCATCATGTGCCATGCCAAATTGAGCATCTAGCGTCTTACAGTGGCGTTAATGTTGTCTAGGAAATCATCATCATCATGTGCCAAGCCAAATTGAGCATCTAGCGTCTTACAGTGGCGTTAATGTTGTCTAGGAAATCATCATCATCATGTGCCATGCCAAATTGAGCATCTAGCGTCTTACAGTGGCGTTAATGTTGTCTAGGAAATCATCATCATCATGTGCCATGCCAAATTGAGCATCTAGCGTCTTACAGTGGCGTTAATGTTGTCTAGGAAATCATCATCATCATCATGTGCCATGCCAAATTGAGCATCTAGCGTCTTACAGTGGCGTTAATGTTGTCTAGGAAATCATCATCATGTGCCATGCCAAATTGAGCATCTAGCGTCTTACAGTGGCGTTAATGTTGTCTAGGAAATCATCATCATCATGTGCCATGCCAAATTGAGCTTCAAGCGTCTTACAGTGGCGTTAATGTTGTCTAGGAAATCATCATCATCATGTGCCATGCCAAATTGAGCATCTAGCGTCTTACAGTGGCGTTAATGTTGTCTAGGAAATCATCATCATCATCATGTGCCATGCCAAATTGAGCATCTAGCGTCTTACAGTGGCGTTAATGTTGTCTAGGAAATCATCATCATCATGTGCCATGCCAAATTGAGCATCTAGCGTCTTACAGTGGCGTTAATGTTGTCTAGGAAATCATCATCATCATGTGCCATGCCAAATTGAGCATCTAGCGTCTTACAGTGGCGTTAATGTTGTCTAGGAAATCATCATCATCATGTGCCATGCCAAATTGAGCATCTAGCGTCTTACAGTGGCGTTAATGTTGTCTAGGAAATCATCATCATGTGCCATGCCAAATTGAGCATCTAGCGTCTTACAGTGGCGTTAATGTTGTCTAGGAAATCATCATCATCATGTGCCATGCCAAATTGAGCATCTAGCGTCTTACAGTAGCGTTAATGTTGTCTAGGAAATCATCATCATGTGCCATGCCAAATTGAGCATCTAGCGTCTTTCAGTGGCGTTAATGTTGTCTAGGAAATCATCATCATCACGTGCCATGCCAAATTGAGCATCTAGCGTCTTACAGTGGCGTTAATGTTGTCTAGGAAATCATCATCATGTGCCATGCCAAATTGAGCATCTAGCGTCTTACAGTGGCGTTAATGTTGTCTAGGAAATCATCATCATCATGTGCCATGCCAAATTGAGCATCTAGCATCTTTCAGTGGCGTTAATGTTGTCTAGGAAATCATCATCATGTGCCATGCCAAATTGAGCATCTAGCGTCTTACAGTGGCGTTAATGTTGTCTAGGAAATCATCATCATGTGCCATGCCAAATTGAGCATCTAGCGTCTTACAGTGGCGTTAATGTTGTCTAGGAAATCATCATCATTTTCCATGCCAAATTGAGCATCTAGCGTCTTACAGTGGCGTTAATGTTGTCTAGGAAATCATCATCATCATGTGCCATGCCAAATTGAGCATCTAGCGTCTTACAGTGGCGTTAATGTTGTCTAGGAAATCATCATCATCATGTGCCAAGCCAAATTGAGCATCTAGCGTCTTACAGTGGCGTTAATGTTGTCTAGGAAATCATCATCATCATGTGCCATGCCAAATTGAGCATCTAGCGTCTTACAGTGGCGTTAATGTTGTCTAGGAAATCATCATCATCATGTGCCATGCCAAATTGAGCATCTAGCGTCTTACAGTGGCGTTAATGTTGTCTAGGAAATCATCATGTGCCATGCCAAATTGAGCTTCAAGCGTCTTTCAGTGGCGTTAATGTTGTCTAGGAAATCATCATCATGTGCCATGCCAAATTGAGCATCTAGCGTCTTACAGTGGCGTTAATGTTGTCTAGGAAATCATCATCATGTGCCATGCCAAATTGAGCATCTAGCGTCTTACAGTGGCGTTAATGTTGTCTAGGAAATCATCATCATGTGCCATGCCAAATTGAGCATCTAGCGTCTTACAGTGGCGTTAATGTTGTCTAGGAAATCATCATCATGTGCCATGCCAAATTGAGCATCTAGCGTCTTACAGTGGCGTTAATGTTGTCTAGGAAATCATCATCATGTGCCATGCCAAATTGAGCATCTAGCGTCTTACAGTGGCGTTAATGTTGTCTAGGAAATCATCATCATGTGCCATGCCAAATTGAGCATCTAGCGTCTTACAGTGGCGTTAATGTTGTCTAGGAAATCATCATCATGTGCCATGCCAAATTGAGCATCTAGCGTCTTACAGTTGCGTTAATGTTGTCTAGGAAATCATCATCATCATGTGCCATGCCAAATTGAGCATCAAGCGTCTTACAGTGGCGTTAATGTTGTCTAGGAAATCATCATCATCATGTGCCATGCCAAATTGAGCATCTAGCGTCTTACAGTGGCGTTAATGTTGTCTAGGAAATCATCATCATCATGTGCCATGCCAAATTGAGCATCTAGCGTCTTACAGTGGCGTTAATGTTGTCTAGGAAATCATCATCATCATGTGCCATGCCAAATTGAGCATCTAGCGTCTTACAGTGGCGTTAATGTTGTCTAGGAAATCATCATCATCATGTGCCATGCCAAATTGAGCATCAAGCGTCTTACAGTGGCGTTAATGTCGTCTAGGAAAGCATTATCATCTTCATGTGCCATGCCAAACTGAGCTTCAAGCGTCTTACAGTGGCGTTAATGTCGTCTAGGAAAGCATCATCATCATCATGTGCCATGCCAAACTGAGCTTCAAGCGTCTTACAGTGGCGTTAATGTCGTCTAGGAAAGCATTATCATCATGTGCCATGCCAAACTGAGCTTCAAGCGTCTTACAGTGGCGTTAATGTCGTCTAGGAAAGCATTATCATCATCATGTGCCATGCCAAACTGAGCTTCAAGCGTCTTACAGTGGCGTTAATGTCGTCTAGGAAAGCATTATCATCATCATGTGCCATGCCAAATTGAGCTTCAAGCGTCTTACAGTGGCGTTAATGTCGTCTAGGAAAGCATTATCATCATCATGTGCCATGCCAAACTGAGCTTCAAGCGTCTTACAGTGGCGTTAATGTCGTCTAGGAAAGCATTATCATCATCATGTGCCATGCCAAACTGAGCTTCAAGCGTCTTACAGTGGCGTTAATGTCGTCTAGGAAAGCATTATCATCATCATGTGCCATGCCAAACTGAGCTTCAAGCGTCTTACAGTGGCGTTAATGTCGTCTAGGAAAGCGTTATCATCATCATGTGCCATGCCAAACTGAGCTTCAAGCGTCTTACAGTGGCGTTAATGTCGTCTAGGAAAGCATTATCATCATCATGTGCCATGCCAAACTGAGCTTCAAGCGTCTTACAGTGGCGTTAATGTCGTCTAGGAAGGGCATTATCATCATCATGTGCCATGCCAAACTGAGCTTCACGAGTCTTACAGTGGCGTTAATGTCGTCTAGGAAAGCATTATCATCATCATGTGCCATGCCAAACTGAGCTTCAAGCGTCTTACAGTGGCGTTAATGTCGTCTAGGAAAGCATTATTATCATCATGTGCCATGCCAAACTGAGCTTCAAGCGTCTTACAGTGGCGTTAATGTCGTCTAGGAAAGCATATCATCATCATGTGCCATGCCAAACTGAGCTTCAAGCGTCTTACAGTAGCGTTAATGTCGTCTAGGAAAGCATTATCATCATCATGTGCCATGCCAAACTGAGCTTCAAGCGTCTTACAGTGGCGTTAATGTCGTCTAGGAAAGCATTATCATCATCATGTGCCATGCCAAACTGAGCTTCAAGCGTCTTACAGTGGCGTTAATGTCGTCTAGGAAAGCATTATCATCATCATGTGCCATGCCAAACTGAGCTTCAAGCGTCTTACAGTGGCGTTAATGTCGTCTAGGAAAGCATTATCATCATCATGTGCCATGCCAAACTGAGCTTCAAGCGTCTTACAGTGGCGTTAATGTCGTCTAGGAAAGCATTATCATCATCATGTGCCATGCCAAACTGAGCTTCAAGCGTCTTACAGTGGCGTTAATGTCGTCTAGGAAAGCATTATCATCATCATGTGCCATGCCAAACTGAGCTTCAAGCGTCTTACAGTGGCGTTAATGTCGTCTAGGAAAGCATTATCATCATCATGTGCCATGCCAAACTGAGCTTCAAGCGTCTTACAGTGGCGTTAATGTCGTCTAGGAAAGCATTATCATCATCATGTGCCATGCCAAACTGAGCTTCAAGCGTCTTACAGTGGCGTTAATGTCGTCTAGGAAAGCATTATCATCATCATGTGCCATGCCAAACTGAGCTTCAAGCGTCTTACAGTGGCGTTAATGTCGTCTAGGAAAGCATTATCATCATCATGTGCCATGCCAAACCGAGCTTCAAGCGTCTTACAGTGGCGTTAATGTCGTCTAGGAAAGCATTATCATCATCATGTGCCATGCCAAACTGAGCTTCAAGCGTCTTACAGTGGCGTTAATGTCGTCTAGGAAAGCATCATCATCATCATGTGCCATGCCAAACTGAGCTTCAAGCGTCTTACAGTGGCGTTAATGTCGTCTAGGAAAGCATTATCATCATCATGTGCCATGCCAAACTGAGCTTCAAGCGTCTTACAGTGGCGTTAATGTCGTCTAGGAAAGCATTATCATCATCATGTGCCATGCCAAACTGAGCTTCAAGCGTCTTACAGTGGCGTTAATGTCGTCTAGGAAAGCATTATCATCATCATGTGCCATGCCAAACTGAGCTTCAAGCGTCTTACAGTGGCGTTAATGTCGTCTAGGAAAGCATTATCATCATGAGCCTGCCAAATTCGGCTTCCCGCGTGTTACAGACACGGTAATGCTGTCTAGCAAAGCATCAACATTACGTTCCATACCAAAATAAGCGTGGGCGGTCATGTCTCGCAGTCTCACACGGCTTCTCACACGATCATCAAATCTTGGGTTACATTACAGTGGCTAACACGCAAAAATCAGTCTGCGAACTGACTACGCTGGAGGTCAAAGCGAGCGAGAAAAAGAAAGAGAGAAACTAGGGTCAACACAGCCTGTTAAAATAAGTAGCGCAAAGTTAACGTAATACTGACTACATCAACCACTGAATGCCGCTTGGTCAAGAAAATCTGGACCTACAATCCTATCCCATATGTCATGATCTCCTGAACCAAGATCCTTGACAATCTTTAACATTTTCCCGCTACCTTTCATCTGTTGTCAAGAGCAGGGATTGTCAAACCTTTCTACTCGCGATCTATTTTTACGAAAAGAATCTTTGGTCACTCTTCACTGTGTTATAAAATTTAAAAGTTAGGTGAGCGTCCTTTGATAGGACTTTGCAATCAATCAGAGATTGTATTTGGTGTTTGTGGTTTGCTGCGCATTTTTTTTTTTTTTTTAACGTTCAGTAGGTGCCATTGCAGAAATACCGTATAATAATTGAATAAAAACAAAATGTGCCACTGCGCTGAGACCCGCAGTTATATTTACGCGACTACAGTTATCTCTACGCGACTACATTTATCTCTATGCGACTACATTTATCTCTACACGACTACATTTATCTCTATGCGACTATATTTATCTCTACGCGGCTACATTTAGCTCTAGGCGGCTACAGTTATATATACCCGACTAGTTACATCTACCCGGCTACATTTATATCTACGCGACTACATTCACCTCTAGGCGGCTACAGTTATATATACCCGAATAGTTATATCTACCCAGCTACATTTATATCTATGCGACTACATTTATATATACCCGACTAGTTATATCTACCCAACTACAGTTATATCTACGCAACTACAGTTATATCTACGCAACTAGTTATATCCACGCAACTACTGTTATATCTACACGACTACAGTTATATCAACACGACTATACGCGACTACTGTTATATCTACACGACTATATCTACACGACTACTGTTATATCTACACGACTATATCTACGCAACTACTGTTATATCTACACGACTATATCTACACGACTACTGTTATATCTACATGACTATATCTACGCAACTACTGTTACATCTACACGACTACTGTTATATCTACACGACTACAGTTATATCAACACGACTATATCTACGCAACTACTGTTATATCTACACGACTATATCTACGCGACTACTGTTATATCTACACGACTACAGTTATATCAACATGACTATATCTACGCAACTACTGTTATATCTACACGACTACAGTTATATCAACACGACTATATCTACACGACTACAGTTATATCAACACGACTACAGTTATATCTACACGACTATATCTACGCGACTACAGTTATATCTACACGACTATATCTACGCGACTACTGTTATATCTACACGACTATATCTACCCGACTACTGTTATATCTACACGACTATATCTACGCAACTACTGTTATATCTACGCGACTACTGTTATATCTACGCAACTAAACCTATATCTACGCGACTAGTTACTAGGGTAAGTTAATAAGTAAGTCACAAATGGCTCTAGAAAAATAACTACACATGATAACAGCTTGAAACCAGTCTATTTGTTTACATACATTGCCCCTTTATGTCTCAACATAATTTCTACCAACATTGATGCATTTATCCCATCGTTTTATCAGTCCCCCCAAACTGGCTGTGTAGAACTGCGTGCTTTGTTTTCATTTACCGGCCATCCCACAGAAATGTGTGACTTACTTATTGACTCACCCTCGTAACTTTTTCTACCAAGCTTTGCACCGCTTTACTGGACAAACATTTGTCAGCATAAACAATGACAACGCACCTTAGCGGGAGACATTTCGCGAAGGACGCCGAAGTTGAATGTGACGTGAAAACGTGGTTTAGAAAACAGAGCACGCAGTTCTATGCAGCCGGTTTTGGAGGGCTGATAAAACGATGGGATAAGTGCGTTAATGTTGGTGGAAATTATGTAGAGAAATAAAGGGACAATTTATGTATAAAAATAAACTTGTTTCAAGTTGGTATCATATTTAGTTATTTTTCTACAGCCATTTGTGACTGACTTATTAACTTACCCTCGTATATCTAGGCAACAAAAGCTATATCTACGCGACTACAGTTATATCTAAGTAACAAAAGCTACATCTACGCGACTACAGTTATATCCACGCGGCTATATTTATATCTATGCGACCACAGTTATCTCTACGCGGCTACATTTATATCTATGCGACTACAGTTATCTCTACGGGGCTACGTTTATATCTATGCGACTACAGTTATCTCTACGGGGGCTACGTTTATATCTATGCGACTACAGTTATCTCTACGGGGCTACATTTATATCTATGCGACTACAGTTATCTCTACAGGACTACGTTTATATCTATGCGACTACAGTTATCTCTACGCGGCTACATTTATATCTATGCGACTACAGTTATCTCTACGGGGCTACGTTTATATCTATGCGACTACAGTTATCTCTACGGGGCTACATTTATATCTATGCGACTACAGTTATCTCTACCGGACTACGTTTATATCTATGCGACTACAGTTATCTCTACGCGGCTATATTTATATCTATGCGACTACAGTTATCTCTACGCGGCTACATTTATATCTATGCGACTACAGTTATCTCTACGTGGCTACATTTATATCTATGCGACTACAGTTATCTCTACAGGACTACGTTTATATCTATGCGACTACAGTTATCTCTACAGGACTACGTTTATATCTATGCGACTACAGTTATCTCTACAGGACTACGTTTATATCTATGCGACTACAGTTATCTCTAGGCGACTAAAGCTGTGAGAAATTCTAGCCCAGCGAATATTTTCCTACAGGAATCTTGCCAGATTGAGTCATGAAACTTGACAATCTTTCTACATCTCGACAGCTTAAACAAGTCATTTTTTTTAATCGATCACACATATCTAAATTGAATTTAGTTTCAAAATGTAAAAAACGAAAAACAAAAACAAAAAACATTCACACACACAGCAGAGAACCTAAAAATTTTCTCCTTAAAATGAGCACATAAAAATTTGATTTTCAAGTCCTATACAACAAAGTTAATGTGATTTCTCTGATAATCTAATTGTCCCAGACGTTTTGTCAATATGTGTTTTGTCCATGCGATGATTTTTCAATACGACCATGCCAAGACACAGATCTGCGCACGGAAAGCACACACGGTTTTTAGTAGAGCCTTTTAACACTTAACTCCCGCCAAAGTGTCGTGTGAAAATGAGACTGCTGCCTTGTTTTTGGAAATATGCCTTCCCTGGCAGACTGGGAAGTTCGTGTAGTTATTAAGGCACACTCAACAGATGTAATAGGAAGACATGCTACCCCACTTACTCACGGCTTAAAGTGTCCATTTTATACAAGAACTGTGAGGCCACAACCAGAAATAATCGAGGAAAAATGAAAATACGCGCAGGACAAGTTCAGTTAATTGTTCAAGAGGCAAGAGAAGTACAACAACGTTCATGGTGCACTGTTCTTCTTTTCTTTGAAATTAGCTGACATCTTGTCTTAGAGAGATGTCGAGATCTGAGGTCTTTGATACAAGTGAATCCATTTCATTCAGGATGAGAAAGAGGGGGAGGTGAAGAAGAATCGGAGGATGAAGAAGAAGAAGAAGAAGAAGAAGAAGAAGAAGAAGAAGAAGAAGAAGAAGAAGAAGAAGAAGAAGAAGAAGAAGAAGAAGAAGAAGAAGAAGAAGAAGAAGAAGTTACATAGGTAAAGTTCGGACTCTGACAAGCCACTAGTCGATGATAATGATGATGATGATGATGGTGATGCTGTATCATCTGGAAGTCTGAGTTTTACCCCTAACAGCTTGTGCATGCTCAGCGCGCCACAGAACCGCTTGCCAACGAGTTTGCGTATTTATCTTTTTTTTTGTTTTTGTTTTTTGCATATCCCTTACAGGACGTTGCAGTCAACATCAGCATTTTTAAAGCTGCTGTTGATGTACTAGGTACAGTAGTTTGCCATTGCTTTCTGAGCGACCGGCTCACATACCCCTTGTTATCAACGCGGCGAGAACCGCTACCGATTCTCGCGCAGGTTACGTTACTCACGAGAATATACGGGATTACAGAGAAAGACGTTAACGCCTCGGCCAGGGCGACCGGCCGATATTTATCTATGGGAGGTAAAATGTAAAATTCCACCTCTAAAAAATCTGCAGCAACTGTCTGTGGACGCAGTCTTATTATTTTGCCTTCGCTCGCTTTTAACTCAAGCGTAGTTCATACACGTGCTTCTCCTTCTAGAGCAGTGGACTAATTTACGCGTGTGGATTTTTTTTTTAAAAGTTGCATAACCCTCACAGGACGTTGCGGTCAACACCAGCATTTTCAGCTGTTATAGATGTTCTGGGCAAGCTTACGCTCAGTAGTTTGCCACCGCTTTCTGAGCAACCGGCTCAATACCCTGTAAGTAACCAACGCGACGCGATCCGCTGCCGAATCTCGCGCAGCTGTGTTCCTCACGTGGATATACGGGATTGCGGAGAAAGTCGTTAACACCTTTGCCAGGGAAACCGGCGCGTGTGGATTAGCTGTCCCTATTATCGGTGTCCCTCACCATCAGGCGAGCCCACTTCGACTTCTGAGGTACTTGTAATTTACATCCCCAAGTCAAGGAAGAGAAGTCAACATTTTAGTCCAACTGACCAGTGTAGGGGTTGAACCCGCTACCTTAGCGTCAGCACACCGGATGTTTAAGAGAGTGCGGTTGTATCCACTCAGCCATGCTGACCTCCGGCAAGCGGTCATTAAAACTTCGCTGCCCTCGACCCCCACCATCATCATCATGTGCCATGACGATAAGCGTGGCCGGCCATGTTTCGCCATCTCGCACGATCACCAGTCGTGGATCAGCTCTGTATTCTTGTCTCCATCATACCATGTGGCCAAGTCATCCAGATATTTAAGTCTATGCATTCCCTTGTTCTTTTCCCTTCAATATCGCCAGTTGTCACCAAGTTCTCTAACTTATTTCTTTTCATGTGTGCCAAAAATTGTGACTGTCTACGTCTAATTTCTCTAATAAGTTTACGGTTCTCACGTGCTTCTTAAAGGACTTGCTCAATGGTTTTTCTGTCGGTCTATGTTATTCTTAGCATTTTCCTCAGAAACAAAATCTCTACTGTCATTAGACCTTTATCGTCTTGTCTATTCATTGCCCACGGTTCACAACCATACAGAAGTATAGATTCTATGTACCACTTCATTACGCTTTTTCTCGTTGCAAATGACTTCTAGTTATTGATCAATATGATTTCTATCTTGAAAAGGGCTACCTTCGCCTTAGCGATTCTTATTCTAATCTCTTTAGATGTTATTACTGTTCCGAGATAGTTGTACCTATTCACTTGTTTAAGAATACTCCGATTTACCCGTATATTATTACATTGTGATATTTCTTTCTTCCGGTCACCAACAAGGCGGACAGAAATTTGGACGGTTATTGCCTCTTGAGTGTTTATGCTTGTGGCTACCGTTTGCATTCGCACTTTATTCAAGTTGGACTGGAAGTGCATGGTTCCGTCGCCCTGCTACTGAGTTGAGTGCATGACGCGACACTGTGAGCTGTGAATTTCGTGTGAAATGCTTTTACACCTGTCCGCGGTTTTTTTTGTAGCGTGAACTGCATGTTCGAAATAATGGCGACCGGCTTGTCGCAGAATTTACCGGATTGCCATATGCAGTAATGTGTGGGTGTTGGTTTTCTAGTGACTGCCGCTTCCATTGACGATGAACTGTATTTTTCGTGGAGGACTTTTGTGTTGACATTCTGGAGGCGGCATAATGCGCAGTGTACCTGTGCGGGCTGTTGGTTTGTCGAGACACCTGTCTGTTCCACTTTTCACGTAAGGCAGTGTAGAGCATTTTGTGTGATATTCCTGGCACAGGAATGGAGAATAATAGGGATGACCCGTTGCCGTGAAGTTGGAACCGCGACTAATTAACTAACCAACATGTCTTTCTTCCTAGTAACGACCATAATCTGTGTCTTCTTATAATTTAATTTTAACCCTAGTTGTTCACTGTCCCTCAACTTACACTGCCTATCACTAGGACACACACGTATAACAACAGTCCCTTTACAGTGCACACGTGAAGACAAGATAAATCGAGTGATTATAAACACAACAACGGCTTTGCCAAGCTTGCGTGAACAGCAGCTTTTCTTACTAGTTAGTTAGTCAGTCGGTCGCTCCAACTTCACGGCAAATAGTCGCCTCATTACACTCCTTTCTTGTGCCAGTGATATCACATAAAATGCTCCTCACCGCCCCATGTGAAAAGTGGAACAGACAGAAGTCTAGACAAACCAACAGCCCGCACAGGTATACTATGCATAATGCCACTGTCAGAATGCCAACACAAAAGTCCACCATAAAAGATACAGTTCATCGTCGATGGAAGCGGCAGTCACTAGAAAACCAGCAGCCACACATTACTGCATTAGGCAACGCAGTTAGTTCAGCGACTGTCCGCCCGCCATTTTTCTGAACATGCAATTCACGCTACAAACAACCGCGGACAGATCTAAAAGCACCCCACACGAAATTCACAGCTCAGTGTCGCTCCACGCACTCAGCTCAGTAGCAGAGCGACGGAATCATGCACTACATGTCCAACATGAGGTAAATGCGTAAGCATAAACACTCCAGAGGCCTTTAACAGCTCAGCCGTCTTCCACCATGTTGGGGACCGGAAGTTTTTCTTACTTTATTAAGGGATTCTCTGTGGCGAAGTGGTTACACGCCTATCTCACTCTACGAATGTTGTGGGTTACGGTCCGATTCCGGTCTACATCATTCGCTTCAGGAGTGCAGTTTACTCGGAGACTCCTGGTAGTCGTAGCTGGAGCTACGGAGTGTGTGTTTTGTGTGACGTTTTCGCCAGACCGTCCTGCGGAAAGAGACCGAGTCCTTTAGGATGAAACCCGGTGTAATGAAGTCGATCCTCTTGGCCATTAAACTTCATTTTTTTTTTTTACATTATTAATTGGAATGAATATTGGACCCATGCAAACGTATCAACGACATTGTGTACGAACAGCGGCCCATTTTTGAGAGAAACATACAATTCAACGGGGGAGATTTTAACTAGGTCTTAATGTTTGCAGCTAAATCTTTAACGCTAAGAATTAATGTTTCTTGTGTTGTTTATGTTACCGCATATGTTGCTACTGTCCCTGTTTTTTTTTTTTCTGCTTGTTTTCGCACTTATTTTCTTTTAGATTCCAGCTTGTAATTCTGGTGCTGATTCTTGTTGTTCTTACTCTTCTGCTCCTTCTGTAACAGCAATAACAACTACAACGACGACTGTTACTACAACCACTACCACATTAACAATGACCTCTACTACTAGTATCACCTCTACCACCACCGCCTCCTCCACCTTTTCGTCTTCTTCTATTAGCATTTGTATGCTTGTTTGTGTTCCATAATTACAGTCATCATATTGTGTTCATAACAGAGACTATTCCCAAAAAATTAAAATAAAATGTGTAAAGTAGCACAAGTGTGGAAAGTAAGAAGAACATCCAACTCGTCGAAAAAGTATTAAACATGGTCTATCTGGTGGAGACGGTAGGGCAGTGGTTAATTGCCTGCCCAGTGTTGATGGGTTCGAATCTGGAGGATTATACAAACTGACCTGGTTGACCCGGCCTAAAATAGATACCAAGCGATGTCTTGGGAAGTCAAGGCCACCGGCGTGTTAGTGACCACATCATCGCTCGAGAGCCGAGTGTTGTATATAAATAAAGCGTCAGACGCTTCAATCGTCTCAAGGCGAGTAGAAAGAGGTCCTGTCCCCCTTATGATCAATCTGGTATCCAAACGGGGTTAATGGGCAAGATCGACTTCATTCCACCAGCCGTGGAGGTGATGGTAGTCGAATCATGCACTACCTGTCCAACATGAGGTAAATGCGTAAGCATAAACACTCCAGAGGCCTTTAACAGCTCAGCCGTCTTCCACCATGTTGGGGACCGGAAGTTTTTCTTACTTTATTAAGGGATTCTCTGTGGCGAAGTGGTTACACGCCTATCTCACTCTACGAATATTGTGGGTTACGGTCCGATTCCGGTCTACATCATTCGCTTCAGGAGTGCAGTTTACTCGGAGACTCCTGGTAGTCGTAGCTGGAGCTACGGAGTGTGTGTTTTGTGTGACGTTTTCGCCAGGCCGTCCTGCGGAAAGAGACCGAGTCCTTTAGGATGAAACCCGGTGCAATGAAGTCGATCCTCTTGGCCATTAAACTTCATTTTTTTTTTTTTTAAAACATTATTAACTGGAATGAATATTGGACCCATGCAAACGTATCAACGACATTGTGTACGAACAGCGGCCCATTTTTGAGAGAAACATACAATTCAACGGGGGAGATTTTAACTAGGTCTTAATGTTTGCAGCTAAATCTTTAACGCTAAGAATTAATGTTTCTACTACACGCCAGTAGTTGTAGAGGTGGTGAATGTGATGGCGGTTGCAGTAGTAGTAGTAGTAGAGGTGGTGAATATGATGTCGGTTGCAGTAGTAGTAGTAGTAGTAGTAGTAGTAGTAGTAGCAGCAGCAGCAGCAGCAGCAGCAGCAGCAGCAGCAGCAGCAGCAGCAGCAGCAGAGGTGGTGATTGTGATGGTGGTTGCAGTAGTAGTAGTAGTAGTAGTAGTAGTAGTAGTAGTAGTAGTAGTAGTAGTAGTAGTAGTAGTAGTAGTAGTGGAGGTGGTGGTAGTAGTAGTAGTAGTAGTAGTAGTAGTAGTAGTAGTAGTAGTAGTAGTAGTAGTAGTAGTAGTGGTGGAGGTGGTGGTAGTAGTAGTAGTAGTAGTAGTAGTAGTAGTAGTAGTAGTAGTTGTAGTAGTAGTAATAGTAGTAGTAGTAGTAGTAGTAGTAGTAGTAGAGGTGGTGATTGTGATGGTGGCTACAGTCCTAGTAGGCTGCCAGTGTAACCATTTCGCCCTGGATTCTCCCTGTCTGGTATGAATGGACGGACGTTCGGTTTAGGCAACAACTACGAGGAAGAATGACCCAGAGATAATATTTTCGTAAAACATAAATAAGAAGACAAGGATCCAACCATTTGACATAGGTCACCGAGAGAACATTAATCACACGTCTGACTTTCCATTTTCATCGTGAAGTGGGTCGTTGTATTCATTTCTGAATATTAAAACAAAACAAAACCGAGACGTTAAGCGAGTGGAGTTTTTTTTTTGGATATCCATTGTTGGCGTGTAATGTTTTTGTCGATCTTTGTGCTATTTTCTTTTCCTTCTTCTTCTTCAGCGTTCCGAGCCATTGAGGTTCTTTGCTGCAGATACAATCCGTCTCCATTCGTCTCTCTGGTTGACCCTCTCTTGCCAGTCGCTGATTCCAAGTGCTTGTAGGTCTGTATATATATTATCTCTCCACCATCTTCTTGGTCTACCTCGGGGTCTACAGTCATTTATTTCCTGAGTGTAAGCGAGTTTTGTTTCCCTATTATTTTCCATTCTTTCTATATGCCCCAGCCATTGTAGTCTATTAGCCTTCATGATACCAGTGATTAGCGGGGACTTAAACAGATAATAAATGTCTTTATTACGTCTTCTTTTCCACTCTCCACTTTGTGTATCCCTAATGGGTCAAAGATGCGTCTTAAAACTTTGTTCTCAAAGGTTTGTAGCAAGGCTTCGTCTCCTTTCGTTGTACTCCTGGTTTCAGAGCCATACAGCACAACTGGTCTGATCAGTGATTTGTATATTGTGATCTTGGTGTTTCGAGATAGCGCCTTTGATTTTAGTAGATGTTGTAGTACATAGTTGTGCTATTTTGACGCCGAAAAATGCAAAAATCTACAACAGTTGTTGGACATTGTAGTAACAAAGAGTGCAAAGAAAGGACTCTCCTTGAATACCAAGAAAACAGTAACAATTGTTATATCAAAGAAAACGGTGACTCGAAAATATGAAATGGCAATTGAAAGGAAAACAACTTAAACAAGCGGATAATTTTAAATGCCTAGAAGCACTTATAACATCAGATGAAAGATGCACAACAAAGATTAAGAGCAAAATAGGGCAAGCAAAATAGCTGCATTTCTGAAAATGAATAATATCTTATGCAATAAGTCACTATAATCGAGTGTAAGAAAGAGAGTGGTGAAGTGCTATATAGAACCTGTTTTGTTGTATGGGATGAATCTTGGAGTATAAATAAACAAATTAGGAAGAGCTTGGAAGCAAAGGATATGTGGTTCCTGAGACGATTGGCAGAGTACCTTACAATGATTGTCTGAAAGCGACTAATACATCTAGATCATTACATACAACAATAAGAAAGAGACAAACAACTTTCTTTGGTCATGTGATGAGAAGCGAGGCATTGGAGACCCTCGTAAAAACTGAAAAGATCGAGGGGAAAAGAGGCAGACGCAGACCAAGAGAAATGATGCTGGATGGATTGAGACGGTGGCATAAAGGAATATCATTAGCAGAATTGTTCCAGAACACCATAGACCACGATCTTTGAAGAGACATGAAAGCTTACGCCAGCTGGCATGGCGCTTGATGGTAATGATGTATTATTAAAAGTATAGATAGATAGAACATATATATATATATATGTGCTGATCCGCCACAGCCTGCCTGCTTCAATGGGTGCTTGGGGCTAGGACAAAATCTGAATCGCAGGCTGTAAAACCAATGCACCAGGTTGTGACGAAACGCGTTTATCTGTCTTGGGTCGTCAAGATCCCGCACTATTTTGGCGCGTCATCGGGGACTTTCCCAGCTAAAAATAGACTGAGGGAAGCCGATGGAGGACTTATTATCTATAATCTTCTCGAAACACTGGAATTCGAGTTACCCGTGATGTTGGGTATCGCTCTAAATTCTCGTGCAGAGAGATCTAGAAACTCTAGGCGGGGAATGACGGTTTCCCGAGAAAGTATCTTTTCTCAAGAAGCACTCGCTTCTAGTTCGCATTGAGTTGGCACGAAGCAGGAAATTGGCTAAACCAGTCATTCACTTACTTTTGTTCGAAGAGAACAGACGCAGGCCTGATGTGAGCCATTTTTGTGTTGCGTCTCACCTCAACCATGATTCGGCTGACTGTTATGGAAAGGAAGCTGAGAAGCCCTTGAACAGTTCGGAAGCTGACGGGAGAGCTGGTTTCTACTTATTCAGGTAGATATTTGTTTAAATCATTTAACTTTGTACGTGTGTTCCACACGCCATTGTTCTAACCTCATTACCTATGCGGATGTCCTTGCATACTAATTAGCAAACCGATCGATAACGCAGGTGACAATTAAGTGTGGGTTTGTTTACCGTGTGCTCGCGAATCAGCTGTTAGGAACGCCGTAATGTGATGTGGGCGATTTGGGTTCCAAATATATGTACCATATATTGCCAATCGTTGCATATATTAGGTTGCTGTGTTAGAATAAAACATAGTTACTTGTGCCGGATGGAAACTTAGATTATGTCAGTCAGT
The DNA here is from genome assembly GCA_963921405.1 of Cepaea hortensis. Lineage (NCBI taxonomy): Eukaryota > Metazoa > Mollusca > Gastropoda > Stylommatophora > Helicidae > Cepaea > Cepaea hortensis. Next base: position 88,315,270 of record OY992889.1, on the reverse strand, counting down.
TGCTGAAGCCAGAAGAACGGTTAGACAACCAGGTAAGTTGGTAGGTGGAGATTCAGACAAAATTGTGCTTAGTTACTAAGTAAAGGAAGAACTTAGTTCTGTGCCACCAGGAATGATGTAACTATTGTGTAGTAACTTAATAGTGAATTCATTGTGTGGAACAGCGGATTTCTGTGGAGAGGTAAGTGGCTTTGGTGCTATATCTATATATATATGATGTGACATTGTGTATATATATTAGGTCATGGCATGTGATACTTCCTGGGGTACTTCCGAACGCCGAATAGCTCGACGCGAGATAACACTGCGTGCCGTCGCGATGTAAATATGCGTTCTGAAATCTTGTCTGAGCTATCCTGTTTCTTTCATACTGGCGCTAGTGCGAGTGAATGCTAAGGTGCTGGAAGTATGGAAGGATGCAAGGAGGCTGTATGAGACTGGGGAAATATAGGATATGGGGGATGTGTAAGCAAGTTATGAAAGTATGTGTTGGTGGACCAAACCAACGATGAAGTTCAGTCCATGCCAAGGCTAAACCACTTGGGAGGACAGAACTGGAACAGTACCCTTGGAACATGTGGGGAACATGTATTCTCAAGAAGGCTTCTTGACTCTAAGGCAGAGTCTGATAAGAAGGGTTTGCTGTGGCGTGGGCAGGTGGTCCCACCAGCAAACAGGCTTGTGTACATATTGGATGTGATCATGTATTATTCCTATATCCCGAGGGATGGTATATTGATCAAGATTATGTTTCTTAATGTACATTGATGATGTTAGGAACGAGTCTAGGGACTCTTTACCTATTTGTTTAGATTAAATTAGAACAATAACAGCCTTGTATCATTACTGACGTTAGCGACGACTGGTAGATGATTAGGGATAGGTGAGACCTATGATCAGACTCGTCATTCTGATTTCTTGCTCTGTTTGACGGGCTGTTCTGTGAGGCCAGCTGACATTTGTGAACCCATGCTTTACTACTCTCCATATAGAGATAATGCTTTGGTTATATGAATAACTAACTAGCATGACTGAGGGTTGAGTAGTTATTGGTAGGATGCATGTGGACTAAGGTTTGGGCCAGTATACTCTCACCGGTCGCTCTTCCTTTTCAGGAGTTTGCCTGCTGAGGAACCAGTCAACTATAATTGTTGTTGGCAGGAAACCACTTCGTGTGACAGAGCGAAGGGTTCAGTTCTTTACTTATCAAGCCAGACTCAACCACACCAGGTACCCAATGTGATTCACCATGCGTGAAGTTTGCTTCAAGACATACAACTGCCCTGAAGGTGCACGTGTGGGAAGTGATGGTTTGTGATCGTTTTCAAATAGAAGATACTCTGGTTTTGCCAGGAACAGTTCAGCATTTTGAGTAATCATGCTCAATGAAAGGAAACACCGGTCCGTCTATTATGACGGGGGTTCTGCCTAAACGCAGAAGTAACTGATCTTCAGACACTTGAATGGTTCTTTGGACAGCTCTAGGGGCAGGTCTTGAGAAGAACTACACCAGTTATTGACTGGGGAAAAGTGTAACCCGGTGGAAGGGACTATGGATTATAGTCCAACCTGAATTGTTTCCGTGAAATAGATGTCTGATTCTATTAATGTACTGTCTCAGTATGAAGATATAAACTGTGTTCGAGTAGGACTCAGTAACATTTTGCAGTAGCCATATCTGATCCTAAAAACAGTGTGACTGTAAGAGACCATTGAATTGGTCAGTGACATTTGTTCATCCATGTTCCTGTGATGTGATGAAGGGACCATTGAATTGGTCAGTGACATTTGTTCATTCATGTTCCGGTGATGTGATGAAGGGACCATTGAATTGGTCAATGACAGATCGGTTCTGCAGTGGGACTGTGCTATGAATGACAGACCATTCGATTGGTCAGTGACTATTTAGTTCATCGAAGTAACCAATACTTGGAGCCAAGTCCAGGAAGATTGTCTCCAACTCGGTAGTGTTCGAGAACTGTATTACCAGTGACTCAGTGGGAGTGATATAGATGCAGTTGGTCCAGTGAAGTGTAGTCCAGGCGTGACTATTGTTGTGGATCCATGTTCGGGAGACGGAGTGGTCTCCAAGGTTCTAGTCATCTCACTGGAAGGAAGCCGGGTGAGTGGCGGACCGACTGGACGGGACATCTGCATCCAATCTACTTCTCAACTCGATGAAGACACCTACATCTCTAATTCTGTCTCTACTCTATCTTCTATTTGTGTAAATAGATTCTTCTATCAGGATGTTCATTTCCGTTCTATATTCTCAAGGGTAGAATAAACTTTATGTAAGTTGACTTGCTCTTTGTATAATGATTGAGTGTGGTCTCGGACGATGCCTAAGTGTTCATTGTTCAACAGGTGTAGGTAGTTAGTGGGGGTCTAGAATCTGGAGGGGCGTGTAGACGTAACTAACTAACATGAGATCAACCACAGAGTAAAAATGTGTATCTGCTCGTCCAACCCCTGGGGCTAGAATACACGGGAGTGCCAGAGACACCTCGGGTGTGGTTCACTCTCACTACCCAAGGTGAACCCGAAACACACCGTTACAGAGTGGGGGCCCGTCCGGGATTATTCCAAGATCTTTGTGTGTTGTAGACCTCTCATATAGGGATAGGGACTTTGTCTTTATCCTCTACCTCAGTCTACATAAGATTCTACTACTTCTACCTATCTCCTTACTGTCTGACGGACATTTGTGTTGTGGTGATTAGTTAGTACTATTGATTATTGATTCATTGTATTGCTTCACCCACACATACTTGAGTACCCACCTATCATAGTCCACATGTCTACCCAAGAGTTAGACTTAGACAAAGTTCAGGAAACTGGACGTAAGTCTGGTCTTGAAGGAGATGCTTTGAAATCCTATGTCCAAGAGGTGGAAAGAAATTTTCGCCAAGAGGAAAGAGAGAGTAGGAGAGCAGAAAGAGAACTGGAAGCCAGTAAAGTGGCTCTTGAGGAAAAGAGGATAGCGGCTGATACTGAAATGAAACGGCTTGAGTTGGAAGCCGAGAAAGAAAAACGTGACCATGAGTATCGAATGAAGCTACTTGAGGCACAAGTGCCTGCTACAGGTGTAACTGATGGAGCTATGGGAGGAGGTGTACCTCCTGGCTCAGAGTCAACTAGTAGACGTGACTACCAGGCTATGAAATGGCCTTTGCAGCCGTTCGAACCCGAGAAGGAAAGGATAGACCAATACTTAGAGAAGTATGAAGCCATGTCTATTGCAATGGGTCTAGACAGACAGAAATGGTGTTTGAAACTCTCCCAGGGACTCCGTGCCGAAGGTTATGAGGTGTATGCACGCTTACCACCGGGTTTACAGAATGATTACCCGGCATTGAAAGCGGCTCTCTTGAAGAGATTCGAGATCACAGCGCACTCATACCGACGGAAGTTTAGAACGGCGAAGCGAGAACCCGGTGAACTGTTTTCAGCATACAGTGTGAGATTGAACTCATACCTTCTTAAATGGATGGCCTTGGCCGGATTTAATGAGGAGTATGAAAGTTTGCGTGAGTTGATGGTTGTAGATCAGATGCGAATGCAAATGTCTAAACCCTTGCGAAACTTCTTAGGTGAGAATGGGGCTGAGAGATTGGATATAGTCACCAAGTTAGCCGAAAGATACGTTGAAGTCTATGGCGAGACTGGGGACACCAGTCCAACAGATCCGAGATCGAAAGATAAGGATCAAGGTAAGTCCAAGAAGACCAAGAAGACCAAAGGTTCTGAGGAACCAAAGAAACATGTAACCTCTTTAGAGAAGATCTCTAACGTCAACCAAGGTAAGAATAGCCCACCTAGTTCTCCAAAGAGGAAGGGGAGTGAACGATGGTGCAAATTCTGCAAGTCCAGCACTCACAATATGGGGGAGTGCAAGAGTAAAGCCAAGGACTTTCACTTTGCTTGTCTTGCAGAGGTTAGGGATAGATCTTGCAGGAAAGTGAAGTCGGTTGATGGGAATGGAGAAACTAGACGACCTCCAGTGGTTGAGAGAGTAGAAGTGAATGGGCGACAGGTGATGTGCCTCTACGACACAGGATTGCAATTTTCAGCAATAATTGCATCACACCTGACAGGCCCAGAGCAACTCACCGGTGAGATGACGGAGATACAGCCAGCCAGTAGGAGTGCTGTGGCGTTACGTTGCCCGATTGCCAATGTGGAGATTCGGAGCAAGTACGTTACTGGACGCATTCAGGCGGCAGTCGTACAGGATCCTCTCTATCCTCTAATTCTTGGCCGGAAGTACGTATTTCTGGGCGAACCAGAACACCCTAGCATCCATAAGTCTAGGCAGGTCAGAGATACCGAGGAAGAGGGTCTTGAAAAGGTAAGTCTCCGAAATACTCACCCGGATAGAATGAGTAATGCTCGGAGCAAGAATGCGACTGAGTGTCCTTGTTCGGAATGGTTGCCCAACAATGAAAACCCGTTAATTCAGGGTAAGTTCAACTCTGATAACCAGTCACCGTTAATTCAGACTGGAACAGAGAAAAGGCAGAGGGAACGTAAGTTGGTTCCTGAGAGCTTCAGAGCTAATCTGCTGCGAACGGTACATGTCAGGTCCCCAACCGGACATCTGACTGTAGGGACAACCAGTAAATGTCTATCCCGGTACTATTGGTGGCCGGGAATGACAGGCGACGTGCGCAGGTATATTAGGTCTTGTCCGGAGTGCCGTAAATGCACACCTGAGAAACGGACGAAGACGAAGATATCCTTAGAGGTTGGAGACCGAGTTCTAGTACTCCTCCCAATCGAGGGGAACGAATTCGAAATCGGGTGGCAGGGCCCATTCCTAGTGGATAAAGTGGGGCTCCACAAGCACTATGGAGTGGTGATCCTGGGAACGTCTACTACTTTCCATTCCAGTCTCCTCATGCGCTATGAGGGGAAGCCCGATGATAAGTCCACCAGCCCAAGGGCGCAGAGATTCGCTGAAAGAAAGGTTCGGGGTTCAGGTCAGGTAGCGGAAAGCCTGTCACACCATAGGCAGACCTATATGTATGTGCAGGTACCTTCTTCGGTTCAGCCCGGTGCTCGGGGGAACATGACCGGCCAAAGGAACACCCGCAGTGCTAGATACACTGAGAACCGTGGTCGGAAGAGGTGGGTTGGGTCAGAACGAACACAGACCCTTGGTCCCTCAATCCGACCGACTGCAGTCCAGCTGGGTCCTCGAAAGGGGAAGCTCGAGTTGCAGAAGTCCAGTAAACTCTGACAGGAACGATCGTTAAATCAGGTCGAGACGGGAGCTCTGGTCCGCAAGACACTGCGAGATGCCCGATCGCAGTAGCGGAGTAGGCGTTGATCACCCGTGATACTGAATAGCTTGTCACCCCACCGAATGTGGTAAAAGTATTCTATACAATATTGACGGGTTAGACTTCCTCACCCGCCATCCGGTCTCTTAGAAAGAAGAACGAACGACATAGACAGCTTCTGCGTAGAAGTGGAACGACGGGGTCGATCCTCTTAAAGTGGGGGCCTATGTGACGAAACGCGTTTATCTGTCTTGGGTCGTCAAGATCCCGCACTATTTTAGCGCGTCATCGGGGACTTTCCCAGCTAAAAATAGACTGAGGGAAGCCGATGGAGGACTTATTATCTATAATCTTCTCGAAACACTGGAATTCGAGTTACCCGTGATGTTGGGTATCGCTCTAAATTCTCGTGCAGAGAGATCTAGAAACTCTAGGCGGGGAATGATGGTTTCCCGAGAAAGTATCTTTTCTCAAGAAGCACTCGCTTCTAGTGCGCATTGAGTTGGCACGAAGCAGGAAATTGGCTAAACCAGTCATTCACTTACTTTTGTTCGAAGAGAACAGACGCAGGCCTGATGTGAGCCATTTTTGTGTTGCGTCTCACCTCAACCATGATTCGGCTGACTGTTATGGAAAGGAAGCTGAGAAGCCCTTGAACAGTTCGGAAGCTGACGGGAGAGCTGGTTTCTACTTATTCTGGTAGATATTTGTTTAAATCATTTAACTTTGTACGTGTGTTCCACACGCCATTGTTCTAACCTCATTACCTATGCGGATGTCCTTGCATACTAATTAGCAAACCGATCGATAACGCAGGTGACAATTAAGTGTGGGTTTGTTTACCGTGTGCTCGCGAATCAGCTGTTAGGAACGCCGTAATGTGATGTGGGCGATTTGGGTTCCAAATATATGTACCATATATTGCCAATCGTTGCATATATTAGGTTGCTGTGTTAGAATAAAACATAGTTACTTGTGCCGGATGGAAACTTAGATTATGTCAGTCAGTTGCTGAAGCCAGAAGAACGGTTAGACAACCAGGTAAGTTGGTAGGTGGAGATTCAGACAAAATTGTGCTTAGTTACTAAGTAAAGGAAGAACTTAGTTCTGTGCCACCAGGAATGATGTAACTATTGTGTAGTAACTTAATAGTGAATTCATTGTGTGGAACAGCGGATTTCTGTGGAGAGGTAAGTGGCTTTGGTGCTATATCTATATATATATGATGTGACATTGTGTATATATATTAGGTCATGGCATGTGATACTTCCTGGGGTACTTCCGAACGCCGAATAGCTCGACGCGAGATAACACTGCGTGCCGTCACGATGTAAATATGCGTTCTGAAATCTTGTCTGAGCTATCCTGTTTCTTTCATACTGGCGCTAGTGCGAGTGAATGCTAAGGTGCTGGAAGTATGGAAGGATGCAAGGAGGCTGTATGAGACTGGGGAAATATAGGATATGGGGGATGTGTAAGCAAGTTATGAAAGTATGTGTTGGTAGACCAAACCAACGATGAAGTTCAGTCCATGCCAAGGCTAAACCACTTGGGAGGACAGAACTGGAACAGTACCCTTGGAACATGTGGGGAACATGTATTCTCAAGAAGGCTTCTTGACTCTAAGGCAGAGTCTGATAAGAAGGGTTTGCTGTGGCGTGGGCAGGTGGTCCCACCAGCAAACAGGCTTGTGTACATATTGGATGTGATCATGTATTATTCCTATATCCCGAGGGATGGTATATTGATCAAGATTATGTTTCTTAATGTACATTGATGATGTTAGGAACGAGTCTAGGGACTCTTTACCTATTTGTTTAGATTAAATTAGAACAATAACAGCCTTGTATCATTACTGACGTTAGCGACGACTGGTAGATGATTAGGGATAGGTGAGACCTATGATCAGACTCGTCATTCTGATTTCTTGCTCTGTTTGACGGGCTGTTCTGTGAGGCCAGCTGACATTTGTGAACCCATGCTTTACTACTCTCCATATAGAGATAATGCTTTGGTTATATGAATAACTAACTAGCATGACTGAGGGTTGAGTAGTTATTGGTAGGATGCATGTGGACTAAGGTTTGGGCCAGTATACTCTCACCGGTCGCTCTTCCTTTTCAGGAGTTTGCCTGTTGAGGAACCAGTCAACTATAATTGTTGTTGGCAGGAAACCACTTCGTGTGACAGAGCGAAGGGTTCAGTTCTTTACTTATCAAGCCAGACTCAACCACACCAGGTACCCAATGTGATTCACCATGCGTGAAGTTTGCTTCAAGACATACAACTGCCCTGAAGGTGCACGTGTGGGAAGTGATGGTTTGTGATCGTTTTCAAATAGAAGATACTCTGGTTTTGCCAGGAACAGTTCAGCATTTTGAGTAATCATGCTCAATGAAAGGAAACACCGGTCCGTCTATTATGACGGGGGTTCTGCCTAAACGCAGAAGTAACTGATCTTCAGACACTTGAATGGTTCTTTGGACAGCTCTAGGGGCAGGTCTTGAGAAGAACTACACCAGTTATTGACTGGGGAAAAGTGTAACCCGGTGGAAGGGACTATGGATTATAGTCCAACCTGAATTGTTTCCGTGAAATAGATGTCTGATTCTATTAATGTACTGTCTCAGTATGAAGATATAAACTGTGTTCGAGTAGGACTCAGTAACATTTTGCAGTAGCCATATCTGATCCTAAAAACAGTGTGACTGTAAGAGACCATTGAATTGGTCAGTGACATTTGTTCATCCATGTTCCTGTGATGTGATGAAGGGACCATTGAATTGGTCAGTGACATTTGTTCATTCATGTTCCGGTGATGTGATGAAGGGACCATTGAATTGGTCAATGACAGATCGGTTCTGCAGTGGGACTGTGCTATGAATGACAGACCATTCGATTGGTCAGTGACTATTTAGTTCATCGAAGTAACCAATACTTGGAGCCAAGTCCAGGAAGATTGTCTCCAACTCGGTAGTGTTCGAGAACTGTATTACCAGTGACTCAGTGGGAGTGATATAGATGCAGTTGGTCCAGTGAAGTGTAGTCCAGGCGTGACTATTGTTGTGGATCCATGTTCGGGAGACGGAGTGGTCTCCAAGGTTCTAGTCATCTCACTGGAAGGAAGCCGGGTGAGTGGCGGACCGACTGGACGGGACATCTGCATCCAATCTACTTCTCAACTCGATGAAGACACCTACATCTCTAATTCTGTCTCTACTCTATCTTCTATTTGTGTAAATAGATTCTTCTATCAGGATGTTCATTTCCGTTCTATATTCTCAAGGGTAGAATAAACTTTATGTAAGTTGACTTGCTCTTTGTATAATGATTGAGTGTGGTCTCGGACGATGCCTAAGTGTTCATTGTTCAACAGGTGTAGGTAGTTAGTGGGGGTCTAGAATCTGGAGGGGCGTGTAGACGTAACTAACTAACATGAGATCAACCACAGAGTAAAAATGTGTATCTGCTCGTCCAACCCCTGGGGCTAGAATACACGGGAGTGCCAGAGACACCTCGGGTGTGGTTCACTCTCACTACCCAAGGTGAACCCGAAACACACCGTTACACAGGTACAAACAAAAATAGAAATAGAAACCTCAAGCTACGGCTTGCAACCTGGAACGTGAGAACCATGTGTCCAGGATTTTCCACTGACTTGACCAATATTGACGATGTGAGAAAAACGGCTGTGATTGATGCCGAACTCAATCGTCTTAACATTGATATTGCTGGCCTGCAGGAGACTCGCCTCGCTGAGGAAGGGTCACTCAGGGAAAACAACTACACCTTTTTCTGGAAGGGTAAAGGGCAGGCAGAAAAAAGGCAACACGGTGTGGGCTTTGCAGTGAAGAATTCGCTACTGGGAATGATTGAAATTCCAGCAGGAGGAAATGAAAGACTATTATCCCTGCGCTTGGCAACCTCTTGTGGGTTTGCCACCATTATTACTGCATATGCACCGACACTCGATTCCTCTGATGATGTGAAGGATTTGTTCTATGAGGAGTTAGACTCTGTGATCAAGGCAGTTCCAAAATCCGACTACATTTATATGCTCGGTGATTTCAATGCTCGTGTGGGCAAGGACTCGAGTTCATGGCCAGTGTGCCTTGGAAAATACAACATCGGTCGCATGAATGAAAATGGGCAAAGGCTGCTGGAGCATTGCACCAGTAATGACCTATGTATTACAAACTCTTTTTTTAAAACAAAAGAGATGCATAAGGTCACATGGAAACATCCAAGATCCGGCCATTGGCACCAGCTGGACTTCATCATCACACGGAGACAACATCTGAACCATATATCATTGACTCGTAGTTACCACAGTGCTGACTGTGATACGGATCATTCTTTGGTTGTTGCAAGGGTTAGACTGAGACCAAAGAGAATCTACACAGCTAAACACAAATCTAGCCCCAGGATTAATATTATTAACACTCATGATCCTGAAAAGTGCTTTCAGTTTCAACGGCAACTTGAAGACGCTTTCACTGATACACCAGAAAATTGTACAGTAAATGATAAATGGAATAAACTTAAGGAAACTCTTTGTAAAACTGCCGTAACGGTTTACGGCACTGTGGATCATAAGAGGCAGGACTGGTTTGCGGCCAACAGCGAGACTCTGCAGCCCTTGATTGATAAGAAGAAGAAAGCTCTCTTAAGAAACAAGGAAAGACCAACGCGTAACACTCTGAGTGAGCTAAGGCAAGCTAGGAAGGTTGTGCAAAAGGCTGCCAGGCAGTGTGCAAATGATTATTGAATCAAGTTATGTGAGTCCATTCAAATCGCAAGTGATAAGGGAGACATAAGAAGCATGTATGAAGGAATAAAGAAAGCCTGTGGTCCAGTGATCAAAAGAAGTGCACCATTGAAAACCTTGACTGGAGAAGTCATCACTGATAAGAAACAGCAGATGGACAGATGGGTAGAGCACTATTTGGAGCTTTACTCAAGTGAGACCAAACTAGCGGATAATGCCCTCAA
>OY992889.1:88189993-88299993 GCA_963921405.1 Cepaea hortensis | reverse complement strand
GAAAACGATGCAACAATATGACTATAAGTTATACAGCAATATTATTAAAAGTTATGCCCCTTGAAATAACTTTTCTAGAGTTAAGTCCCCTCGCTGTATATAAATTATAATGTAAAATGAAAAATTAAATAATATTAAGTAAGCAGCCGATTTCACACTAGTCGGGAGTTCCCGTTCCCGTTACCGACTATATGTCTGTCTGTCTGTCTGTCTGTCTGACCCGGCCCGGCATCGCCCAGCTCCTGGTGTGGAGCATCTCATTTAATTCATATAAGTAGTCATATAAGTTCCCGTTCCCGACTGTCTATCTGTCTGTCTGTCTGTCTATCTGTCTGTCTGATCCGGCCCGGCTTCGTCCAGCCCCTGATGGGGAGCATCTCATTTAATTCATATAAGTAGTCATATAAGTTCCCGTTCCCGTCTGTCTGTCTGTCTGTCTAATCATTTATTGGTTGCAGTTAGAACAACCTTAGATAAACGAAGACCAACTTACAAAAAGCATTAGAAAGAGCACTTGAAAGATCTTTACATCTTCCCCAACAATTAACTTGGGTAAATGGAGCAGCGGCAGCAGCAGCAGAAGAAGAAGAAAAAGGAGGAGTAGGAGCTGGGAGGAGGAAGAGGGAGGTGGAGGAGGGAAGAGGAGGGAAGAGTAGGAGGGAGGAAGAGATAGGCGGAGAGAGGAGAAGGAGGGAAGAGGAGGAAGGAGGAGGAGTAGTAAGGAGGAGGGATTAGGAGGAGGAGAGATGAGGAGGAGGGAGGAGGATGAGGGAGGAGGAGGAGGCAGGAGGAGGGAGGAGGAGGTGGGAGGAGGAGGTGGGAGGAGGAGGAGGGGAGGAGGAGGGGGAGGAGGAAGAGGGAGGAGGAGAAGGAGGGGGAGGAGGAAGAGGGAGGAGGAAGGAGAAGGAGGAGTGGAAGGAGGGAGAAGGAAGGAGGAGAAGAACGCAGGAGGAGGAGGGGGAGGAGGAGGGAGGGGGAGAGGGAGGAGGAGGGAGATGGAGGAGGAGGGAGGAGGAGGGAGGAGGAGAGAGGAGGAGGAGGGAGGAGGCGGAGGGAGAAGGAGGTGGGAGGAGGAGGGAGGAGGAAGAGGGAGAAGGAGGAGGGAGAAGGAGAAGGGAGGAGAAGGAAGAGGGAGGAGGAGGGATGTGGAGGGAGGAGGAGGAAGGAGGTAGAGGGAGGAGGAGAGAGGATGAGGAGGAGGAGGAGAAGGGAGGAGGAGAAGGGAGGAGGAGGGATGAGGAGGAGGGAGGAGGAGAGGGAGGAAGAGGGAGGAGGAGGGGGAGGAGTGAGGGAGGAGAAGGAGGAGGAGGATTAGGGAGGAAGAGGGAGGAGGGGGAGGACGTAGGAGGAGGAGGAGGGAGGAGGAGGGAGTAGGAGGAGAGAGGAGGAGAAGGGAGGAGGAAGGAAGAGGAGTGATTAGGATGAGGGAGGAGGGCGAGGAGGCAGGAGGAGGAAGAGGGAGGAAGAGGGAGGAGGAGGAAGAGGGAGGAGGAGGGAGGAGAAAGAGGGAAGAGGAGGATGGAGGAGGGAGAGGGAGGAGGGGGAGAGGAAGAGGGTAGGAGGTGGAGGAGGGGAGAGGAGGAGGAGGAATATAACGCATATGCCTGTAGATTTAATAATGGCTGAAGTTGTTCCATGTCTTCTTAGAGTTGGCGACAGTGTAAAGAAATAATAAATCTTCAAACTTGATAGAGATAAGGTAACTATTATTTATTTATTCTTTAAGCATAAAAAGATGAGTTACAATGTTATGCATTATGCATTATTTTTAAGAAAACTTTGAAAATGCCTTAAAGATTGTATCATTATTTATTATAACTCATATGCCGGTACATAACTATGGACAAAGAGTTTATAAATCGTTGAAAACGATGCCACAATATGACTATAAGTTATACAGAAAAGTTATGCCCCTTGAAATAACTTTTACAGAGTTAAGTCCCCTGAGATATATGAAATTATAATTTTTTTTTTTTCCCGCGTTTCCATCCTGTTTCAGGATATTGCGGTCAACACCAGCATCTTTCAGCTGTATGTTGATTCCTAGGCTAGATTACGCTCATCAGCACGCCACGACTTTCTGAGCGACCGGCTCCATACTCTCATAAGTCACTTTTACGATTCGAACCACTGCTAATTCTCGTCGCGTCACGTGACGAGAGTATTCGGAGTTAGTGGAGAAAGCTGCTAACCCCTCGGCCACGGAGCCGGTTGAAATTATAATGAAAAATGAAATAATATTGGGTAAGCAGCCGATTTCACACTAAAAAAATATGACAGTGTGCTGCGCTGGAATGAAAGGCTGACGTGTAGAAAATTTCATCTCAATCGGATGGGCCGTTCGCGAGCGCATAAAGGACATACGGACATAGACGGAGATCGCCTTTTATATATAAGACTAGGTGACCCGGCATGGCTCCGCCTAGCCCCTCGCGGGGATCTATCTATCTATCTATCTATCTATCTATCTATCTATCTATCTATCTATCTATCTATCTATCGGTCGGTTGGTCTATCTATCTGTCTGTCGGTCGGTCGGTCGGTCTATCTATCTATCTATCTATCTATCTATCTATCTATCTATCTATCTATCTATCTATCTATCTATCTATCTATCTATCTATCTATCTATCTATCTATCTATCTATCTATCTATCTGCCTGCCTGCCTGCTTGCCTGTCTGCCCGTCCGTCCGTCTCTCCCTCCCTGTCTGTCTGTCTAATAATTTATTGGTTGCAGTTAGAAAATTTCGCTTAATGCTAGGATGAGGAGGAGGAGGAGGAGGAGGAGGAGGAGGAGGAGGAGATAAATAGATAGCTAGACAGATAGATATAGATAGACAGATAGATACAGATGCACAGGAGATCAATCGCAGCCAGCTTTTATTGTGATGTCGACACTTCACAAGAAAGTAGAAATAGGTTTTCGTGCATATGCTTGGCTTCATTACAGAACTACATGTTAGAAAACGGGAATAATGTTCAATGAGGTATATTTGTGAGAGTTTAGACATTTCCAAGTCAGCACTCCAGACCACGCGACCAGAAGTAACATAACAACTCGTACACGTATGCCTTCAGGGGAGGAGAAACCAGAGCAGTTCCCAACTTCTTGGACATAATCTGGCTTCTGTGAGGGCTGTAGAAACATAATGGCATACTAATTACTTTTCAGACATTTCACTCATCCAATGATGAGCGTTGTTGCTAGCCTGAGCTGCAGAGGATACCATGCATTCTATGACAAACCAAACGGTAGCTAATCTACGGTACACCAGATGGACATGTGCCATTGAAACTATCGGTCCACATTTATTAATAATAAAATATCTGCAGAAGATAATAGTCTCAATTCATTAACACTAAAATATCTGCCACGGATACTAAATCAATTCATTAACACTAAAATATATACCGCAGATACTAGTTTCAAGTCATTAAAACTAAAATACCTGCCACAGATACTAGATCAATTCATTAACACTAAAATATCTTCCACGGATACTAGTCTCAATTCATTAACACTATAATACGTATATGCAGCAGATACTAGTCTCATGCAAGTAGGTTACCAACTAACAGTATGCCACAACAAGCAATGATGTACAGACCAGAGGGAAGCAGAGGAAGAGGCCGACCATGTAAACGATGGACACAGGGAATAACAGAGTCCATGGGAATATCGATACATGAAGCCCATAAGCGGGCACTTTCCCGCTGTTTGTACTTCACCTCGACACCGCAAGGTACAAGAGGAACACGATGAGATGAGACTAGTCTCAATTCATTAATGCTAAAGTGCAGGTACCAAACACTAAACATTCTTTACTGATGCTCACATTTGGCAACTAAAATACTGGTCATCCATAAATGATGCTAAAACATCGTCCCCAAAATCTGATCTCCGTCATTAAAACTAGTATATTGGTTCCCCAAATACTGGTCTCCCGTCATTAATACTATATATTGGTTCCCCAAATACTGGTCTCCCAGTCATTAATACTAATATATTTCCCCCCCCCCTCCCCAAATACTGGTCTTCTGTCATTAATACTAATAAATTGGTTCCCTTATACTAGTCGTAGTAATTAATGTTCCAATACCCCCCCCCCCCCCATACTGGTCTTGCGCCATTATTGCTAAAATATCGCCCCCCCCCCCCAACTACTGACCTCACATTATTAACGCTAAAATGTCGGCCTCAAATACTGGCCTCCCATCATTTACGTTAAAATACTATCACCCAACTATTGGCCTCCCATCGTTAACGCTAAAATACTATCACCCAACTATTGGCCTCCCATCGTTAACGCTAAAATAATATCACCCAACTATTGGCCTCCCATCGTTAACGCTAAAATACTATCACCCAGCTATTGGCCTCCCATCGTTAACGCTAAGATACTATCACCCAACTATTGGCCTCCCATCATTAACGCTAAAATACCAAACATTCCCCCCCCCCCCCCCCCCAAACTACTGACCTCTCTTTATTACCTCTAAAATATTATCCATTAACTGCTGGCCTCCATCAGTAAGCCATCTCCCAAATACTGGCCAACCATCATGAATACTTATTCTTTAACACCGGACTCAAAATAATCGCCTCTCTTCATGAATGCTAAAATGAAAGTCGGCAAATACCGACTCCTATCTTTAATACCAAACTATTGACCTGTTAAAAACAAAAATATGCAGATTTAGCTTGTTTCGCACTACAATTAACCGGTTGACATGTCTCATTTGTTCTTTTCTAAAGACTTGTCCTGTGCAGTTCTAACTTCCTAGTTCACAGCGCGTCAGACAGCAGTTTCCGGAGTAATCAAGATGGTCGCCATGGTTACCACTGACAGGGTAGTTTCTTCCAGCGCTGTACACACAAACATGCGAATGTTGCAAACACTTAAGAATAGCTATACATGAACCGTGAAATTGCATGTAATGTCTGTCTAAAGTGGCGTCAACTCGCTAACTGTGATAACTTAAAAGATAGTAGTTGCAAGTACTTTACACGACGTATGACGGGCTTCGAATGACAGATAATTATGAAACTGTGCGTCTCTCTTTCCCGCCTAAACCAACACGACATTTGCTGGGTAAATAGAGTGTGCTTTTATGTTACAAAACAATTAATAATGAAAGCAGTATAATCATATGGCAGGCAAAGATTGTACAAAAACCACAGCCGAATGCAGCGACGCAATCAACGTAGTATCTTATTATCAATCAATAAGGTGCCGTCTCCGCAATGGAGGTTTTCTGCAATGGATCTCCTACACTCTTTCCCTCGTCGTGATTGCACATTGTGCCAGGCCGTTATTAGTCCATCTTTTCATTTTATCTTCTCACTTGTGTCGTTGTCTGCCTCTTGCTCGCCTTACCCTTCATTATGGTTGTTTATAAGAGTGTTATGTCTGTTAACGTGGCCGAAATATTTCACTTGCCTCTTTTTTTATTTCTTTCACCAACTCTCTGTTCCCTCCCAGTTTTTCTACAACCTCTATATTTGATATTATTGTGCGCAAGAGGTAATATGTAGTTCTCTCGCGTGTGGTCAAGGTATATGGGTGGGGTAGGGCGGAGAAAAGGTAGCAGGGTTATTGCCACATAACTTAGCTTAAATCTTATTAAGTCGTTAAGGGGGGGGGGGGGGGCTGAGTTGTCTCGAGGTATGGTGTCCGCCTAGAGTGCTGGAGGTCCACCGGGTTCATGCCCCGGTGAGGACCTGGATTTTTTCACGAGGACTTCTAGTAATAAAATTTCCCTTTGTGTCTGGGTTGTGAGATCGGACGCCCGTGTGTATTGTTGCGCACGTAAAAAAATCCCTTGGCAGTTGGAAATCTTAAAAGAGTAGCCTAACAGCGTTGCCTGGACACAATTTCGAGTTAAAAATCTACCCAAAGTATTTCAGGATCCTCGCTGGTGCTACGGAGTTCGTGCAGTGAGCTGAGATTCTCCGGACTCAGGCTTGAGTTAGGAGTAGACACCCGTGTGCCGTGATGTTGATGCGTCGACTAGACTAAACTCAACTAAGTTTTTAAGGGGAGCAACAGTGGCATACGGCTGCACCCTCGCCCTCGCCCCAAGACCGTGATACAACATTGAAATGACTTCAACAATAAAAATACAAAAGCCATATTAACGAAAACAGATTCACCTCTCTACAGACTTATCCTAAAATAATTTGCAGGCATGCCCTAAAATCCTTTACAGACATCCTAAAATAATTCACAGAAGTGTCCTAAAATAATTTACGGAAATGTCCTCAAATAATTCGCAGACGTGTCCTAAAATAATTTACGGAAATGTCCTCAAATAATTCACAGACGTGTCCTAAAATCATATACAGACATGTCATAAAATAATTCACAGACATGTCCTAAAATCCTTTACAGACATGTCCTAAAATAATTCACAGACGTGTCCTAAAATAATTTACAGACATGTCCTAAAATAATTTACAGACATGTTAAGAGCGCCCTATCTTAAACTTCCGCTGTCCTGATGACGGTTTTTTGGGTTCTACACGGGTCAGTTGAACTTAAACGCTGATTTATCATCCACGACTTAGGTACGTAAATTACAAGCACCTCAGAAGTTGAAGTGAGTTCGCTTGATGGCGAGGGACACTGGTAATTGGGAAAGCTAACCCAGACGCATAAATCAGTCCAGTTAGGAAAACGCTCCAGTTCAAAGTGAGTGAATGAAAAGAAAAATAAAGAACTTACAATAATAAAGTACATGATACGACAAGGAAACAACACGTCCAAAAATAACAGTCGTTACAAGTGAAAACGTTAAACATTAACTGCAAACACAACTGTAGAAGGTGAAAAGGTTGAAAAAAAATAAATATATATTTAGAAAGTGGGTGTCTACTCAATAGAACTGTCTGTCATCTATTGTCCAGTGTATGCCAGGAGAGTCTTGAGCCTGGGGAATTCAGGCGGCCAGTCTAGTGCACTCGCCGTGAACTAGGCAGGTTAGGGTTTTCTTTTTTCCCCCCGACAGAAAGAAAAAAATCTACACTTTACCGAAGATTCGAACCCAGGTCTCCCGTTAGAAAAACTTGCATTCTTAGGCAATCGGCCAGTCGCTCCTAACGACATTTAGTAAATCAGGTAACCGATCATATACTATTGATCATTTATCGTTGATCATATACCATTAATTATATACCATTGATTATATATCGTTGATCATATACCATTGATCACATACCATTGATCACATACCATTGATCACATACCGTTCATCAGATACCATTGATCATATACCATTGATCACATACCGTTGATCATATAACATTGATCATATAACATTGATCATATACCGTTGATCATATAACATTGATCATATAACATTGATCACATACCATTGATCACATACCGTTGATCATATAACATTGATCATATACCATTGATCACATACCGTTGATCATATACTATTGATCATATACCATAGATCACATACCGTTGATCATATACCATTGATCATATACCATTGATCATATAACATTGATCATATACCAATGATCACATACCGTTGATCATATACCATTGATCATGTACCACTGATCACATACCGTTGATCATATACTATTGATCATATACTATTGATCATATACCGTTGATCACATACCGTTGATCATATACTATTGATCACATACCGTTGATCATATACCGTTGATCACATACCGTTGATCATATACCGTTGATCACATACCGTTGATCATATACTATTGATCATATAACATTGATCATATACCATTGATCACATACCGTTGATCATATACTATTGATCATATACCATTGATCTTGTACCGTTGATCATATACTATTGATCACATACCATAGATCATATACTATTGATCATATACTATTGATCATATACCATTGATCATATACTATTGATCATATACCATTGATCATATACCGTTGATCACATACCGTTGATCATATACCATTGATCATGTACCGTTGATCATATACCATTGATCATGTACCGTTGATCACATACCGTTGATCATATACTATTGATCACATACCGTTGATCATATACCGTAGATCACATACCATAGATCATATACTATTGATCATATACCATTGATCATGTACCGTTGATCACATACCATAGATCATATACCATAGATCATATACCGTTGATCACATACCATAGATCATATACTGTTGATCATATACCGTAGATCATATACCATTGATCACATACCGTTGATCATATACTATTGATCATATACCATTGATCATATACCGTTGATCACATACCATAGATCATATACCATAGATCATATACCATAGATCATATACCGTTGATCACATACCATAGATCATATACCGTTGATCATATACCGTTGATCATATACCATTGATCACATACCGTTGATCATATAACATTGATCATATACCATTGATCATGTACCATTGATCACATACCGTTGATCATATACTATTGATCATATACCATTGATCACGTACCATTGATCACATACCGTTGATCATGTACCATTGATCACATACCGTTGATCATATACCATTGATCATATACCGTTGATCATATACCGTTGATCATATACCGTTGATCATATACCTTTGATCACATACCGTTGATCATATAACATTGATCATATAACATTGATCATATACCGTTGATCATATACCGTTGATCGTATACTATTGATCATGTACCATTGATCACATACCGTTGATCATATACCATTGATCATATACCATAGATCACATACCATAGATCATATACTATTGATCGTATACTATTGATCATGTGCCACTGATCACATACCGTTGATCATATACTATTGATCATATACCATTGATCATATACCATTGATCATATACCGTTGATCACATACCGTTGATCATATACTATTGATCACATACCGTTGATCATATACCGTAGATCACATACCGTTGATCATATACTATTGATCATATACCATTGATCATATACCATTGATCATATACCGTTGATCACATACCGTTGATCATATACTATTGATCACATACCGTTGATCATATACCGTAGATCACATACCATAGATCATATACTATTGATCATATACCATTGATCATGTACCGTAGATCACATACCGTTGATCATATACTATTGATCATATACCATTGATCATGTACCATAGATCATATACTATTGATCATATACTATTGATCATGTACCACTGATCACATACCGTTGATCATATACTATTGATCATATACCATTGATCATATACCATTGATCATATACCGTTGATCACATACCGTTGATCATATACTATTGATCACATACCATAGATCATATACCATAGATCACATACCGTTGATCATATAACATTTATCACATACCATTGATCATGTACCACTGATCATATACTATTGATCACATGCCATTGACCCCCGGGAAGGTTAACCCGGTCAACAAATGCCCGCAGAAGTCGGATGTGTCGGCTTAACGGCGCAAGAAAGCAACTCTGCTGTAAACAGGCACAACGCAATCACGTCCAAAAAACAAAAACTATGATAATTAGTAGTGAAAAGGAAAGGTCATCAATGAACATCACAGTAAACGGGCAGATACTAGAACAAGTCGTTTCTTTACTTATTCAGTCTCTCGGTAGAGATTTGTTCGCAGCAGACGAGCAAATCTCCGGCGGGCCTATTCTCGCTGGTCGCGAGATCCGCACAGTGGAAGTATGGGAGATTTGCTTGCAAATAGACAGGCAATATCTCCTGCGGTAGCTATGGCGGACCTATTCCCGCTGGTCGCGGGGACCGCTATAAGTCAGGTGGGGAGTCTGACGATAGTGCACGCTTTACACAGGTCCGGACACTTGTGATTGACAGATGTGCGCGCCCTCATGGTCCGGGCTCGTACGAGGCCCTCACCTGTGGGACATGGCTGAACGTCTCTAAGCCGTGTCCCTTGGGTGTCAGGGTCTGGCCATAACTCGCCACCGGCTCGTGGTGGTGAGGTCTCGGTGGATTGACGCTGAGCCGCCAGCGTCTGCAGCCTACCTTGTGCCAGACGTATTGGTTACCCATTCCTCTGGAATACACAAGACTAGGCTGAGGGAGGGGTCATGTCGTTTGGGCATCACATGATCTCTGAAGCTCTGCCCAGACATTGTGATGGAATATTGGCCATATTCCACTCACATACTTTAGTCTGTCAAGACTGCAAGGTGTCTACTACTACTAGAACAAGTAACAAGTTTCTCTTATCTTGGACATATAATAACAGATGATGGCAGAAGTGAAATGGAAATCAAAAAGAGAATAGGAATGGCCAAAAATGCTTTCAACGGCATGAAATCAATATTAACATCTAGAGAGATTAATAACGCATTAAAAATGAGAACTGTCAAATGCTACGTATATTCAACGCTACTGTATGGCGCGGAAGCCTGGACATTGAACAAGAAACAATAGAAAGTCGCATAGAAGTCTTGGAGATGTGGATGTACAGACGAATAGGTCGTATTTCATGGAAACAAACACAATCAAATGCAGAGGTCCTAGAAAAACTGGGAATGAAGAGAGAGTTAATGAAAGAAATAAAGCGGAGAGAAGTGAAATAATTTGGCCACGTTAAAAGACAAGGTTGAGGGCAAGCGAGCAAGCGGTAGACAACGATACAAGTGGGAGGATAACATCAAGAGATGGACGAACATCAGCCTGACAGAATGTACATTCAAGGCAAGAGACAGACAGTGTTGGAGATCCATTGCAGCCAACCTTCATTGCGGAGACGGCACCTGATTGATTGATTGATTGAAGTCAACTCGTGTCCCACATGCGGATTGTCTGCGCCTGGCATTTTCAGTCACGTCAAAATTACACGCATTCACCTTTCCGGCTATTATACCGATGATTGACACTCACATGTCAACTAGACCGTTTCCGATGTGAAGAGTTGGAGCATTAGCTATTCTCTTAAGGCACCAGGGCCGGGTTATATACTGGCCAAGACCTATTGACGCGTCCTCGCCGAGCGTCCTGGGCAACAGGTCCCTTCGGGGTCCTGGCTGAAGTCAATAGGATCGCCGATTCCTCCGAAGTCGGAGAGTGTCTGCCTGTATGGCGAGGAACCACCAGTCTGCACACAAATAAGCCAGACATGGGACAACGGATACTCACGCAAACCTCAGGTCCTGTATGACATCACACTGATGTTGGACAACAGGATGCCTTCATCCGACATACAGGAATTTGTGTTGGAACTCAAGCCAATGAACACAAGCAAGCAAGCAAGCAAGCAAGCAAGCAGCTATTCTCTTGTACAAGAGAGCTTTTATAAAGCAAAAATAATTGGAAGAATTTGTTCCCAAAGGAAAAGGGCAGCAATAAAACAAGTGCTTTTGTCAGCAAGACTTTTAGTTTCTCTGCTAGGTTCTCTGATCACAGTTGTGAATTAGATCCTGTCTCCCCGGGAAGGTTAACCCGGTCAACAAATGCCTGCAGAAGTCGGATGTGTCGGCCTAACGGCGCAAGAACGCAGCTCTGCTGTAAACAGGCACAACGCAGTCACGTCCGAACAAAAAAAAAAATCCGGATGAACGCAGAATAAGAAGAAGAAGATACTGTCTGGGATAATTATCTTCCGTCTGTTTAACAGCTCTTGTTGAAATAGAGTTGTGGAACCACCAGTCTGCACACCAATAAGTCAGACATGGAACAACGGATACTCACGCAAACCTCAGGTCCTGTATGACATCACACTGATGTTGGACAACAGGATGCCTTCATCCGACATACAGGACTTCACGCTGGAGCTCAAGCCAACGAACACAAGCAAGCAAGCAAGCAAGAGTTGTTGAAATGATCCATCAAACAGGGTTGTTTAAATTTTTCTTGTGGTCATTTGGAGGTGACGTGTTCTAAACCCGATCAATAACTGTAGCTTTCAATGTTTATGTTTGTCTAGTGCGTCCTCTAATCTAAACTTCCTTCTTGTCACTTCTATGAGTGCCAAACAATACTTGTATGTTTATTTATGAACTATTTTAGTGGACTCAAAGGGTTCCTCAATTGATATTCCCGTGTAATACGTTTCAGAGATAAGAGTTAACACAACTCAGTTTCAAAACCAATAAACCGGAATCAGCAGAGGAGGAAATCTTCTCCCATTTGTCTCCAACCTCGACGTAATTAACAACAATGCGAACCTACCGGTTCAAGAAACGCCAGAACACAGACCCTAGCAATGCAGAGGGTAAACATCGACTGGCACAACATCAATAAACGAACACAAGTAAAAATGCTTTCCTGTGGCAACATGCCAGTGCAAATCACTGACGATCACACAATCACGGAGAAAGAAAAATCGACGCTTGTAGCCTTGCATGTTTACTGAAAAGTTTTTAGAATATAGTGATTCAAGAAGTCGAAAACTATTCAGATTTGGTGACTGATTGATTGATCTAGGAACCGACATCACAGCATTCGGGGCATTCCCATAGGCGCTCCGTCCCCACCCTCAGCAGCCAGCGAAGAGTTCCAACACCAATAGTACAGTAGCAATCTGATTATATGCCCGTCTCGTCTTTCCTCTGAGCGTCGACCGTCGGGCGTCGGCCAGATCCCCTCGTCACTCCTCGCTGCCTCATTCTTGCCAGACCATGATGATCCATTTGCTCCTCCGAGATGTACACGTGCTCCCTTTTCATGCATCAATACTCCACCACGTTTTGCAGAGCTAGCCAATCTGTCCGCCTGTTCATTCCCCAGCACACCGGCATGCCCCGGAGAAAAGATGCAGGCGATGCTTGCCACCCGTGACAATGAAGCAAGCCACTCAGCACGAAGTCTGCTTGTCCTCACCCTCGTCAGCATGCTTTCTGAGTCAGTTACAATCACGATGTGTGTGTGTATCTGTCACAGGAAAAAACTGCAGTTTAATGATTCCTTGATAACTTACATATTAACATACAAGGAAGGAGAAGGGTTAACAATTGTGTACTTCATTCTGCGAGGAGGAATAAAATTCAAGAGCATTGACCTACGAATATAAAAATAGGATACAGGTACGCGCCGAGGGCAGTGACTCCCACTAGTATCGGCCGACGGGAAAATGAACGGAGAATGCTTTGAAGTGCAAACGAGCGATGGACAGAAGACCAGCTCAACAGCGGAGAACGGAGCGCCCGGACGTATACGTGATTTCACTGAACTTTTGATGTTACGGGAACGACAAAGGCGATTGTTGAGGTATGGACATCAAACACTAACGAAGAACGGAAGGCCCAATATAAATAGTAGCAACTGGGATTGTTGGGTTAGTGTGTACTACCTAAAGGGACGGCAAACTGGATTTATGTCTCCTGAAAATAGCAAAGAAATCATCCCGGGAAATGAGATAGAAGTGATTGTGTGCTAATAGATTTCAATGCTTGGAGTATCATTAATTCTAGATATATAAGGTTCTACTACACAGCCTGACCTATCAAAGAAGATCAACCAGTACATCTCTTGTACAGAGAAAGCAGTGTTGATAATACAGGAAAGACATTTTAATTTAATCAGGCACTTCACAGGTGCAGTGAAAGTATATCACTATAGCAAATGCAAAGTGGGTGACTTAACGAATGTCAAAAAAACAGGTTTTGGTGAACCTTAGAGAAGAAACTTTATTCAAGCATAGAAAATAGGATAAAACATTTTCATTTAGTACTCACCTAAACGAAACAGGGAAGAACCCTAGACCAGTGTACATATATTCAGAAAACGGTTAAATAACTGTGGACAGGTGTGAGGTGTTTTCACTGATGGATTATAACAACATAAAACTGAAAACTCTGTCTACGGAAAGGACTTACCGTGATCGCATTACTGTACGGTGTTACTGTGGTGAACAATTGTTTGTGTTTTCAAGAATTGGATTAAGTCAAGACCCAAGCTGAACGGATCATACCGGGTGAGAACGTTCTAATTCTGTGTTTGATATCTGATGTTTTGGCCTGTTGAATATGCCGGAGAAGATTACGGAGACTATCTATCAACATCTTATCTTGCATCCACACTAGAAGAACATACCAACTACATAGACACTATCCATACATACACCAGACATAGTTTTTATTAATAAATCTTTTGTTTATTGTTGAAAGGAACTGTTGTCGGAGTATGTGTTGAAGGAATAACAGAGAGAGAGAGAGAGAGAGAGTGAAAGAAATAGATATATGGAAGGGAAGACAGAAGAGAGGAGTGTAGACAAAAGTCAGTCAATAATCCCAACAGATAATAAGTTTGAAGATGTGCTTGTTGATTCCAACTTCCTCTCAGGAAAACAAGTGACAATAATTGGTGGAGCGAGCGGGGTAGAAAATAATACCCATATGACCTGGGCATAACAGGGCATATACATAGAGGGGTACCTGCATATTGGCACAGGCATAGCGGAGTACCTGCATGTTGGGACATACGGATTGGAATAAATATAAGTATATATTGATGACTTTTAATGGAAGGACGTCCATTGGATATATGGTGCCATTACATTTATGGTAGAACCATTTCATTAATGCTGGTGACTTTACAGTGAGAAAGTTCCAGACAGAGTGAATGTGGATAGGTGGTAAGACACATTACATACCTAGTCACACGGTCACACGTCTACATAAGTCTTTATCCTATATCTCCTCTTGTGGATGAGAGAGTGGTTGTGATGTACTGTGTGGTGTTGTAGATTTAGAATATTTAATAGACATAGATAAATGATATAGGTTATAGGTAGATTATCTGTTTATAGGAAGGACTTCTTTATTGCTTGAGGGGTCTGTACTCTATTTGCGGACTTACATTCTTAACTATGGCAACTCCTAAAGTAACTACAGCAGAACTAGGGCCAACGGGGAGGAAATTGGTTTAGCTGGCTCGGAACTAACTGATTACATCCAGGAAAGAGAGCGAGAGATTCGTCAAGCGGAACGAGAAGATCGGAAGGCCGAGTTGGAAGTGAGAAGAATAGAGGTGGAGACCAAACGAATGGAAATGGAACAAGAGGCCAAGAAACTGGAACAGGAGACCAAACGACTGGAAATGGAACAAGAGGCCAAGAAACTGGAACAGGAGACCAAGCGACTGGAAATGGACCAGGAGACCAAGAAACTGGAAATGGAACAGAATGCCAGGAGACAGGAAATGGAACATGAATACCGCTTGAAAGAGTTAGAACTCAAGACACAAACTAAGGGTGAAATAGAGGCAGCAGAAGGAAGTTCATCTTCACCTGGGGCAACCCACATGATTGGGCAGGGTTACCATGCCATGAAGTTTCCCTTGGCGGTCTTTGATGAAAGTAAAGAGAAGATATACCAGTTTTTGGATCGGTTCGAGGCTATGGCAGTCGCTATGGGACTGGATAGAACCAGATGGGCTCTTAAATTATCCCAGGCTTTACGTGGTTCAGGGTACGAGGTCTACACACGCCTACCACCAGGACAGGAAAATCAGTACGAGGAATTAAAAGCCGCTTTGATGAAACATTATGAAGTCACAGCACAAACGTATAGGAAGAAGTTTAGATCGTCTAGAAGAGAGCCGGGAGAAATATTCGCGGCCTACAGTCTGAGGCTGAAATCCTATCTCCAGAAATGGATGGACTTGGCAGAATTCAAGAGGGATTATGAGAGTCTCGAAGAGATGATGGTGGTCGACCAGATGCGAAAGCAAATGTCGAAACCTCTCAGAACCTTCTTGGGAGAACAAGGGGCGGAACGGATTGATGTTGTGAATAAGCTGGCGGAACGATTCGTAGAGGTACATGGGGAGGCTGCGGAACTCAGTATTCAAACCAAAGGTCAGGAGAAACAAGAGAAAAAGAAACCTAAGAACTGGGAAGGAGAAAAAGTGGAACCTTATATAAAGCACACAGAGGAGAGTTCCGAGAAGGTGAAGGAAGGAAACCAGAGCACCTCGAATTCTTCAGCGAAACGACAGTGGTCGGAGAAGTGGTGTTCATTCTGCAAAGTGCCATCTCATAACACGAAGGACTGCAGATCGAAACCTAAAAGTTCTTACTTCGCAGCATGCAAAGTGATTCCTACGACGGTGATCACAGACAAGGCTGAGATCGGCGAAGGAGAAAGGAACAAAAAAGACACACGGAAACCTAGGAAGGGAACATGGTGCACACTCTGCCAGTCGACAACACATAATACTGTGGACTGCAGATGCAAGGCAGAAGACGCCAATTGCATAACCAACCTCGAGGAATCAAAAGAGGAAGGCAAGGAAACGGTCAAGGAGATGGAAGACACTCCGGACCAAGAGAGGCCACCTGTGGTTGAACTGATTGAAGTAAATGGCCAACAGGTTGCTTGTCTCTACGATACAGGTTTGGATGGGGAAGCGGTGGTGGATGCCAGCTTGGTAAGCCCAGACCAACTTACAGGGGAGACCATAGAAATACAGCCGGCAATGAGGAGTGCTGTTACCATGACGCTGCCAATCGCCAAGGTGGAGATTAAATCCAGGTACGTCACGGGCATTATTCCAGCTGCTGTATTATCTGACTCCTTATTTCCCATGATCATTGGTACGAAATATGTCTTTTTGGGAATGCCCAAACAGCCAACCCACAAGGGAACAGTAGTCAGTGGATCTCACGGGAAGGAAAAAGAGGCGGAGACACTATGCGACAACTCAGGGATAGGAGAATTGCATACTGCCCAGAGGAAGGATACTACGTTGCGTCCTTGCTACAGGAAGCTGCAAAGAAGTGCTGAGCAACCAGAACGGGGACAGTACTTTCTGAAGAATCGACTACTCTATCGGAGAGCTGGGAGGGGAGATAACCTGCACGAGCAGTGGGTGGTTCCAGAGACCCACCGTCCTCACATTCTTCAGAGTGGACACATCATAGGCGAGAATCGACATATGGGTGTCAGAGAGACCTTGCAGAAAATTTCCGGCCATTATTGCTGGCCAGGAATGACCGGAGATGTACGCCGGTGGTTGAAGTCTTGTTCGGAGTGCCAGAACGTACCACCCAACAAGCGGACTAAGAGTAACATAGCTTTTAAAGTGGAAGACAAAGTGGAAGTGTGGAGTCCAGCAGAGACCAATATACTCCAAGTAGGATGCAAAGGACCTTATCCTGTGGAAAAGGTGGTGTCCAAAAACATCTACAAAATACGGATCGGGGAAGAGCAGAAAAATCTCCCTAGACATCTCATTAGGAAATATGAGGAGAGATCCGGGAGAAAAGCTTCGCACTTTATGGTGATGGCAGCCATTGGGACAAATGTTACCAGTCCAGACGAAGACCAGAGATCGCCAGTACAACATAGGAGAGCTTATGGGAAAGTACGTGAAAGGTCAGATTTACCCAACGACAGGAGGAGGGAAATCGCACGTCAGGGAAAGGACAAGAGGGAGACCTGCAATAGTAACCAAGTTCAAAAGGGGTGGGTAACGTCGGGTAAGGCGAGAAATACCCAGGACTCCAACCGAAGATTGGCTGACCAGATACAATATCGCCCAAGATGGTCCTGGAAGCAAAAGTCCAGGAGATTTGGGAAAGACGACTCGGTCCAACGAGGACGAGGGGGGACATCCTCAGAGGCAAAGCCGGGGGAAACCAAGAGGACATGGAAGCAGTGTTACAATCAGGATGGGACGATCCGTCTGTATTGTGAACCATCGCTTACGCCAGTGGAAAGGAGGTCGACTGAACGTACAGGAGCGATGAGCCAACACTAGTTTCGGTCATGAGTAGTATGGTAGGGTGCATATGAGGTCGCCTACTGGATGAGGTGTTGATCCATGTGAGGATCCAATCATATCATCAACACGTGATGTTAATAGCTACTTCAGAGAAGCTCAACGCACGGTGGATGTGGTGGACGTTGTTGTTGCAACAGGACTTCACAGTGGAATACATTCCTGGTAAGGAGAATGTAGGAGCGGATTTCTTATCTAGACATCCAACTCCAGAGGAAGAGGAATAAGTTGGAGGATCATAGGAATCAAAACTACAGGGATGAAGAGTCGACGCGGTCAACTCTCTTAAGAGGGGGCCTATGTCACAGAAAAAACTGCAGTTTAATGATTCCTTGATAACTTACATATTAACATACAAGGAAGGAGAAGGGTTAACAATTGTGTACTTCATTCTGCGAGGAGGAATAAAATTCACGAGCATTGACCTACGAATATAAAAATAGGATACAGGTACGCGCCGAGGGCAGTGACTCCCGCTAGTATCGGCCGACGGGAAAATGAACGGAGAATGCTTTGAAGTGCAAACGAGCGATGGACAGAGGACCAGCTCAACAGCGGAGAACGGAGCGCCCGGACGTATACGTGATTTCACTGAACTTTTGATGTTACGGGAACGACAAAGGCGATTGTTGAGGTATGGACATCAAACACTAACGAAGAACGGAAGGCCCAATATAAATAGTAGCAACTGGGATTGTTGGGTTAGTGTGTGCTACCTAAAGGGACGGCAAACTGGATTTATGTCTCCTGAAAATAGCAAAGAAATCATCCCGGGAAATGGGATAGAAGTGATTGTGTGCTAATAGATTTCAATGCTTGGAGTATCATTAATTCTAGATATATAAGGTTCTACTACACAGCCTGACCTATCAAAGAAGATCAACCAGTACATCTCTTGTACAGAGAAAGCAGTGTTGATAATACAGGAAAGACATTTTAATTTAATCAGGCACTTCACAGGTGCAGTGAAAGTATATCACTATAGCAAATGCAAAGTGGGTGACTTAACGAATGTCAAAAAAACAGGTTTTGGTGAACCTTAGAGAAGAAACTTTATTCAAGCATAGAAAATAGGATAAAACATTTTCATTTAGTACTCACCTAAACGAAACAGGGAAGAACCCTAGACCAGTGTACATATATTCAGAAAACGGTTAAATAACTGTGGACAGGTGTGAGGTGTTTTCACTGATGGATTATAACAACATAAAACTGAAAACTCTGTCTACGGAAAGGACTTACCGTGATCGCATTACTGTACGGTGTTACTGTGGTGAACAATTGTTTGTGTTTTCAAGAATTGGATTAAGTCAAGACCCAAGCTGAACGGATCATACCGGGTGAGAACGTTCTAATTCTGTGTTTGATATCTGATGTTTTGGCCTGTTGAATATGCCGGAGAAGATTACGGAGACTATCTATCAACATCTTATCTTGCATCCGCACTAGAAGAACATACCAACTACATAGACACTATCCATACATACACCAGACATAGTTTTTATTAATAAATCTTTTGTTTATTGTTGAAAGGAACTGTTGTCGGAGTATGTGTTGAAGGAATAACAGAGAGAGAGAGAGAGTGAAAGAAATAGATATATGGAAGGGAAGACAGAAGAGAGGAGTGTAGACAAAAGTCAGTCAATAATCCCAACAGATAATAAGTTTGAAGATGTGCTTGTTGATTCCAACTTCCTCTCAGGAAAACAAGTGACAGTATCGTATTCTCGAAAGTTGCAGTGAGCGCATCCACCTCCATTCTTAAGCTAGATGTTGTGGTATCATATGCCAGGCTCTCCTGCGCGAAACGTTGGCCATTAGATTTTGCTATGAACTCCCAGGCACTTCTACCTCTCGACACCGAACCATCTGTGTGGATAATCACATCATCTTAGTGAGCATTATCCTGAATTAGTTGCTGGATTTTCACTTCCGTGGCCCCTGGTCGCCACTCCCTGCACTCTCGGCTCAATGTGATTCTAACTCTGCACAAGTCTGGCTGCTCCGCTGGCACTCTGACCCACTTTTCTCCTCGTCTAATGTTCCCCAAGACGCACACCTGTCTGATCGTATCCTCCGCCTGAGCGCATATTCAGATTTGTTTGCCGTCTCACTAGGTCAGTATTCCATTCTCAAAATATGGCTGTCCACGAAAGTTTGTCCAAATAGTGCGGCTATTTCATGACGGCATGCAGGCAAGAGTACAGGAAAATGGTGAACTGTCTGAACCCTTTCCTGTAACCAATGGAGTGAAGCAAGGATGTGTCCTGGCACCAACACTGTTCAGCCTCATGTTTTCAGCCATGTTGATGAATGCCTTCGAGAACGACGACATTGGAATAGACATCAACTACCGTATGGATGGAAAGTTATTCAATCTCAGAAGGCTGAAAGCTAAAACCAAAATTGACAGCGGCACTGTCAGAGAGCTCCTGTTTGCTGATGATTGCGCTCTATACGCCAACTCAGAGGCGGACATGCAACATAATGTTTCAGCTTTCTCACATGCCTGTGCCAACTTTGGGCTCAATATCAACTTGGAGAAGACTGTAGTTATGTACCAGCCAGCTCCAGGGAATAATCACACTGTGCCGAATATCAAAGTGAATGATCATAGACTAAGTGTTGTGGACAAATTCACCTATCTTGGCAGCACTGTGTCACAAGCTGCCACAATCGATGACGAAGTGAACGCAAGAATCTCCAAGGCCAGTGCAGCCTTTGGCAGACTGTACAAGAATGTATGGGACAGAACTGGAATAAGCCTGCAAACAAAGCTAAAAGTCTACAAAGCAGTTGTATTATCCACACTGCTATATGCTTGTGAAACCTGGACTGTTTATCAGCGACACGCTAGGAAATTAAACCACTTCCACACAGTCTGCCTAAGGAAGCTACTGAAGATTAAATGGCAAGACAAGATTCCAGACACTGAAGTCCTAGAAAGAGCATCCATGCCCAGTATCCACACTCTACTGATGAAGAATCAGATTCGCTGGGCTGGTCACTTGACCCGCATGCCAGATCACAGGCTCCCTAAACGAATCTTCTACAGCGAACTGCGTTGTGGTAAACGCTCCCAAGGTGGCCAGAGGAAACGTTTTAAAGACACTCTGAAAATTTCACTGAATGCTTTTGGAATTCATCATGACACCTGGGAGGCTGCAGCCAGAGACCGAAATTCGTGGCGTGCATCATTGCGCAAAGGTGCAGTCATATGTGAGGCAACCAGGACTGCAAGAGCTGTGAAGAAAAGGCAGGACAGAAAAACCACTGCAGGAAATCCTCCTCCAGAGACGTCAAGCATTCTTTGCCCACATTGTCAAAGAACATTTCGAGCCAAAATAGGCCTTATCAGCCATCTTAGAACCCACGGCTCCACACCTTCAACCCCACTGGATGAAATGAATGGTCATCATCATTCTTGATGGACAAACAACATTACATTCTCAGCTGGCTCTGCTGGGTGACATCCTGGAGAAATTGCTCTGCTGTTTGATCACGCTGCCCGCATGAGGACAGTGTGGAGTCACTTAGACAAATCATATGCTTGTTCGGTCTCTCATGTTCCCGATTGAAGCCTTAAAACGATGATCTGGCCATGCCGGTCAAGAGAATGATGTTCGTTGCTGGCCTAGTTTCGTTCTTCTTTCGTGGTCTGGATAACTCTCTTTTTCTCACAATATAAAAGGCAATTCTCTTCATTTCTTAGCAAGTCCATCTGTCTTCTCATTTCCGCACACCACAATGGGACGGTACAGTAGAATCTGAATGTGAAATAGATTAGAATCTAAGGGATAAAACTACCAGCTGCGCTAAATCCTCGCAAAAGAAATGTTAATAGTGCTTGCCTCATCCTGCTGAAGGAGCATCATGTTGTCCTGACGAAGGAACCTGCTGGGGGATATGATGTCGCAGGGACATAGCAATTTGTAAGCCTGAATGCGCGGATACATAAGTTGACAGTCTCTCCAGTCTCTCGCAGGTGTCGGAGTCTTACGATAGCGTTGATGATATTATCATTATCAACGTGGTTCCAGACCAACTACGGTAACTCGCCCGCTGAAGAATAGGAGGAAATGCTATATTTAAGAAGTGTCAAACAATCTGTGCAATGAGCTTTAGCCGATTTAGTTCTTGTACACAACTTACGTTGCGAATTCCTTGGACTGCCAGAGTAACTAACAACGACTGCCTGAAACAGGCTAATGAAACTAGAACACTATATACAACAATAAGAAAGAGACAAACAGCTCTCTTTGGTCATGTGATGATAAGAGAAGCATTGGAGAACATCGTGACAACTGGAAAGATCGAGGGGAAGAGAGGCAGAGGCAGACCAAGAGAAATGATGCTGGATGGATTGAGACAGTAGCACGGAGGAATATCAGCAGCAGAGTTGATCCAGAAAACCAAAGACCGAGATCTGTGGAGAGCCATGAACGCCTACGCCAGCTGGCAGAGCACTTGATGATGATGACACAACTTATCATATTATAATCATGTACACAAGCGATTGGTACGCAATGTACCGTATTATAATCATGTCATTATACTTGCGGTTGGTACGCCATGTACTGTATTATAATCATGTCATTACACAAGCGATTGGTACGCCATGTACTGTATTATAATCATGTCATTATACGTGCGGTTGGTACGCCATGTACCGTATTATAATCATGTCATTATACTTGCGGTTGGTACGCCATGTACTGTATTATAATCATGTCATTACACAAGCGATTGGTACGCAATGTACTGTATTATAATCATGTCATTATACGTGCGGTTGGTACGCAATGTACTGTATTATAATCATGTCATTATACTTGCGGTTGGTACGCCATGTACTGTATTATAATCATGTCATTATACTTGCGGTTGGTACGCCATGTACTGTATTATAATCATGTCATTATACTTGCGGTTGGTACGCAATGTACCATATTATTATCTTGTCATTATACTTGCGATTGGTACGCAATGTACCGTATTATAACCATGTCATTACACTAGCGATCGGTACACAATGACCGTATTATAATGATACCATCATACTTGAGATTCGAATTTTACTATTAGCTGTCGAATATCTCCACAAGAATGGATTACAACGCTTCTTCATACCAAAGCAAAGACATGAAGACCGTTTACATTGGTCGAACGGAGAGACAGCTTAACAAACGGGTGTCAGAACACATACCTCAATGGGTCAACAAGATACAACACGCAGGAGATGCTAGCCGCGAGGAGCCGACACACCGGAAGCTCCCGGCGTCTTCAATCGGCAGGCACATTGTCGCCAGTGGCCATGTTGTGTCCAGAGACACTGCATTTCGCGTGTTGTTTAGAACACAAAATACTCGCTTGTTAAAATTTGCAGAAGCAATTATGATCTATCAACGCAAGCCAGAATTGTGTAAACAGAAAGACATGTTAGTCAGCTTAAAGTTACCGTGGTAGATAAGTGACATTACTGTGCGAAATTGTGTATATTTCAACTTGAAGGATTTATCTAGTTAATTTCACGTAAGTTGTGTGATTTCTGCAGTATGTACCTGACGAGATGCAGCGAAATATGCCAGGCAATAAATCGTGCAATCTATTGTTTGTGTCTTCGTTATTCAAATTCACTACGGGAAAACATTGTTTTGAACTGTTTAATATAATTGCTGGTGTTGTGTCACATTATCTTAATACTCGTTCATACGCAATGGCAAACCTTTTGTTTTTTGAATATCCTATTTACAGGACATTGCAGTCAACACCAGCATTTTTCAGCTGCTGTTGATGTTTTGGCAAGTTTTACATTCAGTAGTTTGCCTTTGCTTTCTGAACGACAGGCTCACATACCTTTCCGTAAGAAACCAACAAGACGCAATCCGCTGCCGAATCTCGCGCAGTTGTGTTGCTTACGTGAGTATACGGGATTACGAAAAGCGTCCTTAACCCCGTCGCCAGGAAGACCGGTTATGTCAAACTACAGAAAGTAAACTTGTTCAGGAATCATAAACAACCAAAAAATTCTGGGGTTGACTGCTACTTCCTGTAAAATAAATGCAACTAACGTGTTTTTTATCAAAGTAATTTAAATCTTATTAACTTCAGAATGACGTAAAAACATTCTAAAATATGAAGCACACAGATTACCAGATGTGACAAATAACAATTTTGAAACTGTATATGAGTGGCCTTTTAACATTTAATTTGTAGTTACGAAATCTTAGTTACCCCACCTACACAAAGTGGAGGTTGGAAAGTTTGGGTAACTTTAAGTGGCTTAGGCTGTGCTAGAAGTTAGTATATGTTTAAGTCAGTCCAAAAAAGGTTGGGAATAATCCGTTTGAGAGAATCAACATTAAAACTGAAGAAGAAGAAGAAGAAGAGGAGGAGGAGGAGGAGGAAGAAGAAGAAGAAGAAGAAGAAGAAGAAGAAGAAGAAGAAGAAGAAGAAGAAGAAGAAGAAGAAGAAGAAGAAGAAGAAGAAGAAGAAGAAGGAGAAGGAGAAGAAGAAGAAGAAGAAGAAGAAGAAGAAGAAGAAGAAGAAGAAGAAGAAGAAGAAGAAGAAGAAGAAGAAGAAGAAGAAGCTGCAGCAGCAAAGGTCTTGGAGGGGGAGGAATAAGAAGCATCCCCCTCCCCGATATGACTCCACCTTGCTGCGGTTGGGGGTGGGGGGGGGGACTTGCGTGTCCCAATGATCCCAAGGGCTAAGCCGACGGAAGCACAACTATGTGTCGGACAGGACTTGGGTTAGGGGCCAGACCAAGAGAGACACAATCTGCTGCTCTGCAGGTAGACTGAGGATAGCAGTCAAAAGTCCAAATCATTCGCACGAAGGCAGAAATTATTGGTCGGAACACATACTCTAAGGCTCTCAGCTGAGGGATATGGCTGAACGCCTCTAAACCATAAACCCCTGGCCGGCAGCACATGTAGCCTACCCCGTGAGCGGTTACTAAAGGTGGAAAAAGCGTCCCAGTCGCACGCAACGGTTACAATTAAAGTCTACATCTATGCTCATATACTGAGCCTAGAGAAAGGTGGAAGATGTCTCGTTTTACACGAAATGGAACGCTTGGCTAGCGAATCCATTACGTGGAAGCCCGAAGCGAAACTTTGCTGAGTGGATGTCGCCCGCAGTCTGTCCGACCCTGGTTTGTGCTTGAGCGATCAGTGGCAAACGAAATGCCCAATACAGGGAAGTGAGGATTTACGGAAGCCATGAGCAGGACGTGGCAATTCCTCGGGTGAGCCCAGTCTTAGAGCAATATGTGCCGGCTCTGCAATTATGGAAGCCTTCTTGGATAGCGGGGAATGCCCATGGTCTGCCCCTTGAAAGTTGACCGTGATGTCTCTGACCGTTTTACCCTGACCAGCTGAGATGTGGGCGACACCACAACAGTAAGAGTCTAACGTCCCTCGAAACCCGAGGAAGGCTAACCTCATTTTAAAAAATGCCCGCCGAAGTTGGATGTGGCTGTCTTAGTTAGTTAGTCTTTCCTCTTGAGCCTAAGTCGGCGCATAGGGCAGAAGTCACGGCTCTCCATGTCTGGCGGTTCGCTGCTACCTGTTGTAGATCTTGGATGTTCACTTGGCCATTGAATGAGCCTTCTCTAATGATGGTTCTGCGCAGGGTCTCTCTTGGTCTTCCCCGTTTTCTTTTCCCTACTGGTGACCATATGAGGACTTGGTAGTGGAGTCTTGTCTTGTCCATTCTGAGTACATGGCCGATGTAGTTCCAACGGCGTTTTCTTATAAAATTTGATACAATATCTTGCTTAGTCTCTTGTCTTATTTGCGCATTGGTTTTGAAATCTGTCCACTGGATGTTTAGAATTCTTCTAAGACATTTGTTCTCAAAATTGTGTAATTTTTTTATCTAAAGCTACCGTTGATTTCCAACTCTGACATCCATACGTTTCGGAAGGGTGGCAAATAAAAACTGGCACTACGCAATTACGTCCGAGTGAAATGTCGATCATGCCCGGAACAGCTCTGACTAACTAGTCTTCCGAATGTAACGGAACAGCTCTGACCAGCTAGTTTTCCGATTGTCCCTCGTGCTTGGAACAGCTCTGACTATCTTCGTGTCCGGAACAGCTTTGATTAGCTAGTTTTTCGAATGTCCGTTGTGCCCTGAACAGCTCTGACTATTTTATTTTTCGGGCACTGCGACTAAGCACATGTCCGAAACGAATGCTCGCTGAGTGGATACCATCTGCAGTTCGACCGTCCCTGGTGTGTGCGGGGAGGGTACGTAGCAAACGAAAGGCCCACTACACTTAAGCGAGGAATTAAAGCAGCCATGAGCAGGACGTGGCGATTCCCTCGGTGAGCCCAGAATCAGAGCGCTATGTGTTGGCTCTGCAACTATGGAAGCCTCCCTTGGATGGCGGATAATGCCCATGGACTGTCCCTGCTTTCCATTGAGGGCTGATCGTGAAGTATTCGACCGTTCTAGCTTGACCAGCTGGGATGTGGACGGCACCACAAAAGTGAGTCTCTCAGGAATGCTAATCTGGTCAAAAACATACGCAAAAGTCGGATGTGTTGGCCTAAGGGTCTAGGCCCAAGGGTGCATAACAATACACCGCAATCACATCTGAAAACACTACGGATGAACGCAGAAGAAGAAGAAGAAGAAGAAGAAGAAGAAGAAGAAGAAGAAGAAGAAGAAGAAGAAGAAGAAGAAGAAGAAGAAGAAGAAGAAGAAGAAGAAGAAGAAGAAGAGGAGGAGAAGAAGAAGAAGAAGAAGAAGAAGAAGAAGAAGAAGAAGAAGAAGAAGAAGAAGAAGAAGAAGAAGAAGAAGAAGAAGAAGAAGAAAAAATAAGAAGAAGAAGAGGAGGAGAAGCAGAAGAAAATGAAGAAGAAGAAGAAGAAGAAGAAGAAGAAGAAGAAGAAGAAGAAGAAGAAGAAGAAGAAGAAGAAGAAGAAGAAGAAGAAGAAGAAGAAGAAGAAGAAGAAGAAGAAGAAAACTGTTGAAATAACTTATTTCGGGCTGACAAGGCAAGTCAGCAGTAATTTTCCAACAGCCAAGCGAATAATCTGTAGCCGATGGAATGTTTGACTCATCTTTGCGAACTTCATTATTCCCACAGAAGACGTGGGCGAAAGGCTTGCCAATCTGACAAATAACTGTCATAACTAAACAGGCCGGAGCTATTCGTTAACAGTTGGCTGGATCACACAATATCGAAAAGAGTGGGAAGGAACCGCCACCACAAATAACACAGACATTGTTAAAGGTATTTCAAAATAAGACACTTTCGCGTGAGTGAGTAGTCAATGGACGAATGAAGGAACTTCATTTTCAAAGAGTTAAGAATTTGTCACCCAAGCGCGCGTAACACCCTGCCCTTCTTGTCTGTCTACTTACACACATCACATCATTCATTCAGTTTTTTAAGGGTTATCTTAAATAATGAGAAGAAGAAGGAGAAGATGATGAAGAAAAGGGAGGTGGCGAAAGAAGGAGAAGAAGGTGGAGGAGGAGGAATAATAATAAGAAGAAGGTGGAGAAAATAGAAGAAGAAGAAAAAGAAGAAGAAGAAGAAGAAGAAGAAGAAGAAGAAGAAGAAGAAGAAGAAGAAGAAGAAGAAGAAGAAGAATTTTAAGACGAAAAATATGTTAGTTACATGTGTTTTTACAGGATGTTGCAATCAACCACATCACTAAATAGCGATTTGTGATTTGTTGTCTATTTTTACGTTCAATAGTTTGCCATTGCTTTCTGAAAGTCCGACTTTCATACCATCAAAGTCAACATAAAGCGTTCTGGTTTAACAGTTCCTGCGGCTCATGTAGAATACTAGACCCGGTATGTCTCTGAAAATGCGTATTCTAACCCCTAAGCCACAGACGTCGACATTTGTATGGGGACATTTAGTCTGTATTCAAATATCTTGCGACTGTATGTATAGGGGTTGGTGGTATCCTTGATTCCCTCGTGCAGCTGAGTTGGGAGTACGCTAAACGTGCTTTGTATAAGCATATAGGTTTGGTGATATGTTTTATGATTAGACGTTGTCTATGTCTTGCATTATATTTAGATAACAACCAAAAGAAATCTGAAGAATTTTGAGAAATGACTGAGTGCATCAGTTTAATCTTGTTGGAAGGTAAGAGCTTACATAGTGGTAATAGCTGAAGACGTGGATATAGAAAACTGTCATTGTGTGTTTACTGTGAATTTCACCTACAGCCCGTTACTGGAGTGAGTTAAGTCGTTTAGTAATTTAATTAGGACAGCCATCCCAGCTTGTGGAGAAATAGTTACCACGTATCTGTGTGTGAGCAGCAGACTACCCTCTTTATATATGCGTAGAACATGATCATTCATCAAACACAGAGTATCATCAGACAAACTGCTCCACAGGAACATCCTCGTCCGGTAGGGTAAGTCCCGTGCACCAGTTGACTTCAGTCAGTCAGCATGAAATTGAGTACAAAGCATTAACATCACTTAAAACTGGGACATGGAATGTTCGCAAAAATTGGAGATGGCAAACTGGAAAATATTAAGCAAGAAATCAGAAGACTGAATGCCAATATCTTAGGAATGTGTGAGACAAGATGCAAAGGCGCGAGAATTGAAATATTTAAGAAAGATAAAATTATCCATTCTGGGGGAGAGATTTTAAAACATGGTTTAAAAGACAAGAGAATCGATTTCATTCCACCGGGTTTTAAACCATATGGCTCGGTTTCTTTCCACAGGGCGTACTGCCTGCCGAAAGCGTCACACACAGCATGAACTCCATAGCACCAGCGACGATCCCTAGGAGATTCCGAGAAAATTAACTCGTGAACTGAACGAAGTAACCCGGAATCGAACCCACAACCTTCGGAGAGAGAGAGAGAGAGAGAGAGAGAGAGAGAGAGAGAAAGAGAGAGAGAGAGAGAGAGAGAGAGAGACAAGCAGCATAACCACTTGGTCACGGAGCGTACATAGTGGAGAGAAACAACTAAGAATTGTCGCACTTATCAGACAGAATGTTACTGGTAAAGTTAACTGGCAGCCGTTGTCATGTCAACATCATTCAAGCATATGCTCCAACAGCAGAAAGCAGTAACGCGAGTATTAAAGTTAACTGTTAGTTGCATATCCTTTACAGGACGCCGCAGTCAACCCCAATATTTTTGGCTATTTATGACTTCCTGGCAAGTTTACGTCCAGTAGTCTGCCATTACAGTCAGAACGACTGGCACTCAAGCCACTGTATGAAATCCAGCGTAAGGCGGTCTGCT
This sequence comes from Cepaea hortensis, assembly GCA_963921405.1. Lineage (NCBI taxonomy): Eukaryota > Metazoa > Mollusca > Gastropoda > Stylommatophora > Helicidae > Cepaea > Cepaea hortensis. The sequence goes on along the minus strand of OY992889.1, from coordinate 88,270,992 downwards.
GCCAAATCGCCCGCGGATGTGTTCCGAATGTGGTAAGAGGGAGAACCAAAAGAGTCCGTATCCACTTCGCCACAGAACAGAAAAAACAATGTATATTGTCTTGCCTTCAAAATGCTCTAAAAGTCGCAAACTATAAAGCAGATTCATGCAGCTTCAGTGATCATGTATTAATTATATAGATAATAAACATCGACGATTGCTGGCATCTTGCAATCTTGACAAACAATAGTATGTTACATTGAGCTTTAAAAACAAAATAAATAAAGAATAATAGCATCTCTATAGCACAAAACCTAGGCTGAACTGTAGAGACCATGTGTTGCCCATGCAGCGTCATTCCTGATTTGGTTTGCCTAGTTTCTCCAGAGGAAAGATAACACAAATACATCTGGAACAAGACAAGCTGCAGAAGCTGCCGGATCAGCAGAGCAATGCTCTAACTGTCCGTCTGTCGGTGCTTCCGTGCTAGACCAGTTGCCGACCAAGGGCTTAGGGTCTGGTCTACCGTGCCATGCCATTTAATCTTTAGGTTGCATTTTCTCGTACCAGGGTAAGGCGTGTACCCTCCTAATTGCGCTCCTCTGCCCGATGCCGCTGACATAATGTGGGGTGTTTGGTTTGTTAAGCGCCACCCAACATTCGGCGCTAACAGAAAGCAGGTAGTACCGTCAACTGTCATATGGTAGCTCAGACCTGACTTGCAAATTGTACAGTTAAAGAAGGTTAAACATACACCAAGAAACATATTTGACCCATGGGCGCCGAAAAAGGAGGAGATAACAGATAAACTGAACATAGAAATAAATACCAAATTTAATACACTGTCTGGTATAGAAATTCAATTTCAAGATGTAAAATATGGAAGAACTCATTCAGACGCACTGCAGAAACAACTATCCTAACATTAAAGATGATGGCCGAATAAAATGAATGATTGAAGACATCTTAAAACCAATGGAAATAAGATGAAACGGCAAAAATAACCTCGCAAAAATTTAGAAATTCACAGGAAAATTAGAAAATTATGCAACGAAGCAATGAAGCACACCCTGAGGACAATTGCAGGTAAACTGAAAAATACAACAACACCAAATTAATGCACAACAGAATGAATGACCTTGATAACAAAAGCACACATGGATCAATGGGTTGCCTGAAAATCAAAGAGGGCAAAGTGATAATGGAGAAGGATAAGATTTTTAATACATGGTCAGATTATGTTACAAACCTTTACAATGATTCACACATGAACAATTTCATATTTCATATAATAATGCAAAACCATCAGTTCTGAAGATGAAGTTCAGGATGCTTTTAACCATATGAAAAAACGTCAACACCCGGGGTTCAGATGACATCACAACATAAATGTCTTAAACAAATACATGGCGTAGAAGAATATGAAATTGACCAGGTCATCAGGCTGCTGAAACACAAAATCTGATACTTGAGAAACACCTCATAACTTATGCAAATCTGTGTTCACTGCAGTCCCGGCGAAATAAGGAGGCTTAGAGAGTGATATGAGAGAGAGAGAGAGATAGAGAGAGAGGGAGAGAGAGAGAGAGAGAGATAGAGAGAGAGAGAGAGAGAGAGAGAGAGAGAGGGGGGGGAGAGGGAGGGAGAGAGGGGGGAATGGAGAAAGAGAAAAAGACAAAGGGAGAGGGAGAGAAAAACAAAGGCAGAGAGGGAGACACAGACAGATAGAGACAAAGATAGAGAGATACAAAGACAGAGAGACAAAGACATAGAGAGAGGCACACAGACAGAGAGACAAAGACTAAGAGAGAGACAAAGACTAAGAGAGAGACAAAGACAGAGACAAAGACAAACATAGAGAGACAATGACAGAGATAGAAAGACAAGGGCTAAGAGAGAGAGAGAGAGAGAGAGACAAAGATAGAGAGACAATGACAGAGATAGAAAGACAAGGGCTAATAGAGAGAGAGAGACAAAGAAAGAGAGACAGACTAAGAGAGAGAGAGAGAAATATAGAGAGACAAAGACAGAGAGAGAAAGACAAAGACTAAAAGAGAGACAATGACAGCGAGAGAGAGACAAAAACAAACAAGAGAGAGAGAGAGAGAGAGAGAGAGAGAGAGAGGGAGAGAGAGAGGGAAAGACACACACACACACACTATTCTTTGCCTTTTTTAATTGTGCACGCATTAACACATTATTTCTGTTTGTCGTTGTTTCTTTTCACGTTTAAACACCTTTATCTCACTCCGCCTTAATGTTCCTAGCACGTACGGTTTTGTTGGTGTTATTTCTTTCCAACATGTGGATTAGTTATCTGTGAGTGTGATAATTCAGCTTTCTTGCTAAGTACTCTTGTGATTGCTGGATGAAGAAACTTAACTCGAAACATTGGCTTAAATATGCGCGCGCCTTTCCTTTAGCAGAGCTTGCCATTTATATTTTACGTTCTTTCACATTTTAGCTAGTGTGAATTATGTCGCGTATTGTCTCCATTACCCCTAATAGTTCAACCTCATAACAAGTCAGTTGTATATACTTTACACGACGCCGCAGTTAACCCTAAAATTGTATGGCTGTTTGTGATTTCTTGACAAGTTTACGTTCAGTAGTTTGCCATTGATTTTTGAATGACCGGCATTCATACCTCAAGGCGGTCTGCTTCCAAATCGCCCGCAGCTGTGTTTCCAACGCAGAATGCAGGCTTACGAGTGCATTCGTAACCCCTTTGCCATAGAGCCGGCTCAATCTCATAAGAGAAGTTATAATTAAGGCCAACCCCAGCCTCAGATTAATAATCCTGTGACCAAATCCGCTACATGTCGGAAATTAATTTGAAAGAGATTGTTGTCCATAGGGAGGTACCCACATCAACAAGTGCTAGGATGTGTTTTAGGGCATGAAGCATCTGGTGTACAAATCTCTCTCCTCCTAGAGAGAGAGAGAGAGAGAGAGAGAGAGAGAGAGAGAGAGAGAGAGAGAGAGCGGGCGGGAGAAAGAGATAGAGAGAGAGAGAAGGAGAGAGAGTGTGAGAGAGAGAGAGAGAGAGCGGGCGGGCGGGAGAAAGAGATAGAGAGAGAGAAGGAGAGAGAGTGTGAGAGAGAGAGAGAGAGCGGGCGGGAGAAAGAGATAGAGAGAGAGTGTGAGAGAGAGAGAGAGAGAAAGAGAGGGGAGGGAGGGAGAGAGAGACAGAGAGAGAGAGAGAGAGAAAGAGAGAGAGAGAGAGAGGGGAGGGAGGGAGAGAGAGACAGAGAGAGAGAGAAAGAGAGAGAGAGAGAGGGGAGGGAGGGAGAGAGAGACAGAGAGAGAGAAAGAGAGAGAGAGAGAGAGCGGGCGGGAGAAAGAGATAGAGAGAGAGAAGGAGAGAGAGTGAGAGAGAGAGAGAGCGGGCGGGAGAAAGAGATAGAGAGAGAGAAGGAGAGAGAGTGTGAGAGAGAGAGAGAGAGAGAGAGAGAGCGGGCGGGAGAAAGAGATAGAGAGAGAGAAGGAGAGAGAGTGTGAGAGAGAGAGAGAGAGCGGGCGGGCGGGAGAAAGAGATAGAGAGAGAGAGAAGGAGAGAGAGTGTGAGAGAGAGAGAGAGAGAGAGAGAGCGGGCGGGAGAAAGAGATAGAGAGAGAGTGTGAGAGAGAGAGAGAGAAAGAGAGGGGAGGGAGGGAGAGAGAGACAGAGAGAGAGAGAAAGAGAGAGAGAGAGAGAGGGGAGGGAGGGAGAGAGAGACAGAGAGAGAGAGAAAGAGAGAGAGAGAGAGGGGAGGGAGGGAGAGAGAGAGAGAAAGAGAGAGAGAGAGAGAGAGCGGGCGGGAGAAAGAGATAGAGAGAGAGAAGGAGAGAGAGTGTGAGAGAGAGAGAGAGCGGGCGGGAGAAAGAGATAGAGAGAGAGAAGGAGAGAGAGTGAGAGAGAGAGAGAGAGAGAGAGCGGGCGGGAGAAAGAGATAGAGAGAGAGAAGGAGAGAGAGTGTGAGAGAGAGAGAGAAAGAGATAGAGAGAAGAGAGAGGAGAGAGAGAAGAGGCTTGGGAGCAGACACGTTTCCAGGTATGAGACAAAAACCGAACACCGCAAGGACAACGCAAACGACTGATCATGGCAGAAGAAAAACGCCCGGGGTCATGACCCGGGCGGGTCCTCCCCCAGAGAGTGTCATCATCATCACCATCATCATCATCATCATCTTCCACTTCTGCCGTCAAGCGGCGTGGGGAGGCATAATTTGCGTTCCAGCGCCCGGTGGGCGGCACTGGATATTGTCATTCCGTGTGGTTGTACAATGTCTCTGATGTCGTCAATCCATTTTCTTCTTGGACGTCCTCGTGGTCTCGTCGCAGATGATCTTTGATGTAAGGCCAGTGATGGTAGTTGCTGATGTTGCATTCTAACGACATGGTCAAACCACTTGATCTTCTGTCTTTCAATAAATGTGGCATAAGGTGTTGATCCCACAGTCTATCTGATAATATCATTTCTTACTCGGTCTCGGATTGTTAAGTTGGCAGCTCTCCTCAGGCATCTCATTTCGCAGGTGTTGACAGTGTCAAGGCGTAAAAAGGCCGAAACATTCGGGCAAGGAGGACTGCTTCTGACGATCAGAAACTACCTGTCGTGCTTGCTCATCGGCGGAGTTTTTATCACTCACAGTGTGAATTGTTTCGCAATCTTCTTCTTATAGCCCCCGTGTGACCTTGGTGATCATGTCTCTCCACAGCCTTATGTCTTGTGTACTACCGATAATTTCAAATACAGATGTTCCATACCATAATGTCAAACTGTCCAGCACCTTCTCTATGAATCTTCCACTGTCTCTCTTCCCCTCCAACCTCTCCCGTGTCGTATATCTACAACAAACTAACACTGTAAACACAAACTTACCTTCTTCTCTCATGTCCATCATTTGAACAGTTTCCTGTATCGTCAGCGCCCGCTCGTGCGAACCACAGATCATGTCCACAGGCGTATCGCTTTGGTGTAAGTGGAGTTCCCGCTCCTCGGGGCTAGGGTCTGACCCAGTGAACTGTCAAATGTAAGGGAGAAACAATTCTGCGTTAGTACTCTCTAATGTAGTTTTATAACTTTTAGTTTTAAATACCTTTTTTTTACCCTGTGCTACCACATGAGACAATGTGAAGACTTGTGCGGAAAGTGAAGGGTAAACACAAGTGGAGTCTTTTCACGTCCAAATCTCTCTCTCTCTCTCTCTCTCTCTCTCTCTCTCTCTATATATATATATATATATATATATATATATATATATATATATATATATATATATATATCTATCGACTTGTGCTTTGTGGTCAGATAGTATGAAACCTTAAATCTACTGACGAATTGATGGTTTAGTTTGAAGTCAGTTGATTGAGTCAGGGGAGAGCCAAAGAGTAGGAGGCAATCGATGCAGTGGACGCACCTCTGGTCACCAGTTCAAAATTAAATAAATAAATAAATAAATAAATAAATAAATCAAGACGCAGGAATTCGCTGGAAACGTCAAGATGACCATCTTTTGTGATATCAAGAGCCCTATATTGGTGCATGTGCAGGAAAGAGGTGACATGGCGACTAGTGCTCGTTATGGTGGCGTGCTAATTAACAAACTAAAGCCTGCGAGACGATCTAAATGTCAGTGACTTCTCTCAAAAGGAGTAGTATTATTGCTGCACGACAACGTCCGCCCTCATACAACGGTGGATACACTACGTGCTCTGACAGATGAAGTCTTGAAACATCCAGAATCCAGACTTGGCGTGATCGGACTTTCACTTGTTTAAACACTTGAAATGATATCTGCGGGGTCAGAGGTTTCCAGATGACAACGACGATAAGGAGGCGGGTCAAAATTTGTTAAAGGCCACACCCAAAAACATTTTCCTAGACGGCATCAACCAGCTAGTGGACAGGTGACGCAAGTGTGTTGCCAGGGAAGGGGGACAATGTTTAGAAACAAAAAAGAGAGAGAGAAAACGAAAAAACAAAACAAAAACCAAACACACACACACGCACGCACGCACGCGCGCGCGCGCACACACACACACACAATGTATGGGTCGTACTATTGTAAAAGAGTCATTTGAAAAAAAATATTCCTGTTTAATGACTCCTCTTTTGTGTGTGTGTGTGTGTGTGTGTTTGTGTGTGTGTGTGTGTGTGCAGGTAGGTAGGTAGTTATGTATGTGTGTGTATCTGTCTATCTAACTACCGTTCTGTCTGATGAATATTCCAGACAGTCTGAAACAAGAGACGACCATCCACGTCAAACACTCCACGTTACCAGTCGCCAAATGTTTTATAAAAAAAAAAAAAAACAACCTCAACACAAGGAGATACTATATAACTGATGGCTAGTCCATACCCTGACAATGGCATCGCAATATTTCTTCACTACTAAGTTAGCAGAACTGAGATAAAACGGCACTCAGCCATTTTATCTGCAAAGATGTACACCGAAACACGGAACTCTACGCTCGATACTCCTGTTAGTAGGTCAGCTTGGCCGAATGGATAAGATCGTTCATTCTTAAACATCCGGTGTGCTGATGCAGAGATAGCGGTTCAACCCCTACACTAAATTCTTGATGTCGCGTCTTTGACTTGGGGACGGAAATTACCAGTACTTCTGAGGTCGGAGTGGGTCCGCATGATAGTAAGGGACACTGGTAACAGGGAAAGCTAATCCACATGCAAAATTAATTCCAGTGCTACCAGAAGTACCGCATGTAGACTACACTTGAGCTCAAAGCGAGCGAGCGCAAAAAATAAATAAATAAATACTTCTGTAACGATCACAGGTATTCAACCCAATGCAATCGTTATTGAATATCTCTATTTCTGTAAATGTTGCTCCACGTTCAAACAGTATTACAGACTATGTATATTTCAGCTAAATATGATTCATCTATTCACTTCCTATGATATATAACTTTGAAGCATGCATCTGACGAGGTGCAGCGAAATATGTTAGGCAATAAATCTTGCAACATATTGCGTATGGCTTCTGTGATTTTGTTTGTCTTTCCTTTCGTGCCTAATTTGGCGCATAGGGCAGAAGTCGTGGCTCTCTGTGTTTGTGCGAAGCGTCAAAAATTTGGAGCCATAAATCTGATTCTGTAACAGCTGGGAGTTTTACGATGGCGGATTGTCAAGCCGCCGATCAACCGGTTTTAGTCAAGTTAGAAGAATACACGTCCCGCCATCTTGACATCTTGAAACTCTCTATGGGGTAATGATAGAAGAGAAATTAGCCTTATACGGGTATTCTAGGCAAGAGAGGCAGAGAAAGATGTTGTGGAAAGCTTAAACAGCTGGCTAACAAATTAATAATATAAGCAACAACAATTTCATAAAAATATAAGACAGTAGAGAGGATTAAAGAGTCATTGCTGATGGTTGCTCCAGGCCAGGCACATGAAGAAGAAGAGGCCAAGTTACAATTCTATTCGGTCAAGATGTGCATGTTAAGGTTGTGTTTGAGTTTAACAAGAGAACACAAATATTTTTCCAGGAATCATCATGCAAACGGTTAGGAGGAAAATACAAAACGAAATATAGGAAGATCATTGTTAGTTTGTATATATATATATATATATATATATATATATATATATATATATATATATATATATATATATATATATATATAAACAATAAGGGCTTAAAAGGCAAGAAGATCATTGCACCGGGTTTTACCCCATATGGCTAGGTCTCTTTCCACAGTGCGTCCTGCTGAAAGCTTCGCACAAAGCGCGAACCCCGTAGCTCCAGCGACGACCCCCTCCCCTCCATTCCCCCATGGAGGGGCATAAAAAGCAACGAGACAGTTCTTCAGGAACCAGATAAAAATCATAAATTGGTTAGTGATTTTAGACTCAGTCTGTCGCGATTTGTTCTCCCAATTTCTCCCACCACACGTGCCATCATCCCCAATTTATATATAGTTCGAAGGAACTTTATTTTAAAAGGTTTAAGAATTAGGCACGCAGGCCCGTCTAGCAATCTGCCTTTCTTATTTTTCTCTTTAATACATTATTTCATCCATACATCAATTATGCGACTAATTGATGACAACAATAACAACATATGCATTATAAAGACATGGGAAATGTGCAACAATGATTACTACATGACTCACTATAGTTTTTTGTTGTTGTTGTTGTTGCCTCAATATAAAATTCAATATCTCAGTAACCAACTGAGGGAAAATGATGAGATTTAGTATATAACCTTATCATTATGTCCACCCAACAAAATTTTTTTTTGTTCTGGAGATTTTACAGCAGATTTCAAAGTTTGATTATATGCGGTATATAAATTACGAATTAGAGATTACGTCCATCATTTTAACAGTATTACAGCTTCACCAAGACACGTCCCCGCATTTTTTAAAATTTTCACGTGATTTCCGTTTTGAAACAAACAGCGAGAAGATTCAGAGGTGTCTCCAAATGGGGGTTCTATCTATCTGTCTGTCTATCTGTCTGTCTATCTATCTATCTATCTATCTATCTATCTATCTATCTATCTATCTATCTATCTATCTATCTATCTATCTATCTATCTATCTATCTATCTATCTATATGTCTGTCTGTCTATCTATCTATCTATCTATCTAATCTACCCACCTACCTTCCTGCCTGCCTGCCGGCCGACCGACCGACTGACCGACCTACCGATATCTATCTATCTATCTATCTATCTATCTATCTATCTATCTATCTATTTATCTATCTAATCTGTCTGCCTGCCTGCCGGCCAACCCACCCACCACCCACCGAACGACCGACCGACCCACCCAGTCAGCCAGCCAGCCATCCACCCACCTTTCTGCCTACCTACCTACCTACCTTTCTGTCTGTCTGTCTGTCCGCGCTATTAAATATTGATAAAATAAAAGTTACTGGAAAAAAACGTCAGGACCATGTGTTGAAAGAGGAAGAGGACTATTGGAGAAAGGATGGATTGAATTTTATGCAACCGAGAGCAATCATCAACCTACTGGAATCGTCTGACACAGATTAAGGTCTGAGCAGATCGCAGACCTTAATCTACGTACATACTTACTGGGATATTTTGCTCCAACTATTCAGACGAATTGCAGGCTCTAAACATTACAGCATCAGCATCAGCTGAAGAAACAAGAATGAAATGAAAAATAAGGTAAGAAATATATTCCTTCTACTTTCCTGTTAATTTACAAATTATTTACCCCGTGCCTCTGTAAATTCTCTGTCTTTACTAATATTACACATTGCACCCCTCTCGGGATTCTCCGTGGTGAAGTAGTCAAGACGTCTGACTCGGGCTCCGAAGGTTGTATGTTTGATTCCGGGCCGCGTCCTTCATTTCACGAGTGCATTTTTTCGGAGACTCCCGAGGGTCGTCGCTAGAGCTACGGAGTTCGTGCTTTGTGCGACGCTTTCCGCGCTGCGGAAAGAAACTGAGCCATATGAGATAAAAACCCGGTGCAATGCAGCCGACCCTGTCGATTTTAAGCTAGTTCTTTCATTGCACCCACTCCCATACGAATCCGGATACCCCTTTGTGTGTCATCAGAATTTGCAGGTCTCCCATTACCGTAAAAATAACTTTGTTAGCAAGAAATCTTTAGTTGTTCAGCAAAACATCAAAGGAATGTTGCCGCTTTCAATGATTTAAGTTGAATATCCCATACAACTCATTCCCACATATTTCTCTATCCTTCACACTCCTCTCCCTCACAAACCAGTCTCTCGCAATACTCTCACCCTCACAATGCTCTCTCCCTCCTCTCTCCCTCACAAACCAGTCTCTCACAATAATCTCACCCTCACAATACTCTCTCCCTCCTCTCTCCCTCACACATTTCTTTTATTCAGCTCCCTCCAATACACCCCTCCCAGTATAACCGCCTCCACTATATAACTGTACCCAAGTTCTCAATGTCTGGTGTCCGCCAGCAGTACCCCCAGACACACACACACCAGGTCCCGACGTAATGATCACGTGCACTGCTAGCTCTGCCGAGTCTCATTAAGTGTGTACTTTCATTCCTAATCACCGCCACCCTACAAACCCAGACAAGCTTCTCAATCAAATTCCAGGTCACCTTTGACCTTTGAACTACTTAAAACAGCCGTGAACTCCGACCCTTTGAGGCTGTTACATGTGAGAACCTGGTGGGCACAATGTCTTTGGTTGTCAGATGTCTACAGCATGACTCCATGGTTGTCAGATGTCTACAGCATTACTCCATGGTTGTCAGATGTCTACTGTATTACTCCATGGTTGTCAGATGTCTACAGCATGACTCCATGGTTGTCAGATGTCTACAGCATGACTCCGTGGTTGTCAGATGTCTACTGTATTACTCCGTGGTTGTGTATAGCATTACTCCCGTACAGCAGTGGCCGTTGGTTCGCGTGCAGCGGAAGATAAACTCAAAGGTCTTCGTGATCTGCAGCATCATGTCAATGGCAGTTGCTTTTAGTTAGATTCAGTATGGCTTCTGTTTGTGAACAGGCATTCTAGCGTTTGTTTAATAGCATTATCCCATCTTACTCTTCTTACCTTCATTCTTCTCTCTCTCTCTCTCTCTCTCTCTCTCTCTCTCTCTCTCTCTCTCTCTCTCTCTCTCTTCTCTCTCTCTCTTTCTCTCTCTCTCTCTCTTTTCTCTTTCACTGACGCCTGTCTCCCTAGCACTTATTTTTCCCTCACTTTTCTCTCTCCCTCATACTTCTGTCTCGTTCACACTTTTCTCTTCCTCGCACTTCTCTCTCTTTCGACACTTCTCTCTCCTTCGCACTTCTCTCTTCTTCACACTTATCTCTTTCACACTTCTCTCTCCCTCGCACTTCTACCTCCTTCGCACTTCTCTCTTTTTCACACTTCTATCTCTCTCACACTTCTCTCTCCTTCACATTTATCTTTTTCATACTTCTATCTCTCTCACACTTCTCTCTCCTTCACACTTATCTCTTCTTCACACTTCTATCTCTCTCACACTTCTCTCTCCTTCACACTTATCTCTTCTTCACACTTATCTTTTTCACACTTCTATCTCTCTCACACTTCTCTCTTCTTCACACTTATCTTTTTCATACTTCTATCTCTCTCACACTTCTCTCTCTTTTTCATACTTCTATCTCTCTCACACTTCTCTCTCCTTCACACTTATCTCTCCTTCACACTTCTCTCTCCTTCACACTTATCTCTTCTTCACACTTATCTCTTCTTCACACTTATCTCTTTCACACTTCTATCTCTCTCACACTTCTCTCTCCTTCACACTTATCTCTTCTTCACACTTCTCTCTCCTTCACACATATTTCTTTCACATTTCTGTCTCCCTCACATTTCTCTCAACCTTCACACTTCTCTCTTCTTCTAACTTTTCCCCCTCACGCTTTTCTCTCGGTCACACGTATCTCTATCACACTTCTGCCTCCCTCACACTTCTGTCTCTCTCACAATTGTCTGTCCATCACACTTCTCTCTCCTTCACGCTTCTCTCTTCTTCCAACTTCCGTTCCTCACACGTCTCTCTCCTTTACACTTGTTTCTTTCACACGTCTGTCTCCCTCACACTTCTCTCTCCCTCACATTTTTCTCTCCCTCACACTCCTGTCGCCTCACACGTCTGCCACCCTTACACCTCTTCACCCAGACACTACTGTTTCCTTCACATCTTCTCCCGCAAATTCCTCTCTCCCTCATTCCTCTCGCCCTCATCCTCATACCCCCTGCCTCTCTTCCAAACCCCTCTCTCCATAACAAACCTCTTTCCTTCACCCTCTCTCCATGACACTCCTCTCTTTCTCACAGCGGTCTCTCACTCACGCTGCTCTCACCCTCACACTCCCTCCCTCACACTTCTCCCAGTGTATTCGCCTCCACAATATTTAGTTTAAGGGTGGCTTCAGTTTCGAGTAGGCATTCAAGCGTTTATTTAAATACACTGGGCGTCTCCGTGACGAGGAGTTAGTGGCCTGCCTCTCGTTCTAAAAGTTGTTGAATTTGATTCCAGAACTATATGGTTCGGTTCACGAGTGGAAATGGCTTGGAGGATCCCGACGGTCGTCAGCGGAGCTACGGAGTTTGTGCTTTGTGTGGTGCTTTCGGCAGGACAATCCGCGAAAAGGGACCGATCTATATGGGATCAAACCTGGTGCAATGAAGTCGTTCCTTACTTTTTAAACCCATTCTTGAAAATGCATTTCTTTGGAACGTATCAACTTTATAAAGAGTGCTTAATTATGGTCGATGTCATAGTGATCTAGTGGACTGATCAAAATTAGCAATGGAAAAGTGTCCACCGACGTTAAAGATCAAATCAGCAGATGGGTTGAATAATAGTTCCTTGTGTTGCTGTAAATTGATGTGGAGTGTCTGTGTGCTGTTACTGCTTCTGCCTCTCCTGATAGACTATCTAAATATGGTCTTCTATCCATGTTTTATCGGGGCCACTAAAGAATGTAAAGTGGGTCGGGTCCTCTGCTTTCTCTTAGCTGACTTATACTCCTGTCTTCCTCACACCTTCTTCCTCAGTTTCATTTTCGTTCTTACTCTCTCTCTCTCTCTCTCTCTCTCTCTTTGTCTCTCTCTCTCGCTCTCTCGCTCTTTCTCTCTTTCTCTCTCTCTCTCTCTTAAGTTCGTTCGTTCGTTCATTCTTCTTCTTTGTGTCTCCTTCAAACTCTTTCCTTCATACTCCTCTCACCCGCACACTTTTTTCTCCCTCACTCACCTCATTCATTCACACTCCTTTCTGCTTTATCATCCTCTCCTTTTTCCTTCACATATTCTCCCTCATTCCTCTCTCTAACTCATACCCCTCCTATATTTCTTTTCTTCATACCCCCTCTCACACTCCTCTCTCCCTTACAGTCCTCTACTCTTTCATTCTCACTATCTCCCTCTGATTCCTCTCCTTTTCTCCCCATTCTCTTCCTGTCACTTTTCTTTTCTTCGGTTTTCTCACTCATATACCTCTTTTCTTTCCTTCACATTCTCTCCCTTACTCTACTTTCACACTCCTCTTTGTCTCACACTTCTCTCTCTCTCTCTCTCTCTCTCTCTCTCTCTCTCTCTCTCTCTCTCTCTCATAATCCTCTCTCCCTGACACTCCTCTCAGTATGTCCGCCTCCCGCGATAAAGCCGGTTTCAGTTGTCTACAGCATTACCTGACTACAGCAGTGGCTGTTGGCGTGCAACGGAAGATCTACTTACATCTTCGTGCTTGGTCGCTTCCTTTCTGTGGCAGTTGCTTTTAGTTTGTTACAGAATGATTTATTCTCAAGAGTGGGCATCTAAACGTATATTTACAAACATTATTTCCCTAAAACTCTAAATCTCCTCTCACCTTCACACTTATACCTCCCTCACACTTCTCTCTCCCGACTAATCCTCTTACTTCACATTTCTTTCTCACACAAACTTTTCTCTCCCTCACACACTCTCAGTCCTTTTAGGTAGTTTCAGGATGTTTTCTCTTTAAGATAGGCATCTTGTTGTTTATTTTAATACATGGAAATGTTTAGCCCCAAAGATGCAACCCACCATGAACTCGCCTAAAGATAAGGAAATAAAAATAACTCAGCCAGACATGAACATACGTCAAGATCTGAATATTGAAGAAGGTTGGCTACTAAAGACGATAAAACAAAGAAAATTGAAATATTTTGGTCACTTGAAACGTCACGAAAGTTTGGAGAGAACAATAATGGAGGGGTATATGCCTGGTAAGAGAGGAAGAGGAAGGCCAAAGAGAAGATGGGTGCAGGATGTGGCGGATGATCTCCAGATGGGTGTATAGGACGAGGGACATCTTGCTTATGATCGAGAGGTTTTCCGGAAGGTTGTTATGGAACGAGGTTCTGCAAAGGACATGCTACTGAATGAATAAATTATTGTTTTAAAGAACAAACTAATTACTATATTTTACTGGACCATTATTGTTTTAAAGAACAAATTAATTACTCATTTGTACTGTCACTTGTTTTCCCGAGAGGAAGTTGGAATCAACAAGCACATCTTCAAACTTATTATCTGTTGGGATTATTGACTGACTTTGGTCTACACTCCTCTCTTCGGTCTTCCCTTCCATATATCTATTTCTTTCACTCTCTCTGTTATTCCCTCAACACATACTCCGACAACAGTTCCTTTCAACGATAAACAAAAGATTTATTAATTAAAAAAAACTATGTCTGGTGTATGTATGGACTTTGTAAGCGTAGTTGGTAGTGTATTCTATTGTTGGTGCCAGAATGAACTCTGAATGTCTATCAGCGGTGTTGCTTCTCGCCCATTCATTCTTCAAGATCACAGGACAACACATCAAACAGGACAGAGCTCACCCTGGATGATCCGGATGCTTGAGTCTGATGATAAATCCGTTATTGAATGAAACAAAACTGTTCACCACTGATTCACTGTACCATAATAAAAGTCCCGTAAGTTTATGACTGCGCCCGAGTCTGTTTCATGACGGTAAGTATCCAACATCGAAAAACACCACATCGTCACAGTTCTTCCTATTGTCTTTTATTACTAGCAATGTTTTTACTTGTCTATTCTTTCTTCCCTATGCATACAAGACGTATGTAGTTGTAAGTCTCCCTGCTTGAAACAGGTTAACATCTTTTCCTTTTAAGTGTTTTAGTGGTATATTCGTTTGAGCATACAGTGTTCTGTATTTGGCTTTACTTTATCCCTTCTTCCTCTTAAAACATGTCTATGTTCTTTTTGGTTCTAAGTAAGTACATTATTTACTCCAGTGTAGTACTCTTCATCTCTTCTCTGATTTCACTAGGAGATTGGAACCTGTGGAGAAGTATAACAGATCCAGTGATAAGCGTCCGCCCCTTACTACTACCTATGCAAGTGTCCTTCTCCAGCCATAATGACAAGGCTTCCGAAGTAAACACCCGCATAAGACATATGAATTCACCAAAGTCTAAACTATCCACTAATAGAAAGCAATGGTAAATGCTATTCACACACATCTATATTCCTATGCTAAAACTATACTCTAATATATTAATACCTTATAATTATCCTTGTCTGAATTGGGGGTACTAATGCACAATAGATACACAAACGTTCTTCCGAACGCCGCACCACCCTTTTCATACTCCCTTGTCTCATGGAAATCAAGAATCACACTAACTTCCACAAAGAAGTTGCCACTCTTTATAGGTCATTTTTGCCGCATAGTCCTTGACCTTGCTTGACACCTCAAGTCAATACTTCATTATCACCGTTAGCGGAAAATTACTGATCTGAAACTTTTCCGTTATTTTATAACCCTCATTGGTTTGTTCCTTCCCTCTGAGTCCTCTAGACCGCAATATCTGTGGAAATTTTCCTCAGTAACCCATCTCTCCCCCTCCTTATCAGCCCCAACTCTCTCTCCACACATACCTGACACTGTCTGGGGTTTTCAATCCTGTCTTTATCACCTGACCGCGATCCTGTCCAATAGTGCTGTCTGCCTTTGTCGCAAACCTATTTGTCCACGCGCCAGGTTACCTTGTCCTATAAACACATGCGCCTGGTCACTCAACCCGACATTTCGTGATGTTTTTGACCAGTGAATTAACCTCGTCATCCTACACTCTCGTTGACCTGTGCCGCTGTTATTTCTACGTTAACACTTCAACCCGTTAACATTAGGGTCATTGACTCCGGTCACACCGTTGTTGGTTATCCTTACTGTTTTGTTTGTTAACCCTTCTCCTACCTGGTTAGTCGGTGTATAAAGTCGTCTATCTGGGAATCATTAACTCTCAGTATTCCACGACATGTACCACACCATTTTTTTTAAACATAACTGAAGCTTGCATTTGTTTTTACCAGTGCCGAAATCAGTACGAAAAGGTACAATTCTGAGAAAAATCCCAGTCATTTCTTCACATCAACAAAGATTCTAAAGGAAAAAAAAAACATTGGAAGTGAAACCTTTTGTTTTTAATACATAATCTTCAAGTAATGGCTTATTGCATCACGAAACTTTGACGTGTCGTTGTATCCGCAATTCTTGCAGATGACAAAATATTGGGCCATAAAGACAGCAAGCACACATAGAAAACAAGCTGACGCATGAGGGGTCATCATCAACACTCTAGTGCACAGACGGTCCCGCGGAGAAAACCCCGACCCTTCCCCCGAAGAATGGGCTGGCTTTTCATCTCCACGAAAACGCGGGGTTGTGGGTCTCATCATATACAACAGTGTTGCAACCACCACCCATCCCAGCATCAAAATCAATTGACAATCACCAGTTGTTTTAAAGCATAAATTATTACTAACTGTGGCTCCCGACAACACTATAACCAATTAGCTCTAAAGTTCATTGCCCGTTGAAAATAAAATACGGTTAGAAATTAGTCTGCCAAATAACAACTCCAGGACAACAACTTGTAATTGCTTGTTTTTTTGCTGAAATATTTAGCAGACTCTGATTTTTCAACAAATACAGAGTGAATTATATTCAGGCTGGACAAGCAGTGGAGGTTTTTCATCTAATATTATCTAGAAATGTCAAGGTTTATAATCATGTTTATGAAATTATGGCACGAATGTCGGGGTCGAGATTCTACAGATCAAGTGTTAAGTACGTGGTGAGAGAGAGAGAGAGACAGAGATAGAGAGAAAGAGAGAGAGAGAGGGAAAGAGAGAGAGAAGAGAGAGAGAGAGAGAGAGAATGGACAAAGGCAAACAGAAAGATATACATATATAAAAAGAAAGAAAGAGAGAGAGAGAGAGAGAGAGAGAGAGAGAGAGAGGAAGCGCGAGACAGAGAGAGAGAGCGAGAGATAGTTAGTTAGTTAATCGACAGATCATCCTCATTGCACATCGAACCATTCAGAGAGGGAGAGAGAGAGAGAGAGAGAGAGAGAGACAGACAGACAGAGAGAGACAGAGAGGGGGGAGAGACAGAAAGGACGAAGAAAAACAAGGGGGGGGGGAGAAAAGATGAGAGCGTTGGAAGATAGAGACATATATATATATATATATATATATATATATATATATATATATATATATATATATATATATATATATATATATATAGAGAGAGAGAGAGAGAGAGAGTAACGCTTATTCTGTGAGGTAAATATATTCGAGGTATCTTCTTATTCTTCTTCTGCGTTCATCCGGATTTTTTTTTTCCGGATGTGACTGCGTTGTGCCTGTTTACAGCAGAGCTGCGTTCTTGCGCCGTTAGGCCGACACATCCGACTTCATTTGTTGACCGGGTTAACCTTCCCGCGTATTCGAGGTATGATCGACATTCATACATATCAGCAATAGACACAGGACACGTGACCTTGTGACACAAATTGCCTAAGACTGTTATCAGGGAAGCGTTCTTCACAGAACCAACAACTAGATGATGATTGTCTTTCTACCCTTTAACCTCTTAGAATGTACAAATTCCGCACCCTCCAAACTTTTACTTTCCCTTGCTGCGTATCTCAAGTCTCCCACACATTGGTAATCTCTGGTCTATTTCTCTCCTGCCTCTGAATTTATGTCTTAATCATCTCATGTTCCTCTTTTACCTTGCGGTGTCGAGGTGAAGTATAAACAGCGGGAGAGTGCCCGCTTTTGGGCTTCACGTATCGATATTCCCATGGACTATTATTCCCTGCGTCCATCGTTTACGTGGTCGGCCTCTTAATCTGTTTCCATCTGGTCTGTACTTCATTGCTTGTTGTGGTATGCTGTTAGTTGGTAACCTACTTGCATGGCCAAACCATTTAACTTGCTGCCTTCTAATAAAATCTAGTGCAGCTATAACCCCCACTTTAGTACTGATTTCTTCATTTCTGATCTTATCTCTTCTTGATACTGTCAGAGTCTTAAACTTGGCTCGCTTTCCTAACAAGTGTGAGACAGTACAAATACAACGTGATTTGACGTAAGACTCAACGATACACCATTCAATGGATTTATTAACATATCAAATACAGAATGATGATCACAACAATATATAATGGATACTTTACAACTTACATCCACAATACAGTTCACAAGTCTGACTCGCAAGGTGTCCAGACACTCGCCTTTCAATACAGAAACCATACAACGCCTTTCTCTCAATCACACGTCCGTCCTGTACCGTGTCCCCAGAGCTGTCTGGACCTGGTTCGCAACTTGCCTCCTGCCTGACGTGGCGTCACGTGGCAGGCGTGCGTCTTGCGTTGGCGGCCTGACCGCTGGTCAGCCAGCGATCTCGCAGGCCGGTAACTCCTATTCGCCTGGCGGCGCAACGAAGTTGTTGCATCCCTTACTGGGAGCTAAGTCGCCTGGCGGTCGTAACGATGTCCCTGCATCGCTGTCCCCTGTTAGACTCTGACACGCTCCCCCGGTAAAATCCATGAAAGATGTCGTCTTTCATGTATAATGTCTGTACCTGTTGGGTTAATAGTATACCCTTGTCAGAGTCTACCTTTCTATTGTTATACACAACGTTATCAAAAATACACACATGGCATAGAAATATATAAGAACTGGGAGTTGGGTACAAAGACATGTGGTGCTTCATGTTTAACACATATCAGGCTTCACCCTCTCGATGGCTGGTTACCTCAATTGTATTATCACCCAGTCAAATCAGTAGTACCAGCTTCACGCATCTACCTCGCAGCAATTTGAAAAAAAAAGAATAATATGGTTCTTGGAACAAAAACCATCTAGCCAGACTGAAATACGGCTTTATATAAGTCGTATAAAACACTCCAACCCTGTCCCTACTTGGCCAGGAGTTCTTGTGTTGGCATACAATGTTGGCAACCCTCTGCCATGCCCAGTAGATGCCTGCCTGTGGTGTCAACACTTTAACAACAACATGTTATATTACACACAACACATTAGCATATACATTTCAAATTATGGCCCTTTGTGTGAAAATGTAATAACAATAAATGAAAGGGAAGTAATTTTAACATTAGTGACACACAATAATTTACAATAACTATTTAATTTCTTAGTGTCATTGCTTGACGTTTCTTCATATTAACGAGAAAAAAGTCGGTAATATGAATACGTTAATCAAGATATGATTCTAAGATTACATTAGAGAAATAAATAAACACACAATTCGTGTATTCAATTTTATAGAATCCTAAACATTTTAGAATCGTCAAAACTTTTTGTTCTTTTATATGTTGTCTGCTATTTTTGTTCTAAATTTCTAATTAATCCGGAAGTACACACGAACACTAAAATCAGCTGATGGTAAAGCTTGTAGAACACACCTGTTCCGGTTTGATGTAGTTTAAGGAAGGTACAATGTTCTCAAAGTTCGTGTTAGATGTTGCTACACAATCTTCTGGATTACGATCAAATGTTCATGTGTTAGATGTTTCAGTCGAACATTAAAGATTTCGGTTCACTGCAGAGGTGTAGAAAAGTCGTCACTGTTCAGTTTTTACTTTCACACTCGTAATTAAAATGTTCCTGGAAAATTCCACACGAAGTTGTCACTGTGAAGTTGGGTAATTCGCTTCAGGTAAGTGCGAATGTGACACTGTTCTTGTACGTATTATCTACAATTAATATAGTTCGCTTTCTACCACATACTGCACATTTATACATGACAATCACTACATGAACTAGTAAAATAAGAATACTATATATAACGGGAGTAATCCCTATCACAATATTGTAGACATTACACAGCTTTTTGTGAATGAAAAACCACTATTCACTGCTAAATGGCTGTGTCGGTCTGAGTGTATTTCTACATACTGCACTCAGACATTGGTGCTCACTGGGTCGGTCGGGCCACGTGACAAAAGATCGGCAATTGAATTGGTTTTGCCTGGGATGTGTCGAACCTCAAAGTTATAATCTTGGAGTTTCAAAGACCAACGCGCTACCATATGGTTCGACGGCACTCCTGAATTCATCCATCGTAAGGGGCTGCTGTCCGATTCTACGATGAAATGGCGTCCTAGAAGAAATCTAGACAATTTTGTAATACCTACTACTAAAGCTAGGGCTTCCAATTGAGGAATGGACCATGCCCGCTCTCGGGCCTTCAGCTTCCTGGATACAAAATAAACGGGGTGGAGAATGTTGTTATACTCCTGCAACAGGACTGCTCCAATCGCCACGGAGCTAGCATCTGTGCGTAATCTGAAAGGTAAACGGATATCGGGCAATTTAAGGATAAGATTGCGTTCATTCTTATCAGAAAAACATGATAGAACTTTATGAAATGCAATTTTTAGGCATTGATCGTGTACAATTTTCTCTGGTTTATCTTTTGTTAGTAGATTAGTAAATACCTCGGTCAGTTCAGAAAAATCAGGAATAAACTGCCGGTAGTAATTTATTAAGCCCAACAAACTTCTGACTTGTTTTTTAGTAGTCGGAAGTGAGAGTTTTAGTATCTTGGACACAATTTTATCGTCTGTCGTGCCAAAGCCATTGGATATTTTGTAACCAAAGAATGTTATTTCCTGGTAGGCTATGTCTACTTTTGCAGGCTTCACTGTCAGTCCGTGCTGTCTGATCCGTTCAAATGTCTGGTCTAAAATCTTAATGTGCTCAGTCATTGTCTCTGTGTGAATACATATGTCGTCGATATAGCAGATTATGTTAGGAATGTCTACTAGAAGTAGTCGTGTCATCCGTACAAATGTGGCTGGGGCGTTAACAAGCCCAAATGGAAGTTTGCACCATTCGTACAGACCCCAAGGTGTGGCAAATGCTGTCAGATGTCTGCTCTGTTCGTCTAAAGCAATCTGCCAATAACCTTTCGTCATGTCTACCGTCGTAAAGAACCTAGCGTCTGTCAGTTCTGTCAAAAGATCGTCAGTGTTTGCCATTGGCTCAAGATCTAGAACAGTTATTTTATTCAGTTTTCGGTAGTCGATGCAAAGTCTTATTGTATTGTCCTTTTTACGTACTATGACCATGGGAGATGAGTAGTCTGATTGGGATCGTCTTATGATGTTATTTTTCTCTAAGTTGATGATTTCTAGATGTAACTGCTCTTTGTAATGTAATGGGATGGTGTATGGTCTGCATCTAATGGGTGTGTTTGATGTGAGTGTGATGTGATGCTGTACTAATTCTGTTTGTCCTGGGTTGTTGGAAAAGATGGTGTTGTACTGTTGTATAAGTTGTTTGCACCTGTCTGTCTCTGCTTGAGTTAACTTTGGGTTGATTTTGATCTCCTTCAAGCAGTCTGTCGTGTCTAATGCAGGTGTTGGAATTTCGTCACTAGCATCGTCGTCTTCGTGATCTATTATCACTGTACAAGCTGTCGTATCGTCCTGTTCGTTGTCTCTGTTGTGGTATGGTCTTAGCATATTTATGTGAAATATTTTGTGTTTGTCTTTTATAAGGATTTCGTAGTCTACAGGTGAAATCTGTCTCGTCACTTTAAAAGGTCCCTGCCAAGAATCAGTCAGTAGGTGTCTGTCACTAGGTAGTAGCAGAAGAATGTCCTGTCCAGGTGTCAATGTTATTGTCCGGTTACCTTTGTCAGCATACTGTCTATAAGTAGCACCAGATAGTTTTAGTGCATTCTTTGCAATAACACAAGATTTTATGATTCTTTCACGCAATGATGTAACATATAAGTATGATGATATGGGTTTAAGTATTGGTGTAGAGTTAGTTAACATTTGGTGGTAAATGGTCAATGGGCCACGTGGTTTGGCACCATAGATGAGTTCAAAAGGAGAGAAACCGGTGCTAGCATGTGGTACCTCGCGATAAGCAAAAAGAATAGCTGGTAGATATACATCCCAGTTGTTGGGGTGTTCTTGCGTTACTTTTGCAAGCATGTGCTTGAGATCCCCGTTAAACTTCTCTATTACTCCGCTACTGTGAGGATGGTAGGGTGAATTGAAACACTGCTTCACTCCCAACATTTTGGTGAAAGCTTGGGTGGATGCGGCAATAAACTGAGTGCCCCTATCAGATTGGATAGTATCTGGAAAACCTATCCTAGAAAAACTGTGGAAGAACACTTCCATTATGTCATTGGCAGTTATGTTCTTTAACGGAATAGCTTCTGGCCAGCGACTACATGTATCAATAACAGTTAGAATAAATTTATTCCCTCTAGTTGTTGTATGACTAAGAGGGCCCACTATGTCAACCGATAACTTTTCAAAAGGTCGACTGGCTAAGTCGGTAACTTGTAACTTTGCCTGTGGGTGTTTACCTTTTTTAACCAGTTTCTGGCAGGTGTCACAACTTCTGCAATATTCTTTAATGTCATTGCAAAATTTTGGCCAGTGAAATTGTGTCAATAACCTTGATCTGGTCTTAACGTATGCCATATGTCCTGCAAGAGGTATATCGTGTGCAAGATGTAAGGCTTGCTTGCGATAACTAGTTGGCAAAACAGTTTGCTCTGTGGTATTGTCACCTCTGGTGTAGTACCTGGTGAGTATATCATTTTTCATAGCAAAATGCCATTTTGCATTCTTGGTTACTTTTGGCTTTCGGCCGATCAGGTCAAAGTATTTTGACAATGAAGGATCAGCTTTTTGGGCTGTTATAAATGCTTCCTTCATGGTGTTAGTAGGTAGTGAAACTGGGCTGAGCAATTGTATCGCCTCAGTTTGATTTATTTCATCTTGCACTCTAGCAGTAGCTCTCGTTACTGCGTTCACACACTCAATGATGTTAGATGATGATGGAACAACAGTTTCAATGATGTCATGAGAACTTAGTGCTACATTAGCTACTTTACAATCAATAGGTGGTGTGACATTTTCAATGATGACATTTGATGGTGATGTTATGGTATCATCAATACATACAGATGTTATGTCATGAGGTTTATCATTTACCTCAGGTAAATTACCAATAATTATATCACAAACTGGACTGGTTAGTGCAGCGCACTTTACTTTCCCAGTGAGGAAAGGTGTTTCAATATATGCCCATGCTAATGGGTATTTCTCAATATTGCCTGAGAATGTTCTACATGTTACGTGCCTGCCTGTATAGTATGTAGGCATTATGAACGTTCTCTTCAGGCCAATGAGTGAACTCCCCGTGTCGCGAAGAACTGTAGCAGATTTGCCATTTACATATCCGTGATGGATGTTTATTCTGCCAAATTAGCTTCTTCATTGGCAATAGGGATGGCATGACCGCATGTTAAACTACCATCTTCATAGAAGGTGTTACAAACAGAGCAATGGTTTGCGTTGAATATGTCAAACGCCTGTGCTGAGTTCACAGGATGTTTCTCTGGCTCTTCTTCATCAAAAGACGAACTATCAAACAAGGCGGCATTTGCTTTGTTGGTCATATGCCTGCCCTTACAATCTTTCCGATGGTGTCCCCACGCCTTGCAGAGGAAACATTTTCGTGAGTTTTTAAAGGATTTACGTTCCTTGTCTTGTCTGTTTACCATGTTTAATAAGTAAGTATGGTACCCTGGGTTCTGATCGCACATTTCACCCTGATGATGTGAATATTTACAATAAATGCAATGATTAAATTTCTCAGAGGTAGGCCTATGAGGTTTCTGCCTACTATAGGGTTGTTTGTCATAATTAGCCGCTGCTACAAAGTTAATGTTAGTATCTTCAGTAGCAAAGCAATGTTTGTTGGCTGTGTAGTAAGCCGACCCACGTCTTTCAATCTCATCCACACTAGAGCATTCATTCTCTAACAAAAATTTAGCAAAGGCTGAAGGAATAGATGATACAATTTTGTCTCTAATGATTAGATCTTCCAATCTCTGATAACTTTTTTCAATTTTGGCTGCTGACGTCCATTTGGTGAAAATATCTCGGACTAAGCAGAGGTAGTCAGAGAACGTTTGAGTCGGTTTTGGGCTCAATTTACTGAATTGTTCTCTGTAACCTGCCTCATCTAACATAAAATGTGCCATAATCTTGGATTTCAGATAATGGTAATCTTTTCTGAGGTCTTTGGGGATGGTTTCAATAACTTTAAGAGGTTCCCCTGACAAACTCCTCATGTACACAATATTCCATTCAGACAGTGGAACTTGATAATGTTCCATTAAAGTTTCAAAATTTTGGGTAAAGGCTGCGATGCAGTCACCCGAGGTATAATTACGTACAATACCTTGATATTTCTTAAACTGGTTTTCTTTCTCCAGTCTCTCAGATTTCTTAGCCTTTTTGTTAATTGCAGTCTCAGTGTCAAGTTGTTTATCTTCAACTGTAACTCCAGTTCTTCTCTCTTACTCTGAGCTGCTATTTCTGCCTTCTTCAGCTCTGTTTCCATTTCAGCTTGCTTTAAGGCTGTTTCTGCCTTCTTTTGTTCGCTATCCATCTCAGCTTGCTTGGCAGCCCTTTCTGCTGCTCTTTCTTCGCGTTCGGTAGCTTTCTCCTGTACTAGTAGGTATTCAGCGTACTTTTGCTCACTCCAACGTGTTAGTTCATCACCATGTAACTGTAACTTTATGCCCATATCAATGAAATCAAATAATGAAGACATGATGGAAAAATGTCAATGAAATACCAGCCACACACAATATGTAATAAGTGGTTAGTAATCAACAATTTACAATTTGTTTAAATGGACGATATGTGCCTAAAAATGCATTTTTAAAGTATACGAAAAGAAAAAAAATATACTCAAGTGCCCTGGATGCGGTGAAGAACGGTTGGAAAATCGGGCTAGGAAATGTAGGGTCGCTACTTCAGACTACAACTGACCTCTACGGCAAGGTTTCGGATGGTACGGAAAAACCTGCTTTTATTTTGGAAGAAGATAAATTAGCGTCTATTTGTTGGTGTGTGCCTGCTTGTCACTAAGTGTTGATTAGGTTTGTATGGCGTTGAGTGTAATTGTATGTCGTAAGTTTGTCCGACAACAGTTTTTTTTTTTCAATACACGTTACTTTCTTTCCAAACACTTTTCGCGTTCTACAAACTCAATGCACAAAGACAATCTACAAGTATCTTAACACTCTACAACATTGATGACACATCACTTACATCAAGATGACATTCAGTAAGGACATAGACATCAAGTTTACAAGATGGCGACAAGGTCAAAATGGCGACAAGATCACAATGTCGACAAGGTCAAAACGGTGACAAGTTTCACAAATCACAAATGTTTTACACGCTTACAGGATCAAACAAAATGTATGCATTGTACGTTTACAAATGGTCTTACACATGTTTAAATAATGTAGTAACAATCACAATGAGCCTTCCATGATCACATTTAGGTTTAAATCTAACTAAATTAAAGCTGGACGAGACCTTCACGTTCAAAAAGGACGAGCTACGTTCAAATCTAACTAAATTAAAGTGGGACGAGCCCTCCACGTTCACACATGTCAGAGTCTTAAACTTGGCTCGCTTTCCTAACAAGTGTGAGACAGTACAAATACAACGTGATTTGACGTAAGAATCAACGATACACCATTCAATGGATTTATTACATATCAAATACAGAATGATGATCACAACAATATATAATGGATACTTTACAACTTACATCCACAATACAGTTCACAAGTCTGACTCGCAAGGTGTCCAGACACTCGCCTTTCAATACAGAAACCATACAACGCCTTTCTCTCAATCAAACGTCCGTCCTGTACCGTGTCCCCAGAGCTGTCTGGACCTCGTTCGCAACTTGCCTCCTGCCTGACGTGGCGTCACGTGGCAGGCGTGCGTCTTGCGTTGGCGGCCTGACCGCTGGTCAGCCAGCGATCTCGCAGGCCGGTAACTCCTATTCGCCTGGCGGCGCAACGAAGTTGTTGCATCCCTTACTGGGAGCTAAGTCGCCTGGCGGTCGTAACGATGTCCCTGCATCGCTGTCCCCTGTTAGACTCTGACAGATACATTGAATGTTTTTCTCAGGAATCTCATTTCTGTTGTGATTTTTCTTTTCTATTTTTCTGTCATTGTCCAGGTCTGTCATTGTCCAGGTTTGGCATTGGTAACAGAGTTGGTAGGAAGACTGTGTTGTAAAGCGTTTTCTTAGTAGTTATTGATACATGTTTGTTCTTTAGTATCGGTATTTGTCCAATGAGTTGGTTTGCCTTATTGCATCTATTTTCTTATGTCTTTATATACAGTGCAAATCGCTTAAGGCGATCTCGGATGTGGCGAATTTCTGTTGTGAAGAACAATATTGTACTGTACGGTGTAAATGCATTATTATAGTCTTGAACTCTTATAAGAGGAGCTTCTGTTAAGCAGAACTATTTCTTGTGTCTCATGTGAGTTCCTGTTATGAGGCCTGCACTGTATTACGTTTGCCTTGTCGATTCCAGACCGGCGTCGTGGCTTAGAGGAAAGTGAAAAGCGCAGCTTCAAAATTCCCGTCATACGGAGTCGAGGATTGGAAATCAGCTACGGAAAATTTGGAAGCAGGTCGTCTTGGGGTTGATTTCGATGTTATGGAGCGTCGGCCTTTCAGAAAGCAAGAACAAATTACAGAACTTACACTGCAGAATAAATCTTAAAACAGCTCCTAATTGCTGGGGTTAATTGAAACGACATGAAAAGGAGCAAATAGCTTTTGTGGATTCCAGTGGAAGAACATTCTGGTAAAACAATTAACACGGTTTCACAATGTATGTCCAACACTTTTTCCTCGTGAATTTCTTGTAATATAATTAACACTTCTTCCGGTGACTTTCTAGTAATATAATTAACACGCTTTCTTAATGTAAATTTAACACTTCTTCCTCGTGACTTTCTTATAATATAATTAACACGGTTTCTCAGTGTATATTTAACGTTTCTTCCTCGTGACCACATGTATATCTAACACTTGTTTCTCTTTCGCACGCAAACCCTCAATTTAATTACGCTGAGAAAAGCAGTAATTAGTGCCAGGATCATGTCATCCCGGTAGTTCCAAGTGGAATGGAGTCATTTGTGTTTACGTCCATTGTTAGATAGACAGAGTTGTAGACGGTGACTAGATGACACTGGACTATTGTAAACCCCCCCCCCCCCCCCCCTTACCTCAGCACACTCAGATGCGAGCGCGTACACACATACACAGGCCCGATGTACTTATCTTAAATGTGTGGTGTAGATGTCTCGATCTGTTGTATTCTCTTATTTTTCACACGGACAGATAGCTAGCGATAGAGATAGACAAGCAGGTAGACAGACATAACTAACGAACTTTATTTTCAAAGGATTACAAATTGGGCACGCAGGCCCGTCTTAAATTCGGCTCTTCCAATCACTCATCTTTCGTTCATCAGTTATTTATTGTGAATGTTACATTAACACATAAAAAAAAAAACAACACATTGTTAAATTAATGTTGTAAACATAAACATTGCATATTACCGTGTTATGAGACAGGCAGGCAGGCAGGCAGACACACGTACAAACACATACATAATACATACCTGGATACATACTTACATTATTTACACAAACTCGCAGTTATGCACCCACTGAATAACATACACACATATACACTCCCTCGCATACACATATACTCACTCAAGATCACAAATTCACTAATAAAAGTTTACTCATACATACGTACGTACGCACATACGTACGCACATACATACGTTCGTTCGTACATACATACATACGTACGAACACGTACGTACGTTCGTACGTACTCACGCAGACAGACAGACAGACAGACAGACCGACAGACCGATAGACCGACCGACCGACCGGCCGGATAGACAGACAGACCGACAGACCGACCGACCGACCGGATAGACAGACAGACAGACAGACAGACAGACAGACAGACAGACAGACAGACAGATAGATAGATAGATAGATAGATAGATAGATAGATAGATAGATAGATAGATAGATAGATAGATAGATAGATAGATAGATAGATAGATAGATAGATAGATAGATAGATAGATATGAGACAGTATGGAAAACGACTTGAGCAAATCACCCGAGTTTACCGGGAGAACATGATCTGGAATATTTTTGGGAACAAAGTTCAAGGACCAGTTTGAGCGGGAGTGCATTGCTGAATAGCCGCAAGGTCACCTGCTATTGTTGACTAGCAGTTTCTCAGGGAGAGGAGTGCCAAATGTATTGTACACTTTGGGTTCAAGCTGTCAGAGGGACAATGGTGAACTTTAGAGGCAGCATAATTTATGAGTACAGGCGGCATTGGAAGTGACCTCGGCTGTCAGCATAGAACGCCATACTCCAAATTTATGGCGGCGGGAAAAGATGGACCCGACCATGAACCGGAAAGACAATGTAGATTTGGGTTAATGATATGATGGTAGTATGCAAATTAAGCAGGGTACGCGAGGTACTGATTGGGTAGCCCTTCACAAGGAGAGAAGCATGGTCACGTGATTCAAGAAAGGCGCCAACTCAAGAGGTGATATATACGTTGGATCCAGTCAGTTTAGACAGTGTGGAACGAGCAAGAGTGCGATAGCAACAGGGCCGGGGGCTGGGCTGTCGCCCAGCCCAGGAAGTGTGAGTTGGGAACTTCAGCAATGGTGATGTACATATACCAGGCTATTTAGTGTCCAAGAAGATGGAGAGGCAGTAGTAAAGACGGGAAAGATGCACATATCACAGTTTCGTCTAGACTGCCGAAGAAACGCAGGTTGGTCAAGGATCTGTGAACCATTTATTCCAGATAGATAAATCTGATGGAGTGGAACGCAAATTCCGAGGATCACAAAATGGCGTGCACGCCATTTGAGAAGGACTGTTGGCTAAAGAAGAGCACTCAGTAGTTGCAGATGATGGCTAACGTTAGATAGGACAACCACTAGCCAGACTGCGATCGGAATCACACGGGAGACACTGCGATCGGAATCACACAGGAGACTAAGATCAATCGGAATCACACAGGAGACTAATGGCAAACATGATTGGAAAGGTCAAGTGGGATTCACGACAAACGAGAGGTTGAAGAGAGCGATCGTATTTCAAATATGAAACCCAGAAGGACAACGGGACGGCAGAAGTTGAATGTAAGTTGACATAAGACTTAGACCTAATTAATTTAATTGTATATTATAATCAGGTATCTTGGTTTAGAGAGCTATAGCAAACTACCGTAGGTGAACTTACCGCGTAATCATGGACGACCCGGCAAAGGATCAGGACTGAATGCGACGTCCTGCATATGACCTATATTTAAATGGCCGAAATAGAGTGATTGGAGTCAAATTAATCGGTTAGATAAGCAGAGTGTGGATAAACTATATATGTGCAGGTAAATTAAGTAATTAGACTAAAAGATTAATGATAACTAGGCGGGTCAACACGGCATATAAAACGAAAGGCTACTGCAAGATATAAACAACACGGCGACCAAAAACTAGCAGACGGGAAGCGGCCACTGGGTCAACCAAACAATGAGACCGGATGACAATGGCTCGCCCAAGACGGGGCGGTATGGAAAAGAATGCGTGTCTTTTGTTCGCTGGACATAGGTGAAAGGAGGTCGCGCTTCTGCTGCTGTGTAGCTAAGGTGGCGAAAGGCTGGCCTTGCGGGGTACAGGCAGCGAGTTCAAATCTTCGGGTAAATAGTTAAATACTTTTAGGGTTATGTTGGCTGTAGGCGGCGCGTCGGGACATAGGCGATAATAATGTTAGTTAAATATATATAAACAATAAATTACTGTGTTTAAAATACTGTTGTTAATTTATATTATGGCTAAGATATATTGATACTAGCGTAGATAGGGAAGCAATAGCTGTTAAGGACTTTGTAGGTAGTGAAAGACTAAGGTTGATTGTGACATAAAACTCACGGGTATTGTTTTATAATGTTTCAGACATTGTCTGGGTAAACTGGAGTTGCCTAGACATACCGGGTATAGCTGAATAAACAGTTACCCGCTGAACAAGTTGGATGGGAGCGAATTAATTCCCTGGGTATATGGATTGATGGATCAATCTATGGATCAATGGGTATTTGGGCTGAATATATGGACCACTAATAAGCCTACGGAAAGATAGTTACGAAACAAAGGCCGGTGTAATTCCTAGCTTTAGTCTTTTACTTCATGCGGTTAATAGGTGATCATAAGTGGCATTCCCCTAACATCCAGTTGCATAGGCTGTTACACTATCTATCTCTCCCTTGTGAGGTAATGCAGCATCGTATTATTACAGTTCAATATGCATTATGTGTCTGCAATGCATGTACTGATTACTCTATGCGATTATGTTGTAGATTGTCACTCTGTTATTGTTCAGAAGGAAATAAATATATGATTGAGTTGTCTTTTATTTCGACTTGTCAGTCTGAAGTAATATAAGTAGAGAAGCTTAGAGACCCTGTGAGGCTGTACATCTCTTCTATAACCTGATAACATACACCACGAGACATTGATGGTGCAATAGTAATTAACTATTGTTCTCACGCGGAGACACGAACCTACATCTGTCGTATCCCTTACTCTCATCCTCTTTTTCTCCTTCTCTCTCGTCATCTTTCTTTACTATCAAAGGTAGTGTGTAGTAGGCAGAGTTCGACTGAGGAACGAACTTTTAGGCTTCACACTTATCTTATATCATTTCCCTCATAATTCTTTTCTTTCTCTTATCTCTCTCCTCCCTCCTCTCTCTTCTTCCTCTTCTTTTCTAGCTGTCACAGATAGATAGATAGATAGATAGATAGATAGATAGATAGATAGATAGATAGATAGATAGATAGATAGAACAAACTTTATTTTCAAAGGGTTAAGAATTGGGCACGCAGGCCCGTCTAACATTCTGCCCTTCTATCACTCTCTTTCATACATTATTTCATTCGCACATCATTCAAGGCTATCAGAGAACAGCAACAATATAAAAGATATGCATTATAAAGGCATGGGCAAAATGCCAACTTCAAAACTACACGACTCAGTAATATTAGATAATGGTCTGACACTACTTATTAGCCATGTGGAATATACTGGCCTTCCAAAATGGGACTGGCTGTTATACTAGGATTTTGTTATTATTATTATTATTTGTATTATTAAGGGGGAAGATAATCCGTACTGAGATAGTGTTCGAATAATTTGCGATTATATGTATAGGGGTTGATGATGTCTTTGATTTCTAGTGAAAGATTGTTCCACAGCTGAGCAGTAGAGTACGTTAAGCTTGTTTTGTATAAGTCAATCCTAGGCTTTGGAATGTGTAATATATTTAATCGTTTACTTTGTCTAGCATTATATTTAAACAATGGCCAAAGGTAATTTGGGGCATTCCGATGTAGGATTTTGTGAATTAGTTTAGCCTTATTGAAAAGCAGGCGTTTGCGGAGTGGTAGTAACTGAAGGCGTTTATGCAGGCTAGGATTGTCAGATAAATGTTTGCTATAAATTAGACTCATGGCCCGTTTCTGGAGTGAGTAAAGTCGCTTGGTGCTTGAATTAGAACAACCGTCCCAGATTGTAGAGCAGTAGTCAAAATGTGTCTGTATATGAGAAGTATAGAATATGTTCATTGTGTTCTCATCAAGGAAATTTTTGTTGGTAGACTTTTTTCGCTGTTTGTTTAGTGAGCGCTTGAACGTGAGAATTGAAGGTTAGATTTCTATCAATGATTAGGCCTAATGTTTTGTGCTCAATTACACTTTCTACTGGCATGTTATCGATGTGAAGTTGAAGTGATGTGTGTGAGTTTAGAGTTTGAAGTCGTTGTCTGGTTGTTAATAACATTGATTTTGTTTTAGTGATGTTAATTTGCATACGATTTGCATAGCTCCACCTAACTACATTATTTAATTCTTGTTGCAAAGACGACTCCAGCAAATTACTGCTTTCAGCGTTTGTATACACTGTACAGTCATCTGCAAATAGATCGGAGGACGACGAAAGTTGCAAAGGTAGATTGTTAATATATATGACAAATAATAGAGGGCCAAGAATAGAGCCTTGCGGTATTCCGATATTGAAGGTAGTGGTTTGAGACAGAGATTTATTATGTGATGCTACTTGCTTTCTGTTTGATAAAAAAGATGATATTAGAGTGACTACATTAGGGCCAATTTTCATTGTCTCAAGTTTTTAAATGAAAATAACATGGTCTGTCAAATCAAATGTTTTACTGAAATCAATAAACACAGTTCCACATAGACTGTTGTTGTTTATATTCTGGTGCCAATTTTCTATCATGTTTGTTAGGGCCGTATGGCAAGAATATTTTGGTCGAAATCCTGATTGACAGTCAATAATAAGCTTGTTGCGAACTAAATACTGTAATGTTACTTTATGGATGTGTTTTTCTAGTGGTTTAGATAGTGATGATAGTAAGGAAATGGGTCTGTAATTGTTCAGGAGACCATTGTCTAATGAAGCAGATTTAAGAAGAAGGTACACTTTAGCGATTTTGAGAGCTGATGGAAAGTGGCCTTTGGTGAGACACTGATTATATACATAGGTTAGTGATATACAGATGACTGGCGCAGCACAAGATAGATAGACGGACGGACGGAAGGACGGACAGATAGATAGATAGATAGATAGATAGATAGATAGATAGATAGATAGATAGACAGACAGACAGGCAGGCAGACAGAGAGACGGACGGATAGACATAGTAAGTATAGTGAAAACCAGTACAGTAGACGTAAAATACAAACGCATCAACATAAGACAGCACTAGAGATAGAGCGTGATGGATGAAGATCCATTACAGCCAACCTTCACTGTGGAGGCGGTAAATGGTTGATTGATCATATTAACTAATGTTTAAAACAGCGACATTGGGAGAAAAGGCTGGGCTGTATGCTAAAATCACAGGTTGGCGACATTGGGAGAAAAGGCTAGGCTGTATGCTAACATCACAGGTTGGCGACATTGGGAGCAAAGTCTAGGCTGTATGCTAAAATCACAGGTTGGCGACATTGGAAGCAAAGGCTAGGCTGTATGCTAAAATCACAGGTTGGCGACATTGGAAGGAAAGGCTAGACCAGTGTTTCCCAACCTTTTTTGCGCCACGCCAGTAGTATACAATGGACGTTTCGGTTCTTATTTGGTGGAGCCTCCACCATTGACCTTGACCTTGGGTGATTTTTCACTCCCCCTCGGTCATGAAGTTGGGGTAAGGGGTGGGTAAGGGGTGGTATGTAGGGGTGATATTTAACTCTTATATTTTGGGGTTGTATAGTAAACAGGTGTGTACCACATAATCAACATGAAGCACCCTCTTGCAGTGGTTAACAAGAAAAATCATTCATACTACTAAAAAAAAAAAAAAAAAAAAAAAAAAAAAAACCAGAGTTCGTTTTCATAACTTTTATTTTTTCATCAAATTTTCAATAGTGTGTAGAAGAGTCAAACCATTTTTATTGACAAAGTACATTCATTTTTATTGGTCGTGACAAACGTGACATTGAGTCTTTTATATAGCCATTTCATACATATGACCACTTTAATAGAACATATAGACACCAAACATTAGAAAACATATATACATAAGTACACTAGGACGTGTTATATGTCTAGGGGTGATGTAGTGACCTTGTCTTTGTGAACTTGACGTTTTATGTAGAAATAGGATAGCGAGTTTCTGTGTTGTGTGTATGTGTAGATAGACGTGTCTTGTGTTTTGAAACCTACATTTGTCCCACCAGTCGCTGTCTGTGTGTCAAGTACATCTAAAAATGTTTGTCTGTCTAGGTGTGCGTTGTGGTGTTTGGTGAGGCCCTTTGTGCTTGTTTTATTGTAGTCTCCGAAACAATGGTATGTTTTACTACATAAGGATACCATTCCATCCCCTTCGTATTCTAACTTGAAAAGACCAGGGGTTCTCTTTTCATAGGCTTTGATAGTCTGGCAATCCTTACAGGTATCAGTACTAGGGGTAATTCTATGAACAGGGCAGGTTTCAGACGGGAACCACTGAGTATAGACTCTATCATACTCTGCTCTAAGATGGGGTCTAACTGCTTCCGCTAGGTTAGGTGTGCTAAGCACTAAGTAAAGAGAGTCAGTGTCCATTTCGCATAATTGGAAATCCTCCCTGTCTAAAAATTTATCTAAAAAGTCATAGTAGAAAGCCAACATTCTTAATTTGGCATACTGATAAACGAAAAAACCTATCTGAAGGGGGAGATCCCAGACTGTTGTCTTTTTCCCTTTTACTACTTCAAATATGTCTTCGGTCAGTGGTGTCATCTTCTTAAATAAGGGATTATTTATTAACTTGGTTGTGTCTTCACCCTTACAATAGGAAACATTGGTGTGCTTGGCCTTATTGGTTAGAGTTTTGCCGTAAGCGGCATTCCCCAATAGTTTCATGGTTTCAGCCTTAACGGTAGAGGTTGTATTACTGTCACCTTCTCTTCTGGCATCAGAAACCATATCACCAAATTCTTGGAAGCAGCTAACTGGCTTATATTCAATGATTTGGTGATATGGTTTCTGATGCCAGAAGAGAAGGTGACAGTAATACAACCTCTACCGTTAAGGCTGAAACCATGAAACTATTGGGGAATGCCGCTTACGGCAAAACTCTAACCAATAAGGCCAAGCACACCAATGTTTCCTATTGTAAGGGTGAAGACACAACCAAGTTAATAAATAATCCCTTATTTAAGAAGATGACACCACTGACCGAAGACATATTTGAAGTAGTAAAAGGGAAAAAGACAACAGTCTGGGATCTCCCCCTTCAGATAGGTTTTTTCGTTTATCAGTATGCCAAATTAAGAATGTTGGCTTTCTACTATGACTTTTTAGATAAATTTTTAGACAGGGAGGATTTCCAATTATGCGAAATGGACACTGACTCTCTTTACTTAGTGCTTAGCACACCTAACCTAGCGGAAGCAGTTAGACCCCATCTTAGAGCAGAGTATGATAGAGTCTATACTCAGTGGTTCCCGTCTGAAACCTGCCCTGTTCATAGAATTACCCCTAGTACTGATACCTGTAAGGATTGCCAGACTATCAAAGCCTATGAAAAGAGAACCCCTGGTCTTTTCAAGTTAGAATACGAAGGGGATGGAATGGTATCCTTATGTAGTAAAACATACCATTGTTTCGGAGACTACAATAAAACAAGCACAAAGGGCCTCACCAAACACCACAACGCACACCTAGACAGACAAACATTTTTAGATGTACTTGACACACAGACAGCGACTGGTGGGACAAATGTAGGTTTCAAAACACAAGACACGTCTATCTACACATACACACAACACAGAAACTCGCTATCCTATTTCTACATAAAACGTCAAGTTCACAAAGACAAGGTCACTACATCACCCCTAGACATATAACACGTCCTAGTGTACTTATGTATATATGTTTTCTAATGTTTGGTGTCTATATGTTCTATTAAAGTGGTCATATGTATGAAATGGCTATATAAAAGACTCAATGTCACGTTTGTCACGACCAATAAAAATGAATGTACTTTGTCAATAAAAATGGTTTGACTCTTCTACACACTATTGAAAATTTGATGAAAAAATAAAAGTTATGAAAACGAACTCTGGTTTTTTTTTTTTTTTTTTTTTTTTTTTTTTTTTTTTTTTTTAGTAGTATGAATGATTTTTCTTGTTAACCACTGCAAGAGGGTGCTTCATGTTGATTATGTGGTACACACCTGTTTACTATACAACCCCAAAATATAAGAGTTAAATATCACCCCTACATACCACCCCTTACCCACCCCTTACCCCAACTTCATGACCGAGGGGGAGTGAAAAATCACCCAAGGTCAAGGTCAATGGTGGAGGCTCCACCAAATAAGAACCGAAACGTCCATTGTATACTACTCACGCCCCACTTAAGCCTTTCTAAAATTCATATTGCCCCCCTCCCCCGCCCCACCCCCCCCCCCCTCAACATATACATTATTTTTAATATTCAAAAATTGAAATCTTCACTACAGAAACTTGAATGATAGGTTTTAGGAAGAAATCACTAGGTAATTATTGAGCAAACACAGTAAGTAAATTTTCAAAACATATAATGGAGAACTGAAATTCAAGTACAAAATAATTTTAATGAATGATTTTTCTATATTATTTTAATTATTAGTAATTATTTATTATTTAAATTTAGTGAGATCCTTGCGCTTGATGCTTGCTGCAAAGAGATCTTATGTCAGGTTCCAATTTAGTTAACTTCAGTCTCAAGTCTCCCCGTTTTGTTATATTCAGCCGATTTCTTCCATTTTCGAATTGCCCCCCTTAACAGTCAAATTGCCCCCCTGTGGGGCGTGGGCCCCACGTTGGGAAACACTGGGCTAGACTGTATGTTAAAATCACAGGTTGGCGACACTGGAAGCAAAGGCTGGGCTGTATGCTAAAATCACAGGTTGCCGACATTGGGGGGAAATCAATCAATCAATCATGTGCCATGCCGGAAAGCGTGGGCGGTCATGTCTCGCCATTTCACTCGATCACCAGTGTCGTGGATCAGCTCAGTGTTCCTGTCTCGTCCATGCCATGTGGCCAAGCCATCCAGGTATTTTCCTCTCGGTCTTCCTCTTGGTCTGTTCCCTTCGATCTTGCCAGTTGTCACTAATTTCTCCAATCCATTTCTTCTCATAATATGTCCAAAAAATTTTGACTGTCTACGTCTAATTTCTCTAATCAGTTTACGTTATTCATTTGTCTCCTGTAGTACTTGGTCATTGGTTTTTCTGTCTGTCCATGGTATTCTTTGCATTCTCCTCAGAAACCACATTTCTGCAGCCATCAGATGCTTTTCAGCTTGACTGTTCATTGTCCAAGTTTCACATCCATACACAAGAACAGGCTCTATGTATCCCCTCAACACTCTTTTTCTCGTTTCAATTGACATCTTTTTATTGGTCAGAATGTTTTTCATCTTGCTAAAGGCTACTTTCGCCATGGCGATTCTTGTTCTAATCTCTTCAAGGCATCTCCCATCAGATGTTATAACTGTTCCAAGATAATTGTACCGATTCACTTG
Source organism: Cepaea hortensis (assembly GCA_963921405.1). Classification (NCBI taxonomy): domain Eukaryota; kingdom Metazoa; phylum Mollusca; class Gastropoda; order Stylommatophora; family Helicidae; genus Cepaea; species Cepaea hortensis. Next base: position 88,234,198 of record OY992889.1, on the reverse strand, counting down.
TTGAAGAATATTTCCATTTACTTGTATATTACTTTGAGGCACTTCTTCCTTCCTACTGACGACCATAACCTGAGTCTTTTTACAATTTAATTCTAACCCCAGCTGCTCACTGTGTACAACAACCGCATCTACTAATTGTTGCAGGTCCTGCGGATTGTCTGCAATTAATACTGTATCATCTGCATATCTAATGTTATTGATGTTTCATCCTCCAATGCTGATTCCATTTATATCCTCTACATTTCTGAAAATATTTTCACTGTACAGGGAAAAAAGATCTGGAGACATTACACATCCCTGCCTAACACCTCTCTTAATTGGCTGATACTGTCCCACTTCATTATCAATTCTTATTGCAGCTTGTTGTTTCCAATATATGTTTTTTATAAGTCTAATGTCTTTCCCATCAATTTGTAGATCTGCTAACATATCCACCATGCTGACATGTCTAACGCTATCAAAAGGGGGGAAAGGCTGGGCTGTATTTTAAAATCACAGGTTGCCGACATTGGAAGCAAAGGCTGGGCTGTATGATAAAATCACAGGTTGGCAGTCGCGGGTTTAGTGCGCTGAGCTGAGTCAAGAGCCGACATCGTAGCACTCGGGATATTCCCATAAATGCAGCATCCTTATCTTCAACAGCCAACGAAGAGAGCCGATACTACTGCAGTCTGATTGTGTGCCCTTCTGGTCAATCCTCGGAGTACTGAGTGTCGGCCAGATCCTGTGGTAACCCCGTGCCAAAACATTATCTCCAGGCCATGGTTTACCTATTCCTCCACACTATACGCATGATCCTAAAGGGCCCTGGCGAAGGAATTAATGATGAACAAAGGCAAACAGGATCCCTGCCAGACATACATCAAGGGAAATCGTCTAAATCAGGAAGGACCAGGAACAAATTAAACCGCACTATGAACCACGTCAGTTATAATCAAGGCTGATGAAGCAGGTTGAACCAGGTGGACAGTTTTTTTCCCTCTCTACAAACAGAATCAGGTCGGATCGGCCCTGGCTTCGGATCTTCCTTATCGTGTACCAATACTCCACGGAAACTACATAAAAAGAACACTGTAAGCAGTAAAAGACTTGACTATGTCATCGCAGCATTTCCAGAACATGGAGTTCATTATGTAGCAGGTTCTTTGCAGAACATAGAACAGAGATCTCATCGCGGCCCAGTAACAAGATTCTAGATCCGCTGCCATTACCTCTCCTCCATGCAGTTTCAAGTCCAAGGTCTCTTCAGTGTCGTTCTGATAAACCCCTGCCTCCTATCCCAAGAACCACGCCTTCTATCACCGTTCTTTCCAAAGCACTGTGATGTAACCTGTCAATATTATTGTGAAGGATGTCAAAAGTGTTTAGCACTTGATATCACGGTGCAGACGAACACGGCGGCGTCACAAGGACAGTTTATAGATGGCCGCCGAACTTCTGACATGCAGCAAAGAGGAGCAGAGTACTGTTATCCGTTTTTTTTTTTTTAATTTTTAATCAGTGAAGGGGTGAACCTATACAAATTCATCGGCGAATGAATAAGGTCCAGTATGACGATGCATGACTGTCAATCCAGAAAGTCTATGCACCAGGAAGTTTCAAAACGGCGTGACTTTTGTGACAGGCTGATCACCACCGTGCCAGGCACGAGTAGTGATCCCCGAGTAGATTTTTCTACAGGAATCCAAGCACTGTATCGGCGCTGGAGGACTTGCAATGAACGCAGTGGTGGCTACATCGAAAAAAAATGATACCTGCATTCTTTACAATTTCAGAATATACTCTCTCTCTCTCTCTCTCTCTCTCTCTCTCTCTCACACACACACACACACACAGACACACTCACTCACTCACACACACTCACACACGCAACAACAACAACAACAACAACACTACATATTTAAGGTTTTCATTTGAAACCCTCTAATATTTCAGCTTCCAATAAATCGTAAAGTTTATCAGCCTGTGTCCTTCGATTCTCAGGTCCTATAGAAAGTCTTTTTTGGATCCACGGTATTCTGGGAATGTTTCCTTAACATGCACATTTCACAGCCCCGGAGACGTACGGCGCTAGGTCAATACATCCTTCAACAGCCAGTGCTCGAACAGCGATGCCAATGCCTATCACGCCGATTACCTTCTCTCTAAGAATGTTCACGCTGCGTCAACCCTGTAGCGGTTGGTGGGTCTGTAACCTTCTTAAATGCTTCAGTACGAAGGATAACACATCACCTGATATAACCTCCCATTTGGACAGAAGGGCGATACTAGGGTTAGTGTGTTATTTGTTTCTTTCGCGGTATCTTCCGCAATGTCAGTGCTCAGTGAATTGAAATTTATATTGTAATATAACTAATACTTGTTCTTGTGATTCTGCATCATGTTTCGTCCAAATCTACATGTTCGTTTGCCACTGACTGAGCTAAAGAATGTGAAGGTTAACTATTAGAGCTTTGGGATTTTATTCATAAGGACTGGATGTTGACGGTTATAAACGGCAGCGAAAGAAGGCCTGGATCCTTCTAAGGTATGTACATGTGTTTGTGAATGTGTTTTCTTCTCTCGATCTTAACATGCATTGTTTTATTTTATGCTGTCGTATCTTGCTAGGAGATCCTCTTCCTGGAACGTCAAGCATTCTTTGCCCACATTATCAAAGAACATTTCGAGCCAAAATAGGCCTTATCAGCCATCTTAGAACTCACAGCTTCAAACTTTCAACCGCATTGGATTAAATAAATGGTCATCATCATTCTTGATAGACAAACACCTGATCCCGGCATCTTGCTACAGCCTAGATCTTTCCTAATCACTGACGTTTAGGTCTTCCGATGCACGAAAAAAGATGGCTCTATCGGAATGAGGTTAATATAGAGATATTCTTGATCCGACCAGTAATGTAAGTAAGGACTCTTGTACACGCATCAATGCGCACTGGACGTATGATGTACATACCCATATATTTATAGAATAATTGCAACTCGGAGGATGATGTCTTCGGCATCACACCGGCCGCTTTATTTTCCAAAACCTGCCGCTTTATTTTCCAAAAACCTGCTTTATAGCCATGTTTGGCTGGGCAATATAAACAATCCTAATCGGCCTCGTTGTGGATCACACCAATGACCACCAGGGCGGCATGCGAGCGTCTAGTTACTTCGCTACCGCGGTTTCCTTTTGGCCCAGTACTGTTAAACTTGATCTATCCAGGGACCATGTTACAGAACTCTCTCCCCCTCTCCAAGCTAAGAAACCAGCGGGGCGTGCCAGACGGGTTATAAAACTCCACATCTGCGGGAAGACATGGCCATCCGCGGAACGATAACCAGGCTGGGGATCCAGTCTGTGAAAAGGCTGAATCACAATGAGATGCTCCGAGGTATGTCTTGGTCAGTCTCAGATGCCATCTTGCGTCTTGCGTACTCTGCGGCCCAAACCCATAGGGGTCGGTAAGCCAATCTGTAACAACGTGAGTATTGTGGATCGTCATCATCATGTGGCCCGCCATGGGGCGTCTCTTCACATATCCACGGTCCTGGGTGTTCGGGATTCATTTTACTGATGATATCCTTACTTTAAATATTGAGCACAACCCACTACTGGCAACGCCGATCGCATTCTAATATGAACCTAAGGCCTATCCACGCCAATATGGAAGCACTATACTCGAGTTTCGCCCTCATTTGAGCTCGTCAGTAGTGCATATCCCTGACCGGATCCGGAAACAGTCCCGGATCACGCGTGTGAAGCGGGTCCTTACTTATCCTTACTTACCGTCGTCTTAGAACATCAAGCGTCGTTTCTCTCGTGTCTGCTTTGCCTTTTCAAACGATTATCTTTCCAGTTGTGGCGATGCTCTCCGAAGTTCTTGTGCTCATTATATGAGAAAACATTGTCTCCTACTTACAGTTGTGTACAATGTTCTACTTTCAATAGTCTTTTCCAGTCAACTTTGTTTCAAATTAAGCAAATATTTTACTGTCTTCTTCTTCTTCTTCTTCTTTTGTTTTCTATTCATCTTGCTCCTTCTTCTTTCTATTCTTCTTCTTCTTCTTGACTTTTTTTTCCTAATCATCTTTTATCTTTTATACTCCACTCAGCTAATACTTCACTCAGATATACACCATTCAGCTAACACTCCACTCAGCTAACACTCCACTCAGATATACTCCACTCAGCTAATACCGCACATTACTGATTCCACTAACAGCAGTAGACAGAAGGAAGTTGGCTGATATATTATTTTCACATCAAAACGACAGCACATCTGTGAAAGTTCCTACCCCGCTTTTCATTATTTCAGCACATATCTCCGTGTGGTTATTACCAAGCACACATTCTTTTAAGATATATAATCTGTATCTATGTCCTTGAACGCCTCTGTTTGTATAGAACATGGGCAAATTTAAATTCTGAAAACACAACATTGTGAACAAGTTCGCGATTAAAGAACTCTCAGGGCTTCTAAACATATATCAAGGTCTGTAATCTCCGCATTTGGGCGTTTTTAACAGAAGATGTAACATCCGCTGAGCCGATAAGAAGGAAATTAATCGCAAACTTAGAAAACATACAAATGTGTAAATAAGAAATGCAAACTTTCATTTGAAAAATCTGGCCTTGAGAAGCGCATTTTGAAGTAAGTTGGTTAATGGCTTGAACGAAGGATGTTTCAAAGAACAGCCGATTCCTACCCAATTTGCGAATTGTGGAAGAAAAGAACCAACGAATCAACAAACAAGATGGGACTTTATTTGCAAAGAGTTAATGATTGTGCGTGTGCAAACTTTAATGTTTGTTTCTCAAATTTGTAATCTGTTACAGGCTAACTATCTATTCAACATCTTCTGGTGTATATTCATCGTTATCAAAGAGTTTCGTATTGTTTTCTTGCCAGATTACCGTTTTACCTTAATGCCATATTACCCTATTGTCATTTTACCTTATTGTCATTTCACCATATTGTCATTTCGCCATGCACTTATTTCACCATAAATTCACCTCACCATTTTGTCATGTCACCATACTATCATTTCACCATGATGTCATGTCAGCATGCTGTCATTTCAGCATACAGTCATATCACCATATTATCATTTCACCATAGTCATGTCACCATATTATCATTTCACCATACAGTCATTTCACTACAGTATTGTCCAGCCTCTCCGTTCAAATATATGAAACAAAAGGAATATGTGAATGAGACATGTCTATTAGGACTCATTGGGGGAGTAACAGAATTGCACCCCCCTCCCCCATCGTCTTTAACTGGTTCTGTGGCGAAGAGGATTTTAATCCCCATTACCGCGTTCAAAACACATCTGCGGACGATTTGGCAGTAGGCCCGATTTGCTTTGGTTTTCATACAACTATAGAATTCCGGCTAAATTTGTCGAATAACGGACTTTATAACATTAGCAGGGAAGCGACTGGTCGAATGACAAAGTACTTCATGCTCTCCTTCGGGAGACCCTGGTTCGAATCCTCGGTAAGTTGTCGAGAGCAAACAATAAACCCTAACCTGCACAGTTCGCGGCGACTGCACTAGCCAGGCGGCGTTAATTCCCCAGCCTCAAGACTCCCCTGCCCTACACTGAAAGGTACTAAAAGCAGTTAATTAATTAATTTTGTTGCGTATGCCTTACGGGACGTTGCAGTCAACACCAGCATTTTCAGCTGCTGTTGATGTACTAGGCAAGTGTTACGTTCAGTAGTTTGCCATTGCTTTCTGAACGACCGGCCCCTATACTCTTTTCGAAAAAACCAGCATAGCTGTGTTTCGAACCCGGGTATACGGGCTCACAAACCGCGTTCGCAAGCCCTTAGCCACAGAGACCGGTACTAAAAGCAATATATGACAGTAAAAATAATAATAATAATAATATTAGTAACACATAACGCAGTATTATGCCTAAGTTGTCGAATCGCAGACTTTATAATATTAGAAAAAGATAACGTAGCATTATCCCTTAGTTGTCGAATACCAGACTTTATAATATTAGCAATAGATAATTTAGCTCCGGTGACCTTTTCAGTGTACTCTTGTATCTAAAATGTTTCTCCATCTTCCGTGTTGTCCCCTTCCTCTTACACACCATTCTCTTGTTTGCGTGTAAATCGGCACCTTGTAGTGTAGTAACGCCACACTGTACAGAATTTAATGGACCCGCCTCAGTAAGAGGCTGAAACCAAATATGATTAATGGAAGGTCAGGTGATCCGGTGTCTAGAAAACATCGTAGTGTCGATATAGAGCAAATGTATGTTCGTGTTTACCGTACATCTTCACATAAATTGAGAATTTGTGATAAGCGAGGGTTTTACGTGTGGCCGTTTAGATGATCGTAGAATGTTTGAGGAATTTCGATGTGTACTTAGGGTTAGAGGATAGCAAATGGGAGAGGCAATAGGGAACAATACAGGAGCCGGCTCTATGGCTATACCGCATTCGAAACACAGTTGCGTGTGATTTTGAAGGAGACCGTCTTGCGTTGGTTTTTATAAAATGGTATGCGTGCCGGTCGTTCAGAAAGCAATGGCAAAATATTGAAAGTAAACTTGCCAAGAAATCATACACAGCCAAAAATGCTGGTGTTTACTTCGTTCTGTAAAGGATATGCAACTATCTTAACTTAGTGTTAGAAGAGAGCAAGTGGGAGCGTGGTGGTGTAGTGGGAGCCGTGGTGGTGTAGTGGGAGCCGTGGTGGTGTAGTGGGAGCCGTGGTGGTGTAGTGGGAGCCGTGGTGGTGTAGTGGGAGCCGTGGTGGTGTAGTGGGAGCCGCGGTGGTGTAGTGGGAGCCGCGGTGGTGTAGTGGGAGCCGTGGTCGTGTAGTGGGAACAGTGGTAGTGTAGTGGGAACAGTGCTAGTGTAGTGGGAGCCGTGGTGGTGTAGTGGGAGCCGTGGTAGTGTAGTGGGAGCCGTGGTGGTGTAGTGGGAGCCGTGGTCGTGTAGTGGGAACAGTGGTAGTGTAGTGGGAACAGTGCTAGTGTAGTGGGAGCCGTGGTGGTGTAGTGGGAGCCGTGGTAGTGTAGTGGGAGCCGTGGTGGTGTAGTGGGAGCCGTGGTCGTGTAGTGGGAACAGTGGTAGTGTAGTGGGAACAGTGCTAGTGTAGTGGGAGCCGTGGTGGTGTAGTGGGAGCCGTGGTAGTGTAGTGGGAGCCGTGGTGGTGTAGTGGGAGCCGTGGTGGTGTAGTGGGAGCCGTGGTGGTGTAGTGGGAGCTGTGGTAGTGTAGTGGGAGCAGTGGTGGTGTAGTGGGAGCAGTGGTGGTGTAGTGGGAGCTGTGGTAGTGTAGTGGGAGCAGTGGTGGTGTAGTGGGAGCCGTGGTAGTGTAGTGGGAGCCGTGGTAGTGTAGTGGGAGCCGTGGTGGTGTAGTGGGAGCCGTGGTAGTGTAGTGGGAGCCGTGGTGGTGTAGTGGGAGCTGTGGTAGTGTAGTGGGAGCCGTGGTAGTGTAGTGGGAGCCGTGGTGGTGTAGTGGGAGCAGTGGTGGTGTAGTGGGAGCTGTGGTAGTGTAGTGGGAGCAGTGGTGGTGTAGTGGGAGCCGTGGTAGTGTAGTGGGAGCCGTGGTGGTGTAGTGGGAGCCGTGGTAGTGTAGTGGGAGCAGTGGTAGTGTAGTGGGAGCCGTGGTGGTGTAGTGGGAGCCGTGGTAGTGTAGTGGGAGCAGTGGTGGTGTAGTGGGAGCCGTGGTAGTGTAGTGGGAGCCGTGGTGGTGTAGTGGGAGCAGTGGTGTTGTAGTGGGAGCCGTGGTAGTGTAGTGAGAGCCGTGGTGGTGTAGTGGGAGCCGTGGTGTTGTAGTGAGAACCATGGTAGTGTAGTGGGAGCCGTGGTAGTGTAGTGGGAGCCGTGGTAGTGTAGTGGGAGCCGTGGTAGTGTAGTGGGAGCCGTGGTGGTGTAGTGGGAGCCGTGGTAGTGTAGTGGGAGCAGTGGTGGTGTAGTGGGAGCCGTGGTAGTGTAGTGGGAGCCGTGGTGGTGTAGTGGGAGCAGTGGTGTTGTAGTGGGAGCCGTGGTAGTGTAGTGGGAGCCGTGGTGGTGTAGTGGGAGCCGTGGTGTTGTAGTGAGAACCATGGTAGTGTAGTGGGAGCCGTGGTGGTGTAGTGGGAGCCGTGGTGGTGTAGTGGGAACAGTGGTGGTGTAGTGGGAACAGTGGTAGTGTAGTGGGAACAGTGGTAGTGTAGTGGGAGCCGTGGTAGTGTAGTGGGAGCCGTGGTAGTGTAGTGGGAACAGTGGTAGTGTAGTTGGAGCCGTGGTAGTGTAGTGGGAGCCGTGGTAGTGTAGTGGGAACAGTGGTAGTGTAGTGGGAGCCGTGGTAGTGTAGTGGGAGCCGTGGTGGTGTAGTGGGAGCCGTGGTGGTGTAGTGGGAGCAGTGGTGTTGTAGTGGGAGCCGTGGTAGTGTAGTGGGAGCCGTGGTGGTGTAGTGGGAGCCGTGGTGTTGTAGTGAGAACCATGGTAGTGTAGTGGGAGCCGTGGTGGTGTAGTGGGAGCAGTGGTGTTGTAGTGGGAGCCGTGGTAGTGTACTGGGAACAGTGCTAGTGTAGTGGGAGCCGTGGTGGTGTAGTGGGAGCAGGGCTAGTGTAGTGGAAGCCGTGGTGGTGTAGTGGGAGCAGGGCTAGTGTAGTGGGAGCCGTGGTGGTGTAGTGGGAGCAGGGCTAGTGTAGTGGGAGCCGTGGTAGTGTACTGGGAACAGTGCTAGTGTAGTGGGAGCCGTGGTGTTGTAGTGAGAACCATGGTAGTGTAGTTGGAGCCGTGGTGGTGTAGTGGGAGCAGTGGTGTTGTAGTGGGAGCCGTGGTAGTGTACTGGGAACAGTGCTAGTGTAGTGGGAGCCGTGGTGTTGTAGTGAGAACCATGATAGTGTAGTGGGAGCCGTGGTGGTGTAGTGGGAGCAGGGCTAGTGTAGTACTAGCTGTGGTGGTGTAGTGGCTAGATGCCCGGCTGCTCTTGGTTTCGATCCACGAAAGTGGAGGTTCGAATAATAATTTAAAAAAAAACAAAAACGACCTGGGCTTTTAGTTTGACCCCGCCCCTAAAATGGTTACTAGGAAATATCTTAGAAAATTAAGGCGGCCGGCGAGGCACATCACTGACTCAGTGCCGTTTGGTCTGTAAAATATATGCGTCTATCCTCCACATGCCCAATGCGCCTTAAGCATGTAAAAGAGACCTTTCATTATCATCTTCCACTTTTGCCGTCAAGCGTCGTGGGGAGGAATAATTGGCGCTGCAACATCGATGGGTGATACTGGATAGTGTCATTCCATGTGATTGTACAATGTCTTTGTGTCGTCATTGCTGCTGTCATTTTTTATCATATTGCCATTTTACTTTATTGTCAGAGGAGCGGCTGGCCGAGTGGTTAGACTGTCGGATTCACCTTCGGGAGACCCGGGTTCGAATCCTCGGTAAGGTGTGGAGGATTTTTTTCTGTAGGGGGCAAAAAGAAAACTCTAACCTGCACAGTTCACGGCGACTGCACTAGCCAGGCGGCCTTAATTCCTCAGGCTAAAGACCCCCCCCCCCACAACACCGTGCCATACACCTCAAAGTACTATATTGGCAGTAAATGACAGTTTTTTCTTTGACAATTACTTTATTGTCAGCTTACCCTATTATCATATTACCATACTGTCATTTTACCGTATTGCCAGCGTGCCATATTGTCATTTCACCTTATTATCATCGTATCATTTGTCATATTAACCATTGTGCCCTATTGCCAACTTCCTTTATTGTCATTTTACCATATTGTCATTTCACCTTAGTGTCATCTACCATTTGGCATATTAACCATTGTGCTCCATTGCCAACTTCCTTTATTGTCATTTTACCATATTGCCATTTCACCTTATTGTCATCGTACCATTTGGCATATAACTATTTTACCTTATTGTCATTGTACTATATTACCGTCGTACCTAAAGTACTTCTTGATCTCGAGTGTTCTCCTATATCCGTGGGTTTCTTTCACACTAGGTTCTGATATTTCTAGAAAGAGAATGCATCTTTCCTGTGGCAACTTACGGATATAATCGTGGTTCATTTAGCAATCACTGAAGTAAAATCGGGGTTGTTAAACTTACATAAGTGAAGCAAATGTAACAAAACGGTTTAAACTCCTGCATTTACGCATCATCATCATCATCATCATCATCATCATCATCATCATCATCATCATCAAGTGCCTTATCAGCTGGCGTGGGCATTCATGTCTCTTCACACATCTCGGTCTGTGGTGTTCTGAACCAGCTTTGTCGATGATATTCCTCCACGCCACCGTTTCGACCCATCCAGCATAATTTCTCTGGTCGACCTCTGCCTCTCTTCCACTTGATCTTTCCAGTCGTCACGATATCTCCAATGCCTCTCTTCTCATCACATGATCAAAGAAAGTTGTTTGTCTCATTCTTATTGTTGAATATCATTTTCTAGTTTAATTAGCATCGTTCAAGTAGTCTGTTAGTTACTTTGGCTGTCCAAGGAATTCGCAACATTCGTCTCAGGGACCACATCTCTGTTGCTTCCAAGTTCTTCCTAATTTGTTCATTTACATTCCAAGACTCCCTTGAGTATATTGTGTTAACCCCATGTTATTGCAGAGCAATCGCACCCGATGTTTTATGCGGTCAATATAACGACGGCCGTGTGATACCATTTCTGATACCAATGTTCCTCCGTGCCATGATGTTAAACTGTCCAATATCTCCTCTCTTGGTCTTCCCCTGCTTCTTCTTCCCTCCAACTTTCCCGATGTTAATACATACTCCGGATTTCCCGTTGTGAAGACATATTTCGGCTTCCCCCTTCTCATGACATCTCTATGGTTTCTTCTGATGCCAGTAACGAGTTCGTTTTGTGAGCTAACTTCTTTCATAATATCTTCATTATTTTTTTAACCACTTTATTGTGTTCTCACTGATCTTCTATAAAATCATATCCCGGCAACTACCACGCGTGTATGCTAATTGCCCAGGATTCACTTCCGTACATCAGGATTGGTTCATTACAGAGCCTAAGGACTCCTTTCCTCCCCTCGATGATAAAGATCCTTTACAGAGACTATCTTCATATGTATTCCATAAACGCAGAATGTGCCTGAAGTATGTATACTCAAAAGCGTCGATACTTCATTATGTTTCTTCATTATGTTTCTTCAGCAGAGTCCAACTCTCACACTCACGCAAAGAATGGACACGCCCTAGAATTATGTAGAATAGCGTTCTCATGTTCCTTCATTGGAGTCCAACTCTCATACCCATGCAAAGAATGGAGACACCCTAGGATTATGGGGAATATCATCATCATCATGTTTCTTGTATTCCAAACTCCAGTTAGATTCCAACCCGGCCGCCTCCAGCTAAAGGCGGATGCTATACCTCTAAGCCAGACCAGTCCATCACTTAGAGTGGATTTTCTATTTCATCTCAAGTATTTGCTTACTTCGGTCATGTGTTACCGGGGCCGTTAGCGACAGCAAAGAACAACACTGTAACCTGGCATGCATGTCGTTCGAGGCGACCAAGGAGGGTTGGTGTGACTTTAGCTGCAGAATCCAAGCAATCATGAAAGGTCTTGGCGTGAGTTGGTGATAACTGCTGTTGAAGGAGGAGGGAAGGGGCTATGCTTTATTTGGAGATACAAGGCTTAAGACAAATACAATTGTTTGCCATATTATTATTGTGTTTCATTGTTGTCAATTGTTCTGGCATATTATAATGTTATTTCTAGAGATTAGTACGTGTATAACCCAATAAGATATTACCCAGTAATAGTACATTTACTCCGGGAAGGTTAACACGGTCAACAAAATCCTGCCTAACGGCGCAAGAACGCAGCTCTGTTGTAAACAGGCACAACGCAGTCACGTTCGAAAAATAAAAAAAACTCTCCGGGTGAGCGCAGAAGAAGTACATTCTGTAAGACTCGGTAAGAGTATAACCCAGTAAGAGTACAACTCAGCAAGAGTACAACCTAGTAAGAGAACACAATGAAAACAAAACACCGTAAAACGCCTCACTCAACAATTGAAACAAGAAAATCGAATGCGAACGTATACGATCCCGTTTGTTATAGCAACAGCTTGGCATTGTTCATGAACTACTGTAATTGTTTCTCATTTTTCAAACCCTTTCATTGACGACAGTTTAATGTCCGCGTGAAATCAAAGAAACGGCCCGTCAAGAACAGAAAAGAAACAAAGATGCAATACTTTTTTTTTTAATGACGTCTATGGCTTAGGGATAATGGACGCAGATTCGCGATCCGGACATTTCAGGTTTGGAGTCTGCCAGACGGCACATAAAGTGCCAACGCGTCACCTTCAATGGCAATGTCACCTTTAAAGACAATGTGTCACCCTCAATGACAGACTGTTACCTTCAATGACAATATGTCACCTTCAATGACAGTGTGCCACCTTCAATGACAATGTGGCACCTTCAATGACAATGTGGCACCTTCAATGACAATGTGGCACCTTCAATGACAATGTATCACCTTCAATAACAATGTGCCACCTTCAATGACAGTGTCATTTTCATTGACAATGTGCCACCTTCAATGACAGTGTATCACTTTCAATGACTTTCTATACTTTGAGTGTCTTGGTATAGATACTGTGGTAGTTTTCCCGTCATTTCCACAAAATATGGGTCCCACAGACTGATTTTCTATACTTTTGAGTGTCTAGGGATAAATAATTTGGCAGCTTCCCCTTGGCTTCTACACAATAGCGATCCCCAAAAACTGACCTCCAGAACTGTGAGGCTAGGACACTTGGGATACATAATCTCTGAGCACACACAAGTACTCACCTTTCCATGGGTTTTCTCATAGATCTCTCTGCAGCGGCACGGCTTGAAGACCCTAGCCAGGAATCTTTTCAGGGCCACACGATCAACGCCATTTCCATAGATATGACGCCTCAACTCGCACATATCTTTACCCTGTAGAGAAGAGACAGACAATTGAATGAGTATTGATAAATGATACAAATAGCACATTGAGGCGTTGTTTAAAACGGTTTCTGGCATACACATATACACGTCTGAAGGCCGAGATATGGAGGATATTTGCAATGACAGTTGACATCTTATTATGCAAGTAAGGGGTTTAAACATACACGTCATAAACAATATATATTGCACGACAGATTTCCTATTAAATCTTAGGTTTCCGCTGTGAAAACCTAGGCCACATTTGAACAATATCAGTAACTATGCACTTGGTATTTCAGCTATATAATTATTTAATTTTGTTCACTTCATATGATTTATACCTGTAACGTGCATGGGTGTACGAAAATCTGGGGTGAACGAACTAGTGAAGAATTTGCTAATAATAGCAAAGGTAACTGGGTCAGAGAAGTAATAGGCGGATGTTAGGTCAGAAAACGTTGAGGTAGGAATGCCACAAAACAATGGCGGGCCCTAAACACAATGAGGGTATATCACGGAGATGTCAGTCAAAGTCACGAAGGCACAGAGAAATCGTGAGAGTAAACTAAGGGACAAAGGAAAACTTAGAAACGTTATGTTGGTAGAATTTAGACTGGAGTGTAAGGGGTTAAGTGATGTTTCTTTGGAGGTCCCGGAATAGTGAATAAAAGAGAAGTTTGAAAAAACGCAGGGGGTCAGTGGAGTTGTGGCGGAGTTAGGGAGAACTTTGTCAAATGGTTTTTCATGCAGTGGATTTTGGGCTGAGTGAGGGGCACCAGCCAAGAAAGTGGCATTCAGAACGAATTAATCAGTGTGGGCTACGTTTACGGAAGACTAGCAAGTTATTAGGCGTATGGACTGAGAAGGGGATCTCAGCCAGGTATTCAGGGATTTCGGACACGAGGATATAGTCAGAGACAATTAAGTGTGTTCGTGATCTATACCGAGACTGCGCCTGGAAATTCTGTTATGTTTTTTTTTCATCATGTACCTGTATTATTAATAAAATTATGTGCGCGACAACTGTGTTATATCCAGTGCCGATAACTGTTCATAAGTATATCTGTAGAGTGTTCATACAGACATACCACTAGACACAACCACAGCCACTTCTATCTGTCACTCTGTCATGACAACCTTGTGACAATATCTCATTAATATGCACCTGACATAATGCAGCGAAATATGCCAGGCAAGAAACCGAGCAATATATTCTTTATGGCACCCTTGTTTAGATTCACCAAGGGAATACATTGTTTTGAAGTTAGGGATTGCCTTGTTTCAAAATTGTACTGTAGACAACTGGAAAACTTGATGGGAAAAGGTGACTGTGAGATGACAAGAAAAAAAAAATAACTGAATGGCTTAGTCAACTGGCGTAATGAGGACGAGAACTAGACCTGACCCGAGGCTCTGGTGATCGTGTGAGATGGCTTACCATTGCCGTCCGAGTTTATCTGCAAGGTGCATGATGATGATTAAGCTATAACATAAGGCAGTGGAAAATAGGGATTGGTCAGGCATAGAGATGTTAGCAGGGCAGAATGTGGACAAATCAATGAGGTTTAGTTAGTCAGTTGCACAAGTACAAAATAACCAACATAAATAAATAAATCAATAACAAAATCACGAATGGCGTTGCGGCGACAAGGCTTCATCAGCAAACAGCAAGATATAATAAAAGCCAAAAACAAGAAAGACAACAACTACCTTAAGGTATTCTGTGTAAACATGCCGGTTCCCATAAGTGAAGCAAAGAATAGTAATATTTTAACTTTCCACTCATGTCTTAAAGGGGAACTAAGACGGTATGTTGTTAGACTGGCTATCTCATTCCGTAGACAACTTTAGCTGCAGAATTCAACCAATCACAAACAAGTCTGCAACGGGCGTAAATCGGTTGAGAGCCATTGGTCCACTGGGGATTTATAAAAAAAAAATTGAACTGGGTTCCCAGGTAGAAACTAGTAAGAAAAAATGGGCACCAGGATTAATGGGTCTAAAGGGCAAAAAGTTCAACTTCATTGCACCGGGATTTATCCCATACGACATGGTCTCTTTCCGCAAGGCGGCCTGCCGAAAGCGTCGCACAAAGCACGAACTCCGTAGTTCCAGCGACAACCCCCAAGTGTCTCCGAGAAAACTACACTCGTAAACCGAATGTGGTAGCCCGGAATCGAACTTACAACCGTCGGAGCGCGAGACAGGCGGTGTAATCACTTCGCCACAAAGACTCCATGGGCACCAAAAAATGTTCTAGGACGTAAAGGTCTACCACACCATCCATCAGAAGCCGAGGACGTCTATACAATCATGGCGCTGGCACCGTGTACCCTGAAGTCGCGGTTTAGACTCTTGCCCGGTAGTCATGGTTTCGAAATTAGCATCAAGATGGATTTTTAAAAATGATCTTGGCTTCCAGGACGACCCCGCCTAAGATGAGTACAAGACTTGTCTTGGGAAATTAAGGTGAGCGGCGTGGTATTGATATCACCTCTCCAGTGCCGGTTGACCTGTACAAATATGTCTAGCATTATATGCGCAATACACCATAGAGCCTGAATAAGTGTCCTTTAGTAATCACCATTAAGCGTGAATATGCGTCCTTTAGTCTACTGTACTGTACTACCACTACCATCTGACCAAATCACCATTAAGCGTGTATATGCGTCCTTTAATCTACTCTACTGTTCTACCATCTGATGAAATACCATTAAGCGTGAATATGCGTCATTTATTCTACTCTACTGTACTACCACTACCATCTGATCAAATCACTATTAAGAGTGAATTATCGTCCTATAGTCCACTCTATTGTACTACCACTACCACCTGACCAAATCACCATTAAGCGTGAGTATGCGTCCTTCAGTCTACTCTACTGTTCTACCACCTGACCTGATCAAATCACCATTAAGAGTGAAGTAGCGTCCTTTAGTCTAACCTACTGTACTACCATCTGACCAATACATCATAAAGAGTGAATATGCGTCCTTTAGTCTAATCTACTGTACCACCATTTAAACAATACACCGTAAAGCGTGAATAAGCGTCCTTGATTCCACTCTAGTGAACCACCATCTGACCACTACACCATAAAGCGTGAATAAGCGACCTTTAGTCCACTCTACTGTAGTACCATCTGACCAACACGCCATAAAACGTGAATAAGCGTCCTTTAGTCTACTCTGATGTACCACCATCTGATCAATACACCATAAAGCGTGAATAAGCGTCCTTTAGTCTACTCTGATGTACCACCATCTGATCAATACACCATAAAGCGTGAATAAGCGTCCTTTAGTCTACTCTGATGTACCACCATCTGATCAATACACCATAAAGCGTGAATAATCATCCTTTAGTCTACTCTGATGTACCAACATCTGACGAATACACCTTAAAGCGTGAATATCTACTCTACTGTACTAACTGGGTTTGCCTTATGCAGCAATGTGTGGCTGGAGGTTTTCTAGTGACTGCTGCTTTCATCGACGATGAACTGGATTTTTCGTGGCAGACTTTTGTATTGACATTCTGGTAGCGGCCTTACGTATACCATGCCTATGTGGGCTGTTGGTTTGTCGAGACTTCTGCCTGTTCCACTTTTCACATGGCGCAGTCAGGAGCATATTGTGTGATATTCACTGGCACAGGAACGTAGCATTATGGGGATGACACTTTGTCGTGAAGTTGGAACCGCGACTAACTAACTAACTAACCATTACGCGTCGAGAGCGGCAAGGGTACGTTGTTTGTAATACCCTCCACTGGGGGATGGAAAGCAGAAAAGGAGATGTAAACATGCACAATAATATTGAAACAAGTAGACAATTAAGTGAAATGTAAGATATTTGTTATAGTAAGCGAGCAGTCCCAGCGAACGCGAACACTATTAGTCAGCTAGAGTTATAAAGATACATGATCGCCTGTTAGTTAAAGGACAAGCAAACATCATAATGGCATTGAAGCAAGTAGAACATTAAATAAAATATAAGATAGTTGACACAGTAAGCGAGCAGTCCCATGTTACAAGAGCACTATTAGTCAGCCAGAGTTGTAGAGACACATGATCGCCAGCTAGTTAAAGAAGAATCTATGATGCCTTGAAGTTTCAGCTTGAACCATTGTCAGGGGTTTGAAGTTATAATGAAAACCCATTACAGACCAGGGCATATTCTTGTCAAGATACAGACAAAACATTCCAATGATCATTACGTGCTCCTTTGTCAGACCAGCAATACTTCTCCTTTGTCTGCAAGTGCGCTTTTATGTCACTCGTCTCCCTCCGGCTCGGATAAATGAAGTTTTGTACCTTCCCCACGGAGAATGGCGGTTATATTTCCGGTATATGTATTTATTGTCTAGATCTAGGGCAGTGATTCCCAAACTGGATGGGTAGAAGGCAGCAGACTGAGGAAGACTTACATACATCCAAAGATGTCGAGAAGCTTTCAGACAAATCACGTGTCAAAGGAAACGCTTAGTTAGCTCAGTCAATAACAATTGCAACGATTAACTTTTATGATTCTCTCTTGGCGCTGTAGAGAAGGAGCTACGGGCGCAATTCCTAATCCCGCATACCGCGTTTGAAACACAGCTGCGGGCGATTTGGCAGCAGACAGCCTTACGTTGGTTTACATTTAATGTACGAGTGCCGGTCGTGGCAAACTAATGAACGTAGACTTGACAAGAAATCACAGACAGCCCCAAAAAATTGCTGGGGTTGAGTGCGACGCCCTGTAAATGAAATGCAACAAGCTCTGGCTCTGTGGTTTAGGGAACAGTGAAAGTGCACATCACAATTCCCCGACACACCAAGTCGAGAGTTAGAAAACAGACGATTTGTAAGCAGATCGCCTTGCGGTGATATGAATGGTATGAGCGTCGGTCGTTCAGAAAGAAATGGCAAACTACTGAACCTAAACTTGCCTAGTAAAACAAAAACAGCCAAACAATTCTGGAGATGACTGCAATGTCCGGTAAATGACGAGGAACTAAGCTGTATTCTCCTCCTGGGCACTGAGATGGGGTCTGCACAATGACATACATAAAAGACGTGGAGGCAACACGACCAGCTGCAGCCTAACCCCGGTCAGTATGTAGTTGTTGTGACGAAGCATGATATGGTTACATCAAATTATGCCTTTGCGTAGTTATGAAGTTCCAGTATCAATTGTGCACATGCCACTGTTTCTTGGTTTGGAGACAAGAAGAAGAACGCTGCAAAGAAGTTACTACGGAGATGTTACTTTAGAAGCAGTCAGTAGAAGCATCTATCTCTGCAGCAACAGCACTCCTGGAGATGCATGCCACATACAGGGATGAGACAACCTGGACGTCAATGTATAGGTACATCTCAGTCTTCCAGAGGATTCACAACAAACCAACCAACAACCGACGAACCAACCTACCAACCCACAACCAAGCAACAATCAACTAACCAACAACCACCCAACCAATCAACAACCAACCAACCAACCAACAACTAACCAACCAACCAATCAACAATTAACCGACTAACTAACCAACAACTAATAAACCAACCAACAACCAACCATCCAACCAACAACCAACCAATCAGCCAGCCAACGAAGCAACCAACTACCCACTAAGCAAATAACCAACCAAGCAACTAAATAATCAGCCAACGATCTAAGCAACCAATCAACCAGCTAACTAACTAAGTAACCAACCAATCAAACATCCAATCATCTAAGCAACCATCTAACTAAGCAAGCAACCAACCAACTACCAATGGGCGGAGCAGAACTTGCAGTTACAGTAGAACGCTACTGCCAAAGGATACGGTCAAACTCACCCTATGTGAAAACAGAAGCCAACGCAGAAAATCCGCAATATCTCCCACCAAAAGCCATTTGACCATGCATACAAAAAAGAAGCAGGATAGACGCTTTATCCGTCCCAACGCTGTGTTACCAATGCTGTACACGGACAGCCCTAGAAACACGCGTCAAATTAAAACATGTGAGATGACAGGCAAAAGAAACGCAGCTGGGAAAATAAGAAGAGGTAAAGAGACAAATGAGAAACTAAGAAAATATGTAGGGATAACACCTAATGGTGACTTTGTAGAACACCGAAGAATTAAACTTTGCAGATATTTAGTTAGAATAGAAGAAGAACAACCAGCGGCAACAGCGTTCGACGTGAGAACATCGGGATAAGGCCATAGGACGACCCAGAAATAGTTTGCTAGATGGAGTAAAAGAGACGTTGAAGAAATCAAAAATGACGTTAATACAAGCAACAAGACAAGCCAAACAGAAAATTGCATCTTCTCTGCACTGCAACACCGCAAAAACAGCAGGACAACAGATATTAAAGAAAACAAGCTGATGCGAAGGTCAGAAATCTAAAACTCGAGCTGATTGCAGTGAAGCGACATGTCAACTTCTCTCTAATATCGTTTATTATTTCAAAATTATAGCAATCGTTGTTTTATCACCTCGACAATGTTCAGCTTCAGAATTACTTTCCATAATTATAGAAACTAGAAAACAACATTTTTTTTTAACCCTTATATTTTCTGTGTAAATGAACGAGGTGTATTTATGCAATCTCAACAACAATATATTCAAAACAATGTTTTCCCGTTGTGAATTTGAATAACGATTTATTTTCTATTATATTTATGACGTTACTTTGTATGTTTTGTTACTGATGTTGTTGGACTCCCAGCAAACTTCCTGCAACAGTTTTTAACCCCATACTTTCAGAAGGCGTAATGTAATGAGGTTGGGGAGTACACAGCTGTGACATGACTTCCCGGTGTACGAATCATCTGGGTGTGGATTGCCAGTTTTTGTTTTATGCGTTCGCCCGCTTTGAACCCAAGCGTAGGCCATATACACTTCTAGTGCACTGTGTGTGGATTAGTTTTCCCTATTACCAGTGTCCTGCGCCATCAGGCGAACGAACTCCTACTTCAGAGGTACTTGTAATTTACGTCTCCAAGTCAAGGACGAAAAGTCACCAATTTAATCCAATTGACCGGTGTAGGCGTTGAACCCGTTACACACACCGGATGCTTAAGAACAAGCGTTCTTGTCCATTCGGCCATGCTAACCTCCTAGATTTCCATTGACAGCGCTACTGTTCCGTATGTGTTACACAAAGCAATACACTGTTAAGTAAGAATTCACGTAACAATTCGTACAGTACCGTGAACCAAAAAGAAGACAAATCCTGACATCCTACATAATGTGAACATCAAAGAGAACTGGGACTAAAACAACGTCATGTCTCGGACACAGAAATACTATGCCATATTAAATAAACGTTATAGTGGTTTGGAAAGACCAAGGCTTAGTTCTTTGAAGAGGAGGCAGTAGTTGGCCGACATGAAGATGCTCACAGGAAGTTGAAGACTTCTAGAGCTAGAAAATGCATGAGACTTGGGAACTGATCGAGGCAAGTTTCTTTAACTTCAACCTCCATCTCTTCCTCCTCGGCTCCGCAAGATCGAATGTTTTCAAAGTAAAAATAAGTTGGGATTATTGAATAAGCTAATGTTCACTCCATTTGTCCTTAACATCCTCCTTCTTCGAGAGAGGAAAGTCAGGAAAAGAAGATAGAAAATGAAAGAAAGAAAAAAGAGAAAAAGAGAGTGAGATACTCATAGAGGGTATGAGAGAAAAACGTAGGACAGGGAAAAGAGAGAGAGAGAGAGAGAGAGAGAGAGAGAGAGAGAGAGAGAGAGAGAGAGAGAGAGAGAGAGAAATGAAAAAGGGAAACGAAATAAAAAAGAAAAAAAGACAGACAAAACAGGATAAAAATGGGAGAGACTGTCAGAGGGAGAAGGGGCGTGGCGGGGGTAGGGGGGATGTACGTATGTACGTACGTATATGTATGTAGGTGTGTGTGTGTGTGTGTGTGTGTGTGTGTGTGTGTACATGGCGAGGATTACACATAATCCCAGAAATGCGCTAAATATGTAGTTTATTTTAAATGGACTTGGGCTGGCATACACACCCAACCCAACATGGCTTCCAGAAAATGTTGTGGGAAGCAAAGACGGATGGCGCGGTACAGATCAGAACCCCCATCGATCACCGATTGATCGATACGCATAGGACGCAGGCTTCACACACCTAAAGGCGTGGGAACGGCTCCTAATACACACACTGACTTAATAACGCGCGACGGTAAGCAAAGCATGAATGCGCGTACGCACCGCGCAATACAGATTACCGGGACACGGGAAGGCTTTACTTGAGATCACAACGTTCTGTCTTGAAATCAATGTCGGCCCGGAGCCGTGAAATGTAGCGTTTGCTTAACTAATGAGGGCTTCCTGCAAGGGCCAGAGAACACAGTCGGGCGACAACCCCTGAACAGGGTCGCTAAAGCTAGCGATGCTCTCCATGGCCGACTGCAGCACAAGATAGCAGGGATAAAAGAAATGGTGGCTTTATGTGTTGCAGGTAGCGCTAATAACGGCAATTGCAATTATCAATAGTTTACAAACATTTGATAATAGGCAGGCTTTGAAAACTACAATATGTAATAAATAAAGTCAGTTGCATATCCTTTACAGGACGCCGCAGTCAACTCCAGAATTTTGTGGATGTTTATTTCTTGGTAAGTTTACGTTCAGTAGTTTGCCACTGCATTCTGAACGACTTCCTCGCTCGCTTGGTTGAAGAAGAATACGTTCAAGCTCCGTTCAACTGTCTATCTATCGGTTAGTTATAACTGGGACCCTTATGGTGTTTCTTTTCTGCTCTTGGAAATAGAGCTACCAGTTTCACTTCCTGGTTTCTACGCTTTTCTGGCTTTGTGTCGATTTAATCTTTATAGCTGTATTTATGTCTCGTGAGCTGCCCGCACGTCTAAGGCTTGGTGTTGTTAGGTTTCCACCCGAAGCATGGTATTCCCCTTTCAGGGAGTGATCCATGGGTAGTCGAGCCTTCTGAACGAGTGGCACTCATACCAATGCGTTTTGTGTGTTTAACACACAAAATAGTCACTTGTTAAAGGTCGCAGAAGTCATCATGATTAATGTGCATAGGCCAGTTTTGTGCAAACAATAAGACATGATAGTGAGTTTAAAATTACTGCGATAGAAAATTTAAATTACTGTGCGAATATGTGTATATTCAGCTTGAAGGATTTATCTAATTAGTCTACTTTATGGTGTGTGATTTCTGCAGTATATACCTGACGAGATGCAGCGAAATACGCCAGACAATAAATCCTGCAATCTATTGTTTGTGTCTTCGTTATTCAAATCCACTATGGGAAACATTGTATTGATTGTCTGTAACTATCGTCTTTCAAGACGGCAAGCTGCAAATAGGGATAAAATAACAACCCCAGATAAACCCTAAAATTCCAATCATTGGAAAGAGAGAGAGAGAGAGAGAGAGAGAGAGAGAGAGAGAGAGAGAGAGAGAGAGAGAGAGAGAGAGAGAGAGAGAGAGAGAGAGAGAGAGAGAGAGGCGTTGCCTGCGATTTGAGAACCACTGAAAAAAAAAAACAACAGAAAAAAAACCGCGCTTGGAAATGTCATGTTCTCTGATTCTCTGATTATAAACACAATCTGAAACATGTTATATTGTACAGTTTTTCAGAGAATCTATAAAGGACACGATCATAAAAAGAGACAACACAAACCAGAAGGTGAATTCTAGTCAAAGAGGTTTATAATTACGAACAAGCTATTCAACATCTCAGAACTAGAACTGCGTTTAATAATCAATAGGAAACTCAAAGGGCAGTCGCTACTTTGATGATTAGATGAAGTCGTTTACAATGAATGCGTTAGAACTTGAACTTGAGACTAAAAAACATATATCATCACTCGTTAAAAAAATAATATTGAAAAGCACAAATAAACGCTTCTTATTTGTTTGTTTGGTTCGCAGAAATCACACAGCATAAAGTAATTAGATCTACCGGCTACGTGGTAAAGGTATTATGGACGCAGTTCGTAATCCCGCATATCCGCGTTCAAAAAACAGCTGCGTGCGATTTCGCAGCAGAGCGCCCGCGTTGTTTAAAAAAATTAAAATGGTATGGGTGCCGGTCGTTCAGAAAGCATGGCAAACTACTGAACGTAAACTTGCCAAGAAATCGCGAACAGCCAAAAAATGCTGAGGTTGACTGTGATGTCCTGTAAAGGACATGCAACTATATGGTTCGTAAGCTTTGAATTCAAGCGTAGTCCGTAAATGTGCTGCTGCCTGTACAGGGAAGCATACTGGATTCTTTTTGCGTGTGAATTAGCTTTCCCCATTACCAGAGTCCTTTGCCTTCAGGCCAACCCACTCCGACTTCTGAGGTGCTTCTTATATCATACTGATGCCTTCAGGGGGGAAGCTCACTTGGGTTTATGGGAAACTGAGCAGGCAACATACTTCTCGTCAGCACATTACGTATTAAAGCAGGGACATAATTATACAGAAGTGGCTCATATAATTTATCTAATCCCACGCTCCCCCCTCCCTTCACTCAAACAGCGATGGATCGATCGATCGATCGATCGATCGATCTATCTATCTATCTATCTATCTATCTATCTATCTATCTATCTATCTATCTATCTATCTATCTATCTATCTATCTATCTATCTATCTATCTATCTATCTATCTATCTATCTATCTATCTATCTATCTATCTATCTATCTATCTATCTATCTATCTATCTATCTATCTATCTAAAGAAGAAGAGCAGAATGTCAGACGGGCCTGCGTGCCCAATTCTTAACCCTTTGAAAATAAAGATTGCTCTGTCTGTCTGTCTGTCTGTCTGTCTGTCTGTCTCTATCTCTCTGTCTATACAATCAAGTACCTTGCCGACTGGCGCGGACGTCAGGCATCTCAATTAAAGAAATTAAACAACGACTGTCAATTGCTCTTTAGAGACTAAAACAACTGAATAAATTATGGAGTGGGACAGACAGAACTACAAAAATTAGATTTTTAAGAGCATGCATCTTTACCATTGCAACATACGCCAGTGAGACCTGGACACTTACTAAACAAGCTGAACAGTGCATTAAATGCCTTTGAATATAAATGTTATAGACGAGTTCTAAGAATATCTTGGGTAAAGAAAAGAATAAATGCATCCATACTTCAAGAACTGAATATTGAAGAAGGCCGGCTACTAAAGAAGATAAAACAAAGAAAATTGAAATATTTTGGTCACTTGAAACGTCACGAAAGTTTGGAGAGAACAATAATGCAGGGGTATATGCCTGGGAAAAGAGGAAGAGAAAGGCCAAAGAGAAGATGGGTGCAGGATGTGGCGGATGATCTCCAGATGGGTGTATCGGACGCGGGACATCTTGCTTATGATCGAGAGGTTTTCCGGAAGGTTGTTATGGGAGCGAGGTTCTGCAAAGAACATGCTACTGAATGAATGAATGAATAGCGATTGTCGAAACTGACTTAAAATTTAAGTTAAGAAAAATAAGAATGATATTGCCCTACTTTTATAATTTTATAACGTTGTGGCCAGCTTAACTACCGAAAATAGTAGATACGGCCCTCTGCTTGAAAAGCTTGGTTTCTTTGATATTATCATTACCGATGGCTTACTACATATTCTGTGACACACGGAAGCTTTGGTACAAAAGACGTGCGATAAGTGTTTCTTTAGATCACATATATGTACGTGTATTAATTGACATCTACATACGGAGACATATGAACCGGCTCCGTGGCCGAGGAGTTAGCAGCTTTCTCCGCTAACT
Source organism: Cepaea hortensis (assembly GCA_963921405.1). Lineage (NCBI taxonomy): Eukaryota > Metazoa > Mollusca > Gastropoda > Stylommatophora > Helicidae > Cepaea > Cepaea hortensis. Next base: position 88,209,546 of record OY992889.1, on the reverse strand, counting down.
CCGAATACTCTCGTCACGTGACGCGACGAGAATTAGCAGTGGTTCGAATCGCAAAAGTGACTTATGAGAGTATGGAGCCGGTCGCTCAGAAAGTCGTGGCGTGCTGATGAGCGTAATCTAGCCTAGGAATCAACATACAGCTGAAAGATGCTGGTGTTGACCGCAATATCCTGAAAACAGGATGGAAACGCGGGAAAAAAAAAAAAAAAAAAAAAAAATACGGAGACATATACCATTTAATGGCACATTGCACAACACACAAATTAAAAGCTAGTTGTACAAGGATACTCGAAGAAACACAACAAGCAGGAGAAGGAGGAGACGATAATGAAGAAGACGAAGACGAAGAAGAAGAAGAAGAAGAAGAAGAAGAAGAAGAAGAAGAAGAAGAAGAAGAAGAAGAAGAAGAAGAAGAAGAACAAGAAGAACAAGGACAAGAAGAAGAACAAGGACAAGAAGTACAAGAATAATGTCACACGTCATTTTCTTGATGATATCACGAAGTTCTTACGATGATATGCTCATGATATTATTGTGTGATGGTCGTTGTCTAGGTAACGATACTCATGGTGTGTCAATGGAGATATCTGTCTTGCAATGTAACTCACCCCCGCAGTCGGTCTCTTCTCTCACTCAGACTACCGATCAGTTCGGCATCTACACATCAACTGTCCTGAAGTCCCTTGACTTCACACAAAACTAGACTGTCCTTCCCCCATCCCCTGGGGTCCACACTCACCCTTCCCATTATTTCTAAGGACTGGCTGTTTACTCATAGCCAGGTCAGTCACTTTACTGTCTCCCACTTTCATCTCCATTCTTTCTCATGCCCGGTCACTCAACTCTATGTCAATGACCCAGGCTTATGTCATCACCCCCCTCTTAAAAGAAAACTTCGTTTTCAAATATTGGGAGACCAAAACTTACTAAACATGTGACCCAGACATATAGCCTGGGTAGCCCTAAGTATGCCGGTCTCTCTGGCTGTGGGGTTACAACACTTTCTCTCTGTAATCCCGTTTATCACGCAGAGTCTCGCAGCGGAGCGAGAACTGAGGTGGTTCGACCCCCGCTCGTGACTTGCGGATACTGAGCCGGCCGCTCAGAAAGCAATGGCAAACTACTGAGCGTAATCTTGCCAAGAGATCAACAGACAGCTGAAAGATGCTGCTGTTGACAGCTAAGTCCTGTAAAAGGATACGCAAAACATTTTTAGCCCTAAGTATGGCTGCACCTTACTCTAGCTACCACACTACATCATACATCAAATGCTCATACTACACTCCTATATTCATCACACATAAATACAACCATCTTTCTATCTTGTGTATCAATGCATAAACTAATACATCACATAATAATAATACATCATAGAAAGCATTACACTTATGTACCCACAGGTCTCTTACTACTTCACGACCACACAATACTATTTGTGTACCGACCCTATATCAGGTGGTTCTGTTCTTGCATTAACCCTCCTCTGATTCCTGTCGATGTTTTGTCTATCTTTCATGTACCCCTGACTCATGGTACCTCTACAATTACAACATCTGTTTGCTATCCCTAGCCCTGGGTCAGTAATGTCGCGAAAATTCTTTTGACCTGACTCAACTTTCCTATCTGCATATTGCACCGTTACACTTGCGTCTCTGTTTAGTCTGAACTCTTTATTCAATCTTGGCCCATTTATCTGGCACCTTGCTTTCTGCTGCATACGCCTTATGCCTATGTGCCCTGCACATGCACTATCCTGAGCTGTTCTAGTATATCGGTCTCTGTGTGCTAAAGGTACTGCTCCTTGCCCACGTGCAGTTCCACTATCTGAAAACCTGCGAGTGAGAACATTGTTCTTCCTCTCGAAGCACCATCTACCTTTCTTTGACTGCCTATGTTCTACTCTCCTACACCCTTGGGAACATTTGTTCAGAGTAGTATCTTGTCTCTGGGAGTCACTAGCACTATATTTGGGATCCATTCTCACCTGCTCAGCTGTCCTATCCTTGTCCTGAGTTCCTGTGTCTAATTCAAGTGCCTCTTCTACCTCAGCTATACTCTCTAATTTTGGTTCTCTTGTGGTAACTACCTCATTACTGCTTATACTATATTTTCGGTCCCAATAAACTACTTCCTCTTCTGTACAATCTTTAACTCCTATAACATTTCCTATGACCAAATCAGCCACTGGTGAGTCCAAAACACACGCTGTCACTCTTCCAGTGATATATGGTGTTTTTACTGTTATTATGGCTAATGGGTAGAACTCTACTGTGCCGTTGAATGTTATGCATCTAATCTTTTCCCCTGTGTAATCTGAGGGATGAACTAAACTCTTTCTAACTCCGATGGACGTACATCCGGAATCCCTAATTGTTAACGCTGGTCTATCATTGACGAATCCCTGATGCAGCTTCAGACTTCCTCCTTCATGCACTGCTGATCCTGCTTTCACTGTATGACCACATATTAGGACTGGCTGACTGTCTTTTTCAAAAAGAGGTTTGCACCCACTACAATCTTCATTGTTCAGCGTCTCAATTACTTGCGCTGCATTTGAGTGCTCTGTTTCTCTCATTCTACATTGATGGCTGAAATGCCCCTTCCTACCACATTTGAAACAAGTGATCTCCTTCCTTGCGTTACTTGTTGGCTCACTGGCTGGCTGCACGTCACACTCCGCTGCCTTGTGTCTCCAGCTCCCACAATTCCAACATCCGGCGTAATTTGGACGTCTCTGGAAATTCCCTCTTCTATGTGGGTACCGTCCTACTCTACCAACATTGTTTCCTCGGAAACCATTATCTTGAAGTTCTTGCTGCTCACCTTTCTGTGCTGAATCCACACTTTTCGCCCTTGGTCTGATGACTGGATTCTGGTCCTGTTTAGTGTACGCTGCACAGACTATTTCCTCACTCATTAGTTTCCCAATAGATACGTTAGGATGTGCCATCATGTAGTTTTGCCCTAACTGAGACATTGTGTCTATGTCCTTTGGCTTACGTTCCTCAAAGAAAGCTACTAAGTTGGAATTGCATGCAGATACCACCTTGTCTCTTAACATTAGATCTACTAATTTATTAAAATCTTTCCCTACTTCTGCAAGCTCCATCCATTTGTTAAATGTATTCTTTACAGTGTTAACAAAATCTGTGAAATCTTGATTTGTCTCTGGCCCTAACTGTCTAAACTTTGTTCTATATCCATGCTCAGTTAGTTGGAACTTTGTCAGCAAACGTTGACGTAAGATAGTGTAGTTGTTCCTTTCTTCTACAGGTAAATTGAACATGGTGTCTAGTGCCTTACCCGTAAGAAGCTCCCCTAGTATAATAGCATACTGTTCTTCGGGGATGCCTAACACTTTCGCTGATGCCTGATATCTGTCAAGATAAGCTTCAAGGTTGTCTCGGTCCGTAAAGTATGGCAGTTTTAGTCTCTGTGACGACTGCGACGGTTTTCTACTTTCCTCACTTTGACCCTTCGATGCAAATTCTAACTTTTTAATAGCAATTTCCGCTTCCATCTTAATCTTCTCTTTCTCAATTTCCATTCTCATGTGTGTCTCTCTCTCTCTTCCTGTAGACGCTTGGCTTCCATTTCAGCCTGTCTTTGTTCTCTTTCGGCTTGTCTCTGGTCTCTTTCAATCTGTTGTTCTTTTGCTTCGGCATACTCTTGTAACTCTTTACCCTTCAGGCCTATTCGTTCACCTGCTTCAATATATTCCATTAACGTAGGCATCTTGTACTTGTGGACACGTTGCTGTCAATCAGCCAACTATAAATGTACAGACTCTGCTGCTAGTCTGTGTCACTTCCTTAAGTACACCACAACTCCCTGTGTACGTAAATTCGTAGTGCTAAAATATCACTCTGTACTCACCCAGTCACTCTATAAGCACTAGGTAGTGAGGGGGGAAGTATCACCTATACTCCCTTATATCTATATATCTATGACCAATAGTTGTATAACATTTCTGGAAATATTGTTACACATACATATACATACATATACAAAACGAATGAATGATAACACTAAATGTTGTCTATAAAAACGTTAGACTCACAAGCCAAGTACACGGAGACGGTGATCACACAGAAATAAACCACAGTAACAACCACAAGCTTGTGTAAGGACACCCACAGTGCGCGTAAAATATAAACTGACTCAGACAACTAGATAGTAGATACGACGAAAGATCACAATAATAATATATATCCGAACACAGCAAATATCATATGCAAATATTATGAAAAGAAAGAGAAACAAAAACAATTTATAGCATCAACATATACACAAATCTGACGTCAGACAACTCGGCTCTAGATATTGGTTAAGACTATTTCAATGCCACTGCACGACACGTTAACTCATTAACGTTTTCCTTACAAAAATATCGTAAGCACCAGAAAGAAAAATAAATTTTTGTGCTGTATCCCGACTCTCGAGAAACACCCCAAAAATCCCCTACACCTGACAAACACCGGACCACAAACAAGTAATAGCTTAACAAACGAAAACTATATTTATAAGACAATGAGCAGCAAACAGAACGTACAATTCGTTGGCCGACAAATATGTGCCTATTAATGATAATCCGTCGCCACAAGTTCGTTTTTTTTTTTTTAAAGAATTTTTCATAATATGTTGGGAATGTATATTGGTAAATGTTCCGAAATGTCTACGATATTCCACATTTGTTGCGTGGTGACTTAAATTTACGTGGTGATAACAAGTTCAAACCGTCGAAAAAAATTGAAGATGATGATTGCTTATCCACAATGTTCTGTCTCGACCCAGTCCGTCACGTTATTGTACTTTCCTTGGACGTGGTCTAATAATCCAAAAGTCTTTTCTACCTTCGTTGCGAAGATGGCGCTTTGCTGTATCATAAATGTTATAGATTTCCCTAACAGAAAAGACCAAAATAATGGCAGTAAATGATCAACGCTTTCACTCTGTACCGTCAGTTCTTTTTGGCAACTGTATGCAACTATGTTCGCGGAGCCGACACGTCATCATTCGTTGTCAAAATGTTTGCTGATTATAAAGTAATGAACACAAAGGGCTTTTAACAAAGACGAACAATCAAGTCTGGTTTCACACAAAACGCCTTGTTTTGTTCATTCACAATGAGTCAGCTTGACCACCATAGGTCGTGGAAATTCCCGAGTATCTTTCCTCCTTCCACCCCCAACTCACAATGTCACCTCAATTTCTCTTTATCACTCTCAGTGAAAAATTCCTCCGTAAAATAGTTTTCACACAACTTGACAGCCCCACCTGGCTGCTATTTTAACTCCGTGGAAAGTCACACTTAATCTGTCTGTAAAATGCCCGGAACTTTTCCGCCATACACAAACACTTTCCACTTCTGCCCCCGCACCTGTGGTAGGGTTAACGTTAATACCCCTTTCCAGCTGTCCTCGTAAACAGCGCTGACCCTCTCTCAACCCGGCCTATTAACTGCGTCGACAAATCTTGACCAGTCAACTTGCAACAACACAGTGCGCTTGCCTTCGCACACACACACTTGTCAAATATCTTTGGTTCCCAATCCTGTCATTATCACCGCCAGCGATGTCCTACACACACACACACGCTGCCCTCGCCACTCTGGATTCAACACTGGTCTTTCATCGCCGCGTCTGCTAGTTTCAGCACTCCTGCCTGGTATCAAATTTACCTGTCACCGTAATGGACTCTCCCGGTCGATTTGTACTGCGTTATTTCTCTGACACCCCCACTCGCTTTAGCGATATGGTTGGTTCCAATTCACCTGTAGTGGACTTGACGTGAACTGTCTGTAGCCAGTTCCCGCACGGAGAAAAACTCAGTGTTTATACGGTGGACACACTCCGCTGTCCACCCTCTCTCAGCGAGGAGCCCACAAATATCTCATAATGACAACACTGTCTATAATGCTCTTGACCGTACGTAGCCTTCCAGATACTCCTTACTAAGCGACGAGACCCCAGATGTCACACGTCATTTTCTTGATGATATCACGAAGTTCTTACGATGATATGCTCATGATATTATTGTGTGATGGTCGTTGTCTAGGTAACGATACTCATGGTGTGTCAATGGAGATATCTGTCTTGCAATGTAATTCACCCCCGCAGTCGGTCTCTTCTCTCACTCAGACTACCGATCAGTTCGGCATCTACACATCAACTGTCCTGAAGTCCCTTGACTTCACACAAAACTAGACTGTCCTTCCCCCATCCCCTGGGGTCCACACTCACCCTTCCCATTATTTCTAAGGACTGGCTGTTTACTCATAGCCAGGTCAGTCACTTTACTGTCTCCCACTTTCATCTCCATTCTTTCTCATGCCCGGTCACTCAACTCAATGTCAATGACCCAGGCTTATGTCAAATAACAACATCAACAACAACAACAACAACAACAACAATAAGTAGCCAATTGAAAGACGTAAAAACAGCAGTCTAACCGTAATAATAAACAAGGAAATCAACGCCCATCCTACCACGAGCAAATCAAATCAAATCAAATCAAATCAACTTTATTTTAAGAACGAAGAAGAAGAAGAAGAAGAAAGAAGAGTCTTAAAAGTCGAGAAGATCGACTTTATTGCACCGGGTGTAATCTCATACGGCTCGGTCTCTTTCCGCATGCGACGTTCCGAAAGTGTCGCACAAAGCTTGACCTCTATAGCTCCAGCGACGACCCCTCAGGAGTCCCCGAGAAAAATGCACCCATGAACCCGAAAGACGTAGCCAGGAATCAAACCTATGACCTACGGAGCGTGAGTCAGACGGCTTGACCACTTCGCCACGGAGACTCCACAAGGAATAAGAATTGTAAGCATGAGAGTACACGTGTTTTACACAATTGGGCATTTCACAGGCAGACATTTATCCAGAGATGCTAATTGACGAGGAAGTAGCGAGGTTGCAGGATACTCCATGGTGTTAATTGGCAAGAGGCTTTGTCTAGTCAGAGAATTAATTAACACTGTCAGACCTGGATTTGGATTAAGTATTTTGTATTACGTAAAACACTGACAGTTGTGGCTTTTTGTTATTTATGCTGGCGTGGGTAATTAGAGAGGAGATTTATTAGCCACAAGAACGAATCCTCTTCTTAAGTTTAAATTTTTTTTTTTTAAATAGTAAAACAGAAGTAATGACTATAACAAAAGAAAAAAACAACAACAAAGATTTATCTAAAAGAACACCCCCTGAAACAAGTAAAGTGCTTCAAGTACTTAGGACGTATAATATCATAAAGTGGTAAATCAGAAGACGAGATTGAAAATGTATGCAATTACGCAAACCAACTCAAAGGACAAATGGCACCAGTACTAAAGAACAAACACGTAACAATAGTTAATAATAAAGGACTCTACAGCACAATATTCCTACCAACTCTTTGCTACCAATGCCAAACCTGGACAATAACAGCACAAAAGAAAAGAAAAATCACAAGAAGAATACTCAGTATATCAAGAAGAGAGAAAATCAGAAATGAGGACATAAAGACTAAAGTGGGGGTTATAGCAGCGCTAGATTTTATCAGAAGGCAGCAAGTTAAATGGTTTGGCCGTGTAACTAGATTACCAACTAACAGTATACCACAACAAGCAATAGTGTATAGACAAATGGAAGCTGAAGAAGAGGCCGACCAAGTAAACGATGGTCAAAGGGAATAGCAGAGTCCATGGGAATCTCCATACATGAAGCCCATAAACAAGCATTATCTCGCTGTTTATGCTTCACCTCGACACCGCAAGGTACAAGAGGAACAAGATGAGACGAGATGAGACCGACTCCTGGGCAATTAGCAGACAAGTTATCCTCCGAAGTCGGAGAGTGTCTGCCTGTACGGTGAGGAACCACCAGTCTGCACACCAATAAGCCAGACATGGGACAACGGATACTCACGCAAACCTCAGGTCCTGTATGACATTACACTGATGCTGGACAACAGGATGCCTTCATCCGACATACAGGACTTCGCGTTGGAGCTCAAGCCAACGAACACAAGCAAGCAAGCAAGCAAGCAGACAAGTGAGGAATTGTGTGGAATCTGTGCAGATGTGGTTTGATAGAATAATTATGAGAATGCCGCGGCGGGATGAAAAGAGCAATGAAGATATCTTGAAAGAAGTTAAATCAGAAAGAGAACTGTTTATGTGCATCAGAAGGAGACAGCACATATTCTCTTAGAAGGGGAAAGCTGTGAATATATCCTCACAAAGGGACAGTTGGAGAGAAGGAGATCAAGAGAGAAGATGCTGGACAGTTGACATCATGGCATGGAGGAACATCAGTATCAGACTTGATTGGCAGTACATTAGATAGAAGGCAGGGGACAGACGAGATCACCAACGCCAGAGAGCATCGACTATAAGAAGATGGGCAATACGTGAGACAGAAGGCATGGGACATACGCGATCACCAACGCCTCACGATATCGACTACAAGAAGATTGGCAATACGTGAGACAGAAGGCAGGGGACATACACGATCACCAACGCCACAGAGCATCGACTATAAGAATAAGAACGCCGGTCGTCGAGACACTCACAGTTGATCAGGCAAACATTCTAAAGACTACATGAGTCTCCGTGGCCAAGTGGTTACGCTCAGAAAGTTGTGGGTTGAATTCCGAACTACGACATTTGGTTCTCGAGTTCAATTTTCTCGGAGAGTCCTGGAGATCATCGCTGGAGCTACTAAGATCGTGCTTTGTGCGGCGTTGTCGACAGGTCGACCTGCGGAAACAGACCGAGCCATATGGGAACCATCTAAAGACTATGTAATGACAAATACTACGTGAAGAGTCCACGACAGACAAAATAACATATTTTAAGATGCGTGATTGTGGATTTTAATGTGTCTGGCAAGGAGAGGCGTACGAAAGGTAGGATGTGGTGTGTGTACAACCAGCCTGCTATCGGAACGATCTGGTTCTAAATTGACGACATTTGCTGAAAGTGGTAGAATGCGGTGTGTGTACAACCAGTATCGGAACGATCTGGTTAATTGACGACATTTGCTGAAAGTGGTAGAATAGGGTGTGTGTACAACCAGTCTGCTATCGGAAAGATCTGGTTCTACATCTGACGACACTTGCTGAAGGAGAGGTAGCATCCATGTGTTTTCCGGTGTGCTATGATGTCTATTCTAAAATCAATCAATCAACGAAGAAATGTTACAAACAAAATAGCCTAGTACATAAAAAAGGTTGAGCTAATTAAAAAGGTTTTTATTTTACAGTGTCCGTGTGAGACACTGATATAATAGGGTTAAGTAGGTAAGAAACCTATGACAGATCTAGCAAACAGGTAGGGAACTTACTTGATCCTAGAAAAGTTCATTCATCCATCATGTGCCATGGGGATAAGCGTGAGTGTCATGTTTCGCCATCTCACCCGATCACGAGAGTCGGTCATTGGTTTTTCTGTCTGTCTATGGTATTCTTTGCATTTCCTTCAGAAACCACATTTCCACGGCCATCAGATGTTTTTCAGCTTGTCTGCTCATTGTCCACGCTTCTAAGTAGAAAAATACTGCTACGAAATCATGCAAGAAGTAGGAGGAACGGTGCTATTCACAGGCGCTGGAACTTCAATAACCCTCCCCACGGCGCCTAACGACAGAAGTGAAAGACAACAACAACAACAATAACAACAACAAGTTTAACACATAAATATACTTGCTTGCAACCATCATCACGTGCCACGTCCAGCGGCGAATGCGACCGCATTCCACCACAATAATCCGATAACTAAGTTCTGGGTAAGATCGACACATGGACGCCTTCCGTGTCAACAATGCCTTTCTCTGCTTTTAACAACCGTAATATTCCATGTTGTTACAAGATTTATTATTCCTTCTTTACAACTAACACAAGCCCTCAACCAACTCAAGCTAAACCCTATGTAGACAGGTCCATGACTGGTTGCATTTTGCAGCTAAAGTTTTCGACGTCTGAGATCAACCATCCTTGGTAGAACAGACTTGGTAGGTTACAATGTTTTCTTTCTTTCAGTTATGGACTTCGGGACTCCAACTCCGGATTTGCCCTCATGGTTTACTCCCGAAACCTGTCGCATTTGGGTGTACCCGCAAGGCAGCGGAGGTTTGAAATTTAGTTTCCTTTCTTAGAGGGGATACCAACCAAGGTTGGCGAGCCTCCTCTGCCCGGGCTCGGGGAACGCTCGGACACCACAACGTGATAGGAAACCCCCCCCCCCCCCCCCAGTAAAGTAGCCGTTTTCATTCCTTAGGCACAATGGCCACACGCAGCTAGACTCATATTTGTACAGATCACACGGAATTCAGTGGGTGGTGTAGCCAGTGATACACAGGCCACTTTCACTTCCCAAGACGTTTCCTGGTACCCATTCAATGCTTGGTGAACATGGGAGCCAGGTCAATGTTTTAAAATGTCGACACCGTCAACGTGATCATCATCATCTAGTTCCTCTTTCTGATATTTATGATAAGTTGTCTGATAGTCACTTGAAATACGTTGTATAAACACTGCAGGCGGATAGAAGCAGCAGTGAAGATAAGGTAACTGATTCAGTACCAAACAGTCGTAGGTTTGGAGCAAACATGGTACACATTCAAATGAACAAGTACAGTCAAAACCTCGGTTTTCGTCACACACCCCCCGAGAAATATTTGTCTCGGTTTTCGTCGACTGTCTCGGTTTTCGTCGACCTGCCCACGGGACCTCGCTGCTAATTTTGCGAAAATAAAGGTAACCACGCGTTCTTCTGCTCAGTTTGGCGTTGTTTCTCGTTGTGCGAGCATCACTTGCTAATAAGTTAACCCTTTCCCGTTAGCTCCATCATGGGACCAAAGAAAGTTTCCAGAGCCAGCAGTTCTTCGAAGAAGAAGGTCAAGAATACTATCGAGTTGACGACGGAAAACATTGAACAATACGTGAGCGGCATTCAGATTGCTGAAATCGGCCGCATGTACGGGAAAATCGCCATCCACGATAAGCTCCACTCAGGCGAAAAAAAAAAGAAACAATAAAGATTGCTAGTGTAGCGAAATACGTGAATGTGCTAACTAAACAGAGATCGCAAACAACTGAAGATGTCGAGAAGTTATTATTAATTTGGATAAATCAAAAACAGTTAGATGGCGATTCTGTTTAGGAGGCAATCATATGTGAAAAGGTCAGTCTGTTGTATGTCGATCTCATTAAGAAAATGACTTGGACGAATGCTAGTGTACTTAGTAATTTAAAGGCCAGCAGATTATGGTTTGAAAAATTCAAGAGGCGCACTGGCATACATTGTGTTACTAGGTACGACGAAGGTGAGAATTCGGACACGTCTGGGGCCGAAAAATAGTATTAAACACTATATTTGTTCTCCATAAAATGTGTTTTTCGTATGTATTTTGGAGTGTCTCCATCCATCCATCATGTGCCATGCCGGTAAGCGTGGGCGGTCATGCTGTGCCATCTCACTCGATCACCAGAGTCGTGGATCAGCTCCGTGTTTCTGAGTCCACACAACATGATTTTCTTGGCATCTGTAAAGAAGGTAATTTGCCATTGCTTTCCTTCCTAGCAGTGACCATACTGGTCAGTGACCGTAGCCATTGTCTCCTCAAAAAAGAGATCCTCTGCCTACCGTCGTGAAGGTGGAGACCATAACCTACAACTATCTGTCGGCTGCTCTGCATCTTCATCCACCACCTGCACCCATGGCTTCACGTAACCCTGATCGGGGGGCTAAACGGGTACTCCACCTTGCCCAAGGGTGTCCCGTAGGCTAGCGGAGGGAAGGGGGCGCCTTACTTCTCCTTTTATAGGGGATACACCTACCCCGCTACCCTTGTAGCGTCTAGAATAATTTAATTGTATTTACATTGATTCATATGGAAATAATTATCTCGGTTTTCGTCGCTTTCGGGTTTCGCCGATTGTCTTCGGATGGATTATCGACGAAAACAGAGGGTTTACTGTATCTTCTTCTTCTTCTTCTTCTTCTTCTTCTTCTTCTTCTTCTTCTTCTTCTTCTTCTTCTTCTTCTTCTTCTTCTTCTCCTTCTTCTGCGTTCATCCGGAGAGTTTAGTCGGACCTGATTTCGTTGTGTCTGTTTACAGCAGGGCTGCGATATTACGCCTTTAGGCCGACTCATCCTACTTCTGCAAGCATTTGTTGACCGGCTTAACCTTCCCGGGTTGAACAAGTATTATAATGTAGATGTCCGTTGACTGAGCATTAAAATTGTGGAAAATACCATGAAAAAACAAAACAAAAAACGAAGACACTTTACATTCAACTTCGGCGTCATTCACGAAATGTCTCCCTCCAAGGTGAGTTTCCTGTTCATGCTGACAAATGTTTGTCACTTAAGGCGGTGCATTGCTGGGTAGACAAAGTTACGAGGCTGAGTCAATAAGTAAGTCAGTGGGATGTTAGGTAAATAAAAACAGGGCACGCAGTTCTATGCAGCCGGTTTGGGAGGACTGATAAAACAATGCGATAAGTGCATCAATATTGGTGGAAAATATGTTGAGAAATAAAGGGACAATGTATGTATAAAAATAAACTGGTTTCAAGTTGTTATCATATTTAGTTATTTTTCTACAGCCATTTGTGACTTACTTATTAACTTACCCTCGTAGTATTATTAATCGTGATTGTATTATTATAAATAGTAGTAGTCGTAATTGTATTAACAGTAGTAGTAGTAATAGTAGCAGTGGTAGTAATAGCAGTAGTGGTAGTAATAGTAGTACTACTACTACTAGTACTAGTACTAGTAGTAGTAGTAGTAGTAGTAGTAGTAGTAGTAGTAGTAGTAGTAGTAGTAGTAGTAGTAGTAGTAGTAGTAGTAGTAATAGTAATAGAATCAGTAGTAGCAGCAGTGGTAGTAGCAGTAGTATTATTAGCAATAGTGGTAGTATCAGCAGCAGCAGTAGTAGTAGTAGTAGTAGTAGTAGTAGTAGTAGTAGTAGTAGTAGTAGTAGTAGTAGTAGTAGTAGTAGTAGTAGTAGTAGTAGTAGTAGCAGCAGCAGCAGCATTTGGGTATACCCGCAAGGCAGCGGAGATTTGACTATATCCTCTTCTGCGTTCATCCGGAGAGTTTTGTTGGAAGTGATTGCGTTGTGTCTGTTTACAGCAGGGCAGCGGTACTGCGCCTTTAGGCCGACACATCAGACTTCTACAGGCATTTGTTGACCGGCTTAAACTTCCCGGGTTGAACAAGTATTATAATGTAGATGTCCGTTGACTGAACATAAAAATTGTGGAAAATACCACAAAAATCCTAGTATGGCATTATGTCGTCCTTCTGTCCAAATGGGACTTCCCATTTGACGATAAATAATCCATCATCAATAAATCAGTTAAAGCAAGTTAACCCAGAAAGAGATGAAGCCGGGCCACTTGCGAAGCTACAACAAAGACAACGCAATTTTGATGTGACATTTGACAGCCCAATCGGCAGCCATGATATTACACAAGTTATGCCTTGTCAATCTTGATCAGAAACACGTAGAGAACATATATTACAGAGGGTTCATTTGAAATCAAACGGAATATAATGCGGAGAACATTATTGGTGCGGTGATACAGATGCACAGGGGGTTCTTATATTTAGGTTAGAACTAACCGAATGATGGTGTTGTGTAAATTTATGTGTGTATGTGCCACGCGCATATGTGCATTATTTTAAACAGTCGACGCATAAGTAGTAGTAGCAGCAGTATTTGTAGCAGTGGAAGTAGTAAAGGGAATGATGGAAGTAGAAATAGTAGTAGTAGTAGTAGCAGCAGCAGCAGCAGCAGCAGCAGCAGCAGCAGCAGCAGCAGTCTTTGAAGACAGGATGGTGACAAATCACGCCGTAAGGAACTCGTCCACAATTACAATCTGTAAATAAATCCTCTGATTAATCGCGGGGCTGTGTACAACAATCTGCAACAACAACAGGGAAGATTAAGTACAAGAGAGAAAACCAAGAGGGAAGTGTCCCCGCAGCCCAGCTGTCGTCCCGGAAAGTCTTTCCCTCCTTAGGGAATGCCGAAAGCGATCCGGATTCCCAAACGCTTGAGAAATGATGAACGGCTTCTTCGGGAGATTGGTCCATAAGGACTTGAGACAACCAGCAGTGCGGTGAGGGTATACGCGTACAAACAATCAGGGTGTGGTCTAAAATACATTTATAAACCCACGTATTTCATAATTTCCTTCGTGGAGTCAGCTCTGAAACGTGGGCTGTGATTGAAGCGGATTACAAGATTTTGGAACCTTTGAGATGCGGTGTTATTGCATAATGTATGTAGCGAGCGGGGCGGACACGAGACCACGTGACAAGAGTAACAAGTAATTGATATCTGAGATAGATTGGGGTAAAAAGTATTCTATTTGTGATAGACGCAGTAAAAGGTAATATATTTATTTTAGGAGTTATATTTAATCGCTGTCAACCACGGCAGTAAAACGGAAGTAGTCTCGGATAGAAAGAGTAATGGATTTGGGACAGGGGTGAAACTGACTGGGGTAGATAGGGTATGTAATGGATTTGAAATAGGAGCAAATAGCATTGTATTTGAGATAGCAGGAGTAAAAGGTAATATATTTGAGATAGAATGGGTAAAAGTTAATATATTTCAGACAGAAGGAATAAAAGGTAATATGTTTGAGAAAGCAGGAGGAAAAGATGATTGTCACAGCCTCACAGTATCCACACTATCCGGTAAACTAACATTAGTTAATAGAGATTAGCCAAGGGCTACAACTCCCGCCCAAGGGAAAGAAGTAAGACCCTCGAAGGCCAGAGTATTCCAGAACCTTCTCGAAGGACTGGTCAGTGAGTCCACTGTCCCGTGGACACTGATGTGGCCCGCCTATTGCGGGGTCCACGAGGAACTCGAACAGAGTTACCACCCGTGTCGGATTGCGACACGTGTGGATCGGCAGAGAGAGACGGGACATCGAAGAGGCAACAGGGCTTGCCTTAGAGGGACTCAATAGTTTAGACCCATGTGTATTTGGGGTTCATAGACATATGCTAGATAGTTTGCTTAGACTGTTTGATGATGTTAAACTGTGTGATGATGTTAACCTCTGTGATATGCAACTCAGTGCGGGCTTGTTAACCCACTGCGCCAACGCACTGTATATTGAAATACAATAAATGTTAGATATTCTATTTAACGGAGTTATTGTTGCCTGTGTGAGCCCGAGCTCAGATACCTAGACATCCAACACGCTGACAATGATATATTTGAGATAAGCATCATCATTAAGTGCCGTGCCGGCTGGCGAGGTGTTCATGGCTCACCACAGATCTCGGTCTTTGGTTTTCATGATCAACTCTGCTGATGATATTCCTCCATACCACCGACCCGATCCATCCAGCATCATTTCTCTTGGTCTGCCTCTGTCTCTCTTCCCCTTGATCTGTCCAGTTGTCATGATGTTCTCCAATGCCTCTCTTCTCATCACATGACAAAAGAAATCTGTTTGTCTCTTTCTTATTGTTGTATATAATGTTCTAATTTCATAAGCCTCTTTCAGGAAGTCGTTGTTAGTTACTCTGACAGTCCTGGGAATTCGCAACATTCGTCTCAGGAACCACATCTCTGTTGATTCCACGCTCTTCCTAATTTGTTCATTTACATTCCAAGTTTCACAGCTGCCACATAACGTGCAGACATGATGATGATGGATAGGTAGTATCGAAAAAAAAAAACCGATCGGAAAACCCACGCACAGAAACCAGTGCGCACCAACGTGAACAGGACAGTGACGTTGTTCGACAACAGAAGACGGGGGAAACGACATGGAAAGGAGAAGCATGTTCTTGATGATCGTGGCACGAATTGTGGTAGCTGGGAGCTAACTGGTATGAACCCAGGGATGGAACGATAGTAAGCATTGACAGAAGAGAAGAGCATCATGCGTCTGCAAAGAATCGAGGACACGCCCTAGACGGGAAAAGAAATAACAGAAAGGCAGACGGGTTGAGTTCAAGGTGATGATCAGCTGTATTTGTGAATCATGACTATGGCCGCCAGTGTTACAGGTTAGTCATTCAAATCCGTATAGTTTGTATTCATATAGTTCGGATGCTGACCTGGTCATAACAGGCACTCCGAAAGAGGCTACGACAGATTATGTGATATTAACTTTGTAAGATTATGCCTAATAAAACGGCATTTAACTGTAAGAGCCACGTGTCAGGATTCATTATGTTCCAGTTCACACCTTTCTCTCCAGTTCTTGATCGTTGTTACTGTTATTGGAAAGGTTGAGCCTATGTTCTTCATTACCAACATGTTTGTTGTTACACATAATGATACGTCAAGAAGGAGGACCAACAGCATGCTGGCAACAGCCATACAGAAAAACAGGTTCTATAAAGCATTTCAGCACTCTCTTACAGCTTGTGCTTGCCCTATGCTGCTTTTAATCCATGTTGTGCGTCTTCGATCTGATGTTATAAATGCCCATATGTATTTAAAACTATCCACTTGGTTAAGAAATTTCCTTTCTATTTCTATTTCACATTTTGGTGTCACCTTTTTCTTTGATATCACCATTGTTACTGTTTTCTTGATATTCAATGAGAGTCATTTCTTTGCACTTTCTATTATTACAATGGCCAACACTTGTTGTAAATCGTTTGCATTATCCGCCATCACAATTGTGTCATCTGCATACCGTATATTGTTTATATTATAACCTCCGAATAGTATTCCTGGCTTCTCTTTGATCTGTCTCATTATTACTTCGCTTTAGAGGAAGAAGAGATCCGGTGACAAAATACATCACTGTCGTACTCCCAGCCTTATTTGTTCATAATTGCCCTCTTTATTGCCTACTTTAATTGCCGCTACTTGGTTCCAGTATATATTCTTTATTATTCTGAGATCTTTCCCATCAATGCTAATATCTTCCAACATTTTAATCAGTTCATCATGTTTTACTTTATCAAATGCCTTAGTATAATCTATGAAGCACAAATGTATGTCTTTCTGTGTCTCTATTGATATTTCTATTAGTGTTCGTAATATATATGTTGCATTGTTTGTACCCTTTCCTTCCATAAAACCATACTGTTCTTCACCAATTTCTATTTTTATTTTCTTTCTTGTTCTTCTCATTATGATTCTAAGTAGAAGCTTAGTGATATGGTTTATGAGGTTAATTGTACGAACATCTTCGCATTCAATTGCTCCTGGTCTTTTTGGTATAGCTATAAATACAGATTTCAGCATATCACTCGGTAAATATCCACTGCTGTAAATATCATTCAACATTTTGGTTAATATATCTACTCCAAATTCTCCCAATACTTCTAATTCTTCTATTGTGATTTCATCTGGCCCAGCTGTTTTCCCTTTCTTCACGTGTTTGACAGCGTTTGAGATAGAAGAAGTAAAAGGTGATACCTTTGAGACAGAAGGGGCAAAAAGTAACATATATGTGATAGCAGGAGTAAAAGGTAATATATTTGTGATAGCAGGAGTATAAAGTAATATATTTGTGATAGCAGGAGGAAATGGTAATACATCTGTATATTTTTGATAGCAGGAGTATAAAGTAATATATTTGTGATAGCAGGAGGAAATGTTAATATATTTGAGATAGAAGGAGTAAAAGCTAATATATTTGAGATAGTAGTAAAAAGTGATATATCTGAGATAGAAGGGGTAACAGGTAATATATTTGAGATAGAAGAGGTAAAAGGTTATATATTTGAGATGGAAAGAGTAAAGGTAACGAGTTTGGCATAGAAAGAGTAAAGGTAATGGGTTTGGCATAGAAACAGCAATGCGTAAACTCTGTCTGTGATAGAAGTAAAATGTAAAGATTGTATGGGATACATAAGGAACGAAACGTAACCACCGCTTCTAATAGCAAGAACAACGGTAATGGATTTTGGGATAGTAGAGATAATCGACGTCTGGGATAAACGTATAGAAGGAACAACACGTTATCGCTGTAAAGGGTAGAAATAAAACGCAATCACTGCTGGGATACAAGTAAACAATACAACGTGCCTGGGATACAAGTAAACTATACAAGGTGTCTGGGATATACGAAAACTATACAAGGTGTCTGGGATATAAGTAAACTATATAGGGTGTCTGGGATATAAGTAAACTATACAGGGTGTCTGGGATATAAGTAAACTACACAGGGTGTCTGGGATATAAGTAAACTATACAAGGTGTCTGGGATATAAGTAAACTATACAAGGTGTCTGGGATACAAGTATACTATACAAGGTGTCTGGGATATAAGTAAACTACACAGGGTGTCTGGGATATAAGTAAACTATACAGGGTGTCTGGGATATAAGTAAACTATACAAGGTGTCTGGGATATAAGTAAACTATACAGGGTGTCTGGGATATAAGTAAACTATACAAGGTGTCTGGGATATAAGTAAACTATACAAGGTGTCTGGGATATAAGTAAACTATACAAGGTGTCTGGGATACAAGTATACTATACAAGGTGTCTGGGATATAAGTAAACTACACAGGGTGTCTGGGATATAAGTAAACTATACAGGGTGTCTGGGATATAAGTAAACTATACAAGGTGTCTGGGATATAAGTAAACTATACAGGGTGTCTGGGATATAAGTAAACTATACAAGGTGTCTGGGATACAAGTAAACTATACAAGGTGTCTGGGATATAAGTAAACTACACAGGGTGTCTGGGATACAAGTAAACTATACAAGGTGTCTGGGATATAAGTAAACTATACAATGTGTTTGGGATATAAGTAAACTATACAAGGTGTCTGGGATATAAGTAAACTATACAAGGTGTCTGGGATACAAGTATACTATACAAGGTGTCTGGGATATAAGTAAACTATACAAGGTGTCTGGGATACAAGTATACTATACAAGGTGTCTGGGATATAAGTAAACTATACAAAGTGTCTGGGATATAAGTAAACTATACAAGGTGTCTGGGATACAAGTAATTATACAAGGTGTCTGGGATATAAGTAAACTATACAAGGTGTCTGGGATACAAGTATACTATACAAGGTGTCTGGGATATAAGTAAACTATACAAGGTGTCTGGGATATAAGTAAACTATACAATGTGTCTGGGATATAAGTAAAGTATACAAGGTGTTTGGATATATAAGGAGCAGAAGGGAATCGATTTCTGGGATTAGTTAAAAAAATAAGTACGACAGAATAGATGGGAAAGTAAACATTGCCTGGCACAGAAGTGGGTGAAATTATAATTCTAGGTGGATATCCTAACGTGAAAATGAACAAATTGGGACAGATAGAAATACAGACAGACACACAGACAGACAGACATGTAGACAGACAGACAGACAGACCGAACGAACGAACAAACTTTATTTTCAAAGGGTAAGAATTGGGCACGCAGGCCCGTCTAACATTCTGCCCTTCTATCACTCTCTTTCATACATTATTTCATTCACACATCATTCAAGGCTAACAGAGAACAGCAACAATATAAAAGATATGCATTATAAAGGCATGGGCAAAATGCGAACATCAAAACTACACGACACAGTAATATTAGATAATGGTCTGACACTTG
>OY992889.1:88072647-88189793 GCA_963921405.1 Cepaea hortensis | reverse complement strand
AATATAAAAGATATGCATTATAAAGGCATGGGCAAAATGCGAACATCAAAACTACACGACACAGTAATATTAGATAATGGTCTGACACTTGTTATGAGCCATGTGGAATATACTGGCCTACCAAAAGGGGACTGGCTTGTTATACTAGGGGTTTGTTATTATTATTATTATCATCTCTATTATTAAGGGGGAAGATAATCCGTACTGAGATAGTGTTCGAATAATTTGCGATTATATGAATAGGGATTGGTGATGTCTTTGATTTCTTGTGGAAGATTGTTCCACAGCTGAGCTGCAGAGTACGTTAAGCTTGTTTTGTATAAGTCAATCCTAGGCTTCGGAATGTGTAATATATTTAAACGTTTACTGTGTCTAGCATTATATTTAAACAATGGCCAAAGGTAATTTGGGGCATTCCGATGCAGGATTTTGTGAATTAGTTTGGCTTTATTGAAAAGCAGGCGTTTGCGGAGTATAGATAGATAGATAGATAGGTAGGTAGGTAGGTAGGTAGGTAGGTTGGTTGGTTGGTAGGTAGATAGATAGCTAGATAGATAGAACGAACGAACGAACGAACGAACAAACTTTATTTTCAAAGTAGACAAGTAGGTAGGTAGTTAACCAGACAGACAGACAAGTAGGTAGGTAGTTAGACAGACAGAGAGACAGACAGATAGACAGACAAGTAGGTAGGTAGTTAGACAGACAGACAGACAGACAGATAGACAGACGGAAGAACGATCGGACGGATGGACAGATAGATAGATAGACAGACAGACATACAGACGGACGGACAGACACACAGACAGACAGATAGATAGATAGATAGATAGATAGATAGATAGATAGATAGATAGATAGATAGATAGATAGATAGATATGACAGAGACAGATAGTGGGAGAGATTAAGATACAGAGAGAACGAAAGAGAGAGAGAGAGTAGAGAGACAGAGGAGAGAGTAGAGAAAGAGGAGAGAGAGCAGAGAGAGAGGAGAGAGAGAGTAGAGAGAGAGGAGAGAGAGTAGAGAGAGAGGAGAGAGAGAGTAGAGAGAGAGGAGAGAGAGTAGACAGAGAGAAGAGAGACAGCGGAGAGAAAGAGAACAAGAGAGAGAGAGAGAGAGAGAGAGAAAGAGAGAGAGAGATAGAGAGAGACATTCAATGGATCACGTGTCTCCAGGGATAATTAAGCAAGCCATGGCTGTGCAATGTTGCTACAAACATCTTAAACATCGCCTATGTGAAACTGACAAAAACTCTCAGACAGAGAAACACAGTGCTGTTCACAGATCATTCATATGAAAGAAATTAATTCTCTATAAACTGACAACCTGCCAACTGATAGCCGGACCACATAATTTATCAGATCTTATACCGAGACTGAGAAGAGGGGTGAAAGAGGGTGGTTTGAAATGAGTGAAGGTTATTTTCTGTGCGTCTCTTTCTCTCGATTGTCTAGCTCTCAAAACACAACAAGGCATACAGGGGACGATGATGATTTTGATGTTTCGTCTAATGGTTTTTCTGCTTGCATGGGATGTAGAAGAATACGGCGACAACGTTTTAAATTCGGATAATTATGGGCTACCTGCTCTCATCCTTTGCGAAGGAAAGACCGGCCATCTATTCCTCGGCCCACTCAGGCCTTGACTAACCACATATCTACAACATATTCCTGCTACGGGACCTGGAGTGTGTGTGTATGTGTGTGTGTGTGTGTGTGTGTGTGTGTGTGTGTGTGTGTGAGAGAGAGAGAGAGAGAGAGAGAGAGAGAGAGAGAGAGAGAGAGAGACCTGCGTTCCCTTTCGCTTCTCGTAACATGGTCAACAATAGCGGCTGCCTCTTTCTGACCTTTGTGATCAGCTCTATTTGTGCCTTAACCTCTGTCTGACTTTGTGATCAGCTGTATTTGTGCCTTAGCTTCTTTCTGATGTTTGTGATTAGCTGTATTTGTGCCTTAGCCTCTGTCAGATCTTTGTGATCAGCTTTATGTGTGCCTTAGCCTCTTTCTGTTCTTTGTGTGCAGCTGTATTTGTGCCTTAGCCTTTTTCTGATCTTTGTGATCAGCTGTATTTGCGAATTAGCCTCTTTCAAGACATTTCCATTGCTCAGTTGTGTCTGTCCAAGGAATTGTACAAATACTTATGTAAAGCCACACCTCTGAGACCTCATGGGATAAGACATGAGACAACAATGGATAAACTCATGAGACTATGGATAAGACACGAGACAACTATGGATAAGACTCGAGACAACTATAGATAAGGCACGATAAATCTATAGATAAGGCACGATAAATCTATGGATAAGGCACGATAAATCTATGGATAAGTCAAGATAAATCTATGAATAAGACATGATATATCTATAGATAATAAATGATAAATATATGGATAATACATGATAAATATATGGATAAGACATGATAAATCTATGGATAAGACATGATGAATCTATGGATGAGACATGATAAATTTATGGATGAGGCATGACAAATCTATGGATAAGACATGACAAATCTATGGATGAGACATGCTAAATCAATGGATGAGACATGATAAATAAATGGATAAAACATGATAAATCTATGCATGAGGCATGATAAATCTATGGATAAGACATGATAAATATATGGATAAGACATGATAAATCTGTGGATACGACATGATAAATCTATGGATAAGGAATGATATATCTATTGATAAGGTATGATATATCTATGGATAAGGATGATATATCTATGGATAAGATGATATATCTATGGATAAGATACGATAAATCTATGGATAAGACACGATAAATCTATGGATAAGACACGATAAATCTATGGATAAGACACGACAAATCTATGGATAAGACACGATAAATATATGGATAAGACATGGTAAATATATGGATAAGGCATGATAAATCTATGGATAAGACGTGAAAAATCTATGGTTAAGACATGATAAATATATGGACAAGACATGATAAATATATGGATGGGACATGATAAATCTATGGATAAGACATGATAAATATATGGATGGGACATGATAAATGTATGGATTAGACATGATAAATCTATGGATAAGACATGGTAAATCTATGGAGATAAATATATGGATAAAACATGAAAAAATCTATGGATAAACATGAAAAATCTATGGATGAGACATGAAAAATCTATGGATAAGGCATGATAAATCTGTGGATAAGGCATGATAAATCTATGGATAAGACATGATAGATCTATGGATAAGACATGATAAATCTATGGATGAGGCATGATAAATCTATGGATGAGGCATGATAAATCTATGGATGAGGCATGATAATTATATGGATAAGGCATGATAATTATATGGATAAGACATGATAAATATATGGATAAGACATGATAAATCTATGGATGAGGCGTAATAAATCTATGGATTAGACATGATAAATCTAAGGATTAGACATGATAACTATATGGATAAGACATGATAAATCTATGGATAAGACATGATAAATCTATGGATAAGACATGCATCGGTCAATACGGGGTCATGCATGGCCGAATGGATAAGTGCGCTCGTTGTTAAACATCCGGTGTGCTGATGCTGAGGTAAATGGTTCAACCTCTACACCGCTCAGTGGGACTTATATGTTGACTTCTCGTTCTTGACTTGGGGACGTAAATTTAAAAATAAATACCTCTGAATTCGGAGTGGGTTCGTCTGATAGCGAGGAACCCTGGTAATAAGAAAAGCTAATCCACACGCAAAACTCAGCACACCACCAACAAACACCAATACATCTACATGAAAAACTCGATATAAACAAAATATACGTATAAAATGTATCTAAAACTCAGAACAGGTGAGTTTTAATTTGAAAGGGTTTAAATAGCGCACAGAGTGCCATGTGCCCCTCTAATCTCTCAGTTTCTACACATTTCGTTATCACTTCCTTGTTTAAATTGTCACACAATCATCAAGAACTATGTACAAGTAAAGGTCAAGATGTATGAGTGCCTATCAATACTTGCGAATTTGTTTCTCAGTGAATAATCGGCGTACAATTTAAATATCAAAACATAACGTACACTATACAGATCGAAAATTAATTTGAGAACCAGTTGAGGCCACTGAAACAGTTACATAAATAAACACACGTAGTATTGTTTGGTGCTCACAGAAGGAGAAGAAAGAAGTAGAGACTAGAGGACGCACTAGACAACATAAAACTTGAAAGCTATAGTTACCGACCGGGATCCCGAGAGGTAACTATAGCTTTCAAATTGTATGTTGTACAAACACATATCAAGAAATAGTGCACAATACATCACGAAATAAGTGTCAAGCCGCGGCAAGCCAGTCTGAAATGGTACCAGGAAATGCTTTGGAGAGTAGAGGCCAATTTACTCCTCTAGTCAGACTGGTCTATACATTGTTGCATTAACACCACATGCCCAATACTTCCTATTTCTCTCTTAGTCGACAGATCATCCTCATTGCACATCGAACCATTCAGTCCATAAGTGTTCGGATCCTCTCCTCAGCAAAGCCCGCAGCGTGTAGAGGCTCACGACACCAGTCCTGTGTTGGTTTATTAATCTTCTTTGGATTCCTGTGTAGTGTTCTTGTTTGGCCACACCTATTTTAACTTGCTGTTCTCGCATCCTGCCCATGGTTGTAGATTCACAGTCATCACTTGGTTCTAGCGAATGACTTACTTCTCGTAAATTATTCAGAATGTCAGCCTGGTCCATGGCTCGTCCGCCTTCCACAGTAGCCTTACCTGCAAGCCTGTCAGCCCGCTCATTTCCTTGTACACCGCATGCCCTGGCACAAAAATGAAACTAATCTTTGCCAGCCGAGACCGCCCCAGAGACAGTAACCACTCTCTTCGGACCAACTCCATCTCTATCTTCCTGAGCATGCTCATAGAGTCGCTAAGGAAACATGCCAGAGTGAAGGTCTGTGTCTCGAGCCATGTTATTGCTTTACTTACTGCCATGACTTCCATAGTCAGGCTACTTGTGGTCACAGAAAAAGCACCAGAATCTTCCTTCACAATTCTCCCTCAGGCCTGAGCCATAAAGGCCCATGAACTTCACACTCGTCGAACCAGCGATCCATCTGTGTAAATGACAGCATCGCCGTCTAAAGAATTCTCGAAAATCAACGTCTGTACATCCGCCTCCACGGCAGCACTCATTTACACGCGTTGAGGCGTATTGGAGTGTAAATGTGGCCCTTTACTTCTACTTCTACTAAGAACCCCATTTACACGACAACGGAAATCTCTCTCTCTCTCTCTCTCTCTCTCTCTCTCTCTCTCTCTCTCTCTCTCTCTCTCTCTCTCTCTCTCTCTCTCTCTCTCTGTATGTCTGTCTGTCTGTCTGTTTATCTATCTAGTTACCCTGTGAAAATAAAGTTTGTTTGTTTGTTTGTTTCTATCGATACTACTGAGAACAAAATTCGTTCGGAGGCAAACGTTCAAACTTTCTCAGCAATATTTCATTTCCAGACAATTGTCCCATTTCTGAACAACACATTACGTCTACACAAACGTTCCTTTGTGGAGAATATGTTCAATTCCCCCACGTCCACCCCATCTCAGCGATTCCGAAAATCCGCCGAGACAATATGATAATAATGATGATGAAGAAATAAAACAAAGCTATATACAAGAAGACAAACCCCATCAACCTAAACAGAAAACCAATTACCTGTCAGCCGCGGACTTTCGGAAAATGTCCAAATTATGCTCTGAGAGTCGGCAATTGAATTATTGGCTTTTATCCAGAATTTGATACCAGGCAAAAAGCCGAGACTACGGTCTTGATTGTTAGACTCTCAGAAACTATGTTACTCTCATTTATTCAGGGTAGTACAGATATTAGCAACAGTAGAGTATAACCACCGAACATTAGAGAGTAATAACATTACTGTACTTAAGAGAAGCACAAGGAGTGCAAAAATGTAATATTTTCAGTTGAAAATGCAGGAGATGAACCATTCCAGTCTTGTATCTGGTCAAGTGCCATGGGATTATTAATAGTCGTATGCAACTTTCCGTATCCGCCGTAGGCTTATATACCGTCGAAATGATGTTATTTCGAAATGTTGAATCAATTAAAATACCAATACAGTAACTTTCCCTAAGCAACCCTCTTTAATTTGATGTATATTACAATATTTCTGCTACCATATTAACAGCCGTTAGGTCATAACTGTAACACAATCCTACTTCCCATTTTCCGCCATCCATTTTTTTGGGTTCAAACCTTCTTTTTGTTTGGCGCTGAATCTGTTAAATTAAGCAATTGGCGGTTTAAAAAAAAAAAAAAAAATATGAAAGGACCCCTTTACGAGCTGAAGCCGTATTCAGTATAGGGGGCTAGAACCATATTGTTATAAACTAAGCGGCCGTAAATAGATAACGTGGTTGGGATTACGCCGGCTGCTTTTACTTCCCAAAACATCTCAGGTAACCAGTTTTAGACTGGTTCAGCCCATGAGCCCAGGTCAACTCTGAAAAATTCGAAGCGGCCCGCAGCGGTTCGAACCCAGGACCACAGGAACAGCAGATGAGCGTCAAGCTACTGCGCTCTGCGGCTCTCATCTCGCGCTGGTTATGGTAATAACGGAGCGTAACTGTTTTGGTCTCATGGCTAATTATCCCATAATCTTCTCCTTCTTCGTTCATCCAGAGTTGTTTTTTTTCCGGACGTGATTGCGTTGTGCCTGTTTACAGCAGAGCTGCGTTTTTGCGCCGTTAGGCCGACACATCCGACTTCTGCGGGCATTTGTTGACCGTGTTAACCTTCCCGGATCTCATAATCTCATCTCGCTCCTCTCGTGCGTTGCGGTGTCGATGTGAAGCATAAACAGCGGGAGATGATTCCCTTGGACAAGGTGTCCCCATGGCGAAGTGGTTACACTACCCATCTCATGTTCCGAAGGCTGTGGGTTCGATTCCTGGCTACGTCATTCGGTTCACGAGTGCGGGTGTTTCGGAGACTCCTGGGGGTTGTTGCTGGAGCTACGGAGTTCATGCTGTGAAACGCTTTCGGCAGGCCAACCATAGGACAAAAACCGAGACATATGGAATCCAACCCTTTGCAATGAAGTCCACCCTTTTGCCTTTTAAATCCGTTTATTCCCTCATGGGCGCTGTTATTTCGTATGCCCATCGTTTACATAGTCGGTATCTAGATCTGGTTCCATTTGGTGTGTGCATCATTGCGTGTTGTGGTATATTGTATTATTGCGTGTTGTGGTATATTGTATCATTGCGTGTTGTGGTATATTGTATCATTGCGTGTTGTGGTATATTGTATCATTGCGTGTTGTGGTATACTGTATCATTGCGTGTTGTGGTATATTGTATCATTGCGTGTTGTGGTATATTGTATCATTGCGTGTTGTGGTATATTGTATCATTGCGTGTTGTGGTATACTGCATCATTGCGTGTTGTGGTATACTGTCAGCTGGTTGGCTATTTATCATTATTTCATAATCACCAAAGACGAAAATTGTGGCTTTTGATCTTAAAAATTACATTCATATAACTTCTTAGAATAAAGTGGGCGAGAAAGGAGTACAGCGCGAATAATCTACACCAGTGGTTCTCAACCGGTGGGGAATATCCCCCCCCCCCCATGGGGGAATTTTAGGATTTCCGGGAAGGGGTGGGGGAGGAAAGAGAATTAAGATTATTTCAAGATCGCATTAATACAAGAACCAGTTACTTGATATTGTTTTTCCCTCTAAATTTTACGGTTCTGTACTTCTTGCCCTAATGAAATTCGTTTTATAACATAAGTATACCCGCAAATCACGTTTTATGTAGATGTCTAGACTTGTTCTAGTATGTGTTATTAAATTTAGCTTCCATTTTTATGTATACTGTGTAAGGGGGGGGGGGGGATTTTATAGGGAGGAAATTCGAAAGGTGGGTGGGGATGACGTTGTGAACATATGGTAAAGGGGGGGGGGGCATGGGCCAAAAAAGGTTGAGAACCCCTGTTCTACACGATCTGAATATCGAAGAATGCTGGCTTATAAAAAATGTCGTGTCTAGGGTACTGAAGTACTTTTGCCGCATCAGAAGGCTTGGTTTAAAGAACACGCGGCAAGGGTCGACCAGCAAGAGGATGATCTCACAGCATTATAAACAGCTTGGGCATGAAATTACATCAGGTGGGGGATTTAGGTTAAGAGTCTTTCAGGTGGGCTGTGATGGGAGTGATCTACAGCAGCAGAACTGTAACATGATGATGGTGATGGGAGAGATCTACAGCAGCAGAACTGTAACATGATGATGGTGATGGGAGAGGTCTACAGCAGCAGAATTGTAACATGCTGATGGTGATGGGAGGGATCTACAGCAGCAGAACTGTAACATGATGATGGTGATGGGAGGGACCTACAGCAGCAGAATTGTAACATGATGATGGTGATGGGAGAGATCTACAGCAGCAGAACTGTAACATGGTAGTGGTGATGGGATAGATCAACAACAGCAGAACTGTAACATGATGATGGTGATGGGAGGGACCTACAACAGCAGAACTGTAACATGATAGTGGTGATGGGAGGGGCCTACAGCACCAGAACTGTAACATGATGATGGTGATGGGATAGACCTACAGCAGCAGAACTGTAACATGATAGTGGTGATGGGAGGGGCCTACAGCACCAGAACTGTAACATGATGATGGTGATGGGAGGGATCTACAGCAGCAGAACTGTAACATGATGATGGTGATGGGAGAGATCTACAACACCAAAACTGTAACATGATAGTGGTGATGGGAGAGATCTACAGCAGCAGAACTGTAACATGATGATGGTGATGGGAGGGATCTACAGCAGCAGAACTGTAACATGATGATGGTGACGGGAGGGATCTACAGCAGCAGAACTGTAACATGATGATGGTGATGGGAGAGATCTACAACACCAGAACTGTAACATGATAGTGGTGATGGGAGAGATCTACAACACCAAAACTGTAACATGATAGTGGTGATGGGAGGGACCTACAACACCAGAACTGTAACATGATGATGGTGATGGGAGGGATCTACAGCAGCAGAACTGTAACATGATGATGGTGATGGGAGGGATCTACAGCAGCAGAACTGTAACATGATGATGGTGATGGGAGAGATCTACAACACCAGAACTGTAACATGATAGTGGTGATGGGAGGGATCTACAACAGCAGAACTGTAACATGATGATGGTGATGGGAGAGATCTACAGCAGCAGAACTGTAACATGATGATGGTGATGGGAGAGACCTACAACACCAGAACTGTAACATGATAGTGGTGATGGGAGGGACCAACAGCACCAGAATTGTAACATGCTGATGGTGATGGGATAGATCTAATACACCAGAACTGTAACATGATGATGGTGATGGGAGGGATCTACAGCAGCAGAACTGTAACATGATGATGGTGATGGGAGAGATCTACAGCACCAGAATTGTAACATGCTGATGGTGATGGGATAGATCTACAGCAGCAGAACTGTAACATGATAGTGGTGATGGGATAGATCTACAGCAGCAGAACTGTAACATGATAGTGGTGATGGGATAGATCTACAGCAGCAGAACTGTAACATGATAGTGGTGATGGGATAGATCTACAGCAGCAGAACTGTAACATGATAGTGGTGATGGGATAGATCTACAGCAGCAGAACTGTAACATGATAGTGGTGATGGGATAGATCTACAGCAGCAGAACTGTAACATGATAGTGGTGATGAGAGAGATCTACAGCAGCAGAACTGTAACATGATGATGGTGATGGGAGAGATCTACAGCACCAGAATTGTAACATGCTGATGGTGATGGGATAGATCTACAGCAGCAGAACTGTAACATGATGATGAGAGAGATCTACAGCAGCAGAACTGTAACATGATGATGGTGATGGGAGAGATCTACAGCAGCAGAACTGTAACATGATGATGGTGATGGGAGAGATCTACAGCAGCAGAACTGTAACATGATAGTGGTGATGGGAGAGATCTACAGCAGCAGAACTGTAACATGATGATGGTGATGGGAGAGATCTACAGCAGCAGAACTGTAACATGATAGTGGTTATGGGAGGGGCCTACAACAGCAGAACTGTAACATGATGATGGTGATGGGAGGGATCTACAGCAGCAGAACTGTAACATGATGATGGTGATGGGAGGGATCTACAACACCAGAACTGTAACATGCTGATGGTGATGGGATAGATCTACAGCAGCAGAACTGTAACATGATGATGAGAGAGATCTACAGCAGCAGAACTGTAACATGATGATGGTGATGGGAGAGATCTACAGCAGCAGAACTGTAACATGATGATGGTGATGGGAGAGATCTACAGCAGCAGAACTGTAACATGATAGTGGTGATGGGAGAGATCTACAGCAGCAGAACTGTAACATGATGATGGTGATGGGAGAGATCTACAGCAGCAGAACTGTAACATGATAGTGGTTATGGGAGGGGCCTACAACAGCAGAACTGTAACATGATGATGGTGATGGGAGGGATCTACAGCAGCAGAACTGTAACATGATGATGGTGATGGGAGGGATCTACAACACCAGAACTGTAACATGATGATGGTGATGGGAGGGATCTACAGCAGCAGAACTGTAACATGATAGTGGTTATGGGAGGGGCCTACAACAGCAGAACTGTAACATGATGATGGTGATGGGAGGGATCTACAGCAGCAGAACTGTAACATGATGATGGTGATGGGAGGGATCTACAGCAGCAGAACAGTAACATGATAGTGGTGATGGGAGGGATCTACAGCAGCAGAACTGTAACATGATGATGGTGATGGGAGGGATCTACAGCAGCATAACTGTAACATGATGATGGTGATGGGAGGGATCTACAGCAGCAGAACTGTAACATGGTAGTGGTGATGGGATAGATCAACAACAGCAGAACTGTAACATGATGATGGTGATGGGAGGGACCTACAACAGCAGAACTGTAACATGATAGTGGTGATGGGAGGGGCCTACAGCACCAGAACTGTAACATGATGATGGTGATGGGATAGACCTACAGCAGCAGAACTGTAACATGATAGTGGTGATGGGAGGGGCCTACAGCACCAGAACTGTAACATGATGATGGTGATGGGAGGGATCTACAGCAGCAGAACTGTAACATGATGATGGTGATGGGAGAGATCTACAACACCAAAACTGTAACATGATAGTGGTGATGGGAGAGATCTACAGCAGCAGAACTGTAACATGATGATGGTGATGGGAGGGATCTACAGCAGCAGAACTGTAACATGATGATGGTGACGGGAGGGATCTACAGCAGCAGAACTGTAACATGATGATGGTGATGGGAGAGATCTACAACACCAGAACTGTAACATGATAGTGGTGATGGGAGAGATCTACAACACCAAAACTGTAACATGATAGTGGTGATGGGAGGGACCTACAACACCAGAACTGTAACATGATGATGGTGATGGGAGGGATCTACAGCAGCAGAACTGTAACATGATGATGGTGATGGGAGGGATCTACAGCAGCAGAACTGTAACATGATGATGGTGATGGGAGAGATCTACAACACCAGAACTGTAACATGATAGTGGTGATGGGAGGGATCTACAACAGCAGAACTGTAACATGATGATGGTGATGGGAGAGATCTACAGCAGCAGAACTGTAACATGATGATGGTGATGGGAGAGACCTACAACACCAGAACTGTAACATGATAGTGGTGATGGGAGGGACCTACAGCACCAGAATTGTAACATGCTGATGGTGATGGGATAGATCTAATACACCAGAACTGTAACATGATGATGGTGATGGGAGGGATCTACAGCAGCAGAACTGTAACATGATGATGGTGATGGGAGAGATCTACAGCACCAGAATTGTAACATGCTGATGGTGATGGGATAGATCTACAGCAGCAGAACTGTAACATGATAGTGGTGATGGGATAGATCTACAGCAGCAGAACTGTAACATGATAGTGGTGATGGGATAGATCTACAGCAGCAGAACTGTAACATGATAGTGGTGATGGGATAGATCTACAGCAGCAGAACTGTAACATGATAGTGGTGATGGGATAGATCTACAGCAGCAGAACTGTAACATGATAGTGGTGATGGGATAGATCTACAGCAGCAGAACTGTAACATGATAGTGGTGATGAGAGAGATCTACAGCAGCAGAACTGTAACATGATGATGGTGATGGGAGAGATCTACAGCACCAGAATTGTAACATGCTGATGGTGATGGGATAGATCTACAGCAGCAGAACTGTAACATGATGATGAGAGAGATCTACAGCAGCAGAACTGTAACATGATGATGGTGATGGGAGAGATCTACAGCAGCAGAACTGTAACATGATGATGGTGATGGGAGAGATCTACAGCAGCAGAACTGTAACATGATAGTGGTGATGGGAGAGATCTACAGCAGCAGAACTGTAACATGATGATGGTGATGGGAGAGATCTACAGCAGCAGAACTGTAACATGATAGTGGTTATGGGAGGGGCCTACAACAGCAGAACTGTAACATGATGATGGTGATGGGAGGGATCTACAGCAGCAGAACTGTAACATGATGATGGTGATGGGAGGGATCTACAACACCAGAACTGTAACATGATGATGGTGATGGGAGGGATCTACAGCAGCAGAACTGTAACATGATAGTGGTTATGGGAGGGGCCTACAACAGCAGAACTGTAACATGATGATGGTGATGGGAGGGATCTACAGCAGCAGAACTGTAACATGATGATGGTGATGGGAGGGATCTACAGCAGCAGAACAGTAACATGATAGTGGTGATGGGAGGGATCTACAGCAGCAGAACTGTAACATGATGATGGTGATGGGAGGGATCTACAGCAGCAGAACTGTAACATGATGATGGTGATGGGAGGGATCTACAACACCAAAACTGTGACATGATGATGGTGATGGGAGGGATCTACAGCAGCAGAACTGTAACATGATGATGGTGATGGGAGAGATCTACAGAAGCAGAACTGTAACATGATGATGGTGATGGGAGGGATCTACAGCAGCAGAACTGTAACATGATAGTGGTGATGGGAGGGGCCTACAACACCAGAACTGTAACATGATAGTGGTGATGGGAGGGGCCTACAACACCAAAACTGTGACATGATAGTGGTGATGGGAGGGATCTACAACACCAAAACTGTGACATGATGATGGTGATGGGAGAGATCTACAGCAGCAGAACTGTAACATGATGATGGTGATGGGAGAGATCTACAGCAGCAGAACTGTAACATGATGATGGTGATGGGAGGACCTACAACACCAGAACTGTAACATGATAGTGGTTATGGGAGGGGCCTACAACAGCAGAACTGTAACATGATGATGGTGATGGGAGAGATCTACAGAAGCAGAACTGTAACATGATGATGGTGATGGGAGGACCTACAGCAGCAGAACTGTAACATGCTGATGGTGATGGGAGGACCTACAGCAGCAGAACTGTAACATGATGATGGTGATGGGAGAGATCTACAGCAGCAGAACTGTAACATGATGATGGTGATGGGAGGACCTACAGCAGCAGAAATGTAACATGCTGATGGTGATGGGAGGACCTACAACACCAAAACTGTGACATGATGATGGTGATGGGAGAGATCTACAGCAGCAGAACTGTAACATGATGATGGTGATGGGAGAGATCTACAGCAGCAGAACTGTAACATGATGATGGTGATGGGAGGACCTACAACACCAGAACTGTAACATGATAGTGGTTATGGGAGGGGCCTACAACAGCAGAACTGTAACATGATGATGGTGATGGGAGAGATCTACAGCACCAGAACTGTAACATGATGATGGTGATGGGAGAGATCTACAGCAGCAGAACTGTAACATGATGATGGTGATGGGAGGGATCTACAGCAGCAGAACTATAACATGATGATGGTGATGCTGTGAGTGACCTGCAGCATAAGAACTGTAACATGATGATAGTGATGCTGAGAGTGACCTGCAGCATAAGAACTGTAACATGATGATGGTGATGCTGAGAGTGACCTGCAGCATAAGAACTGTAACATGATGATGGTGATGCTGTGAGTGACCTGCAGCATAAGAACTGTAACATGATGATAGTGATGCTGAGAGTGACCTGCAGCATAAGAACTGTAACATGATGATGGTGATGCTGAGAGTGACCTGCAGCCCCAGAGCTGTAACATGATGATGGTGATGCTGAGAGTGACCTGCAGCATAAGAACTGTAACATGATGATGGTGATGCTGAGAGTGACCTGCAGCCCCAGAGCTGTAACATGATGATGGTGATGCTGAGAGTGACCTGCAGCATAAGAACTGTAACATGATGATGGTGATGCTGAGAGTGACCTGCAGCCCCAGAGCTGTAACATGATGATGGTGATGCTGAGAGTGACCTGCAGCATAAGAACTGTAACATGATGATGGTGATGCTGAGAGTGACCTGCAGCCCCAGAGCTGTAACATGATGATGGTGATGCTGAGAGTGACCTGCAGCATAAGAACTGTAACATGATGATGGTGATGCTGAGAGTGACCTGCAGCCCCAGAGCTGTAACATGATGATGGTGATGCTGAGAGTGACCTGCAGCATAAGAACTGTAACATGATGATGGTGATGCTGAGAGTGACCTGCAGCCCCAGAGCTGTAACATGATGATGGTGATGCTGAGAGTGACCTGCAGCATAAGAACTGTAACATGATGATGGTGTTGCTGAGAGTGACCTGCAGCCCCAGAGCTGTAACATGATGATGGTGATGCTGAGAGTGACCTGCAGCATAAGAACTGTAACATGATGATGGTGATGCTGAGAGTGACCTGCAGCCCCAGAGCTGTAACATGATGATGGTGATGCTGAGAGTGACCTGCAGCCCCAGAGCTGTAACATGATGATGGTGATGCTGAGAGTGACCTGCAGCCCCAGAGCTGTAACATGATGATGGTGATGCTGAGAGTGACCTGCAGCATAAGAACTGTAACATGATGATGGTGATGCTGAGAGTGACCTGCAGCCCCAGAGCTGTAACATGATGATGGTGATGCTGAGAGTGACCTGCAGCATAAGAACTGTAACATGATGATGGTGATGCTGAGAGTGACCTGCAGCCCCAGAGCTGTAACATGATGATGGTGATGCTGAGAGTGACCTGCAGCATAAGAACTGTAACATGATGATGGTGATGCTGAGAGTGACCTGCAGCCCCAGAGCTGTAACATGATGATGGTGATGCTGAGAGTGACCTGCAGCATAAGAACTGTAACATGATGATGGTGATGCTGAGAGTGACCTGCAGCCCCAGAGCTGTAACATGATGATGGTGATGCTGAGAGTGACCTGCAGCCCCAGAGCTGTAACATGATGATGGTGATGCTGAGAGTGACCTGCAGCATAAGAACTGTAACATGATGATGGTGATGCTGAGAGTGACCTGCAGCCCCAGAGCTGTAACATGATGATGGTGATGCTGAGAGTGACCTGCAGCATAAGAACTGTAACATGATGATGGTGATGCTGAGAGTGACCTGCAGCCCCAGAGCTGTAACATGATGATGGTGATGCTGAGAGTGACCTGCAGCCCCAGAGCTGTAACATGATGATGGTGATGCTGAGAGTGACCTGCAGCATAAGAGCCCCTACACTGTTTTGGTTGGCTCGCGTTGAACTTAAGGATAGTCTATACACGTTCTATCACTAGTAAGTGCCCTGGACTGATGTTTGTCTGTAGAGAAGAAGAAGACACAGAAGAAGACAGGCGGAGGAGGAGAAGAAGAAGAAAAGGACGACGAAGAAGAAGGAAGAGGATGAGAAGCAGACCACGAAGGAGATGGAGGAAGAAACAGAAGAAGAGGGAAAAAATAAAAACACATTTGCCATAATAAATCCTTAACGACTAAGACGTCACAGATTGGTGGATACGTGTTCTCTCTAAATTTTAACACTGTTTTTTTTTTTGTTTTTTGTTTTGCGTTCACAAGTCAAGCGTAATCCATACGCGTAGAACTACTTCTAGTCCACTGGAATGAATGTTGGGTGTGGGTTAGCTTTCCCTATTACCAGTGTCCCTCGCCATCAGGCGAACCCACTCCGGCTTCTGACGTACTTGAGGTTCGTGTCATTTACGTCCCCAAGTTAAGGACGAGGAGTCAACAGTTTAGACCAGTGTTTCCCAACGTGGGGCCCACGCCCCACAAGGGGGCAATTCGATTGTTAAGGGGGGCAATTCGAAAATGGAAGAAATCGGCCGAATATAACAAAACGGGGAGACTTGAGACTGAAGTTAACTAAATTGGAACCTGACATAAGATCTCTTTGCAGCAAGCATCAAGCGCAAGGATCTCACTAAATTTAAATAATAAATAATTACTAATAATTAAAATAATATAGAAAAATCTTTCATTAAAATTATTTTGTACTTGAATTTCAGTTCTCCATTATATGTTTTGAAAATTTACTTACTGTGTTTGCTCAATAATTACCTAGTGATTTCTTCCTAAAACCTATCATTCAAGTTTCTTTAGTGAACATTTCAATTTTTTGAATATTAAAAATGTATATGTTGAGGGGTGGGGCGTGGGGCGGGGGAGGGGGGCAATATGAATTTTAGAAATTCTTAAGTGGGGCATGGTACAAAAAAGGTTGGGAAACACTGGTTTAGACCATCTAACCGGTGTAGGCAGGTCACCGTGGCAAAGGCGTTAAGGACGCTGTTTATAATTCCGTTTACCTGCGTTCTAAACACAGCTGCGACCGATATGGCAGCAGACCGTGTCGCGCTAGGTTTTAACGTGTGGGTATGGGAGCCGGTCGTTCCGAAAGCAATGGTAAACTATGAACGTAAACTTGCCGACACATCAACAACAGCAGTGCTGGTGTTGACGGCGATGTCCTGTAAATAGGATATGCAAAGCACAACTCCCCTCCCACCCCCGCTATCTTGACATGAGCACACCGGAAGTTTAAGAGCGAGCGTTCTTATCTATTGGGCCCCGCCGATCTCTTAACGATCTGTTAAAGATTAAAGGTTAATTATTTCCATGCTTTTCCAAGCATATAAAAGCGTTATAAATGATCAGAAGCGGGTTATTTAAAATGCATAACCAGAGCACAGCGAAAATAGAACGTTCAATATAAGTTATCAAAGAAAGAATCAGGAAGTATCGACCTCAAACTTCGATGTCTTTGTCGTCCAAGAGCGTTAAAGACTTTATAGGACGTAAAGGTTTGAGGCCACCTTGTGTTAACAGGGCCCTAAGAGGAAGCAATTAATATTAACACTGTACCCTTCCACCATAAAATGCAGTCACTTACTGCGGGACCAGCCTCGTCTTACAGATGAGGAAACTGTGACAGATTGTCACTCTCGCATTGGACTATACAGTCACCAGCGGCGCTGCCAGGTGCCTCCACAGCGGCACAACTCTATAGTCCTACAGGACTACTACTACTACTACTACTACTACTACTACTACTACTACTACTACTACTACTACTACTACTACTACTACTACTACTACTACTACTACTACTACTACTACTACTACTACTACTACTACTACTACTACTACTACTACTACTACTACTACTAACCTACCACTCATGTAGCAAGATGCGACTAATGGGGACTCCGATTGCGTCTTACCGGGAACATTACAGGAAGCATAGAATGTCACACTGCAGCCTACTATACAGAACGTAAGACGCGAGGAGGAGGGTTGGGCGTGAGGCTGGCTTTCGTATTCCGAAGAAAAACTTGAGCTGCAAAACCCAAGCAATCACAAA
Organism: Cepaea hortensis; assembly: GCA_963921405.1. Classification (NCBI taxonomy): domain Eukaryota; kingdom Metazoa; phylum Mollusca; class Gastropoda; order Stylommatophora; family Helicidae; genus Cepaea; species Cepaea hortensis. The sequence goes on along the minus strand of OY992889.1, from coordinate 88,171,926 downwards.
CAAGTCCAAAGAAGAAGATAAATAAATAAGCAAGCCAAGCATGAACGAATGAACGAACTACCCAACGAGTGAACTTTATTTTCAAAGGGTCACCAGTTGGTAACGGAAGGAGACTCTTCTAAGACCTAAAATCACACGCAGAGAAAATGTGGGTGCCAACATGACCGAAATGGTAAAATCGCTTGCCCTTAAACTTCCGGTATACTGTTTGTTTAGTTTAGTTTGTTTAGTCCACGGATCAACATCACGACACATGAGTGTAACCCATCAGTGCCCCGTTCTACTCCTAAATCAAGCCTGTAGATTTTTAACTCGAAATTTTGCCCGGGCAGCGCCGTTAGGCTACTCTTTTTCGATTTCCAACTGCCAGGGGATTTTTCACGTGCGCAACAATACGCACGGGCGTCCGATCTCACTACCCAGAGACAAGGGGGCATTTTATTACTAGAAGTTCACGTGAAAAAATCCCGGTCCTCACCGGGGCTTGAACCCGAGACCTCCAGCACTCAAGGCGGAAACCATACCTCGATACCACTCAGCACTCCGGTATACTGATGACAAGGTAGCTTGTTCAACCCCTTCATCGGTCAGTTGGACTAAGAATGTTGACTTCGTGTCCTTGACTCGGGGACGTAAATTACAAGTACCTCAGAAGTCGGAGTGGGTTCCCTGATGGCGAGGGACACTAGTATTAGGGAGAACTATTCCACACGCAAAAATCAGTCCAGTGCACTCCCTTGTAGTGACAACTACTATACGCAGTAGCACGTGTGTGGACGACGCTTGAGTTCAAAGCGACACGGGCCAGGGCTATATACAATTGCTAAGAATATGAAAGCTATGAGTGTGTTTGAGACTAAGCCCCAAAATGGGATACAAGATGAAAGAAGAAGGGTTTATGGAAATATGTTACTGTCTGAGTGTTAATGTTCTGTTCAATATACAGGGATAATTAGCTATCCTCTTGGTTTCTAAACCTATTTAGACACGAGTGGTAATAAAGCACAAGTAATAACCCGGTTTTCCCCAGGTCATTACGTGTTCTTTATATAGACATCGTTCAGGTCACATTATACCGTTTAGAAAGCTTGGAAAGTATTTCCTCGAATTTGTTTTTGTTTTTTTAAATTATTATTTGCATTATTATTATAACACTGGGGAAGAGTGTGAAGCTGAACAGCGCATAAATGTCTTTGAAAATAAATGTTATAGACGAGTTCTAAGAATATCTTGGGTAAAGAAAAGAATAAATGCATCCATACTTCAAGAGCTGAATACTGAAGAAGGTTGGCTATTAAAGACGATAAAACAAAGAAAATTGAAATATTTTGGTCACTTGAAACGTCACGAAAGTTTGGAGAGAACAATAATGGAGGGGTATATGCCTGGGAAGAAAGGAAGAGGAAGGCCAGAGAGAAGATGGGTGCAGGATGTGGCGGATGATCTCAAGATGGGTGTATCGGACGCGGGACATCTTGCTTATGATCGAGAGGTTTTCAGGAAGGTTGTTATGGGAGCGAGGTTCTGCAAAGGACATGCTACTGAATGAATTTGCGCTCGCTCGTTTTGAACATAGCGATTCTTGTTCTAATCTCTGCAAGGCACCTTATATCTAATCTCTACAAGGCACGGTTGCGTTGCAGAATACAATAGGCAAGCACACAATACAATACATTACAACCATGCAGAATACAATAGGCAAGCTGCTGGAGAAGTTAATTGCCAGGAAAATATCAAGCCAGCTAGAGAGGCAAGGTATTTTTCTACCTACCCTGGGAGGGTACCGTCCAAAAAGAGAAACCTGGACCAATGCAGCAGTTTTTGCCCATGATGTCTATGAAGGTTTCCACTCAGGCATTGAAACATTTGCTGCAGCAATTGATCTTGAGGACGCGTACAACAGAGTACCATTGGATTTTTTAATGCTTCAGCTTCTTGAACTCAAGATAAGTCCTTTCCTTCTTAGTTGGATCGCTGCAGCCCTCTTCCAAAGGAAAGTAGTTTTCAGATGTGGCAGTTGGACTTTAGAACCAACAACAATATATCCTGGCCTACTACAGGGATCACCATTATCTCCGGTGCTGTTCAACGACTATACTGTGAGAATCACCAGCGTGCAAATCATAGGACCGGGGAGGACAATGTCGTATGCAGACGATGTTTTAGTGTATCGTCAGGGTAAGGATAGAGATCAAATTGATGTGAAACCACAAATCGAACTCATTCGCATAAGCACTTGGTGTGTTGAAGCTGGGGCAATGGTCAACCCAGCAAAGGCAACAGTGACATGGTCCTCTTTGAATAACAATACTGTCAACAACCCAACGCCAACTGCAAATCTGGGTTCAGAGACGGTGGAAAGAACACAGGCAATGAATTACTTGGGGATACGGTTTGATCGAAGCCTAGATTATACTGAGCACGTAGACCAAGTGATAACAAAGGCCAAGCGGAGTTTGGCTGCGATGCGGGTGATGGCGGCGGCAAACTGTGAGCAGTGTCATCTAGTTAGTTAGTTAGTTAGTTAGTTAGTCGACAGATCATCCTCATAGCACATCGAACCATTCAGTCCATAAGTGCTCGGATCCCCTCCTCAGCAAATCCCGCAGCGTGTAGCGGCTAACGACACCAGTTCTATGTTGGTTTATCAATCTTCTTTGGGAATGTCCCAAATGCTGTGATGTCGGCTCCTAAATCAATCAATCAATCAATCAATCAATCTTCTTTGGCTTCCTGCGTAGTGTTCTTATTTGGCCACATCATCATCATCAAGTGCCGTGCCGGCTGGCGTAGGCGTTCATGGCTCTCCATAGATCTCGGTCTTTGGTTTTCTGGATCAACTCTGGTGCTGATATTCCTCCATGCCACCGTCTCAATCCATCCAGCATCACTTCTCTTGGTCTACCTCTGCCTCTCTTCCCCTCGATCTTTCCAGTTGTTACGATGTTCTCCAATGCCTCTCTTCTCATCACGTGACCGAAGAAAGATGTTTGTCTCTGTCTTATTGTTGTATATAATGTTCTCGTTTCATTAGCCTGTTTCAGGCAGTCGTCGTTAGTTACTCTGGCAGTCCAAGGAATTCGCAACATTCGTCTCAGGAACCACATCTCTGTTGCTTCTAATTTCTTCTTAATTTGTTCATTTACGTTCCAAGATTCACTGCCATACAGCAAAACTGGTTCTACATAGCATTTCAGCACTCTCTTTCTTACATTCAGTGATAGTGACTTATTGCATAAGATACTCTTCATTTTCTGAAAAGCGGCTTTTGCCTGCCCTATTCTACTCCTAATCTCTGTTGTACATCTTCCATCTGATGTTATAAATGCCCCTAGGTGTCTAAAATTATCAACTTGGTTAAGGATTTTCCCTTCTATTTCTATGTCACATTTTGGTGTCACCATTTTCTTTGATATTACCATTGTTACTGTTTTCTTGATATTCAAGGAGAGTCCTTTCCTTGCACTCTCTGTTACTACAACGTCTAATAATTGTTGTAGGTCTGTTGAATTATCCGCCACCAATACTGTGTCATCTGCATAGCGTATATTATTTATATTATAACCTCCAACTAGTATTCCTGGCATCTCTTTGATCTCTCTCATTATTACTTCGCTATACAGGGAGAAAAGATCTGGTGACAAGACACACCCTTGTCGTACTCCTAGCTTTATCCGTTCGTAACTACCCTCTTTATTTCCCATTTTAATTGCTGCTACTTGGTTCCAGTAAACATTCTTTATTATTCTTAAATCTTTTCCATCAATGTTGATATCTTCCAACATTTTAATCAGTTCATCATGTTTTACTTTATCAAATGCCTTAGTATAATCTATGAAGCACAAATATATGTCTCTCTGTTTCTCTATTGACCTTTCTATTAGTGTCCGTAATGTATAAATTGCATTGTTTGTGCCCTTTCCTTCCACAAATCCATACTGTTCTTCACTAATTTCCATTTTTATTTTCTTTTTGATTCTTCTCATTATGATTCTGAGTAGAAGCTTAGTGATATGGTTTATAAGGTTAATTGTACGAAAATCTTCACAATCAATTGCTCCTGGTCTTTTTGGTATAGCTATAAATAAAGATTTCAGCATATCACTGGGTAAATATCCACTGCTGTAAATATCATTCAACATTTTGGTTAATATATCTACTCCAAATTCTCCCAATACTTCTAATTCTTCTATTGTGATTTCATCTGGCCCAGCTGTTTTTCCTTTCTTCATACGTTTCATAGCGTCAGCGACTTCTTCTTTCAGAATAGGTGGACCTTCTAAGTTACTATCTTCTGTTAATTCTCCCCTTTCTCCTTCATATAATTCTCTTATATACTCATTCCACCTCTTCATTATAGCATCTTCCTCTAATATTATCTTTCCTGTTTTTGATTTCAAACACCCTGTATTTATTCTTATTTTTCTTCCTGTAAGCTCACTGATTTTTCTGTGCATATTTTTTGTATCTTTAATGGAATTTAATTCAATTTTTTTGCATTGCTCGTTTAACCAACTTTCTTTAGCCTTCCCACATTTATCTTTTATTTCTTTATTTATCTTAGCGTATTCTTGTTTGGCCACACCTCTTTTAATTTGCTGTTCTCGCAGTCTGGCCATGGTTGTAGATTCACAGACATCACATGGTTCTCATAAAAGTCTTACTTCTCGTAGAGCATTCAGAATGTCAGCCTGGTCCATCGCGCGTCCGCTCTCCACAGCAGCCTTACCTGCGAGCTTGTCAGCCCGCTCATTTCCTTGTACTCCCGCATGCCCTGGCACGAAGATGAAACTACCGTAATCTTTGCCAGCCGAGACCGCTCCAGAGACAGCAACCATTCTCTTCGGATACACCCCGTCTCTAACCTCATGAGCATGCTCATTGGGTCGCCAAGGAACATGCTCTAGTGAATGTCTGTGTCTCGAGTCATGTTATTGCTTTACTTACTGTCATGACTTCCATAGTCAGGCTACTTGTGGTCTCAGCAAAAGCACCAGGGTCCTTCACAATTCTCCCTCCGGCCTGAGCCGTAAAGGCCCATGAGCTTCTCACATGTCAGACGACCGACCCATCTGTGTAAATCACCGTCTAGCGAATTCTCGAAAATTACTCTTTACGAGGGTCTAGTCCTTTCTGTTTTGGAGTATGCGATGGCGATCCTGACTCTCAGCCATAAGCAGATAGAAAGGATGGAAAGGATACAGAACGAAGCTATGCACATTATTCTTGGATGTAAAAGAGATACAGCATGCAGGGCGATGCGCTACCTTCTTGATTTTCCAATCATTTAAAACAGAATACAGATCTGCAGAGCACGTGCCTACCTCAGAGTCAACACGAACACTCAACATCCACTGCATAGCAAGATTAAGAAGGTAAAGGGCAGCAGGTTAAAAAGGGGAAAGTCGTGGATGGGTCAAGCCGAAGACATTCTTCAGCAGGTGTGTTCACTTGAGGACTTAGAACCTGGCGAGGAGTAGGTACAAGTGCTAACATAGTTGTGTACATCCTTTTCATTGTGCACCCAAACAGATAGGAAATGCAGACAAGAAATCCAGCTGTTGTGGAGGCGGAAGTAAAGGCTCTGATCTTCGAGAATAGTTTAATGGATGATGCTGTCATTTTCACGGATGGGTCGGTCCTCCGAGGAGTGAGAAGTTCGTGGGCCTTTAAGGCGCAGGCCATGGGGAAAATTGTGAAGGAAGAGTCTGGCGCTTTTGCTTTGACCACAAGCAACCTGACTATAGAAGTCATGGCAGTAAGTAAAGCAATAACATGGCTCGAGACACAGACATTCAATCGGGCATGTCACGTAGTGAATCAATAAGTATGCTCAAGAGGATAGAGATGGGGTGGGTCCGAAGAGAGTGGTTGCTGTCTCTGGAGCGGTCTCGGCTGGCAAAGATTAGTTTCATCTTCGAGCCAGGGCATGCGGGTGTACAAGGGAATGAGCAGGCTGACAGGCTTGCAGGTAGGGCTACTGTTGAAGGCGGACGAGCCATGGAACAGGCAGACATGCTGCATGCTCTGCGAGAAGTAAGTCGTGTACGAGAACCTAGCGATGACTGGCAATCTACAACCATGGTCAGGCTGCGAGAACAGCAAGTTAAAAGAGGTGTGGCCAAACAAGAAAACTACGTAGGAAGCCAAAGAAGATTGATAAACCAACACAGAACTGGTGTCGTGAGCCGCTACACGCAGCGGGATTTGCTAAGAAGGGGATCCGAGCAATTACGGACTGAATGGTTCGATGTGCAATGAGGATGATCTGTCGACTGACTGACTAACTAACTAACTAACTAACTAACTAACTAACTAACTAACTAACTAACTAACTGACTGACTGACTGACTGACTAACTAACTAACCCTACAAGGCACAACCCATCTAATCTCTTCAATGCATCTTTTAAGTATCTCCCATCTTATTTCTTCGTGGCACCTCCTACCTTATCTCTTCAAGGCACCTTCCATCTAATCTCTTCAAGGCACCCCCCCCCCCACCATCTTATCTCTTCAAGGCACCCTCTATCTAATCTCTTCGTAGCACCTACCATCTAATCTCTTCAAAGCACCTCCCACTGAATCTCATCAAGGCACTCCAATCTATTCTCTTCGTGGTACCTCCCATCTAACCTGTTTCAGTAAACTTCCATCTAATCTCTCAAAGGCACCTCCCATCTAATCTCTCCAAGGCACCTCCCATCTAATCTCGTCAAAGCACCCCCCCCCCCCCCCCCATCAGATGTTATGATTATTCCGAGATAGTTTTACTTCTTACCACAGTGTATACAATTACATCAACGGGGTGTAAGTTGTCCTCCATCAATCGTTGTACGTACCGTATATTACACCCGCTGCTCATTCACGACACCCTCGGACCAAAGTAACTATGCTACTATTAAAAAAAATAAATTAGTTGCATGTCCTTCACAGGACGTAGCAGTCAACCTCAGCATTTTTGCTGTTCGTGATTCCTGGGCAAGTTTTATATTCAGTAGTTTGCCATTGCTTTCTAAACGACCGGCACCTATAACATTTTAGAAAAAAAATAAAAATAAACCCAGCACTGCTGTGTTTCTAACCCGGGTATACGGGATTACGAATCGCGTCCGTAGTACCGTCGCCACGGAGACGGTATGCTTCTATGCATTTGCTTTATTATTACGGGGCACCACGACCCATTATTGTCCATGCTATCCTGCCCAGTCCACACAACTGACTGATTGTGCCCTCAGCTTGTGGCATCCAATACCCGCCTCTCTTCAACGTATATCTCCTGGTAAAGCTTAACACAGATGATTCTTCCCGTATGCTGTGTTTCTAATGTACATCTCTACCTAGATCACCTTGTACTAGTCGGATGGCAGAGATAGTAAATTGTGCAAAAATATAATAGGTGTACCCTTTGTACATCATCATCATCTTCCAATTTTATCATCAAGCGTTGTGGGGAGGAATAATTGGCATTCCGCGCCCGATGGGTGGCATTGGATAGTGTCATTCCGTGTGATTGTATATTGTCTTTGATATCGTCAATCCATTTTCTTCTTGGGCGTCCTCTTGGTGTCGTCTCTGATGATCTTTGATGTAGAGTCAGTGATGGTAGTTGATGGTGTTGCATTCTAACGAGATGTACAAACCACTTGATCTTCCGTCTTTCAATAAATATGGCACTGTCTGTCTGATAACAACATTTCTTACTCGATCTCGGATTGTTAAGTTGGCAGCTCTCCTCAGGAATCTCATCTCACAGGTATTGATTTTGCGAAAAGTGTTTGTACCATACCATCAAAGACCTAGATCTGTGGAGAGACAGTGACGCCTACATCAGCTGGCATGGCACGTGATGATAATCCCTTGCACAGCAAACTATGAGATATTCCGAGCATTCCCAGACTACTTTATCGAACAACAGCTTTGTAGGGTAGATTGGCCAGTTTATTTTCTCCTTGTCCGTACACTTAAAAACAAAAACATTAAGTATTTCTAGGTACAAACATCCGGCTTATATGAATTCTGAAACAAATCTCTTTCGTAAATTCCACGAGGAATAAGCCACCAATAACTTCTGGGTAAATAACTCACAAAGACAAGAAAGCCGTAATCGCGAGATTACAATCACTGCCATTTAGTTAATCCGGGCGGCGGAATTGAAAATCAGATCTCAGAAGCATTAGCTTTAATATCGAGACAACAACAAATATTTGCAGAAAACAAGATTGTAGCAATTCAATAGACTGCCACGAGAGGCGTTCAGAAAGTAATGCATACGTCGTTTTTCTCCGGAGCTGTTTATTCAAAAAGCATGGATTTTACATACAATATGCATGGATATATCATGTAAACATCGGTATTATTCATCAGAATCCACGTCAACTTGTACGAATTTATGCCAGCACAAAACAAGTGCGTGTATTCCTTGCTAGTTCCAGACTATTCTTGATCATGTAACCATTTCTTCGCTGCATGAATCGCCCGACATTCGGCGCTACCAGAAAGCGGGAGTACCATCTACTGTCATACAGCAGCACGTTCATATCTGACTAAGACCTGTTTTAGTTCCTGGTCAGGTGAAATGTCTCTATCAAGCTCACACGGAAAACTACAGGCCCTTTACATGGCTCGATCCACATGAACGGCAATGCATTGGACTTGTTAAAACTTGGTCACAGTTTCACCTTCAAGGCAAAGGGTCTCCCCATTATGCTCCGTTCCTGTGCCAGTGAATATAACATAAAATGCTTCTCACTGCCCCATGTGAAAAGTAGAACAGACAGGAGTTTTTACCAACCAACAACCCGCACAGTTATACTATGCATAATGCCGCTGCCAGAATGCCAAAACATAAGTCCGCCACGAAAAAATACAGTTCATCGTCCATGGCAGTCACTAAAAAACAAGCAGTCACACATTACTGCATAAGGCAACCCAGTTAGGTCAGCGACCGGTCGGCCAGACTTGTAGAAAGTAAGGCAGAGAATTCAAAAGTGTACTCCCTTAGTGTATTTAAATAAACACGCTATAAATAAAATACTGCACGATTTCTTGCCGTGTCATTTTTGGCTGCATCTCATCACATAAAATGATATGTACTGCTGCAGCATGGACAGCATATGTTAAGAAATCGTGAAATGTTGTATTTATGGTGTTTGTGTGTTTAAGGCAGAGAAGTAAATATCTGGATGGCTTGGCCACATAGCATGGTCGAGACAAGAACACAGAGCTGATCCACTACTCTGTTGATCGTGTGAGATATCGAACTATGACTGCCCACGCTTAACGTCATGACACGTAATGATGGTTTAAAAACTGAGTCTTTCCGAAGAATCACGACCCATCACGGCGTTTTGTGTTACCTTAAGGGCCTGTAGGCAACCCACCTTTCTCCATTTCATTACGGTTTGTTGATAACAGCGTCAGCGATGCATGACCAGCTTGTACTGTACATGAAAGATGGCATTCAATTTAAATATCATTGAGCGCACGTATCGATATGAATGGCAAACTCATTTGCCAATAGCAGGTCGCTGATGCGTGAAGTTATCGCTTTGAAGTTGGTATCGATTCGAAACATGTACGTCAATATTAATCATTTTTATTCTTGCTGCTGCTGCTACTACTACTGCTCTTACTACTACTACTACTGCTGATATAACTACTACAACTGCTAGTACTACTACTCCTCATATCAATCCAGCTGTTGCTACTACTATTACTGCTGTTACTACTACTATTACTACTACACCTACCACTGCTACTATTACAACGCCTAACACTGCTGCTATTGCTACCAACAATAAGAACAAGAACGTACCCCCTCCCCCAGTTATTGATGCTACTACTACTACCACCACTACTACAAATCACTATTACCAATACTACAACTGCAACTACCACAAACCCAACACCATTACCACTACTACAATCCCAGTGTTCTTTACTTTACATGTTACCTTATCTTTGGTAAAGCGTTCTTTACGTTAATATTACATTATCTCTGGTCTTGCGTTCTTTACTTTACATGTTACCTTATCTCTGGTAAAGCGTTCTTTACTTTACATGTTACCTTATCTTTGGTAAAGCGTTCTTTACTTTAATATTACATTATCTCTGGTCTTGCGTTCTTTACTTTACATCTTACCTTATCTCTGGTAAAGCGTTCTTTACTTTACATGTTACCCTATCTTTGGTAAAGTGTTCTTTACTTTACATGTTACCTTATCTTTGGTAAAGCGTTCTTTACTTTAATATTACATTATCTCTGGTCTTGCGTTCTTTACTTTACATGTTACCTTATCTCTGGTAAAGCGTTCTTTACATTACATTATCTCTGGTCTTGCGTTCTTTACTTTACATCTTACCTTATCTCTGGTAAAGCGTTCTTTACTTTACATATTACCCTATCTCTGGTAAAGTGTTCTTTACTTTAATATTACATTATCTCTGGTAAAGCGTTCTTTACTTTACATGTTATCCTATATCTGGTAAAGAATGAATCACCAAAAAAGGAGAAGTATATTCTGAGCTTTACTAGAACACGAAGAGAGAATACAAGGTTGCAGGGCACGCGCCTACCTCAGAATTAACGCAAACACACAACATCCACTGCATAGTGAAATTAGGAAGATGAAGGGCAGCAGGTTAAAAAGAGGACGGTCGTGGATGGGTCAAGCCGAAGACATTCTTCAACAGGTGTGTTCACTTGAGGACTAAGAACCTGGCGAGGAGTGGGTGCAAGTGCCAACAGACTTCTGCACATCATTTTCAGTTTGCATCCAACTAGATAGAAAATGCAGACAAGAAAATCCGGCTGCTGTTGAGGCTGAAGTACAAGCGTTGATTTTCGAGAATTCGCTAGACGGTGACGCGGTCATCTACACAGATGGGTCGGTCGTCCAACATGTGAGAAGCTCATGGGCCTTTACAGCTCGGGCCGGAGGGAGAATTGTGAAGGAGGACTCTGGTGCTTTCACTGAAACCACAAGTAGCCTGACCATGGAAGTCATGGCAGTAAGTAAAGCAATAACATGGCTCGAGACACAGACATTCACTAGGGCTTGTTTCCTTAGCGACTCAATGAACATGATCAAGAGGATAGAGGAGGGGTCGATCCGAAGAGAATGGTTGCTGCCTCTGGAGCGGTCTCGACTGGCAAAGATTAGTTTCATCTTCGTGCAAGGGCATGCGGGAGTACAAGGAAATGAGCGGGCTGACAAGCTCGCAGGTGAGGCTACTGTGGAGGGCGGACGCGCCATGGACCAGGCCGACATTCTGAATGCTCTACGAGAAGTAAGACTTTTGCGAGAACCGAGTGATGACTGTGAATCTACAACAATGGCCAGACTGCGAGAGCAGCAAATTAAAAGAGGGGTGGCCAAACAAGAACACTACGCAGGAAGCCAAAGAAGATTGATAAACCAACACAGAACTGGCGTCGTTAGCCGCTACACGTTGCGGGATTTGCTGAGGAGGGGATCCGAGCACTTATGGACTGAATGGTTCGATGTGCAATGAGGATGATCTGTCGACTAACTAACTAACTGACTAGAACACGATTACAAGAAACAAAATGGACGTTGCGGCTAAAGACTTCCTCAGTTTACATTTTACCCTGTCTTCTTCTTCTTCTTTTCGTTCATCCGGAGTGTTTTTTCAGATGTGATTGCGGTGTGTCTGTTATGCGCCCTTGGGCCGAAACCCGTAGGCCAACACATCGACTTTAGCGTGCATTTTTGACCAGGTAGCATTCCTGGGAGACTCTCACTTTTGTGGCGCCATCTGCAACCATGCTGGCTAAGGTGGAATGGTCGAAGACAACGGTCATCCCTCAAAGGAAGGCAGGGACAGTCCATAGCATTTTCCGCCATCCAAGGTTGCTTCCATAGTTGCAGGGCCGGCACATAACGCCCTGGATCTGGGCTCACCGAGGGAGATCGTCACGTCCTGCTCATGGCTGCTTTAAATCCTCACTTCAATATATTGGTCATTTCGTTTCCCCGGGTCATTCCCGCACAAACCAGACAGGTTTGCAGACGGCATCCACTCAGCGAGTTTTCGGACATGTGCTTGTCGTTGCGCCCATCAGAGCTTTTCCAGGCTCAACAGACATTCGGAAAACTACCCAGTCAGAGCTGTTCCGAACAAGAGCGGCATTCGGAAACTAGGTAGTCAGAGCTGTTCCTAGCACGAGAGACATTCGGACGAGACATTTCACTCGGACGTAGTTGCGTAGTGTCAATTTTTAGTTTGCCACCCGTAGGACGACACTTCCGACTTCAGCGGGCATTTTTTAATGAGGTTAGCCATCCTCTGGTTTCGAGGCACGTTGGACTGTTGTGATGTCGCTAACATCTCAGCTGGTCAAGATAGAACGATGAACGACATCGTGGTCGGCCATCAAGGGAAGGCAGGGGCAGACCATGAGCATTCCCTCGCTATCCAAGGAGGCTTCCATAATTGCAGAGCCGGCACATATTGCTCTGTGACTGGGCTCACCCGAGGAGTTGCCACGTCCTGCTCATGGCTGCTTTAGTTCCTCACTTCCATGTGTTGGGCAACTCGTTTGCCACTGATCGCTCAAGCACACACCAGGGACGGTCAGACTGCAAGCGACACCCACGCTTTTGACTTCGGACCACGCAATAGGTTCGCTCGCCGTGCGTTCCATTTTGCGTCATTGAGACGTTCTTCCACTTTTGTCTACACTCTCTATGAGTTAGATACAGTTTTCGCAGCCACTTTCTTCGACTGGGGCACTTTTTGACTTTTTGTACTAGCTCACGAGGTAGGCTACTTGTGCTGCCGGATCAGCACCTTACCTTCGTGCAGCGGTGAACGAGAAGCGGCCTGGCCTCTCATCCGGGAATCTCTCATATCCCCCAGCTGAGAGCCTTCGAACTTCTATCAGACCTGAGCATGTAGCTTGCTCAGTACCACGCCTTTATTTTTCGAGAGGTGGCTATCGGCCCGGCTCTCAGGTCCGAGGGTTTGTGGCTTAGAGGCGTTCAGCCACAGCCCTCGACAGGGAGCCTTTAGTGTTTTGTCCGGACCAAGAACTTCTGCCTTCGTGCGCCTGATTTAAATTTTAGACTGCTATCCTCAGTCTCACCTGCAGAGCAGCAGGTTGTGTCTCTCTTAGTCTGGTCCCTATCCCATATGCTGTCCGATATGTAGTTTTTCACCCATCGGCAAGCACATGGGGTCGATGGGACACGCAAGCTCCCCCACCACGGCAAGGTGGAGACACATCGGGGGAGTTACCCTGTCTTAAACATGCGAAGTAGAAGACATATTTAAAAAACCCAACACACCTCATGGTGCGGTAAAACGTTCTTTACTTTACATTGTACCCTATCTCCTGTAAAGCTTTCTTATCTTTACATGTTACCCCTATCGCCAGTAAAACTTCTTTACTTTATATTTTACCCTTTTTCTGGTAAAACGTTCTTTACTTTGCATGTTACCGTATCTTTATTAAAACGTTCTTTACTTTACATTTTACCCTATCATTGGCAAAACGTTCTTTTCTTTACATTTTACCTTATCTCTGTTAAGACAACCGAAAACAAAAACGCCCCCAAAAATGTACAAGGAATGTGCATATACTGATACAAATGGTATGTACTACGTAAAACACCGACTTTTTGTGTATGACAAATTAGAATAATGTAGAAACTAGGACAAGGACTGATGGACTAACATTACAGGCGGAAGCACGAGAGACAGAGACAATGGAAATGACTGGTATTTTCGTCTCAGCATTAACAGACAAGTAATATGTCTGAGTGGCTGGAGTTAGGTCACAGACAATGATGAACTAACTGTAGTCAACAAAAGAACCGAGAAGTAATGAGATTTCACGGAGGAATAGAGCATAGATCGCTATACAGTAACAGATAATGGAGGAAATCGACTTGAACAGGGGATGTGTAAGGGAGGGGTAAATCCTGTTTCAGGCCATGGGGTTTATTGGGTATATGGTGTTAGTTCGTGTTTTTAGAACAAGTGCCGCTTGATGAATGATTTCGTCAATATTACACAGGAGGCCGTTGCTTCCCGGGGACTTGCTGGTAACCATGCCAGGCTGGGTCGTTCTAGGGATCAAGATCAAGAAGTAGTAGTAGTAGTAGTAGTAGAGGTAGAGGAAGAAGAAGAAGAAGAAGAAGAAGAAGAAGAAGAAGAAGAAGAAGAAGAAGAAGAAGAAGAAGAAGAAGAAGAAGAAGAAGAAGAAGAAGAAGAAGAAGAAGAAGAAGAAGAAGAAGAAGAAGAAGAAGAAGAAGTGGAAGCAGCAGCAGCAGAAGCAGAAGAAGATGAAGAAGAAGAAGAAGAAGAAGAAGAAGAAGAAGAAGAAGAAGAAGAAGAAGAAGAAGAAGAAGAAGAAGAAGAAGAAGAAGAAGAAGAAGAAGAAGAAGAAGAAAGGATAATAGCACTCGTTCTTAAACATTCCATGTGATGTCGCCGAAGCAGTGGGTTCAACCCCTACACCGGTCAGTTGGACTAAAAGAGATAGAGATAGAAGATAGAGCGGAGACAGGAGGCAGAGAGAGAGAGAGAGAGAGAGAGAGAGAGAGAGAGAGAGGTGGGACTGAGGCGAGACACAGAAGGGTGAGAGAGAGAGAGAGAGAGAGAGAGAGAGAGAGAGAGGTGAGACTGAGGCGAGACACAGAAGGGTGTGTGTGTGTGTGTGTGTGAGAGAGAGAGAGAGAGACAGAGAGAGGAGAGAAAAAGAAAGGTGAGACTGAGGCGGGACACAGAAGGGTGTGTGTGTGACAGAGAGAGAAAGAGAGAGAGAGAGAGAGAGAGAGAGAGAAGAGAGACACAGAGAGATGATAGAGAATGCAGAGGGGGTGAGAGACCGGTGAGAAAGCAGAAACAGCGACGAGAGAGAGAGAGAGAGAGAGAGAGAGAGAGAGAGAGAGAGAGAGAGAGAGAGAGAGAAATCAAATCAAATCAAATCAAATCAACTTTGTTTTCAAAGGGTACAAATTGGGCACGCAGGCCCGTCTTACATTCGGCCCTTCCAATCACTCATCTTTCGTTCATCAAGAGCATTATACATTTACATAGGAAGAAAGATAAACATTGTGAAATGAATGTTGTAAACATAATCAAGACAAATTACCATGTTATGAGGCCCATCTCCCATCTACCCATACATCACCCCCCCCCCCCACACACACACACACACCCAGGGACACATGCATACCCCACCAACCAACCCATCCCCCTCCCACACATCCCCCACCCACACACACACTACCTTCCCCTGTTCCCCCAAGCAAAACACATTCGCCACCCACAAACATCCCCCACCAACCCACACATCCCACATACACATCCTAACCCACACATTCTCCCCCCCCCCCACCCACACCTCCAACCAGAGAGAGAGAGAGAGAGAGAGAGAGCGAGAGAGAGAGAGAGAGAGAGAGAGAGAGAGAGAGAGAAAGAGAAGAGCGAGACGATAGACATAGACATCAGAGACAGGAAGTGAGAGAGGAAGGTGAGAGGGTGGCAAGAAAGGGGAGAGAAAGAGAGAAGAGATCAGATGAGAGAGAAGAGATGGGAGAGGAGAGCTAGAAAGAAGACGGTGACATCAAAAGGAGAAGGACCTAAACATACATGCTGTAACATGATGACTGATGTCTCCTACTTCCACAATTCAACATATCAAAGCTCACCCATCTTCCCATAAATCGTCTTTGCCTTCAGCTGTAACATCCCTGTAATAAACTGTCGCAGGCACATCCAGCAATCCCACGGAGGCACCGCCACAAACTGACACTTCATTGACCGCCCTAAATCTACAATCTTCATCAATTCACAACTCTCCGTTCCACAGCTGACGTACCCGACACAATAATTTCACAACCTTAGTCAGGAGCCGAGACACGGTGAGAGGGCGCAAATATCTCGTTGTCGGCGTGGATATTAACGGACGAGACGTAAGATGATAAATTAATTCACAATTGTTTATTCGTACATAAAGAAGTAGAGGACAGAAATAGGAATCAGAAGATACCATCAATCCATCATGTGCCATGCCGATAAGAGTGGGTGGTCATGTTTTGCCATCTCACTCGGTCACCAGAGTCGTGGATCAGCTCCGTATTCCTGTCTCGACCATGCCACGAGGCCAAGCCATCCAGGTATTTACTTCTCGGTCTTCCCCTTGGTCTCTTCCCTTCGATATTGCCAGTTGTCACCAAGTTCTCCAAGTCATTTCTTCTCATAACATGCCCAACAAATTTTGACTGTCTACGTCTAATGTCTCTAATTAGTTTACGATCTTCATTTGTTTCTTGAAAGACTTGTTCATTGGTTTTTCTGTCTGTCCGTGGTATTCTTTGCATTTTCCTCAGAAACCACATTTCCACAGCCATCAGATGTTTTTCAGCTTGACTGCTCATTGTCCACACTTCACATCCATACAAAAGTACAGGTTCTGTATAGCACTTCAACACTCTTTTTCTCGTTTCAATTGATATCTTTTTATTGGTCAGTATGGTTTTCATCTTGCAAAAGGCTACCTTCGCAATGGCAATTCTGGTTATAATCTCTTCAAGGCATCTCCCATCAGATGTTATGACTGTGCCGAGATAACTGTACCGATTCACTTGTTTAAGAATATGCCCATTTACACGTATATCACATTGTGGTATTTCCTTCTTCCCAGTGACAACCCTAATCTGTGTCTTCTTACTATTAAATTCTAACACTAGTTGTTCACAGTTTGCAACAACAACATCTACTAAATATTGCAGGTCCTGTTCATTGTTTGCAATCAAGACTGTATCATCTGCATATCTAATGTTATTGATGTATCGTTCCCCAATGTTGATTCCTTCCATATCTTCTATATTTCTGGAAATATTTTCACTGTACAGGGGAAAAAAAAAGAACTGGAGTCATTACCCATCCCTGTGAATCGATACGGTTATCTCGGCACAGTCATAACATCTGATGGGAGATGCCTTGAAGAGATTAGAACAAGAATTTCCATAGCGAAGGTAGCCAAGTGCAAGATGAAAAACATACTGACCAATAACAAAATATCAATTGAAACGAGAAAAAGAGTGTTGCTGTGCTACATAGAACCTATACTTTTGTATGGATGTGAAGCGTGGACAATAAGCAGTCAAGCTGAAAAACAGCTGATGGCTGTGGAAATGTGGTTTCTGAGGAAAATGCAAAGAATACCATGGACAGACAGAAAAACCAATGAACAAGTCCTTTAAGAAAAAAATGAAGATCGTAAACTGATTAGAAACATTACACGTAGACAGTCAAAATGTTTTGGGCATGTTATGAGAAGAAATGAACTGGAGAACTTGGTGACGACTGGCAAGATCGAAGGGACGAGATTAAGGGGAAGACCGAGAAGTAAGTACCTGGATGGCTTGGCCACGTGGATGGTCGAGACAGAAACACAGAGCTGATCCACGACTCTGGTGATCGAGTGACATGGCAGTACATGACCGCCCACGCTTATCGGCATGGCACATGATGGATGGATGGTTTCACACCTCTTTTAATAGGCTGATATTGACCTACTTCGTTATCAATTCTGACGGCAGCTTGTTTCCAATATACGTTTTTTTTTTTACAAGTTTAAGGTCGTTTCCATCAATTTGTAGGTCTTCACGTAACCTGATCATGTCGACATGTCTCACTTTATCGAAAGCCTTTGTGTAGTCAATAAAGCAAAGGTGTAGATCTTTGTTTACTTCTGTAAAACGTTCAATTACTGTTCTCGGTATATACACAGCATTTACTGTACCCTTGCCTTATACAAACCCGCATTATTCAGAAGATAAACAAGATAATTAAACATTGAAAGCCATAGGCAGCAATGAGCTTCGAACCTTTCGCCTGTACATGAAGGATAAAGTGTATTGTAATGCAGAAGCATTATTCTCTGCCGGCTGCCGTCTTCTTCTTCCTGATCTTCTTTGTCTATCGCTCCTCCTCGTTTTTCTATTCCACCTTCTATCCCTTCTTCTGCCCTCTATTTTCTCCTACTTCTTCTCCTCTCCTCTTTCGTCTGCTCCTTCTCTCCCTTTTTAACCTCAACGGAAACTGCTATCAGCAAACTCGTTACTGATAATAGCTAAGACCGCCCAGAGATGGCGGAGTCTGTAACAATGATGTTGGTTAATTAAATCAGTCTTGGCTATAAGATATCACTTTTGTCGGTATTTAAAAGCAAATCTGTTTTTTTTTCTCTCTCCCTTCCAAACACTAACATCGTGTATGATTCACAGGCATGCTGAATAAAGGTAAACATGACAAACGAAAGTCGATCTTCGAGATGTTGGCAGATAAAATCACGTACACTGTATTGAAAGTCGACATGACAAATGAAAGGCGACCAACGAGATATGTGTAGATAAAAGTACATACATGTGGTATACAGTCTGTGTGACAGACAGTAGGCGATGCCCGAGTTATGTGTAAAGTCAAACAATAATAAATGTGAAAGCTATAGGTACACAAGAATTCGAAAATGTCGCCAACAAATCATGCTAGGCATTCACTAAAGGAACATGTATACTTCGATGCTAGCTTTTTACCTCAGGGAAAGCTTCTGCTGTTTAAAAAGGGTTACTATGTTAGTAAAAGAAAATCCTAATCTGCACAGTTCGCGGCGACTGCACTAGGCAGGCGGTCTTAATTCCTCAGGATCAAGAGACCCCCCCCCCCCCCCGCCCTACACTACAATGTACTACAGGCAGTAGATGACAGTTTGACAGACAGTAAGTTAGTCAGTCAGTCGCGGTTTCAACTTCACGGCAAAGAGTCGCCCCATTATGCTCCGTTTATGTGCCAGTGAATATCACACAAAATGCTCCGAACTGTCCCATGCGAAAAGTGGAACAGTCAGGGGTCTCGACAAACCAACAGCCCGCACGGGCATACCATGCATAATGCCGCTGCCAGAAAGCCAACACAAAAGTCTGCCACGAAAAATACAGTTCATCGTTGATGGAAGCGACGATCATTAGAAAACCAGCAGCCACAGATTTCTGCACAAGGCAACAATTAAAGTAAAGGGAGACCATATGAGATATTACCGTTGGGGTGTGCGTAAGAAAGCTTTCACATAATATAGGGCATGACTTATTGAGGAGTGCTAGTCGGTGTCCTTAACTGCTGCATTTCCTTCCCAGCCAATTCTGAAAAGTATCCGTGTCCATGTTTTGGTTAGGATAGACCCAGAGGCCATACTGGTCGTTAAAAAAGAACATTCTGATGAACACGGATCATTGTCTTGACAACCAACCGCTCTAACCACTTTGCCACCATCGATGTCTTGTAAAATTAATAAATAAGTAACATATGGCAGTTAACTTTCAAACATATTATACACGCACAACTGGAGATCGAACAGGATATTTAAGCAAGCTCTTTCCTTAATCACCCTTGACGCAAGTTGCAGAGAGCAAGATCCTGACGCAATAGACACGGACCAAAGCGCTAATACACGACAGCACTAAAGAGCGAGATGCAGTGGTGTTTACGGATGGCTCGGAACTCCGGGGTAACCAAGTGCATGGGCACTCTTAGCAAGCTCAAGCTGCACAACTGTCAAGGAAGCAACTGGTGATTTTTCTGTCACAACAAGCAGCCTTACAGTGAGAGCAATCGCTTGTAACCAGTGCACTGATCTGGTTCTGCGAGAAAACGTATCCACAGGCATGCATACTGAGTGATTCAATGAGCATGCTCAAGAAGTTCCTGGCTGAACTCATATGACATGAATGGCTCAACACACTAATGAATATCGTTGTTAGCCCAGCTAACTTTCATCTACGTACCGGGGTACTCATGCGTGAAAGGCAAGGGGTGAGCCGATCGTTTGACAGACATAACGATGATCGAGGTGAGGAGAGCAATGGATGGGCCAGACATCATCAGTGCCGTAGGAGATGCTGGACGAACAGATGACATTAAGGAAACCGGCTTCTTTGTCCAGTGTCAGGAGGATGCGAGTGAAGCAGGGAACCGCCAGACATGAACAATTTATTTAAGAGCTCAACGCATTGGATTAACCAACACAGAACTGATGCGATCAGTCGATATACGCTAACAGGGATGTTCAGGAGAAGATGCAGCACCTATGGACCTGTCCGGATGTTGCAATCAACCTCAGCATGGTTTGGCTGTCTGTGATGTACTAGACAAATTTAGGTTAAGTATTCTGCCTTTGTCTCCATGGCCTAGGAGTTATTTGACTTTTTCCGTAATCCCGTTTACCCACGAAGGGTAACGCAGCGCGCGAGAATTAGTAGCGGTTCTCGCAACGTTGGTGACTTACGGGATAAGTGAGCCGGTCGCTCAGACAGCGATGGCAAACTACTGAGCATAATTTTGCCAAGAAATCAACAACAGCGGTAAAATGCTGGTGTTGACAGCGATGCCCTGTAAAGGATATGCGAAAAAAAAAAAGTCCGCCTTTGATTTCTGATCGATTGACGATCATAGCATTGTTAAAAATCAATACAAGGCGGTTGGCTTCCAAATCGCCTACATCTGATTTCGAACACAGTCTGCGGGATTGCGAATCGCGTTCGGTACCTCTTCGGCACACACGCCTGCACTTTACATTGTACTTTACATACACGCGTGATTGCGATTATCCTGGTGATTCCTGGTGAAGCTGCGTCAGTGCGCACGCTCCGGCTTCAGGTCATGTTGATTTAGGGCGTCCCTGGAGCGCATTCTTTGTGAAATTCTCTATGTCTGATCTTGAGATACCAAGATATGCTAGAGAAATTAGGCTTATTATATAAATATATAGAAAACAGATTTGAGGTACGCTAGTGGCATAACGGCAATAGAGGGATAATGCAGGGAGGGAAAGAGAGAAGGGGAGAGAGGGGAGAGTGCGGAGAAATAGAGAGAGAAGACAGAAAGGGGGAAGAGGAACGGGAGGGAGGGGAAACAGACAGGGGATATTAGGGGAGAAAGAGAGGGGAGAGATGAAGAAGAGAGGGAGAGAGAGAGTGGGCACAGAGAGAGGAAGGAGAAAGGGAGAGAGACAGAGGTGGGGGATAGAGAGGCGACAGAGGGAGAAATTTACCCTGTTTGAGGTATCTATTTGATAAGCCAGAAATAAGCATGTCATAAGAGGCAACGAAGGGGGTTGGTGAGAGTGGGCTATGACCACTTTAGCAACCTCACCTTGTGGGACAATTTAGCTGCAAAACCCACGTACTATGAACAAGTCTACAAAGGTCTCGGTATGAGTGGGTTGAGAGCTATGCTGCATTGTGAGATGAGGAGGAGGAGGAGGGGGGGGAGAAGAAGAAGAAGAAGAAGAAGAAGAAGAAGAAGAAGAAGAAGAAGAAGAAGAAGAAGAAGAAGAAGAGAGAAGAAGAAGAAGAAGAAGAAGAAGAAGAAGAAGAAGAAGGAGGAGGAGGAGGAGGAGGAGGAGGCGGAGGAGAAAGAGGAGGAGAAGGAAGAGGAGGGGGAAAAGAGTGTTGGCTGTAGATACTACAGAAGGCACAGGCAAACTCACAGGCACAGGCAAAGTCAGTGTGACATTTAGACAGCGTGCAGCGGCAGCGGCAGGAAGTCTGGGACATATATGGTAAGTAGGACATGTGGGAGGACACAGTGACAGATCAACGACGCCAGGTGTTTAAAACCTGAGCCAGACAACAATAACAAACATGTGATTAGAAAACCAGGAAGCTGGAAAACTTGGAAAACCCACATTCATAAAGACTGACAGGCAGATTCCCCCCCCCCCCCCCACCCCCACTTTGCTTTTATTTCAAGAGAGAGAGAGAGAGAGAGAGAGAGAGAGAGAGAGAGAGAGAGAGAGAGAGAGAGAGAGAGAGAGAGAGAGAGAGAGATACATGGGGGAAAGAATTAAGAATGAGAGACAGAGAGAATCAGAGCAATAAAATTATGGAGAAATAGTGTTTGCGATAGGCAATCAGACCGTTGAAAACAAAGAACAGAGAGGCGGGAGAGAGAGAGAGAGAGAGAGAGAGAGAGAGGGAGAGAGAGAGGGAGAGAGAAGGCACATAGAAGAGATACAGTGAGAAAGATGGAGATAGTGAGAGTAAGACAGACAGGCAGACAGACAGACAGACAGACAGACAGACAGACAGACAGACAGACAGACAGACAGACAGATAGATAGATAGATATATAGATATATAGATAGATAGATAGATAGATAGATAGATAGATAGATAGATAGATAGATAGATAGATAGATAGATAGATAGATAGAACTAACGAACGAACGAACTAAAATCTTTATTTTCAAAGCGTTTAGAATTGGGCACGCAGGCCCGTCTGACATTCGGCCCTTCTTCTCTATTTCCTCTCATACATTCTTTCATTCAACATCTCTTATGAAGCAAATCTTTGACAACAAAAGAACAATAAGCATTAAAACGCATGAAAAATAATCAATAATACATGACTCACTGGGGCAATGTTTAACATGGGCATTATAAAAACCCAAGGAAGGCATAACGTGCCATACATATGGGAATGTATTTTGGCTAGTTGTCGTTCGAGATAATTTACCATTATTATTGTCTTTGTTGTTATTTTTTTTTTTTTTTATGGGGGAAGGTAGTCTGTCCTGAGGTAGTGTTCAAACAGGTTGCGACTGTATGTATAATGATTGGTGGTGTCTTTGATTTCTTGTGGAAGATTGTTCCACAACTGAGTGGCAGAGTATGCTAAGCTTGTTTTATATAAGTCTATCCTATACCATGGACAGATAGAAAAACCAATGACCAAGTACTAAAGGAGACAAATGAAACTCGTAAACTGATTAGAGAAATTAGACGTAGACAGTTAAAATTTTTTGGACATGTTATGAGAAGAAATAGATTGGAGAACTTAGTGACAACTGGCAAGATCGAAGGGAACAGACCAAGAGGGAGACCGAGAGGAAAGTACCTGGATGGCTTGGCCACATGGCATGGACGAGACAGGAACACTGAGCTGATCCACGACTCTGGTGATCGAGTGAAATGGAGATTCATGACCGCCCACGCTTTCCAGCATTGTACATGATTGATTGATTGATTGATTGATCCTAGGTTTAGGGTCATGAAGTATATTTAGTCGTTCGCTATGTCTTGGGTTATATTTAAACAATGGCCAAAGGTAGCTTGGAGCATTTTGAAATAGGATTGTGTGAATTAGCTTAGCTTTATTAAAAAGTAGGCGTTTGTGGAGAGGCAGTAACTGAAGACGTTCATGTAGGTTAGAATTGTCTGTAAGCTTATCACCATTGATTAAACGCACTGCCCTTTTCTGGAGTGAATACAGGCGTTTTGTTATTGATTTGGAGCATCCATCCCAGATTGTGGAGCAATAATCAACATGTGTTTGTATGTGGGAAGTATAGAATATCTTTCTTGTGTTTTCGTCGAGGAAATTTTTAATTTTGGCCAGTTGGTGTACTTTTTTTCGCTATTTGTTTAACTAGAGCATGAACATGGGAATTAAAAGTTAGATTTTGATCTATGATAACACCCAGTGTCTTGTGCTCGGTTTCTCTTTCTATAGGCGTGTTACCAATGTGCAGCTGGAAAGTTCTCAGCAAGTTTAGAGTGTGAAGTCTTTGCCTGGTTCCTATTAACATAGTTTTTGTTTCAGAAATGTTAATTTGCATGCGGTTTGCATGACTCCAGTTAACTGCACTATTTATTTCCTGTTGCAAGGATAATTCTAGCACATCGATAGCGTTTGTATATATTGTGCAGTTGTCTGCAAATAGATCGCAGGACGACGACAGATATAAGGGAAGATCATTTATATAAATGGCAAATATTAGAGGGCCAAGTATAGACCCCTGAGGTATTCCAGTATTATTGGTAATGGCCTAGAAAGAGATTTATTGTGTGATACTACTTGTTTTCTGTCTAATAAAAATGAGTTTATTAATGTCACCATATTAAAGCTTACTTTCATTATTTCTAATTTTTAAAAATTAGAATAGTATGATCTATCATTTCGAATGCTTTTCTAAAGTCTATAAACACCGTTCCACATTGAGTATTGTTGTTAATATTTTGATGCCAGTTTTATATCATGTTTGGTAGGGCTGTATGACAAGAATAATTTGGCCGGAATCCTGAATTAGTTTTGTGGCGAACTAAGAAATAAACCTGAAAACTTGGTAGGTAGATAGATAGATAGATAAGATAGATAGATAGAACGAACGAACTGTGACAATACGGCAATTTATTTGTGCCTTGTCGAGCGATTTTCCACTTTGTTCGGCGTCATCCGGGACTTTCCCGTCTATAAATAGATCGGGGATAGCCCAGTAGGAATTTTCCATCTGGAAGGTTTGAGAACCACCTGATTTGGAGGTCCAAGGTGGCTCAGTACAACACTAACTTCCCGTGCGGTTAGAACCTAGAATTCCACTGTGGAAAAGAGTTTCACGTGGAGTTGCCACACTTCGTGCAGCACTTCTTTCTCGAGCGCATTCGTCCGCACGAGGGAGAAATGTGGCTGGCACAGCTCATTCACTCTTCATCTCTTGTGTGAGAAGGTACTGCTTTTTGGGTAGCAGTGAACCCACTTCTTCACCCACAACCAAGTTACAGCGGACTGTCATTTCACGACCTGCTGGCGTAAGATAGTCATTGAAGCTGACTGGAAACAATCAACCGGTTCAGGTATGCATTGTAGTAATTAATTTAACGTTGTAAAGTGAGCAGAAAGTGTGATCGTTCATAGCTAATTAAACATGTGGGCGTCCAGCATGTGATCGATCGATAACCTAGTGAGAACGAGGGCAGTGCACAGCGGTGTGTATACTGGTGTTTACAAGCCGTCGTGAACAGCTGTTTTGTCAACTGCTTAGCGCTAGAAGTCCATTAAAATTGGCAACTTGTGTTACAATGTTGGTGATTGTGATAGTTCGTAGTTGTATATACTATGTTTGCTGTACTGTAGTAGGGAACAGTAAACTATATTATAGTATGAACTTACTTGATGCCAGTCAGTAATTACGTTAGCTGAGCGCTGAAAGTAGACAAGGTAAGTTGGTAGCTGAAGAGTGAGCTAGTGAAGCACTCATGTGATAGGGAAATAGAGCACGTACGTGATTAACTCTAGGAAGTGAGGTAGCTATTTTGTGTGTGAACTAAATAGTGAATACATTCGAGGAACTGGGAATTCATACGAAGGTAAGTTCTTCAGTGATGCTAGAGAGATATACGATGTTGTTAATACGTATATACTAGGTAATGTTGAGTAATACTTCTATGAATAATGTACCGACCGCCGAAGTGGTTCGACGCGAGATAACATGGCATTACCGTCGCGATGTACAGGCGTTCTTCATGCTATTCTTTCCTGTCACGTTCTATCCATACTTGCGTGGGTACGTCAGTGCTGATGTGTGGAAAGTATGGAGGAACAAATGAGATTCGGGGACGAATGGAATATGAGGGTTGGGTGTGAGTTATTCTTGTATGAGACTGGTATAACCAGGCCAGTGAAGTTCGGCCACGGCCAGGCTAATCCCCTTGGAAAGGCAGAACTGGGGAGAACCTTGAACATGCGGGGAGCATGTTTTCGCTGGAAAGACTTCTTGACTCTAGGGAAGAGTCTAACAAGAAGAGTTTCGCTATAGAGTGGGCAGGAGGTCCCACTAGCGAAATGGAAAATGTAGATATGTTATATGGTCTGGTATTGTTACTATATCCCAAGTGATGGTGCCTTGATCATTGTTGGTTTATGATTAGATGTATAGTGAAAAGGGAGGGGGGTCCAGGGACACTTTACCTTGATGTTTAGTTACAGTTAATTCTTGAACAACTACTGAATAATTTTAGCGACAACCGTTGTGTGAATAGGGATAGGTGAAACGTTAGATCAGACTCGCCATTCTTGATTCTCAATCTGTTTGACGGGCGGTTCTGTGAAAGGCCAGCTGACATTGGACTGAGCTTGATGCATTAATACTATCAACTTAGAGATGTTGCTCTACTTAGTTGTATAACTAGGTAGTTAGACTGAAGGTTGATTGTTCATGGTTGTGATGCACATGAGCCAATGTTTGGGCCGAATACTTTCACCGATCGCTCTTACTTTCAGGTGTTGCCTGTTAGAACCAGCCTATTACTAAGTTGCCGGAAACCACTACGTGATCCATGACGAAGGGTCACCATACCTACTTTACCACGCCTGACTGTGCTACATTATGCAAGAGGGAGAATCACCATGCATGACTCATACTCACCACGTGATTATAGAACCCTGCAACAGCACTAGTGGAACTAGATGGTTTGTTTTTCCATATTAGACTGTGATTAAGACTATTTCAGAATATAGTTCATCTACCTGAGCAATCTTGCCGGTGTACAATGAAGGTTGATTTACTACGGAGCTAGGATGGCAGGCTCACTCCAGAGAGACTTACCAAGGTGGGGTAGGCGCAGCTCTGGGAGCTCATCAAGTCCAAATCAATGTGTTTCCGCCTAAACGTGGGACAGACCAGGCAAAGATTGGCCCAAACCAAAGGCGCTGTAACTACGTTGGCACGAGTGTTTGGTCATGACTAGACCCACACCAGCTTGCGTATTGTCTTACTCGAACTCGAGGTGGTAGACAGGTAAACTCATCCTGACCTTTACGAACTGTGTATGCTGAATATGAAATAGGTCTTGCTCAATCATTCGAACAACCGAGTCATAGAATTAGAGACCATGTTGTTTGTTACCAAGCTCAACCATGTTTCAAGATGTGTGCAGGACTCTGAGGGAGTCTGAACATACTACTGTGTAGTGAATAGTGAACTCAGTTACCGGAACATTGGTGTATTTCTAGTGACTGTGTTGACTTGTTGCAGTGCTGATTCATTACCCAATCAAGGTTATATAATTCTACTATGGAACCATTAGGTTGGTCATGTGTTACGTCTAGAGACATCTAGAGATCAACTGGGGTCGCCTCAAGGAAGAGGGTCTCCATACCAGGCTGTACTTTTGAGAACTGTGAAAGTTGGTCACAGCGATTCAGTGGGACAGAGCAGAGAAGTTCATCCAGCAGTCGGTAATCCGAAGAGGTAGTTCCTCTGACATCTGATCTTAGCTCTGGGGACGGAGTGGTCTCCAAAGGTTCCAGTCATCATTCTGGAAGAGAGCCGGGTGAGTGGCGGACCGACTGGACGGATCATATGTCTCAAACCTGCACATCAGCCTAGTGATGACACACGAAGCATCTCTATCTCTGATTCTGTCTCTAACCTATCTTCTGCTAGTGTAAATAGTTTATCCTATCAGGGTGTTCATATCCTACCTTTTGTCTTTAGGGTAGAATAAACTTTGTTGATGTTGACTGATTCTTTGTACAGTGATTGAGTGTGGTCTCGGACGATACCTCAGGGTTCATTGTCCCAAGGGAGAAGGTAGAGAGTGGGGGTCTAGAATCTGGAGGGGCTTGTAGACTTATTTATACCATTTGAGGGCAACCACAGGGAAAACAGTGTATCTGCCCATCCAACCCCTGGGGTTAGAATACACGGGAGTGCTAAGGACCCCTTGGGCTTGGTTAACTCTCAATACCCAAAGCAAACCTGTCACACGAACGAACGAACAGACTTTATTTTCAAAGGGTAACAAATTGGGCACGCAGGCCCATCATACATTCGGCCCTTCCACTCACTCACGGCCCTTCCACTCACTCACGGCCCTTCCACTTCTTTCATCAACAGTGCATAGGAAAAAACATTGTCACATGAATTTTGTAAACATAAACAATGCATATTACTATGTTATGAGACACACCCACCACCCACCCACACATCTCCCATTCACTCCAACTCCCCCACCCAACCACACACATAACCCACACACACACATACATTCCCCCACCCATCCACCACATCCCTACACCTACACATCTCCCCACCCACATGCACCTCTCATCCACCACACATCCCATCCACCCACATCCCAAGCACACATACATTCAATAACCCACACATCCCCCACCTACACACATCTCCCCACCCACTCACATATCCTCTACCCGTCCCATTACCCACCAACAATCACTCACACACATATCCTCCTCCACCCACACACCTCCACCCACCCAGCCAAACACACATTCTTCAGCCACACACACATCTCCCCGTCAACTCACATATTCCGCACCTACCCACCCACATAATCTCCCATCTCCCCCAGCCCACTCACAGATCCCGAGCCCACACCTACAAACATCCCCCACCATCTCCTAACTTGCACACACTCACCCACCAACATATCCTCTACCCACCCATCCCCCAACCAAACATCCCTTAACCACACACCCATACTCATATACAATCACCCACCCACACATCCTCTACCCAACCACACATCCTCCATCCACCCATCCCCCAGCCACACATCCCTTAACCACACACCCCTACCCACGCACAATCTCCCCACCCATACACACATCCCTCCCACGCATCCCCACCCACCAACACATCCCCCATTCACAAACACACACCTCCCATCCACGCACACACAACCCACACACACATCCCCAACTCATACACTCATCCCCAGACACATGTACTTATCCCTCAACCACTAACACCCACACATCCCTTACCTACTCATCAACACATACATCTCCTATCTACCCACCCACACTCACACACCCCAACCACCCATCTAAGCACACATCCCCACTCTCACACACATCCTTCACCCACCCGAAAACCCAACCACACCTTCACCCACACACACATCATTTATCCACAACCAGCTCCCCTCCCACACAACACCACACCCACACACATCCCAAAGACACATCCCTCACCCACACACACATCTCCCCACACATCTCCTACCCATCCACACATCCTACAACTACAATCACCCTCACTACCCACACATACATCCTCCATCCAGCCACACACCCCCACCCAGTCAGACATATCCCCCACCCACACACACATCTCCAAATCCATCACCCACACCCATCATGCACCCCTCCCCAACCCACATACATCCCCCACACATATCTCACCCACACACACTCCCCACCCAGCCACCCAAACATCCCACACCCATACACATCCCTAGCCCACACCCCCAACCACCCCCACCTGCACACATCTCCCACCCACCACATATCCCCACACCCACATCTCCCCACCCATACATATACCCCCACCCATCCCATAACCCATCATCAATCATCCACCAACATATCCTCCTCCACCCACTCACCCACAACCACCTAGCCAAACACACATCCCCACCCACACACACATCTCCCCGCCAACCCATACATCCCGCACGTACCCAAGCACAAATCCCCCACCCACCCACACAATCCCACCCCGCCCACCCACACACACATCCCCCCCATCCCCCAACCTACTATTATGATCAAACTCCCACACTTTACACACACATACAGTGACGATTGTCGTGAGCATTGTCGCAAAATTGTAAAGAAAATGGAGAAAAATTGTACATATACATTTTGTAACTTAAAAATTAGTGATGCAATTCAACTCTCTCTCTCTCTCTCTCTCTCTCTCTCTCTCTCTCTCTCTCTCTCTCTCTCTCTCTCTCTCTCTCTCTCTCTCTCTCTCTCTCTCTCTCTCTCTCTCTCTCTCTCTCTCTCTCTCTCTCTCTCTCTCTCTCTCTCTCTCTCTCTCTCTCTCTCTAATTCTCTCACCCACTCTACAGTGGTGTACATGTGTTCATGTTATAAATTATAACATCAGTTGGCATTCAAAATGGTAATATGAACATGGGAATACACAACATATATGGAATAGCATGTTAAGTCACTCTCTCCATCTTTCATTTACTCAATATCACACTCTCTTTCACTCTAACTCACACACAGACAGACACACACCCTCTCGCTATCAAATACACACTCTCTCGCGTGCGCAAGAAAGCATATACACATACACACACGAGCATACACACAATATACACACGCAAATACACACATATCCCCACGCACACATACACACCCATATACACATACTTACACACACACACAAATACACACTCCCTCGCATACACTGCATGCATGCACACATACACACAATCATGCACTCACATACACGAACACACACACACACACATACGCACATACATACATATAAACACACGCATACATTTACGCACACATATAAACATACTTACACACACAAGCACACATACAAACACACATTTACACACACTTACACATACACACCCACATTCAGACGTGCACACACACACGCACATAAACACACGCACACACACATATGGACACACGCACACACTAACCCATCCACCCACATACTTACTCACACATACACGCTACCTCACATAATCTCACCCTCCCACTCACTCATTTATTCTCTAAACCACACTAACTCACTCTCTTACAAGCACAGACAAGTACACAGAAACACACACACACATTCACCCACTCTCTCTCTTTCTCACCCTTCAATCACCTGCACATCCCACACCTCCCCACCTCTCACACATCTCCCCTCCCACACAAATCTCCACCCATAAACACATTCCCCCCCCCCCACATACCTTCCCCATACACATCCCCGCCCACACATCTCCCCACCAACTCACACATCCTCCACCTACAAACATTCTCGCCACCCACACATACATTCTCCACCCACTCACATTTACCCCATCCACACTCACACACTCCCACCCACGCAGACATATCCCATTCACAGACACCCCCACACTCATCCCCCACACCCATTACACACTCATCCCCCAACCCACACAATCTCCTACACACCCATTCACCCACCCCCAAACAAAAAAAAAAGCGTAAAAATTAGTGATGCAATTCAACTCTCTCTCTCTCTCTCTCTCTTGCTCTCTCTCTCTCTCTCTTGCTCTCTCTCTTGCTCTCTCTCTCTCTCACTCACATCACAGTAATGTTATATTATACATGATAAAATCAAATGGCATACAAAATGATAAGATGAGAATAAACCCCCCCCCCCCAAAAAAAAAAAAAAAAAAAAAAAAAAATATATATATATATATATGGAATGGCATGTTACAGGACAATCAAGTGGCATTAAACGATACCTCGTAATATGAAAGATGAGAATACATAAAAAAAAATATGGAATAGCATGTTACATGAAATGCGTGCGCTCGACTCTCTCTCTCTCTCTCTCTCTCTCTCTCTCTCTCTCTCTCTCTCTCTCTTCTCTCACACACATGTACATACACACACCCACACACATCCATATACTTACTCACACGTACTCACATAACACCCGAATATACACTCCCTCGCATACACTGCATGCATGCACACTTACACATACAAAGATATACGATACATACACGAGCACACACACACACTCATCCATGCACACGCATATAAACGCATATAAACACATGAACGCACACCTTAACACACGTACAGACATACACACAGAGGCACACGCAGATACGCACATGTACACACACATGTACACCCATCCAGACATGCACACACATACATCACATTTTCTTATGCACTCTCTCATTCACCCATGCTCTCTCTTTTACACACTCACTCGCTCTCACACTCACTCATTCGAGCACATACACGCATACCCACAAATTATCTCTCACTCACTCACGCTTCCTTACTCACTCATTTACTCGCTGACTCTCTAACTCACACTCACTCACTAACTTTCACACTCTATCACACAGACAGGCAGACACACAACACACCCACTCTCTCAGATTCACTCATTCTCTAACTAAATCTCTCACACATATGTCCACACACACCCACTCACTTTTACACTCACTCAGGCACACGCGCATGTATACTCACTCACTCTCACTCATGAAAAATGATACTAGTAGGTGACTTATGGAGGCATATAGTCGGTATGAAGTAAGTATTGAAAGAGTTTTCGGTTGAATGTGTAGGGACTCATTGGTGTTTTCAGTTCTGGTGGAAGGCTATTCCACAAGTGAGCACCAGAATATGCGAAACAAGTTTTGTATAAGTCCAATCTAGGCTTAGGAAGCTGTAATAAATTTAAGCGCTTACGGTTCATTGCATTAGATTGAATTAACGGTAGAAGATACTCTGGGGTATTTTCAGATATAATTTTATTCACTAATTTGGCTTTGTTAAAAAGGAAGCACTTTTGAAGTGGTAGAAGTCTTAGATGGCTGTATAATTTATTACTTTCAACATGCTTTATGCTAGAAACCAGACGTATAGCGCGGTTTTGAAGCGAACACAATCGTTTCATATTAGATTTAGGGCAACCATCCCAGACTGTGGAACAATAATCAAGAGGTGATTGGATATAGGATGCATAGAATATTTTACGTGTGCTTTCATCCAAAAAGTGTTGAATTTTAGCAAGTTGGTAAACTTTTTGTGCTATTCTCTTGGTAAGGACGTGAACATGAGGGTTCCAGTTTAAATGTCTGTCAATTAAAAGACCTAATGTTTTATGTTCATTTACATTAATTATAGGTAACGTGTCCACGTGGAGCTCGAGCGGTGTCCCAGTTATGGCTAGGGTCTGTAGTTTTTGTCTGGTCGTTATGAGCATGGATTTGGTTTTGTCGATGTTAATTAACATGCGATTTTCATTGCTCCATCTACTAAGGTTGTCAAGTTCGTTTTGTAAAGAGCTCTCTAAGTCACAAAGGCTCTCTTGACTTGTGTAAATAGTACAGTCGTCCGCAAATAGGTCACACGAAGTATTGAGTTATAAAGGAAGATCGTTAATATAAACTGCAAAAAGCAGCGGACCTAGTATTGAGCCCTGAGGCACCCCAAAATTAAGTTGTGTGGGTCTTGATAGACAGTTATTGAAGGACACTACTTGTTGTCTGTCAGATAAAAATGACGTAATTAGGTTCACCATGTTGGTGCTAGTCTTCATGTGTTTTAATTTTCTAATTAAAATATCATGATCTACCATATCAAAGGCTTTTTTAAAGTCTACAAATACTGCTCCACAAATGTTGCCATTGTTGATACAAAGATGCCATATAGATAGCTATAGATAGATAGATAGATAGATAGATAGATAGATAGATAGATAGATAGATAGATAGATAGATAGATAGATAGATAGATAGATAGATAGATAGATAGATAGATAGATAGATAGATAGATAGATAGTTTGATAGATAGATAGATAGATAGATAGATAGATAGATAGATAGATAGATAGATGGGTGGGTCGGTGGGTGGGTCGATAGGCGGATGGATGGATGGATGGATGGGTGGCTGGGTGGATGGATGCATGGAAGGGTAGATGCGGAGAATGTTCAAGCACTATGTAGGACCTATATTGTTATATACATGTACACCATGGACAATCGGCAGACAACTTCAGAAATATATAATGGCAGTGGAAATGTGGTTTTGGGGAAAAACAATACCGTGGACGGATAGAAAATCGAGCGAGACACTTTCAATAAACAAATGAAACCCGTAAACTGATTACATAAATTAGACGTAGTCAAAAATTGTTTGGGCATATTATGGGAAGAAATAAACCTGAAAACTTGGTGACAACTGGCACAGCTGATAGGAAAAGGGCAAAGAGAAAGCAAAGAGCAGGACCTGGATGGCTTAACAACATGTCATAATCGAGAAGAGAACAAAGAATTGATCAAGACTGGTGGTCATGCGAGATAGCGAACTATGACCGCCCATACTTATTGGTATGACGCTTGATGATGATGATGATGATGATGATGATGATGATGATGATGATGATGATGGTAATGTCACAGTGCATTTGGAAAGATCAGTTATACAGGATGTTTGTACAGTTTCACTACACTTTGTATGTAGATCAGGGAGTCTCTGTGGCGAAGTGGTCAAGCCGTTTGACTCGTGTTCCGAAGGTTGTTGGTTCGATTCCGGGCCACGCCCTTCGGTTTACGAGCTAAATGATTCGGAGACTCCTGTGGGTCGTCGCTAAAAGCTACAGAGTTCGTGCTTTGTGCGACGCTTTCCGTGCTGCGGAAAGAGACCGAGCCATATGGGATAAAAACCCGGTGCAATGAAGTCGACCCTGTCGACTTTTAAGCGACGTTTTTTTGTATGTAGAACAAATTTGAAAAATGAAGTACATGATGTCATCAAAAAATGTGCTTCACAGACCATCGCGAAGCAATATGCAGCGAATGGCTGTCATCTGCTGGAGTAATTCTTTGCACTACAAACAGAATGGTGTTATTAACGGACGAAAGATTATTTTTTTTCCCAATGTGTTCTACATATAAAGTGTAGTGAGACTTTACAAAGACCCTGTAGCTGCAACATGGTGATGATGGTCACAAACCATGAACACCCCCCCCCCCCCCAGCTCCAGGCCATTCCGAGTGTCTGCCGAGATGAGACCCACGTTCAGCCCAACACCTGCAACATGACGGCTGCATGGCAACGACCGAACGAACCTTATTTTGAAAGGGTTAAGAAATAGGGCACGTAGACCCGCCTAACATTCTGCTCTGCTGTATCTCTGCTGACATACATTATTCCACTCACACATCACAAATGAGGTTAATCTTAGACAACAAAACCAGCTATACAGGCACTGCATGCTTGCTTGCTGTTCGCTGGCTGTGAACACCAGCGTGAAGTCCTGTATGTCGGATGAAGACATCCTGTTGTCCAACATCAGTGTGATGTCATCGGACTGAGGTTTGCGTGAGTATTCGTTGTTCCATGTCTGGCTTATTGGTGTGCAGACTGGTGGTTCCTCGTGCGTGCAGGCAGATACTCTCCGACTTCGGAAAAATCAGCGATCTTACTACGTTAGCCAGGACCACGAAGGACCTGTTGCCCAGGACGCGCGACTGGGACGTGTCAGTAGGTCTTGGCCAGTATAGAACCTGGCCCTGGTGCCTTGGAAACACCTGTGCGTCCCTACCCATTGGCACCTTGCCGTCTTGACAGACGATACATACACATTAAAATGCATAGGAAATATTTTTTTTTTTTGGGTGTTTGTTGCATATCCTTTACAGGACATTGCTAACAACATCAGCATCTTTCAGCTGATTGTTGATTTCTTGGCAAGATTACGCTCAGTAGTTTGCCATTGCTTTCTGAGCGGCCGGCTCACATACCCCGTAAGTTACCGACCCGATTCGAACCACTGCTGATTCTCACCGTCGTCACGTTACTTACGAGAGTATATGAGATTACGGAGAAAAGTCATTAACCTCTAGGCCAGGAAGCCGGCATAGGAAAAATACGATAATGATTAATACATGACTCATGACTAATGATATTTTTGACATAGCAATTATAATTCGCCGGTCTCTCTGGCCGAGGGGTTAAAACACTTTCTCCGTAATCCCGTTTATCACGCAGAGTCTCGTAGCAGGGCGAGAGCTGGGAGCGGTTTGACCACCGCTGGTGACTTGCGGGATAACTGAGCCGGCCGCTCAGAAAGCAATGGCAAACTACTGAGCGTAATCTTGCCAAGAAATCAACATACAGCTGAAAGATGCTGATGTTGACAGCGATGTCCTGTAAAGGATATGCAAAAAAAAAAAAAAAATAATTCACTAGCCAAGTTGGCAGCGAACGCCGCTTGTAATGTTATCAGCACGGTCGTGTGCGGGTACGACGCCGGGGCTCCTCGCCTGTTAAAGTGCGAGAAAGACGTTTCTACCTCTTTGCTCTAGGCCTACAAAGTATGACAGCGCTATCCTATCAACAGCCCATAGCAGGAAACTACTACGAGACCAACAAAAACAAAGGTAGATATACCGTACCACTATCAGAAGATTGTTTATTATACGAGGGGAGATTCAATTGAAAATCTTTAAAGTGTGACAGACATAACAATAACATGGTAGTCTTTATTGGTAGTCTTGTAACAATTGTATTGAGTAGGAATGTTTCGTGTGTATGGCTCTCGTCGCTTCAAGGGTCGCAGATTATGAGAATTGTACGGAAATTTTGCTCTGGCCATGCGGGGGTGCGGGGAAATGAACAGGCTGATAGGCTAGCAGGGAATCTGCCACCTCTTGACGGCAGATTGCCTATGGACAAGGGGGAGGTGGTCGTGCGCTTGTGGGAGCAGGTGGAGAAGACGGAGGAACAGATTGAGAACCCATATGTGGAAAGAATGAGATTGCGGGGGATCGGTAGGGGTTCTGGAAGAATCTCAAAACTGAGAGGGAAGCCCAGGAGAACTTTTAATAAGATAGCGGTGGGAACGATTAGTAGCATGATTCTTCGCTGGCTGTTGAACGAGGGGACGGAGCACGTATGGGGATGTCCTGAGTGCAGTGTTGCCGGTTGTTAACTCAAATCAACAATTCAACCTGTCAATATTGTTAAGGATGCCAAGAGTGTTCAGCATGTGATACCACGGTGCAGACGCATACGATGTCGTCATAATGACAGTTTAAAGATGATCGCCCTACTTTTGACATGCACGAACCGTTTCTTTTATCAGTCAAGCGGTGAAACCTATATAAATTCATCGGCGAATAAAGGTCCAGTGTGGTGATGTATGCCTGTCAGTCCACCAAGTGTATGCGTGGAGTAGGAAGTTTCACAACGGCGTGACTTCTGTGACAGACTTTTCGGTCCGATGAAGAGGTACAGCCGGTGTTGCATGAGTAGTAATATATGCGACCAAGAGAATTGTTTCTATAGAACCTAAGCACTTTATCGGCGCTGCACTGAACGCAGTAGTGCCTACATCGAAAAATGATATATTTGTTCTTTACTTTTTCAGAGGATATTACCCACCCCGTCCCCAAAACCATTTAAGGTGTTCATTTGAGGTCCCCTTGCAGTTTGGTATTTTAAAGAGATTTGGAACACATACTGTGGTTTTCATATGTAATAACAATGAACTTTTTCAACACCTCCAACGATTTAATGCGTTGTTTATTTAACAGAAGTAAACAAACATATACAAACGAGTAGCTCAACTTACAAAACAAAAGCTGCGCACTCTCAATTTACACGAGTCTCCCATTTTCATAATGAGACTGAAATTGCCTTCAAAGAAACCGCAAAAACAACATGTCAAAAGACGTTAACAAACAGAGCTATTACTTTACAGTATCGATTTCTAGATCGGATGTTTATGGCGTCACTGATCGCCTTTCTCTATCTACGGCCTCGACGTCCATTATCTTGTTTTCGTTATTGGGAACGGCAAATATCAATTTTAACAGGTGAGATCGAGTTGAGGAACAGAGTTGTTAAACTTATATTGAACCAATCTTGATGTGTGGAAGGGAATATGGACAATTAAGAGACCCGCGGAGTATCATGTAGAGGATGTGGAGATGTTTTATAGAAGAATCTTGAGAACAACGTGGACGGATAAAAAGAGGAATGACGATATTTGGAAAGAAGTGATATCGAGTTGAAGAAATGAGTTGTTATGGGTTAAATTAAGCCAATCTTTATGTATGGAAGGGAATCACGGACAATTAAGAGACACATGAGGAATTATGTGAAGGTGCGGAGATGTAGTTCTACAGAAGAATTTTGAGAACAACGTAAACGGACAGAAAGAGGAATGAAGATATCGTGAAAGAAGTGATATCTAGTTGAGGTAAGGAGTTGTTAAGAGCTATATTGAGCCAATTCTGATTTATGGAAGGGGATCATGGACAATTAAGAGACACGTGAGGAATTATGTGATGATACGTAGATGTGGTTTTATAGAAGAATATTGAGAAAAACGTGGACGGACGCAAAGAAGAATGAAGATATCTTGACAGAAGTTAGCTCACAAACTGGAAACTGGTAACTCGAATCACTCTTTGCGCATGTCATGACAAGGGAAAAGCTGGGGAATGTCGTCACAACGTAACAATTAGAGAGGGAAAGATTTTGGGGGAGACTAAGAGCGGAGATGTTCGACAGTTTGACATCATGGCATGGAGGGGCATCGGCCGCAGACATGATTGGCAGTGCGAATAGAAGGTGGACGGCCATAATTAATTTAAATTTAACACGCGCGCGCGCGCGCGCGCGCGTGTGTGTGTGTGTGTGTGTGTGTGTGTGTGCACGCGCGTGCTCGTATGTGCTGATGGGGAAAAGACAGACAGACAGACAGATAGGTAGATAGATAGATAGATAGATAGATAGATAGATAGATAGATAGATAGATAGATAGATAGATAGATAGATAGATAGATAGATAGATAGATAGATAGATAGACAGATAGATAGATAGACGGATAATTGGGCGGACGGAGAGAGAAAGACAGACAGACAGGTAGATAGGTAGATAGACAGGCAGATAGATAGATAGATAGATAGATAGATAGATAGATAGATAGATAGATAGATAGATAGATAGATGGATGGATGGATGGATGGATGGATGGATGGATGGATGGATGGATGGATGGATGGGCGGGCGGGCGGACGGACAGACACACAGACAGACAACAGACAGACAGACAGACAGACGGACAGACGGACGGGCGGGCTGGCGGACGGATGGATAGATAGAAAGATAGAACGAACGAACGAAGAATCTTTATTTTCAAAGGGTTAAGAATTGGGCACGCAGGCCCGTCTGACATTCTGCCCTTCTTCTCTATGTCCTCTCATACATTCTTTCATTCAACATCACGTATGAAGCAAATCTTTGACAATACAAAACAAATAGATCCAACAGACATACGGACGGACGGACGGACGGACGGACGGACGGACGGACGGACGGACGGACGGACGGACGGACGGACAGTTAGACAGATAGACAGATAGACAGATAGACAGATAGATAGATAGATAGATAGATAGATAGATAGATAGATAGATAGATAGATAGATAGATAGATAGATAGATAGATAGATAGATAGATAGATAGATAGATAGATAGATAGATAGATAGATAGATAGATAGATAGGTAGATAGATAGATGTAGTGGTATATTTCCAGCTTCCCTCCTCGTCGCGGAAGAATACGGAAGAAAGTCGAGATCATGTCTGAAGACTGTGAGCGTCACATGAATCCGTCATCTAGCTAATGGACGACGAACACTATAATAATCGTGTCGACCATAATGATGACGGCATACGAATATTGTTCTCGAATCCAGGTATTATAATAATGCTTGTGTGGGGATAAACCATTTCTATGACCTAGACCAAACTGTCATACCGTATGCTCAATTCAGCCAAGAGCCGCAACCAAACTAATTTACGTTCTACCTATAACTTAATAGAAATCTGGCCAGCGCACTTCCGTGTAATCAACTTCCGGGGAAATGTATTTTCCAAACCGCCATTTTTGTGAGATGTCTGTCAGACAGAAATTCACCGAGATTCGGGACTAAGAGAAAATAGAAATACTGACTATAAGTAGACGGTATTCTATGAAGCTCTATTCTAGTCCCACCTTCCCCCTTCCCACACACACACACACACCGTCTCTCCTCTTCGGATTTTACAGACATAGAGCAGCAATGAATGTGGCACTTCCTTGATTATAACTTTTGGTTTTCTATAACATGTCTTCTCTTTCCCTCTCTCTCTACCTATCTATCTTAGACGCCTTGAAAATAAGTTCTTTTTCTCTCTATATCCTAGACGCTATGAAAATAAGTTCTCTCTCTCTCTCTCTCTCTCTCTCTCTCTCTCTCTCTCTCTCTCTCTCTCTCTCTCTCTCTCTCTCTCCCTTTCTCTATCTATCTTAGACGCTTTGAAAATAAGTTTTTTTTCTCTCTATATCCTAGACGCTATGAAAATAAGTTCTCTCTCTCTCTCTCTCTCTCTCTCTCTCTCTCTCTCTCTCTCTCTCTCTCTCTCTCTCTCTGACGCTGTGATAATAAGAACGTTCGTTCTATCTCTCTCAGCCCACCACACGCGCAGGTATACAAAGACTTACACATTATATAGTCAGACGACAGATCCTCCTCACGGCCGTCCAACCATTCAGTTCATCAATGCCCGGATCTCCCCACCACCCCACCCCACCCGCCCTCAACTTCACTGATGGACACCACGAGTTCTGTTTTAGCTGACTATATTCTTCTTTGTCTTCCTTCATGGCGTTCTCGTCTGCCTTCAGCCCGTAAACATGCACACAACTGTGCAGACATTAACAAAAGAAAGAAACACACACGCACATATACAGACTTAGGTGCACACACACACACACACGCACGCGCACACACGCACGCGCACACACACACACACAATATCTCCAGGAAATTGTCTAGACGACAACAAAGGTAACTAGCTAGTCCCGCGTCATTATTCCGTGGCCTAGAAAATGTGAAGTGGTAACACTTTCCGTCACATTATTTTTTAAAAGTTGCATATCCCTTACATGACGTTGCAGTCAGCACCAGCATTTTTCAGCTGTCCTTGATGTTCTTGGCAAGATTACGCTCCGTAGTTTTGATATTGCTTTCTGAGCGACCGGCTCACATACCCCGTAAGTAACCAACGCGACGCGATCCGCTGTCGAATCTCGCACAGCTGTGTTCCTCACGTGGATATACGGGATTACGGAGAAAGTCGTTAACACCTTCGCCAAGGAGACCGGCAGATTGCAACATTTGAAGTGGTCACTTTCCGTCACATGGCAATTTTTGAAGTGTTAACACTTTCCGTCATATTGCAATATTTGAAGTTGTCACTCCCCCCCCCCCCCCCCACAATGCAATATTTTGAGTGGTCACTTTCCATCACAATTCAATATTTTAAATGGTCACTTTCCGACATATTGCACTATTTTAAGTGGTCACGTTTCGTCACATTGCAATATTTTAACTGGTCACTTTCCGTCACATTGCAATATTTTAAGTGGACACTCCCCCCCCCCCCCCCCCCGCATTGCAATATTTTAAGTGGTCACTTTCTATCACATTACAGAATCTGAAGTGATAATACTTCCCGTCACACTGCAATGTTTGAATACAGGCATTGATAATGCACATTGGGAGCAAGTCGCCGCGGAACGTGTTGCATGGAGGGCAAACATCAGAAATGGAATAAAGACAAAGGAGAAAATTATTGCAGATAAGTCACACACCGAGCGTGTGAGACGTAAGATGGTGCATGATGGTGGAAATGACCACGTGTTCACATGCACCCACTGTGAACGGACATTTACAGCGCAAATTGGCCTTATCAGTCACATTCGCTACCGCCATATGTAAAAGTTATTATGCCTTTTTAAAGCACAAACTATCGTCTGTCAAGATGGCAAGGTACCAATGTTGAATGTTTGAAAACTCAAGTCACAATTAAATTATGTGCCCATAAATGTAATAATGACGACGGTGATAACGCCGATAACACCAACATCAGCAACAACAACAACAAAAACAACAAGTCACTGGGTCTGTTTGTCCAACAAACAAAAAAATATCATTATTTATCTGAACATTTCTGGTGACATATAACCTTGTTCTGTGGAATTTTTGTCAAACTCAGTCCTACAAATGCTTCCCATCTCAGCAGTTTTGGAAGATTAAGATTAAATGAACGGCCCATCTCCCTATATCCAAAAAAAAAAAAAAAAAAGTCGACAGGGCCGACTTCATTGCGCCGGGTTTGTTAAAAACAAAATCCCATATGGCTCGGTCTTTTTTTTTTTATCCCATATGGCCCGCAGCGCGGAAGGAGTCGCACAAAGCACGAACTCCGTAGCTCTAGCAACGACCCACAGGAGTCTCCGAAAAATTTTACTTGTGAACTGAAGGACGCGGCCCGGAATCGAACCCACAACCTTCGGACCCCGAGTCAAATGGCTTGACCACTTCGCCACAGAGACTCCCATCCCTATATCCAATCATCCCTATATACCCCATTGTCACCAAATTGCTACCCTAGGTAAAGAGGTCGCACCACGTAACTCCACTGGTAGCCATATCTAAAGCTTTTTTGTTTTTGGTCATACGGCCCTCGGTGGCTCCACGATATTGTCCCTCTGGGGAATTTGGTATTGCTGAGGTCGTGACCTTTGGCCCGTGTCCTCCCATGCTTCTCATGGCTTCTCGAACCTCTCTCATTCTGCGATTATGACAGAACCTTCTAGAACAGAATGCATCTAACTTGGCCATACGGGTCACATCTGCGCTTGGGTGTACCGACAGGCTTATGATGTCGATGGAGCGTGTAATGGCCGACACGCATTTAACCGTTTGATCTAGAAAATCTTAAATCTGATGAATGTACTCACTGGATGTGAATGGAGTATGTTGCAATAATCTACACGTATAAGCCGTTGTGCTTCAATTAGAATATTGACTGTGGTAGTGATCTTGTCGTAGACATGTCCTTTCCTTGAGATCTTATTTTCATAAGTTATAGTTATATTCGAAATACTGCCATTTAAGCTATATGGAACATATTCTTTCTTTCTTTCTTTTCTCTCTCTCTCTCTCTCTCTCTCTCTCTCTCTCTCTCTCTCTCTCTCTCTCTCTCTCTCTCTCTCTCACACACACACACGCACGCACGCGCGCGCACACACACACATATATATATCATCAAGAGCTATGCCAGCTGGTGTCGGCATTCATGACGCCCCACAGATCTCGGTCTTTGGTTTTCTGAATAAGCTCTGCTCATCATAGTCTTCCATGCTACAGTCTAAATCCATCCAGAATCATTTCTCTTGGTCTGCCTCTACCTCTCTTCCCTTCGATCTTTCCAGTTGTCACGATGTTCTCCAATGCCTCCCTTCTCACCAAATGACCAAATAAAGCTGTTTGTCTCTTTCTTATTGTTGTATTCAATGTTTTAGTTTCATTAGCCTCTTTCAGGCAGTCGTTATTAGTTACGTTGGCAGTACTGGGAATTTGCAACATTCGTCTCAGGAACTACATCTCTGTTGCTTCCAAGCTCTTCCTAATTTGTTCATTTACATTCCAAGATTCAAGGCCATACAGCAAAACAGGTTCTATATAGCACTTCAACACTCTCTTTCTTATATTCAATGATAGTTGAGTCGAAAAAACAAAATGATAGTGGCTTACTGCATAAGATATTCTTCATTTTCTTAAATGCAGCTTTTGCTTGCCCTATTCCGCACTTAATCTCTCTTGTGCACCTTCCGTCTGATGTTATAAATGCCCCTAGGTATTTAAACCTCAAATTAGTTTAAAATGTTCCGTTCTATTTCTATGTCCCATTTTTGTGCCACCTTTTTGGTTGTTTTGATATCACCATTGTTACTGTTTCCTTGATATTCACGGGGAGCCCTTTCCTTTTACTCTCTGTTACTACTCTGTTCAACAATTGTTGTCAATCTTTTGCATTTTCCGCCACCAATATTGTGTCATCTGCATAGCGTATATTGTTTATATTATAACCTCCGAATAGCGTTCCCGGCTTCTCTTGGATCCCTCTCATTATTACTTCAATATAGAGGGAGAAGAGATCCGGTGACAAATATCATTCCTGTCGTACTCCTATATATATATATATATATATATATATATATATATATATATATATATATATATATATATATATATATATATATATATATATATATATATATAAGTATACCAGCCATCCTTACTCGCCTGTTTAGGCTGAACAGGCATAGTTGCTGTCAGAAACATGAAGAAAGAAAGACAGAGAAAGTTAGTAACAAATGGAAACAGAATAAACAGGGAGGCACAGCGAACAGATAGAGAACGAACAGACAGTGACACAAAGATAGAGAAAACAGACAGAGAGACAGAGAGAGAGAGAGAGAGAGAAAGGGGTGGAGAGAGGGAGGGAGGGAAAGAGAGGAAGAAAGAAAGAAATAAACAGAGAGGAAGTGGTCATATGGAGGACGAACAGACAAAGAGAGAAATATAAATAAATATAGAGAAATAAATATACAGAGAGATACTGGGAGAGAGAGAGAGAGAGAGAGAGAGAGAGAGAGAGAGAGAGAGAGAGAGAGAGAGAGAGAGAGAGAACGAACGAACGAACGAACGAACGAACGAACGAACTTTATTTTCAAAGGGTCACAAATTGGGCACGCAGGCCCGTCTTACATTCGGCCCTTCCAATCACTCATCTTTCGTGAGAGAGAGAGAGAGAGAAAGAGAGAGAGAGAGAGAGAGAGAGAGAGAGAGAGAGAGAGAGAGAGTGTGTGTGTAATATTCTAACACGCGCACACACACACCCAAACACATATATATCTATACCAACCCTTCTTAGTCGCCTGCTTATACTGGATCGACCTGGTCAACTTAAAAAATCCGCCACGATGCGGACTCAAACCCCTTCACCACTCAGCCAGTAGGCGAGTCTAGACACTACACAACCCCGGCTACTGGTTTCACTGGTAGACTTCCACATTATTTATCACTCTTAAATACCCCCTCCCCCCTCCCACCCCACGAGAAATTACTTGTAGACTTTCCAATATCTATCACGCTTAAAAACCCCTCCCCCAACCTCTCGGCAATATAAAAGTAATTTGTTACATTGTATACGTTTTCTTGTTGACTTGGTTCTATCTCTCTATGTCAAGTTGCAAACCAGTAATTCATTATCAGCGCACATTTATTTCTTAAACTGACACTTTCGCGAGGTCATATCTACAGGAATCCACGCATCTTATAGGCGTAGGAGGATTTGCATTGAAGGCAGTGATGACTACATCCAGAAATGATACATTTGTTCTTTCCTTTTGGAAAATATATTCTCTCTCTCTCTCTCTCTCTCTCTCTCTCTCTCTCTCTCTCTCACACACACACACACACACACATACAACAACATCATCAACAACGACCATGTGAAGTTGTTATTTGAAGCCCCCTTGTATTACGTACTTTCCCATGTTGACGCGGTTTTATCTCTCTATGTCAAGTTGCAAAACAACAATTCATTACCAGCGCCGTTTCCAACGCCTATTTATTTCTTAAAATGGCATTTTAGCGAGGTCATGTCTCAAACGGCATATTTC
The DNA here is from genome assembly GCA_963921405.1 of Cepaea hortensis. NCBI lineage: Eukaryota > Metazoa > Mollusca > Gastropoda > Stylommatophora > Helicidae > Cepaea > Cepaea hortensis. Next base: position 88,127,029 of record OY992889.1, on the reverse strand, counting down.
AGATCTTTCTCTGAACACTTCAATTAACATTCTGCTAATCCGGCATCTTACATTTAAATCAACTTCGTTATTTTCTAAAGCTCTTCAGGAGTTAACTCCGAAAATAAAACGCTTTGAAGCAATTTTACCTGACATAAAAAAGAAGATATACAGGTATCCAATTTACCATCGTATCTGCCCTGCTGCTTTACGTGAAACTCGAAACGTTCTCCAGCTAATGAAAGTAATATATAAGTTTAATGTAATCATTTAATTATCTAGATTCTGGATTTATGTGTTGACTTGATGTCTTCATTTTTGAAAGCAGGGGTGGCATAAGATGTAGAATAAAATACGCATATGCCCAAGTGTGTGCAAGCACAAATGACGACTAACGTACACATTTCTAATCAAACCTGTGAGGCGGGGGGGGGGGGAGGGGAATAAGAGAGAGAGAGAGAGAGAGAGAGAGAGAGAGAGAGAGAGAGAGAGAGAGAGAGAGAGAGAGAGAAAGAAACAGACAGACAGATAGACGGTGGGCAGGGAAAGACTGAGAAGGCGAGAGATACTGCACGACTGACAGAAACAAGAAGAAAGACAAATAGAGAAAGATAGTAACAGACTGAGACAGCACAGACAGGAGGGCACATGCATATAGAAAGATAGAGAAATAAAGATACACGGAAGACAGACAGACAAAGAGATTAAGACAAAGAAGATTGAGAAATAAATAGACAGAAAAACACAGAGAGGGAGAAAGAAATATATAGAGACAGAGACAGACAGAGAGAGAGAGAGACAGAGAGAATGATACTCTAACGTATATACACCCGGACCAACCCTCCTTAGTTGCCTGTTTAGGCTGAACCTACCTGAGAGCCCAGAACGGCTTTAAAATATCCGCCCCGATCCGGACAGTAACCCCTTGACCACCCAGCCAGTAGTCCAGTCTATGTCTAGCCACTACGCAACTCTGGCTACTGGTTTTAATGGTAGACTTCCACATTATTTATCGCCCTTAAATAACCCAAGCGAAATTACTTGCAGACTCTCCTATATTTATAACGCTTGAAACCCCCTTTACCCCAACCTCCCAGCGATATAAAAGTAATTTGTTATATTGTATACTTTCCATTGTTGACACGGGTCTATCTTTCTATTTTATGTCAAGTTCCACACCAGTAATTCATTACCAGCGCACATTTATTATTTTAAACTGGCACTTTCGCGAGGTCATATCTCAAGAGGTATATGTCTGATCTTTCTCCGAACACTTCAATTAACATTCCCGTTTTCCGGCATCATAGATTAAAATCAGCTTCTCTATTTTCTAACTCTTCAGGAATTAACTCCGAAAATAAAACGCTTTGAAGCAATTTTGCCTGTAATAAAAAAGGAAGATATACAGGTATCCTATTTACCACTGAATCTGCCCCGCCTCTTTACGTGAATCTCGAAGCGCTCTTCAGTAAATGAGGGTAATATATCAGCTGAATGTAATCATGTAATTATCTAGTTTCTGGGTTTATGTGCTGAGGTGACTTCATTCATGAAAGCTGTGGCAGGAGTGTAATAAGAGGCAGAAAACAACCGCATATATTGAAATACCAGCTACACATATGTGCTTCACAAATGCTCTTCACATATGTGCTTCACACACAACGGCGACTAAATTGTATAGGTCTATACTCCGTGGCGAAGGGCTTTGGCACACAGTTCGCAGTTTCACATATTCGAATTCGAAACACAGCTGCGGTCGATTTGATAGCAGATCGTCTTGCGTTGGGTTTTTTTTAACGAAATTTAATGGATGCCGGTCGTTCAGAAAGCAATGCCAAACTACTGAACGTAAACTTGCCATGAGATCACAACAGTATAATATGCTGGTGTTGACTGCGACGTCCTGTAAATGATATGCAACTAACTTGTTTTTAATACTCTTACATCCACTCTCACATCTCATGGTATGCTCGAATGCTGTGCACACTATTATGCGCTGAAACTTCTCACACACTGATGGATGACATACACATTTGTTGAAAAATGCGCCAATCCCTGACATATAATGACCACTAATATTTAGTGGGCGTAGCAGCAACCTCAGCATTTGAGCTGTTCGTGATTTCCCGGCAAGTTTTACCTTCAGCAGTTTGCCATTGCTTTTTGAACGACCGGCAACTATACCTTTTTTAAAACAAAAACAAAAAATAAGTTTAAAAAAAAAAAAATTAAAATAAAACCAGCATCGGTGTGTTTCGAACCTAGGTATACGGGATTACGAATCACGTCCTAAGCACCTTCGCCACGGAGCTCACTAATACACATGAGTGTGAAAGCAAGCGCTAATGCGTCACATACAAAATCAACCAACAAAGCCATATATTGAAGTGTGCGCGAAAACTTCACCTACAACGACGCGTTTCACATGTAAATCAAAGTATACACTAATGTCTCCGTGGCGATGGCGTTGCGGATGCGATTCGTAATGCCGCTTACCCGCGTTCGAAACACAGCGGTGACCAATTTGACAGCAGACCGTGTCTCGCTGGTTTTAACGTGTTGGTATGGAAGCCGGTCGTTCAGAAATCAATGGCAAACTAATGAAAGTAAAAACTTGCCAAGACATCAACAACGGCAGTAAAATGCTGGTGTTGAATGCAACGTCCTGTAAAACGATATGCAGCTTTTGGCAGTTTCCAGTATCACGCTGGCCACTTTCACTTCCCAAAACTGTCCCTGGCTGGGTCTACCTGGGAGGCCGGGTCACTTGTAAACATCCGTCCAATTGTAGGTTAAAGCCCGTGACCACCGGACAAACAGGCGCTAATGCTTCACATACAATGAGGTCAGCAGAACAGGACAAAAAACTTCATTGGACAAACCCTTGGAGTGTCCCTGGTCCAGCATATCCACAGACTAAGCCGTCAGTCTAATGTTCCAAGGATTGCCGTTCCACAGACTAAGCTACCAGTCTGTCTAATGTTCCAAGGATTGCTGTTCCACAAACTAAGTTCCATCCATCCGTCATGTGCCTTGCCGATAAGCGTGGTTGGTCATGTTTTGTCATCTCACTCGATCACCAGAGTCGTGGATCAACTCCGTGCTCCTGTCTAGACCATGCCACGTGGCCAAGCCATCCAGGTATTTACTTCTCGGTCTTCCCCTTGGTCTCTTCCCTTCGATCTTGCCAGTTGTCACCAAGTTCTCCAAGTCATTTCTTCTTATAACATGTCCAAAAAATTGTGACTGTCTACGTCTAATGTCTCTAATCAGTTTACGATCTTCATTTGTTTCTTGAAGGATTTGCTCGTTGGTTTTTCTGTCTGTCAATGGTATTCTTTGCATTTTCCTCAGACACCACATTTCCACAGCCATCAGATGTTTTTGAGCTTAACTGCTCATTGTCCACTCTTCACATCCATACACAAGTACAGGTTCTATGAAACACTTCAACACCCTTTTTCTCATTTCTATTGATATCTTGTTATTGGTCAGTATGTTTTTCATCTTGCAAAAGGCTACCTTCGCAATGGCAATTCTTGTTCTAATCTCTTCAAGGCATCTCCCATCAGATGTCATAACTGTTCCGAGATAAATGTACCAATTTACTTGCTTAAGAATATGCCCATTTACTGGTATATCACATTGTGGTATTTCCTTCTTCCCAGTTACGACCATAATCTGTGTCTTCTTACTATTCAATTCTAACCCTAGCTGTTCACTGTGTGCAACAATCGCATCTACTAAATGTTGCAGGTCCTGTTCATTGTCTGAAATCAAGACTGTATCATCTGCATATCGAATATTATTGATGTATCGTCCCCCAATGTTCATTCCTTCCATATCTTCTATATTTTTGAAAATAATTTCAATGTACAGGGAAAAAAGATCTGGAGACATTACACATCCCTGTCTCACACCTCGTTTAATAGGTTGATATTGACCTACAGCATTATCAATTCTGATGGCAGCTTATATGTTTTTTTACAAGTCTAAGGTCTTTTCCATCAATTTATAGATCTTCAAGCATCGTTATCATGTCGACATATCTCACTTTATCGAAAGCCTTCAGACTAAGTTACCAGTATGTCTAATGCTCCAAGGAGTGCCGTAACACAGACTAAGTTACCAGTCTGTCTAATGCTCCAAGGAGTGCCGTACCACAGACTAAGTTACCAGTCTGTCTAATGCTCCAAGGAGTGCCGTTCCACAGACTAAGTTACCAGTCTGTCTAATGCTTCAAGGCGTGCCGTTCCACAGACTAAGTTACCATTCTGTCTAATGCTCCAAGGAGTGCCGTTCCACAGACTAAGTTACCAGTCTGTCTAATGCTCCAAGGAGTGCCGTTCCACAGACTAAGTTACCAGTCTGTCTAATGCTCCAAGGAGTGCCGTTCCACATACTAAGTTACCAGTCTGTCTAATGCTCCAAGGAGTGCCGTTCAACAGACTAAGTTACCAGTCTGTCTAATGCTCCAAGGAGTGCCGTTCCACAGACTAAGTTACCAGTCTGTCTAATGCTCCAGGGAGTGCCGTTCCACAGATTAAGTTACCAGTCTGTCTAATGCTCCAGGGAGTGCCGTTCCACAGATTAAGTTACCAGTCTGTCTAATGCTCCAGGGAGTGCCGTTCCACAGACTAAGGTACCAGTCTGTCTAATGCTCCAAGGAGTGCCGTTCCACAGATTAAGTTACCAGTCTGTCTAAAGCTCCAAGGAGTGCCGTTCCACAGATTAAGTTACCAGTCTGTCTAATGCTCCAAGGAGTGCCGTTCCACAGACTAAGTTACCAGTCTGTCTAATGCTCCAGGGAGTGCCGTTGTAGAGGTGTGAAGCTGAAGTACCAGTATTGCACACCCCTGATGATTCCCGTGCTCGGAAAGGGGATGGAGAGCTGTGCAGCAACTTCCGCGGACATACTTCGGTATTGAGTCGGGAGGAAAGTCTTCACATCATCTTCGTCTTGATAGAAGTCAGTTCTTTTCTGGGCTCGGGCGGTCGGTCTGCAGGTTAACCCATCTGATGTTCAGAACTCAGCCTTGAGGAGGGCTGTTAATCAATCAATCAATGAATCAATCAATCAATCATCATCATCATCATCATCAAGTGCCGGCTGGTGAGGCGTGCATGACTTTCCACAGATCTCGGTCTTTGGTTTTCTGGATCAACTCTGCTGATGACATTCCTCCATGCCAATCAACCAAGCATATTCGTGATCCACTAACCAACCTCGCATACATTATGCAACAACTCACACCCATCGAACCACCAATATTTAACCAACTAACCTTTTATTCAACGCCCCCCCCCCCCAAAAAAAAAAAAAAAAAAAAAAAAAATCACCTTCAATTCAACCATCCATTCAAAACACCAACCTTCCATTCAATTATCCAACCAAAATACCAATCTTTCATTCAATCATCCAACAGCAGCACCAACCTTCCATCCAACCATCCAACTATCTATGCATCTATCAAACTAACCAACCTTCCATCAATCCATCCAACCACACAAACAATCAACTTTCCATCCACCCACCCATCCATCCATCGAACCAAAAAAATACAACAAAACTTTCCCTCCAAAAATAAAAAAAAACATTAAAAAATCAAAATCAAACAGCAACAATTTTCCAGTTAACCAACCGGCTTTCCATCCAATTAACCAACCGCCCATCCATCCAACCAACTAGCCAACCAACCAACCATCCACCCAACTAACCCTCCATCTATCCAACTAAATATCAAATCTACAATCCACTCATCCCACCAACCAACACACCCACCAACCATCCATCCAGCCAACTAACCACCCAATCAACCAGACATTCCCTATCCCCAATACACACGTCCGCGTCTCAATACGTGCATGCTCCTGCAAACACTCGCACTCGTCAACACTTACTCCCCCGAGAGCCCCTGATTCCCCAGCAATCCTATCATGCCACATTTAAAATTCATGAAAACAGTGCTTCTTAATGGGCCCATTCGAATACCAAGCAAATACCACAAAGAAACAAACAAATACCACACGGTAACAAACATGACAACGCGTGCTTATTGAAATTCCTCACGTGAAACTCGAAGTAACGAAAAACGAGAAGAGAGAAACCAATTACCCCCACTCGGAATACATGCATAATTAAAGAAAAAACTAATATCAAAATAGTTATAAATAAGCGAGCCAAACAAACGAGCCAGAGTACAAATAGAGAAGAGAGAACACGCGAACTTAATTTTCTTTTCAATGGGTCACAAAGTTGGCAAGCAGGCTCATCTTACATTCGGCTCTTTCGTCACTCATCTTTCGCTTACAAGTTATATATTATAAATGTTACATAAACAAACAAATTAATAATTGTAAAATGAATGCTGTAAACATACACCATACATAAACAATTGACATTTCAAAATTATGAGAGAGGCAGGCAGGCAGACAGGCAGGCAGACAGGCAGGCAGGCAGGCAGTCAGTCAGGCAGTCAGGCAGGCAGGCAGGCAGGCAGGCACACACACAGAGTCATACATCCATACACCTACACTCGCACGCACGCACGCACGCACATACATACATACATACATACACATACACACACACACACACACACACACACACATACATACATCCTTGAAAACGGCAGAGAAAGAAGGGTAGACAAAGAAAAGAAAGAAATTATGATAGGCAGAAGAAACAAACGGCGATCCGGAAGACTGAATCAATGAGTATTGCAGCTCTACAGAACACAATCACGGAAAACTGGAGGTTGCGGCGACTAGCCTCCATCAGCAAACAAATACATACACAAAACACAACATATAACCACGGGGAAGACCCTTCGGTGACTACATTAAGGCATAAGTACAGGATGGGAATAATGAAAAGATGAAAAAATGAGAATAATGAAGAGAAAACTAACCTTAGTATTAGTATCACAGTAGTTAGTAATACAATAATTAGTATCACAGTAGTTAGTATCACAATAATTAGTATCACAGTAGTTAGTAGTAGTAGTAGTAGGCCTCTTTCAGTCCTGAAGGACTATAGAGTTGTGCCGCTTGGGAGGTGCCTGGCAGCACCGCTGGTGACTGTATAGTCCAATTCGAGAATGACAATCTCTGTCACAGTTTCCGCATCTGTGAGACGAGGCAAGTCCCGCAGTAAGTGACTGCTCTTTGAGCCTGTGCCGTCTCTCCTCAGTTTTTTGGATCTGATTGCACTCAAAGAGCACCAGTCCGTTTCGTACATCTCTTCTCCAGGAGCATCTGTCTGTTGCAACTCTCTCCCACGTGTCTGGATCTATTCCAATGGTTTTCATATCTTGTTTACACACATCCCTATATCGCATTTGGGGTCTTCCGGTTGGCCTCTTTCCTGTGGCTAGTTCTCCGTAAAGGAGATCTTTGGGAATACGTTCGTCCTCCATTCGAGATACGTGGCCCAACCACCGGAGGCGTCTCTGCTTGAGGAGGGTGTGCACTGTGGTAATATCTGCTCTTTCAAGCACCTGTTTGTTTGTTATGTGGTCTTTCCATGTTATGCCCAGGATACGTCTCAGACATCTTATGTGGAAGGAATTCAACTTCCTTTCCTGTCTTGAGTACAGGGTCCAGGATTCAGACCCGTAGAGTAGTGTGCTAACAACACAAGCTTTATATACTTGAGCTTTTGTACGCTCTGTTAGTCTATTATTCTCCCAAACTCTTTTAGCTAGCCTGGAAAATGTTGTGGCTGCCTTTCCAATGCGTCTGTCGATTTCTGTCTCTAATGAAAGATTATCTGATATTGTCGATCCCAGATACACAAAATCGTGGACGACTTTCAATTCATAATTAGAGATTTTGATTGACGGAGGCGCATCAGCATCTTGTTCCATCACCTGTGTTTTATTTAGGCTAATGGTGAGCCCAAAGTCTTTGCAGGCGGCTGTAAAACGATCTATGAGCCTTTGGAGATCTTCTGCTGTATGAGTAGTCAGTGCTGCATCATCTGCAAAAAGTAGTTCTCTTACGCATCTTGGTCTTATTTTGGTCTTTGCCTTGAGTCTTGATGGGTTAAAAAGTTTGCCATCAGATCTTGTGTGGAGGTATATGCCTTCAGTGGCAGTCCCAAATGCTTGCCTTAAGAGAACAGCAAAGAAGATACCAAAGAGTGTAGGAGCAAGCACGCATCCCTGCTTTACTCCGCTGCTGATGCTGAATGACTGGGATGTTGAGCCGTCAAATAAAATGGTTCCCTGAATGTTTTCGTGGAATGATTTCACGAGACTAAGAAGGGTGGGTGGACATCCAACCTTTTCAAGGACCTTAAAAAGGCCGCTTCTGCTCACGAGGTCAAATGCCTTTGTGAGGTCGATGAAGGCTATATATAATGGCTTCCTCTGTTCTCTGCACTTCTCTTGGAGCTGCCGGAGTGAGAAAATCATATCGATGGTGGACCTGTTGGGTCTAAATCCGCACTGCGATTCGGGGTAGATTCTTTCAGCAAGAATGTGTAATCTTTTAAGGATTACTCTGGCAAAAATCTTGCCTGTAATGCTGAGAAGGGAAATGCCGCGATAGTTGTTGCAGTCGCTTCTGTCGCCTTTGTTTTTATAAAGGGTAACGATGTTTGCGTCTTTCATATCTTGTGGTATTGATTTTTCTCTCCAGCAGAGCTGTAATATTGCATACAGTTCTGGGATGATTGTTTCTTTGCTACATTTTAAAATTTCAGGTGGAATACTATCTTTTCCAGGTGCCTTGCCGGATTTGAGAGAGTCTAGTGCTTCGCTGATTTCTGTGAGGCAAGGTTCGTTATCCAAGGCATGCATGGCGGACTGTTGATCGATGGCTTCCAGAGCTTCTTCGCTGACAGTGTTTTCCACTGAGTATAGCTCTGAGTAGTGTTCTACCCAGCGATCCATTTGTTTCGCTCGATCTTTTATGATTACCCCCTCAGTTGATCGTAAAGGGGCCATCTTATTTTTTGATGGACCGACAGCTTGCTTGATGCCCTCATACATTCCTCTTATATTTCCAGTGTCTGCACAGTAGTTAGTAACACAATAATTAGTATCACAGTAGTTAGTAACACAATAATTAGTATCACAGTAGTTAGTATAACAATAATTAGTATCACAGCAGTTAGTGACACAGTAATTAGTATCACAGTAGTTAGTATCACAATAATTAGTATCACAGCAGTTAGTAACACAATAATTAGTATCACAGTAGTTAGTAACACAATAATTAGTATCACAGCAGTTAGTATCACAATAGTTAGTAACACAATAATTAGTATCACAATAGTTAGTAACACAATAATTAGTATCACAGTAGTTGGTAACACAATAATTAGTATCACAATAATTAGTATCACAGTAGTTAGTATCACAATAATTAGTATCACAGTAGTTAGTATCACAATAATTAGTATCACAGTAGTTAGTATCCCAATAATTAGTATCACAGTAGTTAGTATCACAATAATTATTATCATAGTAGTTAGTATCACAATAATTAGTATCACAGCAGTTAGTGACACAGTAATTAGCATCACAGTAGTTAGTATCACAATAATTAGTATTACAGTAGATAGTAACACAATAATTAGTATAACAGAAGTTAGTATGACAATAATTAGTATCACAGAAGTTAGTGACACAATAATTAGTATCACAGCAGTTAGTATCACAATAATTAGTATCACAGTAGTTAGTAACACAATAATTAGTATCACAGTAGTTAGTAACACAATAATTAGTATCACAGTAGTTAGTAACACAACAATTAGTATCACAGTAGTTAGTAACACAATAATTAGTATCACAGTAGTTAGTATCACAGTAATTAGTATCACAGTAGCTAGTATCACAATAATTAGTATCACAGTAGTTAGTATCACAATAATTAGTATCACAGTAGTTAGTATCACAGCCTGGGATTCCGACAAACGTACCACATTGTTTTTCGTGTTCTCTTTACTGTTCTCATGTGTGTTATTGTATATTGTTTACAATGAACTTTCAGCATTCTTGTATAAAGCCACATCTTCAAAATTTTCGGGAATGTTCCCGTTTGTTTTTAAACTTGTCCTGTGCCAAAGGATAATATAGTGCCAAATGTGAACTCTAACTTGGACAGAAGGACGACATATCGCCATACTAGAGTCATCGTGTTGATGGTTTTGTTTCGTGGTATCTTCCGCAATTTCAATGTTCAGAGAACAAAAATCTACATTATAATATTTGTTCATTTGATTGTGTATGATGTTTGGTCAAAACCTGCATCTGGTTTGGCCCTGTATCAGTTAATTGTCCAGGATTGACAGCATCCACTAACTGTTGCAGATCCACTCTCACTAGGTCATGATTCCGCATTGCGTTGGGGGGCAAGCTGAAATTACGTCAAGGTTGGTCATGTTGCCTCCGCGGGTGTTTGGTGTTTCATTGTCAACCGACTCCAACCCGATGTCCGGAGGGAGTGATTAGGCGGCTCCAGAGGGAGTGACTTGGCGGCTGCAGAGGTTACATTTCTAAATTAGAAGCACCATACCCACACATATCTGACAGTTCAGTAACAAATTCACAAGTACTGATGGCGCTCAAGGAAATAGAAGAAGGAAGCAGAGATATGGAAACACCCTAGACAACCTAAATATCGAAAGCTATAGTTATTATACAGGGATAAGAATCTGTTATCACCATATGACGACAGCACTTCGCTGCATGAACAACTAGACACCCCCTAAAATAGGTCTCATCATTAGCCAGGTCTTTCATACACATGAACCCACAACTATGGAATATGGACAGAATTCGTATCTAACCATTGAAATAGCACCATAGGTCGCAGGTATTAAACCAGCATAGGTCAAATAACAAATAGAGAAACACATCGAACCGTAATTCCGTGTCCAGTATATACACTGTAAAAAAGTTGTTAAATATCATTTACATGACGTAGCAGTCAACCTCAGTATCTGTTTCGCTGTTGGTGATTCTTGGGCAAGTTTACGTTCAGTAGTTTGCCATTGGTTCCTGAACGACCGGCATCCATATCATTTCATAAAAAAAAAAAAAAACAACATAAGGCGGTCTGTACCAAATCTCTAACAGCTGTGTTTCGAACGCGGGTATGCGGGATTACCAACTGCGCCTGTAACTTCTTCGCCACGAAGCCGGTATATTAACGAACATTTAAAGAAGAGATATGATTGGTCGGCTCCTATGTGGCACACGTAATACACAAATATTTGGAGCCTCGCCGATGTTACGGAGTTCGTGTACTGTGCCGAGTTTATCCTAGAGTGATCTATGGAAGCGACCGAAGTTGTTATGGAAGTATGTGCATGACAAGCGATCTCTTTACAAACCAAACCACATGAACAGAATGTTCTGCTTGCTGTAGTCTCAGGAATGTAATTTTGCCAGAAGCTTTGAGTCCCTTTGATCCTTGTCACGCTTTTGGAAGAGCTCTGAGTACTCACTATATGTGCTTGTCTACCTTTTCAAGATATCGTTGCGCATTCCTCTGTTATCCGTTGTGTTTTTTGTTTCTTTACATGACCGCTTTGATGTCACTAGTTCTCGCGTTTACATCATCAACATCAGAATTAGCAAGTGCATTGACAACCGGCGTCGTTGAATACGATTCTCCATATCTTCCGAACTGCATCCACAATGTCACATGTGTTGATATTTGCTCACGCCACGATGCAGACTGACAAGGAATGCTCTCTCTCTCTCTCTCTCTCTCTCTCTCTCTCTCTCTCTCTCTCTCTCTCTCTCTCTCTCTCTCTCTCTCTCTCTCTCTCTCTCTCTCGCTCTCTCTCCTCCCAATCCATTATTCCAGTAATCTTATCAGTTCTTACATTTTCGGCATGTGCCATTCCTTTTCTGGATTTTTTTTTTCACCCTCGTAATGTGGCCATACATGTTGACCGAATGCTAAAATCTTCGCCTCCCATATAGTGTCCGTGTTTTCTTTCTTTCTTACTTTCACTTTCTTTCTTTCACGTTCTTTATTTCTTACAGTTTGTTTCCTTATTATTTCTTTTTCTTTCTTTCTGTCTTTCTTTCTTTCTCTGTCTCTCCTTCTCCGCTCCATTCTCTCTTTCTGTCGCCCAGCCTCTCTGCCTCTCTCTCTCTCTCTCTCTCTCTCTCTCTCTCTCTCTCTCTCTTAAAAATCGTATGTTTTGTTCTTTTGTATAGAATGACCTCCAGTGCAGACGGCTATCTGAAAAAAGTGTTTAAGTCTCTCCCCATGGGTCAAAGAGGGATCATCTCAGCACATTACACGAACTCGGCAGCTTCGGTGAGGGATACGTGTGTGTGTGTACATACTACAGTCGCACATCCTATATATATATATATATATATATATATATATATATATATATATATATATATATATATATATATATATATATATAAATTTTTGAATAGTTATCTAATTTATTAATTTAGCTAGAACAGCTGCACGGGATGGCGGGATAGGGGTACCCCCTATCAAAGGAGAAGTAAGGTGCCCCCTTCCCTCCGCTAGCCTACGGGCCACCCTTGGGCTAGGTGGAGTACCCGTTTAGCGCCCCCTCCCCCAGATCAAGGCTAGGTGAAATCATTTGTGCAGGTGGTGGATGGAATTGAATAGCAGACGACGGGTTACGGCTCCAAATTCACGATGGTAGGCAGAGGATCTTGTTTGGAGACCCTGGCTGCAGTCATCGACCAGTATGGTCACTGCTGACAAGGAAAGCAATGGCAAACTACCTGATTTACAGATGCCAGAAAAGCCTGGGGCAGATATGTCAACCTTTGAGTTACCCCTCCCCTGGGGCGCATACTTTGCCCTCGGCACGGCTCGTGGTTATATATATATATATATATACACACACACACACACACACACTCTCTCGTTTCACAAGAAAACTTTCCAAGCACTCATTCTCAAACAGCCGAGCTTTGCTCGAGCGACCGTTAATGATTTCCCTCGGCTAAGAAATCTAACAAACACCCCAGCGAGAGTACGTGAGCCAACGTGACGTCTGCAAGAGCATGTAAGCTCGCGACTACCGTTAAACATGGCGGACGGAGGGAACTGTGTAGGCGAGGGCGCCGGAATCAAAAATGAAAGGCAACCACCGTGTCGTGAACACTGGCGCAGTCCTGGCATTAAGTTGGAGTAGCGGTCAGTTGTCTTCGTCCTGGCAGGGATACCCCGGATTAACCAATTAAACTGGACTTAATTTTCAGAAACCTGGTGGAAAGTGTACAGGAAAGTTTCTCAGACTTTTAAAGACGTGAGGTGCACAGTTTTTCTCTTTGAGTGTTAATTGATTGATTTATTTGGTTGTATCGGGATTTGAGATTTGAAGATTGAGCACAACCCACTACTGGCAAAGTTGATCATTTTCCTGTACGAACCTTGGGCCTCGTCCACGTCGGACTGGAAGCACTAGACTCGAGTTTCGCTCTCGTTTGAGCTCATTAGTAGTGTATATCCCTGACTGGACCCGGGATCGAAACCCACATGTAACAAAAAGGCTTCCTCAGCGAAGTTGTCTGCCTAGCGGTCTGGAGGTCTAATTTATTGTAAAAAATTAAAGTTAGTTGCAGGACTTTGTAGGACGTCACCAACCTCATATTTTTGGACTGTGTGTGATTTACTAGACAATTGTTTATGTTCAGTAGTTTGCCATTGCTTTCTTAACGTTATACCATCGAAATCAAAGCAAGGCGACCTGCCTCCAACTCGTCTGCAGCTGATTCCGAACCCTCGACTCGGAATGTCGGGATTCATTATTTCTTAAGCACCAGCCGCCGGTATGTAAAAAATATAGGTTATTAATCCCGGAGGGTTTTCAATACTACTACATATCCTTTTGCAGGATGTTGCAATCAACCCCAGCCTGTATTGACAGTTAGTGATTTTCCAGGAAGTTTTACGTTCGGCAGTTTGCCATTCCTTTTTTTAAAGAGAAGACAACGTTTAAGTCCAACTGACGGGTGTGTGAGATGAATCCCCAAACCCCGCCGTTATAGCCCGCTGACGGGTGTGTGAAATGAATCCTCAATCTCCGCCGTTATAGCCCGCTGGTCGTAGACGGCCCGCGAACTCATATTATCTGGCCCTCCATGGCAACAGGCAGGTGGGACTTGAATTTTACCCAATCTAGGATCTGTGTAAACAAATCACCAATACATCTATTAAGAACAACATCAGTATCAGTTATCATACGACACACCAAAGAGATGCAGTTCCAGCAATCGCATTAGGGGTTACAAATCAACACAACTGTCCGCCGCCGTCTTGACCGGAAACCGGGTTAAACGGTTCGATGTGCAGTGAGGATGATCTGAAGACTAACTAACTAACATTAGGAGAGAGTTAATTAAATTTTTGACCAAATACATCAGGCTAATTTTTAAGTTGATAATTATGTATGGCCCGCGAATAATATTATAAACTAGCTGACCCGGCCCGGCTTCGCCCAGTCCTTGGTGGGGAGCATCTCATTTAATTCATATAAGTAGTCATATAAGTTCCCGTTCCCGTTACCGACTGTCTGTCTGTCTGTCTGTCTATCTGTCTGTCTGTCTGTCTGTCTGTCTGACCCGGCCCGGCATTGCCCAGCTCCTGGTGTGGAGCATCTCATTTAATTCATATAAGTAGTCATATAAGTTCCCGTTCCCGACTGTCTATCTGTCTGTCTATCTGTTTGTCTATCTGTCTGCCTGACCCTGCCCGGTTTCGCCCAGTCCCTGGTGGGGAGCATCTCATTTAATTCATATAAGTAGTCATATAAGTTCCCGTTTCCGTTACCGACTGTCTGTCTGTCTGTCTGTCTGACCCGGCCCGGCATCGCCCAGCTCCTGGTGTGGAGCATCTCATTTAATTCATATAAGTAGTCATATAAGCTCACGTTCCCGTTCCCGACTATCTATCTCTCTGTCTGTCTGTCTATCTGTCTGTCTATCTGTCTGATCCGGCCCGGCTTCGCCCAGAACCTGACAAGCAATGCCAAGTTGAAAACATGAAATGGAAAACCGAATTATTGAATTCAAGAAATATTCACTATAGTTATATTGTCTGCTGTAGAGTCGAGAATCTTGCAGGATCGTTCACATAATGAGCATGATTTCGTGAAGTATGTACGGTCAGCCTAAAGTAATACAATAATGTAGTCCTCACTTGCCTGTGGCTGATTTCGTTTTAAATAAGACAATTTTAGAGGCAGTAATAGTGATTTATTTCTTCATTAGGTTAACATCAACAATGAGACTCTTGAGTCATTTGCACTCGTAATGACGTGCAGTTTTTATGTAACACTTGCTGAGGCTACTTTAAATAATTTGCAAATAGATAAACTAACTTTGTATTTGAGAAACTTGACATGAAGAATATCATACAAATGTGTTATTTTAAAGTAATAAACTCCTGGAACAGAAAGAGTTATTATTATAGCAGTTTGAAATACAGAAAGTGAAAGCAACAAATAAACTTGCAACTGATACCGGGCATTTGCTGTGAATATACGATGTTATGCACCTATTTTCTAAACACAACTGCACTTGATGTTGTTATTATTGTGCTGGCATGCTGGAAGTACCACATGGACCCCGGCACTTAAATCAACATCTTCTGACAATCATGTTTAGAGGATAATCAATGTTGGATCCAAGTGGTTCAGAGGCAGGGTTCGCCCAGTCCCTGGTGTGGAGCATCTCATTTAGTTCTGAGTAGGTCAGAATCCGCTCTGCCTTCAAAATGTTGACGTGAAGATTTTCTTCCTGCAGCTGCTTCTGTATTTGTTGATCAGTAAGCTCCATTTTTAGCCGCTTGACCACCCATCTGACTGTGTTTGAATCAGTGTTTCTGATTCTGGTGTCTTGGTCCTCCTTCCTCTCACAAGTTTTTGTGTTCGTCTGTGGGTAGTCGTCGCTCTTCTTATTGGTAGTTTCATTGACTGTAGGTTCAGATACTTTATTACAGCTTGCATGCAGACTCTCCAAAGGCAGGTTCGTCTTCTTGATAGTCTGGTCGGTTTTCTCACTATGCATCTTGGAAGCTGCTTGTTTCTTTGTGCTATTACGACGTGCCATTTTCCCCCCGTATCAGACTGCTTGAAATGTGTAAGGCGTCTTGGCTTGATAGCGCTGAGAAGTGCTGTCAAGCGAATCGTGTCGATATGATGGCGGAAAACACTAAAGATGCGATGATATTGTTCAACATCTTTTAGATAACTTCTTAAGTATAGAAAGATGAGTTACAATGTTATGCATTATGCATTATTTTTATGTAAACTTTGAAAATGTCTAAAAGATTGTATCATTATTTATTATAACTCATATGCCGGTACATAACTATAGACAAAGAGTTTATAAATCATTGAAAACGATACAACAATATGACTATAAGTTATACAACAATGTTATTAAAAGTTATGCCCCTTGAAATAACTTTTTCTAGAGTTAAGTCCCTTAGCTAATGTGTAGTCACGTCATTTTCTTCCCTTTCCCTAGCGTTTTGGTTCGGGGATTCTTTCATCATCATCATCATATATTTACGTACGTATTTTGGGAGGGGGAGGAGGGAGGAGGAGGAAGAAGGAAAAAAACTATGACAGTTGACAGCTCTGGAATGAAAGTAAGGCGTGTAGAAAATTTCATCTCAATCGTATGGGCCGTTAGCGAAAAAATAAAGGACATACATATTTACATACATACATATTTACATACATACACTTTGATTTATATATAAATAATATATAGATATCCAAATGATCCCTGTCAGAAAACATATTCCCCATCGCTGACATAACAAGCAATAAAGCGGCCATTTAAAATTTATCAGCGGAATATACACGAGTGTTCAGTGTAGGTAATTTCATCATGGAAGCCGAACGAACACACAATCGACCGAACAAACAAGATACACAGATACAAGCGAACGTTTCGATCAAAATCTTTATCAACAAACACAAGAACAAGGACGGTAAGCAGGAAAACTGAAGTGAAGCTGGAAAACTCAAGTATCAGAGTTGCTTCCGCGTGTTGTAACGATAAGAAAACCCACACGTTAAATGGACAAGAAAACCCACATGCTATATGGACAAGAAAACTCATATGTTATATCCACAATAAAAGTTATATGTTATATCGACAAGAAAACCCACATGTTTTATCGACAAGAACACTCATATGTTATATCGACAAGAAAACTCATATGTTATATCGACAAGAACACTCATATGTTATATCGACAAGAAAACTCATATGTTATATCGACAAGAAAACTCATATGTTATATGGACAAGAAAACTCATATGTTATATCGACAAGAAAACTCATATGTTATATCGACAAGAAAACTCATGTTATATGGACAAGAAAACTCATATGTTATATCGACAAGAAAACTCATATGTTATATGGACAAGAAAACTCATATGTTATATCGACAAGAACACTCATATGTTATATCGACAAGAAAACCCACATGTTATATCGACAAGAACACTCATATGTTATATCGACAAGAAAACTCGCATGTTATATGGACAAGAAAACTCATATGTTATACCGACAACAAAAACACAAAACAAACCACGTGTTATATCGACAAGAAAACCCACATATTATGTCGACAAGGATACGCACATGTTACATCGGCAAGAAAACCCACATGTTGTTACGACAACAAAACCCCACGTGTTGTAACGACAATAAAACCCCTCATGTTGTAACGACAACAAAACCCCACGTGTTGTAACAATGACAAACTCCCACACGTTGTAACGACAACAAAATTCACATGTTATATGAACAACAAAACCCACACATAACAACAACAAAACCCATATATAAACCCCCCCCCCCCCCCAAAAAAAAAAAAAAAAAAAAAAAACAACAAACAAACAAACAAACAAAACCCATATAACAACAACAACAACAAAACTCACGTATAAAAACAACAAAACCCACACGTTGTATAGACAACAACACAAAGCTGTAATTCAAACCAATGTTTTCCCGTAGTGAATTTGAATAACGAAGACACAAACAATAGATTGCCCGATTTATTGCTTGGCATATTTCGCTGCATCTCGTCAGGTACATACTGCAGAATTCACACACCATAGAGTAAAATAACTAGATAACTCCTTCAAGCTGAAATATACACATGTTCGCACAGTATGTCAATTGTCTACCACGGTAATTTTAAACTGACTAACATGTCTTTCTGTTTGCACAAAACTGGCTTGTGTAGATTAATCATTGTGGCTTCTGCAAACATTAACAAGCGAGTATTTTGTGTGTTAAACAACACGCGAAAGGAATTGTCTCTATCAATCACGTGGCCACTTTCCAACATATGCCTAGCAATCGATGAAGCGGGAAGCTTCCGGTGTGTCGGCCCAACTAGGCTCTCATCGCCTGTGTGTAGTATCTTGTCGATTCATTGAGGTATGTTATCAGCAATTCTTTTGTTCAACTGCCACTCTATTCTGCCGATGTAGGTAGACTGGCACCTACATGTGAATGGGTAAATAATATTGTTTTTGGCGTACAGAGGAACAGGCTCTTTTACTGCTGGAGTGGGAATTGGTGTGGTTATGTACCTAATGACTGGAGTTGCAGCACAGAATGTTCGGCCGACTGCTGTAATAAGCCGGTCTTATAGACGTTGCATTACGTCATCCCCTCGCAAGGTTAGCTGGGTGAATACCTTGAGTTTAGGGACTGTAGTTTCGTCTGGTTTTGGTTTGGGCTGTTGGCAGTGGCGCTTTATAAATGCTGTGGAGTACCCATTCAGGTTTAAGATATTCTTCAGAGTTTCAAATTCCTCTGTCAGTGTGTCCTGTGCGCATATCTTCCTAGCACGGTCAAACAGGGTCCGTACTAAGCCCCGTTTGTACTGGACAGGTGCGAAGCTCTGAAAATGTAAGTACTGGCCTGTCCATGTTTCTTTGCGATACACAAATCTTTGAATTGTGCCGTCTGCTCTACCTCTCATTAGAATATCTAGGAACGGCAAGGCTTCGTTGTGTTCGTGTTCCATAGATAGAGAGATGTTTTTATGCGTCTTGTTCATTGTGGCCTGAAACAATGTTGCTTGTAGCTCGTCTGTGGTGATAATTAGTATATCTTCCACATAACGACAGTAAAAGGCCAAGTTGTTAATGTCTGAGGATCTCTTTTCTTCTAAATGTGCCATTAAGATGTCCGCTAGAATAGGACCAAGGGGACTCCCCATGGCCACTCCGTCAATATGGCGGTATGACTTAGTTAGAAAATTGAATTGTATGTTGGCGGTGCATAGTAGTAGTAGCCTCTCCAGAATAGGTGTTGTTATGCCTAATTTTAGTTGTTTGTCATTAATGCGCTCCCTTATTATTTTCACTGTCTCATCTAATGGAACGTTGGTGAATAGGGAGGCTATATCCATGGATGCCATGTCTTTATTATTATATTATAAATTTATTATTATATTATAAATTTATTATTATAATTATAAGTTTATTATTATAATTATAAGTTTATTATTATATTATAAGTATATTATTATATCATAAGTTTATTATATTATTACAAAGCTGTAAGTCCAGGCGACGAACATACGGGAAGTTGTGTCATTCTTTTCCTCGAGCTGCCGGTTAATATTTTGTGTACAATCGGTTTCCTGTAGTCGCTCAGCAGCAGAAACCACCTGTTATCGATACCAGTTTGGGTTATCTCATGCACGCTTGACAATATTGGCCCAACCTAGGAGAGAACACCTACCCTTTTTGGCAGGTGCGTTAGAACAGTGGCTAGACGCTCGCCTTCCATCCGCATCGGGACGGATTCGAATTTCAAAGCATGATTTGAACTCCCAGGTCGACACTATGCTTTTTTTTTCGCTCGCTGGCTTTGAACTCAAACGTAGTCCACACACACTACTTCTAGTAGTGCTGGATTGATTTTTGCACGTGGAGTAGCTCTTCCTATTAACAGTGTCCCTCGCCACCAGGCAAACTCACTCCGACTTCAGAGGTACTTGTAATTTACATCCCCAAGTAAAGGACAATAAGTCGACATTTTATTCCAACTGTCCGGTGTAGGGGTTGAACCCCTTACTTCGGCATCACCACACCGGATGTTTAAGAACACGCGCTCTTATCCATTCGGACATGCTGACCTACTCATGAAATATACTGTGAAGTAAAGGCGACTCGGCGTCATATCGACCACATCACCTACCGAATACCGATCGGGCTATAACAAAGTGGGTCTGGCATCGTTTGACCATCGCGCCTTCAGGTGTGTGTAAAATAGTCCTTTCACTTGACTTTGCCCACCCCGTAGACAACCCAAGGCTGACTTTATCCAAAGCTACAAGACGAAAGGATTTCCTTCGCGAAGTTCACCGCCTCGAGGTCTGAAGGTCATAAATTCGTTCTCAGCTGCCGTCGTTCAGACCACGAGTGCAGTTTTCCCCTAGAACTCTGGGATTCATCACTGAAGGTACAGAGCTGAACCTCTGCGCGAGGCGCTTGTCAGAGGGTGTGCTCGTTAAGAGAGAAAGCGAGTCATATGTGGTAAATCTGGGTGCTATCAAATCGATCCTCTCAAGTTTGAACATAAAAATAAAAGTCCCCTTTACAAGCCTAAGACGCATAAGGCAAGCAAAACTCACATTTGTATAGACTCGTACACGCCGAACGCCTTTACTTCCCAGACATTTACTGTTAAACATTTTAGGCTGGGTCGACCTGGAGACCCATATAGATTTAATAAATGTGAAACCCCCCTGGTGCGGGTCGAACCCAATACCTTCGCCAGCATGCCAGCGTTTAGCGGATACGCTACCGCGTCTCACCTTTAACAAACTCATGCATGTACTTGTCTGTGCGTGCTGTTGGGTTGCCGGTACTGACGTCTGTTCTACTCTTCACTTAGGACAGTGAGGGGCATTTTGTGTGATGTTACCTGGCACAGGAACGGAACATTATGGGGGCGACCCTTTGCCGTGAAGGTGGAACAGCAACTAACTAACAAACTGACGCCCTTACAATGAATAAGAACTTTTTTTTTCTTAAACCGCGGCAGGATATGACAATATGAAATCAATGAAGAAGGCACACTATGCTGCCACTGAGAAACAAGCACATCAGTATACAAGGTAGACGTATTTATTTGTTTATTGTCTCTCCGTACGAATCACCTTGTTTGCTTCATGCCACGTGTCTATCAGGTCTCTGTTTATCGTCGGTTTGTATGAAAATCTAACATTTACAAGTTACAGAAATTCAAAACAATGTTTTCCCATAGTGAATTTGCATAACGCAGACACAACAATAGATGATAAGTAATCGACAGAAGCCAGTCCAAAGCAAAACAGAAATACACGATAATCAGTTTAAGATTATCGTGGTAGACAATTGAAATTACTGTGTGAATATGTGTGTGTATATTTCAGCTTGAGGGATTTATCTAATCACTTTAGTTTACGTTTTGTGATTTCTGCAGTATGTACCTGACGACACGCAGCGAAATATTCCAGGTAATACGTCGTACAGTCTATTATTTGTGTCTTCGTTATTCAAATTAAAAGTTACTTACATGTTCTTACACAGAACGTCGCAGTCAATTCCAACATTTGTGGCTGTTTCTAATTTACTAGAACAGTTTACGTTCAGTTGTTTGCCTTTGATTTCTGAACGACCGACGCGCATGCCATGGTATGAAAACCAGCGCAAAGCGGTCTGCTTCCTAATCGCCTGCAGCTGTGTTCGGAACGCGGTACAACAACTGAAGTTCAAATAGAAATAACACACATATTAATATGCCACTCATTATTACCGTCGTCAGCATCATCACATCGTTCCCATCATGCCTCGTAGGGAAGCCTCAGCCCCTTGACACTGCCCTGCCTCAGGTATTGGAGGTGTGACTAATTTCATGTGTCCACCTTGTAGCGTCTCGACTTCTAGCTCTTCTTCCGGCAAACAAGCCTTCAGTTTTTGTTCTTTATAAACCACTGCGGCGTATCTATATAAACCACTGCGGCATGTCTTTATAAACCACCGAGGCATGTCTATATAAACCACCGAGGCGTGTCTATATAAACCACGGCGGCGTTTCTATATAAACCACCGAGGCGTGTCTGTATAAACCACCGCGGTGTGTATATATATAAACCACGGCTGCGTGTCTATATAAACCACCGCGGTGTCTATATAAACCACCGCGGCGTGTCTATATAAACCACGGCGGCGTGTCTATATAAACCACCGAGGCGTGTCTGTATAAACCACCGCGGCGTGTCTATATAAACCACCGCGGCGTGTCTATATAAACCACCGCGGCGTGTCTATATAAACCACGGCTGCGTGTCTATATAAACCACCGCGAGGTCTATATAAACCACGGCGGCGTGTCTATATAAACCACGGCTGCGTGTCTATATACACCCCCGCGGTGTCTATATAAACCACTGCAGCGTGTCTATATAAACCACGGCGGCGTGTCTATATAAACCACGGCTGCGTGTCTATATAAACCACCGCGGTGTGTCTATATAAACCACCGCGGCGTGTCTATATAAACCACCGCGGCATGTCTTTATAAACCACCGAGGCATGTCTATATAAACCACCGAGGCGTGTCTATATAAACCACGGCGGCGTGTCTATATAAACCACCGAGGCGTGTCTGTATAAACTACCGCGGCGTGTATATATAAACCACGGCTGCGTGTCTATATAAACCACCGCAGTGTCTATATAAACCACCGCGGCGTGTCTATATAAACCACGACGGCGTGTCTATATAAACCACCGAGGCGTGTCTGTATAAACCACCGCGGCGTGTATATATAAACCACCGCGGCGTGTCTATATAAACCACCGCGCCGTGTCTATATAAACCACGGCTGCGTGTCTATATAAACCACCGCGGTGTCTATATAAACCGTCGCTGCGTGTCTATATAAACCACGGCTGCGTGTCTATATAAACCACCGCGGTGTCTATATAAACCACCGCGGCGTGTCTATATAAACCACCGCTGTGTGTCTATATAAACCACCGCGGTGTCTATATAAACTACCGCGGCGTGTCTATATAAACCACCGCGGCGTGTATATATAAACCACCGCGGTGTCTATATAAACCGTCACGGCGTGTCTATATAAACCACGGCTGCGTGTCTATATAAACCACCGCGGTGTCTATATAAACCGTCGCGGCGTGTCTATATAAACCACGGCTGCGTGTCTATATAAACCACCGCGGTGTCTATATAAACCGTCGCGGCGTGTCTATATAAACCACGGCTGCGTGTCTATATAAACCACCGCGGTGTCTATATAAACCGTCGCGGCGTGTCTATATAAACCACCGCGGCGTGTCTATATAAACCACGGCTGTGTGTCTATATAAACCACCGCGGTGTCTATATAAACCACCGCGGCGTGTCTATATAAACCACGGCGGCGTGTCTATATAAACCACCGCAGTGTCTATATAAACCACCGCGGTGTCTATATAAACCACGGCTGCGTGTCTATATAAACCACCGCGGTGTCTATATAAACCGTCGCGGCGTGTCTATATAAACCACGGCTGCGTGTCTATATAAACCACCGCGGTGTCTATATAAACCACCGCGGCGTGTCTATATAAACCACGGCTGTGTGTCTATATAAACTACCGCGGTGTGTCTATATAAACCACCGCGGCGTGTCTATATAAACCACGGCTGCGTGTCTATATAAACCACCGCGGTGTCTATATAAACCGTCGCGGCGTGTCTATATAAACCACGGCTGCGTGTCTATATAAACCACCGCGGTGTCTATATAAACCGTCGCGGCATGTGTGTATAAACCACCGAGGCATGTCTACATAAACCACCGAGGCGTGTCTATATAAACCACCGCGGCGTATCTATGCCCAATGTATTTCAGTTTCCGAGACGTGTACTGTTTATGCCTCTACTTTGTTGCTAGACAGAGCACTACTTGCTTCCTGCACTTTTATGAGCACTCATCAATACCCGCGAATGTATTTTTCATACGTAATACGTCGTTTCTCATGTGTAAAACATCGTCTCTCGGGTGTAATACATCGTTTTTCATGCGTAATACATCGTTTCTTAGATGTAATGCATCGTTTCTCATGTGTAATATATCGTTTCTCAGTGTAATACATGGTCTCTCAGATGTAATACATCGTCTCTCGGGTGTAATATATCGTTTCTCGGGCGTAATACATCGTTCCTTATGTGTATTACATCGATAAAGAAATAAACAAGAGGCAAGTGAAATATTTCAGCCACGTTAAAAGACATAACACTCTTATAAAAACCATACTGGAAGGCAAGGTTGGAGGCAAGCGAGCAAGAGGTAGACAACGATACAAGTGGGAAGATAACATCAAGAGATGGACAAACATCAATCTGACAGAATGTACAGTCAGGGCGAGAGACAGACAGTGTTGGAGATCCATTGCAGCCAACCTTCACTGTGGAGACGCACCTGATTGATTAGTTGAATACATGGATTAAATAGTATAGACAAGTGAGGAACTGCGTGGAAGCTGCGGAGATGTGGTTTTATAGAAGAGTAATCAGAAGAGGGTGGGTGGTTCGTTTGAAAGATGGCATGTCATGATTAGGGAAGCATTTGGAGTATTTCAGCTCAAGGAGGAAGTTAAGGGGGGGGGGAGGATAAGGGAGACCAAGAGAGAAGATGCTAAACAGTATGACATCATGGCATGGAGGAACATCAGTACGGCACTACATGAGACCGGTAGTTGTGGACAGACATGATCACCGACGCCACATGACATGTACTATAAGAAGAAGAATATATCGATCACCTACGGCGTACTGGTGGAAGAAAAAGCATCTACATTTACAAGGGATTTAAACTGGCATCGTCATCATCATCATACACCCTGCCAGGCGATGTAGGAGTTAATGTATCGCCACGATATCGGTATCTGGTGTTCCGGACCAATTCCATTAATGTTATTTCTCCAGGCCTCAGGCCATCCAGCCTAATTTCTCCCGCTCTGCCTCTATCACCATCGATCTTTCCAGTCGTTGCATTTTCAAATGCTTCTCTTCTCAGTCCATGATAAATGGACATAGTATGTTGTACGTAAATATGTTCTATTTGCATTAGTCGTTTCTAGATAGTCGCCTGTCAGTCCAAGGTATTCAACAATATTACTACAACAGTCTCAGAAACCACGTCTCTGTTGGCTCCAAGCTCTTCTTTATTTTTATGTTCACATTCCAAGATTCCCTGCCACACATATCAACTCCAAATCTTTTTATTTTTTTGGGCGCTCGCTCGCTTTGAACCCAAGTGTAGTCCATCCACGCTACTTATAGTAGTGCTGGGCTGAATTTTGCTTGTGGATTAGCTTTACCTTTTAACAGTGTCCTTCGCCATCAGGCAAACCCACTCCGATTTCAGAGGTACTTGTAATTTACGTTCCCAAGTAAAGGACGATAAGTCGACATGTTATTCCAACTGTCCGGTGTAGGGGTTGAACCCCTTACCTCAGCATCAGCACACCGGATGTTTAAAAACCCACGCTCTTATCCATTCGGCCATGCTGACCTACGTATAATAATGTTCTACTTCCATTAGTCGTTTCTAGACAGTCGCGTAAAACTACTCTGTCTGTCCAAGGCATTCACAACAGTCTCAGAAACCACGTCTCTGTTGGCTCCAAACTGTGTTTTTATTTATTTATTTATTTTTTAAAGTAAGGAAGGTAGTGCTATTGGCATTCTTTCTTGACACAGACAATTCTGTTGGATGTTACGAGGCGAACTTGAGAACATAACCGATAGCCATCTGCCTACCTGTCAGCTGTGGTCACGCCCAGTCCACCGCCAACCCCCCCCCCCCCCAGGGTGTCACATTACCCAGGTGGGGATTGAGCCAGCAGAAGCCAAAGCCATAAACTCTTGTGTGGCCTGGTCAGCCTCCTGACATCTTCCGGACATAATTACAGACCTAATCGACGAGGACTGGTGATCGAGTGACAAGTCCTGCCATGATAGCCCACGCATAGCACATGACGAGACAAATGAGAAAGTAATAACCAGTGTAGGGATAACACCGTTTACACAGACATAAATGAGTCGGACATTTATTTAAAGTATAAATCA
The DNA here is from genome assembly GCA_963921405.1 of Cepaea hortensis. NCBI lineage: Eukaryota > Metazoa > Mollusca > Gastropoda > Stylommatophora > Helicidae > Cepaea > Cepaea hortensis. Next base: position 88,100,903 of record OY992889.1, on the reverse strand, counting down.
AGTTAGTGGATCTGCAGTAAAGTTGTGGAAAAGTAAACAATGTAAAGTAATACGAAGTCATGCAGCTTTGCCAGCTCCGTGGCGAAGTCGTTACGGACGCAGTTCGTAATTCCGCATACCCGCGGTCGAAATATAGCTACGGGCGATTTCACTGTAGATTGTTTTGGGTTTTTTTTTTTTTTTTTTTTTACGAAATGGTAGATGCTGGTCGGACAGAAAGCAAACTACTGAACATAAACTTGCCAAAAGATAACAACAGCAAAACATGAGGGTGTTGACTGTGACATCATGAAAAGGATGTGCAACTAACTTTAAATGAAGCTTTGCAGAACACAATTACAGAAAATATAGGATGTTGCGGCGACAAGTCTTCATCAGCAAACAAATACACAAAACACAACATATACACACGCGGAAGACACTACAGCGACTAGAGTAAGATTGTTACCCATTTTTTTACATGTTGCATATCCCTTACAGGACGTTGCAGTCAACACCAGCATTGTTCAGCTGCTGTTGATGTACTAGGCAAGATTACGCTCAATAGTTTGCCATTGCTTTCTGAGCGACCGGCTCACATACCCCGTCAGTAACCAACGATGCGAGAACCGCTACCGATTCTCGCGCAGGTCACGTTACTCGCGAGAATATACGGGATTACGGAGACAGACGTTAACTCCTGGGCCAGGGAGATCGGCATACCAACACAGCCATTGCTACCCATACAACAGTACAATTTAACGTTAGAATTAACTGTTATAAATGTTGACTTAAGTTTAATTTTTGGGGAGATTTCCATAAATTTCCTAGTACTATAAATGACCCTCTTACCCTATGTAATCTTATTTTGATATCTGTATCTGTTCTCCCACCTTGATCTACTTTGCTACCTTGTTGGGTGTATCATGTAAAAACCCCTACTGATGTTTTTATTTCGTACTGCCCTAATTATAAATTTCAAATTAGTTGCATATCCTTTACAGGACATCGCAGTTAACCCCACCGTTGTGTTGTGTATGGCTGTTTGTGATTTCTTGGCGAATTTACGTTCAGTAATTTGACATTGCTTTCTAAACGACATGCACTCATATCATTGTTTGAACACCAGCGCAAAGCGATCTGCTTTCAAAGCACCCGCAGCTGTGTTTCGAACACAGAATGCAGGATTATGAATTACGTTTGTAACCCCTTTGCCACAGCTTATAAATATCGCCCTTATTGGGATTTGTAAAGTCAATATTGTGTCGGAAATTATGGATATTATTAACCTCAAACAGTTAATTACACCTCAGCGTGTGTCTTTGTGGCCTCGCGCTCAGCAGTTCATGAATTCGTTTCTGCACTTTATATTCGGTTGGTGAATTCGTTTCCGCACATCGCCATTCGGTTGGTGAATTCGTTTCTACACTTCATCTAGGGGGCTGCGTGGTCTCGAGGTATGGTGTCCGCCTCAAGTGCTGGAGGTCCCGGGTTCAAGCCCCGGTGATGACCGGGACTTTTTCACGTGAACTTCTAGTAACAAAATTGCCCCTGGTCTCTGGGTAGTGAGATCGGACGCCCGTGTGTATTGTTGCGCACGTAAAAAATCCCTTGGCAGTTGGAAATCGAAAAAAGAGTAGCCTAACGGCACTGCCCGGGCAAAATTTCGAGTTAAAAATCTACCCAAAGTATTTTTAGGATCCTCGCCTGTGCTACGGAGTTCGTGCACTGAGCTGAGTGTCTCCAGACTCATATTTGAGTTAGGAGGAAAACGGAGCACTTATGGGTTGCACCCGTGTGCCGTGATGTTGATCCTTCGACTAAACTAAACCATTCAGTTCGTGAATTGTTTCCGCACTTCGTCATTCGATTCATGAATGCAATTTTTCCTCACAAGAGCCTCAGAGTAGAGGGGCCACAGCTAATGAGTTCATGCTCTATGCGATGCTTTCTTTAGGCGGTCAGTTGATTTGTGGAGAGAGACCGAGCTGGGTGGGAGACTAACCTAGTGCAATTATCCTCCGGCCATTTTATCGCCTTTTATTAACCAGACTGACCATTCCTGCACCAATTTCTGTAAGCGTTAACAGTCCGTTATATCAGCGTGTTCCCTAATCTGTTTAATCTCTACACAGATTAAAGCCAGACAAGAACACAATGCAGGAATTGGATTAATAAACCAATGCAGAACTGGTGTTTTTAGCCGCTACAAGCTGCGGGATTTACTGAGGAGGGGATCCGAGCACTTATGGACTGAATGGTTCGATGTGCAATGAGGATAATCTGTCGACTAACTAATTAACAGATCAAAGAAAAGACTGACAATGAACAATATGACACTTGTGTAATCGGACGAATAGACATACCTAGAGTTCGATATGCCTACGACACATTGTTGCTATCCACAGCACAACTGGGAATTGAGAAACACTGGGATACAGTGGGCTACACACGCATGCATGATGAAACTACGCGGGTGATACTGAAATGCTCAAGGTTGTGGGTATGCGATGCATCCTAGCCTTTCTTACCCATGATTGCAGAGGGGATCAATTGTGCTGCAGGCTTAAACATATCTCCGAGTAGCTACAGACACATGGACACAGTAAAAGGCCACAGGCTGCTCAGAGAAAATTCATAGATGGCTCAGAGAAAATTCACGGATGGCTCAGAGAAGTGTGCATGCTTGAAAACAGTGGGAGAATATGATGAGAAAGGTGAAGACAGGCATGCTTCGGGCAGAGTGGCAGGCTTCCAAGCAACAATCAAAAATAGAGAGCATGTGTTGGATTCTCCCCCCCCTCCCCCCCCCCCCCCCAGGACATGCTGGTGTGGTGGGAAACGAGCAGGGGGACAGATTGACTGCGTTTGCACCATTGGGTGGGGTATTGGTGCATGAAAAGGCAGGTGTGGTCGGGGTAGGAAGCATGTGCATAGAACAGTTAGAACATCACGGTCGGGAGAGAATGGTGCTGCAGGGAGTGACCAGACGATGTGGTCGACACTCAGGACCCCGGGGTCAAGGCCAGGCGGACACATTATCAGACAGTTACTGACACAATTAGTATTGTGGCTCTTCGCTGGCTGTTGCAGATGAGAACATAGCTCGATGAGAACGTCCTAAGTGCTGTGATGTCGGTTACTGACTCAACTGAACTCAAAGTTTAAAAAAAAAAAATTATAACTCAATGCAACAGAAACTAAAACATGACAACCGGTAAACGAAATATGTTGGCAGATATAGTTATCAATGAAGAGATACTGCAGGAAGTCAGCCGTTACAACTATCTAGGTTCACTTCTGACAGGCGATGGAAATGTGGCGATACAAATTAAAATCAGAACATTGCTCTGCAAAAACTAAAGCAATAATAACCTTTATGCTCTGGAATTGTTACAACAAAAGGGGGGAGGAGGGTGCTGTGGTTTTAGGTTACCGTGTCCGCCGGTCACGGTGTCTTGGTTCTATCTCAGACATTTTTCCAAGAACCGTTACCCAACGATATCACGCGTACTGCTGATCTCTTGGATAGTGGGATCCCATACCTAAAGGGCGAAACACAGGCGGCCCCGTGTACAAACAGGTCACAATAAAGATTCTACGGCAGTTTGAAATTGCAAAGAGTAGATCATAAGAACGCTACAAACTATCCACCGGTAGATAGAGCGTGTGGGCGTGGATGGGATCTGTGTAGAGAAGCAAGGCTTACACAAGTAAATGCATTGTTATGACACACTGACCTTTTGCGAGGTATAAGTAGGCGTGACGTACTCTCAGCGGAAGAGGAAAGAAGAAGAAAATGAAAAAGAGAAGAAGCAAAAGGAGGAGGGGGAGGAGGAGGAAAGAAGAAGGAGAAGACAAAGAAAAGGAAGAAGAAACAGAAGTAGAAGAAAATGTAAAAGAAGTAGAAGAAAAAGTAGAAACAACAGCATTCAGGGTATTGACGGTGTACCTTTTTCCTATGGCACTAAAAAAAAGAAAAAAAGAAGAAGAAGCAACAGCATTCAGAGTAATGAGTGTGTGCCTTTCCCTGGTAGCAATATAGAAATAAAGAAGAAACAACAGCATTCAGAGTAATGAGTGTGTGCCTTTTTCCTGTGGGAATTAAAAAAAAAAAAAGATGTGAAACTTGGACATTTAACAAGTCAACTGACCTGCGCCTTTGAATACAACTGTTACAGGCTAGTATTAAACATTCAAAGCACGTAAACAGAAGCTCTAATCAATGAGAACTCAATATTTCAGAAGACAAGTTATGTAAATCAACAATTTGTCTCAGGAACGAGAACTCAGTTGCCTTTAATGTCTTCTAAATAAGTTAATTCACTTTTCATGATTCGCTGCCATACAGCAAAACTGGTTCTATTTAAGACAGAGTACTCTCTTTCTAGCATTAAATGAAAGCAAGGTAGTAATGACGTGATGTTATAATACTAACAAGGAAAGAGCAAGGTAACCACACTTCTATATCAACTGGGGAATCCTTCGAGACCACTAAAACAGCTCATAAATAAATACACAAGTATTGTTTGGTTATCATAGAAATAGGGGTAAGAATTAGAAACTAGAGGACGCACAAAACAACATAAAAATTGCAAGCTGTCACCTCCAAATGACGACATCGCCTTTAATGTTTGTCTACCTCAGTCCAAGACGGATTTATACTTGACACTAAGTGGTTTATATTTGACATTGGGAGATTTATATCTTATACCGCGGTTTTATATTTGTCACTGGGTGTATGAAATTTGATAACGCAATTTTTTAAATTTAACATTGGTTCTTTATATCTGAGACTGTGTGTTTTATAACTAATACCTTATGTTTATATTTGATACTGGGTTATTTATATTTGACACTTTGTGTTTTATATTTGACTAGCTGACCCGGCCCGGCTTTGCCCAGTCCCTGGTGGGGAGCATCTCATTTAATTCATATAAGTAGTCATATAAGTTCTCGTTCCCGTTCCCGACTATCTGTCTGTCTGTCCCGGCATCGCCCAGCTCCTGGTGTGGAGCATCTCATTTAATTCATATAAGTAGTCATATAAGCTCCCGTTCCCGACTATCTGTCTGTCTGCCTGTCTGACCCGGCCCGGCTTCGCCCAGTCCCTGATGGGGAGCATCTAATTTAATTCATATAAGTAGTCATATAAGTTCCCGTTCCCGACTGTCTGTCTGTCTGTCTGTCTGTCTGTCTGTCTGTCTGTCTGTCCCTCCCTCCCTCTCTGTCTGCCTGTCTGTCTAATCATTTATTGGTTGCATTTAGAACAACCTTAGATAAACGAAGACCAACTTACAAAAAGCATTAGAAAGAGCACTTGAAAGAACTTTACATTTTCCCCCAACAATTAACTTGGGTAAATGGAGCGGCGGCAGCAGCAGCAGCAGAAGAAGAAAAAGGAGGAGGAGGGAGGAGGAAGAGGAGGTGGAGGAGGGAGGAGGAGGGAGGAAGAGATAGGCGGAGAGAGGAGGAGGAGGGAAGAGGAGGAGGAGTAGGGAGGAATAGGAGGGAGGAGGAGGGAGGAGTAGGAGGGAGGAGGAGGAAGAGGGAGAAGGAGGGAGGAGGAAGGAGGAGGAGGAAGGAGGAGGGAGGGGGATGAGGGAGGAAGAGGAGGGAGAAGGAGGAGGGAGGAGGAAAACGCAGGAGGAGGAGGGGGAAGAGGAGGAGGGAGAGGGAGGAGGCGGAGGAGGGAGGAGGAGGGAGGAGGCAGAGGGAGAAGGAGGAGGGATGAGGAGGAAGAGGGAGGAGGAAGAGGAGGGAGGAGGAGGGAGAGGGAGGAGGTGGGAGAGGGAGGAGGAGGCGGAGGGAGAAGGAGGAGGGAGGAGGAGGGAGAGGGAGGAGGAGGGATGAGGAGAGGGAGGAGGAGGGGGAGAAGGGAGGAGGAGGGATGAGGGGAAGAAGGAGGGAGGAGGAGAAGAGAGGAGGAGAAGGGAGGAGGAAGGAAGAGGAGTGATTAGGAGGAGGGAGGATGGCGAGGAAGAGGGAGGAGGAGGATGGAGGAGGAAGAGGGTAGGAGGAGAAGGGGGAGGATTATAACGCATATGCCTGTAAATAACTGCAGCGAAAAGGTGGGTCTGTCTATCTATCTGACCCGGCGTGGCTTCGCCCAGCTCCTGGCGTTGAGCGTCTCATTAAATTCATACAACAACCAAAAAAAAATAACTTAAAAGAATGTCCTTCCACACACCATCCATTATTTTTAATGAAAACTGTTTTAATCACATACATGACTGTAGATAACTTCTTTAAGCATAAAAAGATGAGTTACAATGTTATGCATTATGCATTATTTTTATGAAAACTTTGAAAATGCCTTAAAGATTATATCATTATTTATTATAACTCATATGCCGGTAAATAACTACAGACAAAGAGTTTATAAGTCTTTGAAAACCATGCAACAATATGACTATACAGTATATAGCAATGTTAATAAAAGTTATGCCCCTTGAAATAACTTTTACAGAGTTAAGTCCCCTTGCTATATTGAAATTATAATGAAAAATGAAATATTAAATAATATTAAGTAAGTAGCCGATTTCACACTAAAAAATATGACAGTTGGCAGCACGGGAATGAGAGGAAGACGTGTAGAAAATGTCACCTCAATCGGATGGACCGTTCGCGAACGCATAAAGGACATACAGACATACAGACGGAGATTGCCTTTTATATATAAGATATCGCGTGTTTATATTTGACTCTAGTTGTTTAATAATTGTTACATTGTGCATATAAATATGACACGGTGTTTCACATATGATACCGCGTATTCTTTCATTGGTTCTTTATATTTGACACTGGCTGTTTTATATTTGACACTAGGTGTTTTATATTTGACGGTGGGTGCTTTATATTTGATGGTGTTTTATATTTGACATCGTGTGGTTATATTTGACAATGCTTTTATATTTGATACCGTTTGGTCAAGGGGTTACTGATGCAATTCGTATTGACGGTGAGTGTTTTATATTTGACGCTTAGATGTGAAACCGCGTACTTATAACTTTACACTGGGTGTTTAATATTTGGCAAAGCGTGTTTATATCAGACACTGTGTGCCTTACATTTGTTACCGCGTTTTTATATTTGACTCGGTGTGTTTAATAGTTGATAAACCGAATTTTATATTCAACACTATGGTTTATATTAGACGCTGAATAAAATATATATTGAATACTGCGCGTTGCCTATTTGACACTACATTTTGTATATTTGACACCGTAGATTGTATATTGCATATACGAGGCGAAGTTTTAAAGCTGGCATGTGGCCCAACCTTAAATGGACGTCAGGAAATGTCTGGGGAGGTAAAAACAGCCACTGTGATATTGAATACATTATCCGGAATACCTGTTGCATTTTCGAAATATGGTTTTTGCCCAATATTTTTTTGTTTTTTGGGTGTGTTCGCCCACTTAAACCTCACGTGTAGTCCATCAACGTGCTTCTACTTCTGGTTCATTAGACTGATTTTTGCGTGTTACATTCATTCATTCAGTAGCATGTCCTTTGCAGAACCTCGCTCCCATAACAACCTTCCGGAAAACTTCTCGATCACAAGCATGATGTCCCGCGTCCGATACACCCATCTGGAGATCATATGCCACATCCTGCACTTATCTTCTCTTTGGGCGTCCTCTTCCTCTCTTCCCAGGCATATACCCCCCCCCCCATTATTGTTCTCTCCAAACTTTCACGACGTTTCAAGTGACCAACATATTTCAATTTCCTTTGTTTGATCGTCTTTAATAGCCCACCTTCTTCATTATTCAACCCTCGAAGTATGGATGCATTTGTTCTGATCTTTTTCCAAGATATTCTTAGAACCCGTCTATAACATGTTCCCTTATTACCAGTGTCCCTTAACATGAGGCGAACCCACTCCGACTTCATAGGTGTTTGTAATTTACGTCCTCAAGTCAAGGACGAGAAGACAAGATTTTAGTCCTCTGACCGGTATATGAACCCGCTACCTCGATATGAACCACCGGATGTGTAAGAAAGGGGCATCTCATTCAATCCGCCATGCTGAAGATGAAGAGAGAGGAAGAATAGATGTAGAGAGATAGAGGGGAAGAGAGAGGAAGAGAGAGTGGTAGAAAGAGTGGTAGAGTGAGAGGGAAAGAGAGAGAGAGGATGAGAGAGAGTGTGTGAGTTGATGAGAGAGAGTGAATGAGAGCGAGAATGAGAGAGAAGGAATGGGCGAATGAGAGAGAAGGAATGGGTGGATGTGAGAGAAGGAATGAGTGGGTGTGAGAGAAGGAATGTGTGGGTGTGAGAGAAGGAATGAGTGGGTGTGAGAGAAGGAATGAGTGGGTGTGAGAGAAGGAATGAGTGAGAGAAATATATACAGAGCGAGAGAGAGATAGAGAGAGAGAAAGAGGGATACAGGAGAGAGAGAAAGAAAGAGAGAGAGAGAGAGAGAGAGAGAGAGAGAGGGATACAGGAGAGAGAGAAAGAAAGAGAGAGAGAGAGAGAGAGAGAGAGAGAGAGAGAGAGAGAGAGAGAGAGAGAGAGAGAGAGAGAGAGAGAAGAGAAGAGAAGAGAAAACTGCATAATTTCAAAATGAAAAGATTACATATTTATAGAGTTACTCCATCTTTTTGTGCCAGGCATCCAGAATATTTTTCGAAATTTCTTTTTATTATAATCCATGCCCCTCCGTGATTACATCCTTCCTGAGTGCGAAAATATGCAAAGAGAAGATTACACGTTTACACCAGGGCAGGAAATTATCACGTTCAGCAATTTTAATAAAAAATATATTTACGAAAGGGCTTCAACTGAAATCCTTAAAAGTGTGACATAAATTACAATAACCATGACATAACCTGTCAATATTATTGTTAAGGGTGTCAACAGGAACCCTGTCACGACACGAGGACAGTTTAAAATGACCGCCCCACGTGCTATTACTTCTAGTGCACTGAACTGATTTTTGAGTGTGGATTAGCTTTCTCCATTGCCGATGTCCCTCGCCATCAGGCAAACCCACTCTGACTTCAATGGTACATGTCATGTACTTCCCCATGTCAAGGACGAGAAGTCAACATGTTAGTCCAACTGTAGGGGTTGAACCGGCTACCTCGGTATGAACACACGGAATGTGTCAGAACGAGCGCTCTCATCCAATCGACCATGCCTTTGCCTAATATGACTTAAGTCAGGTAAAACGGTCCTTTACATATCCATCCATCCATCATGTGCCATGCCGGTAAGCGTGGGCGGTCATGTTCTGCCATCTCACTCGATCACATATATCCTTTATATATATCCTTTAACTATATCCTTTATCTACATCCTTTACATATATCCTTTACCTACATCCTTTACATATATCCTTTACCTATATCCTTTACCTACATCCTTTACCTATATCCTTTACCTGTATCTTTACCTACATCCTTTAACTATATCCTTTACCTATATCCTTTACATATATCCTTTACCTATATCAGTGGTACTCAATCGGTGGGGATTTTAGGGTTTCCGGGGGGGGGGGGAATTAAGATTATAAGAACTGATTACTTGATATTGTTTTTTCCCCCCTCCATACTTTATAGTTCTGTACTTCTCGCCCTTCTGAAATGCGTTTTATAACGTAAGTAGACCCGCCGGTCTCAGTGGCCAAAGGCCTGCGAATGCGGTTCGTGAACCGCATACCAGACGTTCGAAATGCAACCGCGACCGATTTGTGCAGCAGACCGTGTCGCGTTGTGTTATAACGTGTTGGTATGGAAGCCGGTCGTTCAGAAAGCAATGGCAAACTACTGAACGTAAAAACTTGTCTAGTACATCAACAGCAGCTGAAAAATGCTGGTGTTGACTGCAACGTCCTGCAAGGGATAAGCAAGATAAAAAAAAAAAAAGACACGCAAATCACGTATTATGTAGACGTCTAGACTTGTTCTATTATGTGCCATTAAATCTAGCTTCCATGTTTACGTATACTGTATAATGGCCGGGTAGAGGGAGGGTTATAGGGAGGAAATACGAAAAGGGGGGGGGGGGGGAAATGACATTCTGAACACATGGTGAAGGGGTGCTTGGGCCACAAATGATCGAGAACCACTGACCTATATTCGTTATCTATATCCTTTACATATACCCCTTACCTATATCCTTTACATGTATCCTTTACCTATATCCTTTACCTATATCCTTTACATATAACCTTTTGATATGACCTTTACACATATCCTTTGCATACGTTACTTTCATTCTACCAATTCCACACACTTGTTTGAATGTAGTTTGAGTTTGTGGCACCCCAAGCATGCCTCTATTCCACCCAAGTCCCTTGGTATCGCATGACGCTTCATTCAGAGGGTGTTCCCTGTTTGCTGCGAGGCTAAGGCACAGCTTGACCTGGGGATCCCTGTACCTGGTGATTATGCTTGCTTGCTTGTGTTCGTTGGCTTGAGCTCCAACGCGAAGTCCTGTATGTCGGATGAAGGCATCCTGTTGTCCAACATCAGTGTGATGTCATACAGGACCCGAGGTTTGCGTGAGTATCCGTTGTCCCATGTCTGGCTTATTGGTGTGCAGACTGGTGATTCCTCGCCGTACAGGCAGACACTCTCCTACTTCGAAGGACCTGGTGATTATGAAAGGTAAGGCGAGAACAGGTTGGAGGTCGCCACCTGACAGTGCCTGTCTGAACATGAGAAAGTGACTGAGCGTTGAGTGAGAGCGGGAGTATGAGTTACAGAGAATGAGAGAAAGAGAGAGAGATAAAGAGAGAGAGAGGAGAGAGGGAGTCAACGTGCGTGAGAGAAGAAGAGAGTGAGAGAAGAAAAGAGAGTGAGAGAAGAAAAGAGAGTGAGAGAAGAAGAGAGAGTGAGAGAGAGAAAGAGAAAGGACAGATGGAGAGAGAGTGAGTGTTTGTGTGTGTGTGTGTAAGACAGAGGGTAAGAGAGGAAGAGAGAGAGAGTGAGAGAGAATGAGTGAGTTAGTGATAGAGAGTGTGACAGAGTGAGTGACAGAGAGAGTGTTAGAGTGAGTAGAGAGAGAGAGAGAGAGAGAGAGAGAGAGAGAGAGCTGGATAGTTAACCGCCATAACTTAAACATAAAAAGATTACATATTGATACAATAACTCTTATCTTTTTGTGGCGGGCATCCAGAATGTATCTCTAAATTTATTTGTGTTATAATCCCTGCCTCTCCGTGATTACATCTTTCCAGAGTGCGTAAATATGCAAAGAGAAGATTACACGCTTACACCAGGGCGGGAAATGATGACGTTCAGGAAATTGAATAAACAGATATTTACTAGGGGATTTCAAATGAAAACCTTAAATGTGTGACATAAATTACAATAACTATGCCATTGTTTAGTAACCTGTCAGTATTGTTGTGAAGGATGTCAAGAGGGCTCAGTGTGTGACATCACGGTGCAGACGAACAGAGTTTAAAAACGGCCACCCCAATTTTGACATGCACCGAAGAGGCGTTGTTTGTTTCTTTTCCGAGGAGTCGCTGAGAAAACTGCACTCGCGAAAAGTATAAAATTACTCACAGGTGATAGATTAAAACACGAACTTAGATAAAGATACAAGTATAAAAATACCGAAGATAGATTACAACACGAAATTATAAAACGCTAAAAATATAAAAGTACCGGAGATAGATTAAACACGAAATTATAAAATGGTAAAAGTATAAAAATACCGGAGATAGAAAGACCGATTACCTGATGATTAGAAATGATATAAAAATAATGCCCAGTCTCACGAAACATCAAAGTGCACACGAACTCAAAACACCATCACCTGGTTATAAAACTACGTTTGAAGCATAAAACAAATAGCTCACACACATACACACGCACCGCCACTACATCTAGACCAGAAAACAAGTATTCTTTAATTATAACATATCAGCACGGAGGCAACCGGATGTACGTCAACTATATATACAGATCATCATGTACCATGCGGATAAGCGTTGGCGGCCATTGTTCCCCACCTCAGACGATCAGCAGAATTGTGGGTTAGCTCTGTGTTCTTGCTTCGATTATGCCATGCGGATAAGCTATCCAGATAGTTATATCTCTGCGTTCCCTTGTTCTGTTTCCCTCAATCATGCCAGTTGCCAATACATTTTCTAGTTTATTTATGCTCTTAATGTACCAAAAGAAATCTGGTCTGTCTACGTGTAATTTCTTGAATCAATTTACAGTATTCGTGTTTTCTTGCTCATTGATTTGTCTGTCTGTCCATGATATTCTTTGTATCTCCCGCAGAAACTACATTCCCAAAGCCATTAGAAGCTTGTCCGCTTATTGTTTACGTTTGGAATGCGCATAACAGAATATGTTCTGAGATCGGACGCCCGTGTGTACTGTTGTACACGTACAAAATTCCTTGGCAGTTGGAAATCGAAATAGAGTAGCCTGACGGCGCTGCCCGGGCAAAATTTCGAGTTAAAAATCTACCCAAAGTATTTCCAGATCCTCGCCGGTGCTACGGAGGTCGTGCACTGAGTTGAGATTCTCCGGACTCAGGCTTGAGTTAGGAGTAGAACGGAACACTTATGGGTTACACCTGCGTGTCGTGATGTTGATCCGTCGACTAAACTAAACTAAACATAACAGAATAGGTGCTATTATATAGCACTCTTTCTCATTGCAATTGACGGCTTTTTATTGGTTGATGTAAACACACAGAAATGCATAGAAAACAAAACAAAAGAAAATCTAGAAAAGAGAGTTAAATCGATGTTCTTCTCCTTCTTCTTCCGTTAACTTGAGCTATGCGTCTATTCCAGCTCCCGAGTCTGTCTCGCAAGGTCGCTCCAATCGACCACATTTCCTGGAATTATTGACACGTGTTGCGGGTGTCTAGTTGTTCCCGCGTCAAATTACAATTTTTCCTTTCGGAAAAGCTGTCGTCATTTGGGAAATCGCGAGCGGCAATCAATACCTGCGAATTCTGTCCTCGCGCAGTTTACAGGGTTAATGCGGTGCTTTGAAGTTTGAACTCGGGTACGTCCTATACATATTTTAACAAAAAAAAGTATATATCCTGTCCTTGACGCTCAGCTATTCGAGGTTAAGAAAACCTCATGATAACATGTATTTTATTTATTAAGATAATAAAGCTTATTCTGTTGATCACAAATCGTATGTGTTTACATCAGTTCTTTATTCCATCTTCTGCTGCTGCTGCTGTTCATGCTGCTTCTACTGCTGTCTTCTACTGCTGTCTTCTTCTTCTTCTTCTTCTTCTTCTTCCTCCTCCTCCACACTGTATCTCACATTGGGGCATCGGCCCTCAACCAAACCCCACCAAGGGGTCCTATATTGTGCTTAAGAATGTCTTAAAAGTGTTTGATCCCATATGGTTCTGTCTCTTTCTGCCGAAAGCGTCACACAAAGTAAGAACTCCGTAGCTCCAGCGAGACCCCCAGGAGTCTCCGAGAAACACGCACTCGTGGCACGAAAGACGCGGCCCGGAATCGAACCCACAACCTTCGGAGCGGGACGCAAACGGCTTGACTACTTCACCTCTATCTCCTCCAGCCCTCCCCATGTCCTCCCAATATGATTAATCTCTTTCTGTAATTATTTTCTCCGCGTTGGTTTACGTCCCTCGCTATTCCGTTTGCCTTGACATGCACCAAAGAGGAGCAGCGTTCTCTCAAAAGACTCTATTTATAGTCTCCTCAGGTTTTCTCACCGTGTATCCTAAATAGCTACGGCGTCTTGTCCTCACCATTTGTTTTGCCCTCTCCGTGAGCTCTATATTGGTGATTCTGTCTGACCGTTTTAATCCCAATATTCTGCTCGGTACCAGTTAGTGAACGATGGTAATGTATTTAGCAATTCTTTCAATTGTTTTCCATATTTCTGACCAATAGAGTAGTCAACTTTAACACTGGAGTTAAAAATTCTTGGTTCAGTGCCAAGATTAACTTCCTTATACTTCCACAAGTTTCCCAGTGTCATGAAAACTAGTTTTGTCTTGTGTATTCTTGTTTTAATATCTTTATCGGTTACCTCACTTTTGTCTACACTGCTTCCCAAACTGGTGATGATTCCGCCCCTTGAATTGAAGTTTCACCATAATATATCGGACTGTTGTTTAGTCGGTTTAATCTCAATATCTGTTATTGTATTTTATTTTATTTTACTCCTGTTCCTCCAGCAGACTGCAGTCATTTAAAACAAGCCCAAACGCCATTCAATTCCTGCGAATTCCTTCTTCACGCAGTTTACCGGTAGACTGCTGCGGTGCTTTAAGGTGTGAACTCGGATACGTTCTATACATATTACAACGGCTGGTTTCAGGAATTAATTAAGATTAGCATAATTTCGATAGTTTAGCAAATCATCGATATCTCAGCATAACATCAACAGGGCCCCAGTTCGACATTCGCAAGTATGTATTTACATGTGTACTTTATCCCGTGCGTCTGTGGAAAGGCCATTCCCTGCTGCAATCGATTATCAACTTCCAATCAATGATAATAAGTAAATATTATGGATATCTGCGCGATCTTTACGTGTCAATTTAAAGGTTGTTTTCAAACGCCTGCCTGCATAACACGTTTCTCGACTTGATGGAGGATTAAGGACGTACACACATTCGATAATTCAGCTTGCAAACCAAGCTAGCATACATTTGTTTAAGCTGAAGCGTTTGTCTGCATTGAAAGATGCATAGTTACATGCAAAACATACATAGTTACATACAGATGCATAAATACATACGTACGAACATATTTACATACGTATATACATACATAGGTAAGTAAGTACTATGTACCTACAAAACAAGCAACCTACCTGCCAACCAACCAACGAATCAACCAACCAACCTACCTACACATAAAGACAATAAACATACAGTAATACAAATATAATAAATATATACACAAGTTACTTAGCTGATGTCAATGCTGATGTCAATGCGTCATCTGTATAGTTGTGTACTCCGCGTTGCGCGTGCGGTCGAACGCACACATTAAAGAAAACCTAGCTATACGTTAGCCTCATGGGAGGCCAGCGTGGCCGAATGGGTATGAGCGGCGGCTCTTAAACTTCCAGTGTGCTGATGCTGAAGTAGCGGGTTCAACCCCGACAGTTGAACTAAGATGTCGACTTCCGGACCTCGAAGTGGGTTCCCCTGATGGTGACAGACACTGGTAATGGAGAAAGATCAGTCCAGTGCACAAGACGTAGAAGAACGTGCGTGGGCTATGATTGAGTTCAAAGCGAGGGCTCACATGACAACAAATATAAATAAAGATTAGCATCATGTAGTAAACATTAGCATCATGTAATAAACATTAGCATCATGTAAAGCAGTGGTTCCGAAGCTTTTCAAGCAGAGGGCCATATCTATTATTTTCGGTAGTTAAGCGGGCCACAACATTATAAAATTATAAATGACTTCGTACGATGCAACAACAGCGCCCTTGCTCTGTTCGTTAGCCTTGGTGAAAAATGACTGCTGCCTGGTTAGAGTACTTTCTTTTTTATCTATGAAATCTTTTCTTAACTCCGAATTGATCGGATATTGAACACGTATGCCTGAATGTTTGGACGTGAAGTGTTGTTCCAGATAAAAAATTTTTTTTTTTTTTTTTGGGTAACAGAAACACAAAATCCGCAGATTAAGCAAACTGGTTAGCTGGCTAGGCATAAACATAAATTAATAAATTTCTCCGTCCAATCTTCGTTGAATTCACGACAAGCAACGTCTTCACATTTTCGCTTTTTACCATTGTTTGATTTTAGATTTTTCACACACATGTTTATAGGCTTCAACGGTACATTTTTATTTGAAAAAAAAATATAATTTCAACACAATACTACCGACTCTGCTAAATAGTTGTAACGGACGACAACATGGCGCCTTGCGCACTCTGATTAGTCGACAAGGCTGGGATACGGCAACGTCACAACGTTTCATTGCGAAACGCTGACAGGGCGCTCCGAGTGCATTTTTGAAATTATTAAAATATATTCTATTAAATAACGAGACCTCGCGTGCCACTTTCTGACAGCTGGCGGGCCCAAGTGGCCCGCGGGCCGTGGTTTGGGAACCTCTGATGTAAAGCGTTGCTCTCAATGCGACCCTCTCGATCCTGGCCAGTTCCCCTGACTCGTGCATGTTCATGTCTGGGGTGTCTTCAATGGCTTGTGTCCACTGTCGTGCTGTTCGACTCCTGGCAACTCTTCCTGAAATGCTGTTCGACTCCTGGCAACTCTTCCTGAAATGCTGTTCGACTCCTGGCAACTCTTCCTGAAATGCTGGTAAACTCTTGGCAACTCTTCCTGACCATGCTGGTAAACTCTTGGCAACTCTTCCTGAAATGCTGGTCGACTCCTGGCAACTCTTCCTGAAATGCTGGTCGACTCCTGGCAACTCTTCCTGAAATGCTGGTCGACTCCTGGCAACTCTTCCTGAAATCCTGGTCGACTCCTGGCAACTCTTCCTGAAATGCTGGTCGACTCCTGGCAACTCTTCCTGAAATGCTGGTCGACTCCTGGCAACTCTTCCTGAAACCACACCTGCCACTATTATTCTCTCTAAACCACTGTGAGAGTAAGGAGGCTCCGTGGCTGGGTCAGTCATAGTGTCAGCCTCAGGTTCGGGAGATACCGGGTTCAATGCTAGCATAGGAATGTTTCCGTGACCCTTTGATTATCTAATTATATCACACGTCCCCTTGATCCCTTATGTAATGAGATCAGATACCTAGCCTTCGTGGATGAGGGCGAAAAACATGAGGTCCTTGTGCAAGATGTGAACATTAACAACAATAATAAGGCACTTGAAAAATCACAAACAGTAGGCCATGACCCTGCTGACATGGCACATTTGTTAAGAAGGAGAACCTACCCTCGGGTAGACATAACCCGTTATCTGGGATGGAATCTGTCTAGAGGAAGCAAATCTTACACAGATGCATGCAGAAATCAGACACACCGACATGTGAGGTGCACAACTGGGTGTGACGCACTTCCCCCGAAGAAGAAGAAGAAGGAGGAGGAGGAGGAGGAGGAGGAGGAGGAGGAGGAGGAGAAGAAGAAGAAGAAGAAGAAGAAGAAGAAGAAGAAGAAGAAGAAGAAGAAGAAGAAGAAGAAGAAGAAGAAGAAGAAGAAGAAGAAGAAGAAGAAGAAGAAGAAGAAGAAGAAGAAGACGAAGAAGATGAAGAAGATGAAGAAGATGAAGAAGAAGAAGAAGAAGAAGAAGAAGAAGAAGAAGAAGAAGAAGAAGAAGAAGAAGAAGAAGAAGAAGAAGAAGAAGAAGAAGAAGAAGAAGATGATGGAGGAGGAGGAGGAGGAGGAGGAGAAGAAGAAGAAGAAGAAGAAGAAGAAGAAGAAGAAGAAGAAGAAGAAGAAGAAGAAGAAGAAGAAGAAGAAGAAGAAGAAGAAGAAGATGATGAAGGAGGAGGAGAAGAAGAAGAAGAAGAAAATATATACAAATTACACGGTGTTTATAAAGTCTCACCACACTTTGTATGTAGAACAAATTAGAAAAATGAAGTACATGACGTCATAAAAGAATGTGCTCACCAGTCAATCGTGAAGCAATATGCAGCGAATGGCTGTCGTCTGCTGGAGTAATTCCTTGAACTTCAAACAGAATGGTGTTATCAACGGAAGAAACGCTACTTGACAATATGAAGAGACATTACAGTCATATACTGGACACAACAAGCTGCCTTCAGAGTTGATAATGAAGTAGGTCAATATCAATCTATTAAGAGAGGTATGAGACAGCGATGTGTAATGTCTCCAGATCTTTTTTCCCTGTACAGTGAAAATATTTTCAGAAATATAGAGGATATGGAAGGAATCAACATTGGGGGACGATACATCAATAACATTAGATATGCAGATGATACAGTCTTGATTGCAGACAATGAATTGGACCTGCAAAATTTAGTAGATGCGGTTGTTGCACACAATGAATAACTATGGTTAGAATTGAATTGTAAGAAGACACAGATTATGGTTGTCACTAGGAAGGAAGAAATACCACAATGTAATATAAAAGTAAATGGGCATATTCTTAAACAAGTGAATCGGTACAACTATTAGGAACAGTCATAATATCTGATGGGGGACGCCTTGAAGAGATTAGAACAAGAATTGCCATGGCGAAGGTAGCCTTTTGCAAGATGAAAAACATACTGACCAATAAAAAGTAATCAATTGAAACGAGAAAAAGAGTGTTGAGGTGCTACATAGAACCTTTACTTTTATATGGATGTGAGGCTTGGACAATGAGCAGAGAAGCTGAAAAACATCTGATGGCTGTGGACATGTGGTTTCTGAGGAAAATGCAAAGAATACCATGGACAGAAAGAAAACCAATGAGCAAGTCCTTCAAGAAACAAATGAAGATCGTATACTGATTAGAGACATTAGACGTAGGCAGTCAAAATTGTTTGGGCATGTTATGAGAAGAAATGAATTGGAGAACTTGGTGACAACTGGCAAGATCGAAGGGAACAGACCAAGGGGAAGACCAAGAATTAAATACCTGGATGGATTGGCCACATGGCATGGTCGAGACAGGAACACGGAGCTGATCCACGACTCTGGTGGTCGAGTATGATGGCAGAACATGACCGCCCACGCTTATCGGCATGACACATAATGGATGGATTACAGTCATGTCTTGAAGCCCGTAATGGACATTTCCAACACCTGTTATAATGAATATTTCATTGGTACTTTCCTGCTTCCTCAAAACAGCGTTAGACCATATCAGTGACTATTCTAACTGATTTAATTAATTTTAATCACATTTTTATGACGTCATGTACTTCATTTTTTCCAATTTGTTCTACACACAGTGTAAAGAGACTTTTCAAACAACCGGTATTTAAGTTTCCGAGACACGATATTGTTTACAAGCCAGATTACTTCGATGATCAGACCATGAGGTTATTACAGACAGTCATAAATGTTTACGTAGCAAAATTAATAACGTGCCTTCCTTCTCTTGTTTATTTCAGATCTGCGGTGTTTAAACAAGTAGAAATGCAAATTTGGCAATATGCTGGTCATTCGTCTCAGTAACACATGGCTGTTCTGTGTGGGAGTGACGGAGTAAAGCCGCTAGACGGTGGGAGATCGCGCAGCTTGTTAAAATTCGCATCACAGTTTGACAACATGAGAAATAAGTTTACAGGTATTGATTGGTTTCCACAGAAGTAGAGACAAGAAGCATAGATTAAACGAGGCACTAGACAATACAAAAAAAAAGAACAGCCACATGTGGTCAAGTCGGGATTCGAACATATAGCTTCCAAGTGACGACATCACTTCGCTGAAGAAACCAGAGTACTTTGACACGAGGCCAACAAAACACGCGTAAACAGGTGTCTACCATCTAGCGGGGTCCATCATCCAAAGATTTATATTCTACCAAGTATGATGACAACTAATGCTAATATTAGCGTTTTCTGAGCAATTACGACAACACGGTAACTAGATACTTAAAAACAAAGTTAAAACTAAAGTCCCGAAGTAGACACTCACTAATGGTCTGTGATGTAATAGAGCTATCACACCGAGTAGGCCTGAAGGCACGGAGGCCAATTTCCCCACACTTAGCGGACGACGAATGAAGGGAACAAACACTCATGCGAACCCGCTCTTGATATTTTCAACGTAGCTTCCTAGCGATTACACAAGAGTGCTGAACAGATGCTAAACATGAGAAACCTAACTAGGTATTAAACACGCCATTGTTCACAGACAGCCAGATAGATTTCAAAAGACATAAAGGGAAAAAAAATAACCTTGAGATATCACCCTAAGTGCACTTGTCATGAACTAGCGGGGTTTCATGACAAACTAGGGTAAGTATGGATTCGCAACAACGCGGGATTCCGTGAGTACTGACTGACACGGCACGGCACAGAATCGGATATTACTGGAGACTTCTGACAGATTCATGCTGCTATTTTGCAGTCTTTCACATTATGTTCCCTATTATTTTTGGAACGGCGTTTGTGGCTTAAGAAATTGTGAAATAGTTTCACAATTCCTCGACAGACGATGTCGAGAGTTTGAAATTGGCTGCAAGCGATTTGGAGGCATGTAGTTTTGCGTTGATTTCGTGGTATAAGGCGTCGAGCGTTCAGAAAGCAATGACAAACTATTGCATGTAAAATTATCTATTGTATCACAAAATGCCAATAAATGTCCCGATTGATTTCAACATCCTCTAAAGGATTTCCAGCTAACTTTTGTTACCATAGTAGCAGAACAAAAACCGCCAGACGTCATTTTATTATGAAATTGTTTATCGATGGAAGCATCTTTTAAGAGTGGATACAACAGGAGCATCAGTAGCAGCAGATTCGTGACGGATTCAAAAGTATATTTACAGCCTGCGGTATAAGACTAGAAGAAGAAGTAAACGACGACTGTGCCTAGTGTGAGCTGGCACAAAATACAATGCACATTACAAAATAGAGGAGTCGATGCAGATCTTCCTTTCCAACATGGATATATTTATGTTCTAACGAGTCAGATATAGAGCAAAGTTACGGCTCAGGAAGTTCCTCACGCCACGGCCGCGGCCTTCTCTACAGTGATACTATACTGCTAAAGTCTTGATCACTAACGCATCGCTCAATCCCCGACAGCCCACATGCAACTATACTGCCTTACAGATAGAAATCAACTGTAGCGAAATCACAATATGTTGAACTGTCTGAACACCACGGTGAACGCATCAGAGAGGCCACCGGAAGACTCCTCGACGGTACGAGTCTCGGCGTACGTCAAGTATTACGTCATGGACATCGCCGTTCCCTGCGTGTGCGCCCTGGGCCTGGTGGGCAACCTGCTGTCCTTGATGGTGCTCACCACGGAGAAGCTGCACAGGACGCTGACCAAGATGGAGATCTCCGCCCATATCGGCCTCATAGCGCTGGCCGTGTCGGACTTCCTGTTCTGTCTCCTGGTGTTCATTTTCACACAGGTACGGTACATCGTGTTGTTGTCAGAAACACTTATGTGGGAGCACACAAACAATGATATGGGAACACAAAAACAATGATATGGGAACAAACCCACAATAATCTGCAAACAAACACACATACAATAATCCGTGAACACACATACAATAATCTGTAAAAACACATACAATAATCTGTGAACACACATACAATAATCTGTGAACACACATACAATAATCTGTGAACAAATGTACAATAATCTGGGACCAAACATATAATAATCTGTGAACACACATACAATAATCTGTGAACACACATACAATAATCTGTGAACAAACATACAATAATTTGTGAAAACACATACAATAATCTGTGAACACACATACAATAATCTGTGAACACAAATACAATAATCTGTGAACACACAAACAATAATCTGTGAACACAAATACAATAATCTGTGAACACACAAACAATAATTTGTGAACAAACATACAATAATCTGTGAACAAACAAACAATAATCTGCAAACACACATACAATAATCTGTGAACACACATACAATAATTTGTGAACAAACATACAATAATCCGTGAAAGCACATACAATAATCTGTGAACACACATACAATAATCTGTGAACACAAATACAATAATCTGTAAACACACATACAATAATCTGTGAACAAACATACAATAATCTGTGAAAACACATACAATAATCTGTGAACACACATACAATAATCTGTGAACACACATACAATAATCTGTGAACACAAATACAATAACCTGTGAACACACATACAATAATCTGTGAACAAACATTCATTAATCTGTGAACATACAAACAATAATCTGTGAACAAACATACAATAATCTGTGAACAAACATACAATAATCTGTGAACAAACATACATTAATCTGTGAACACACAAACAATAATCTGTGAACAAACAAACAGTAATCTGTGACAAACAAACAATAATCTGTGAACAACCATACAATAATATGGGAACATGCAAGCAAGGCCAAACTACTGAATTTAAGCTTGCCCAGGAATCATAAACAACCAATACTTACTGGAGTTAGTTGCTATGTCCTGTAAAGGATATGCAACTAACTTAGCTATTTCGTTTGCTATGTGGGTTCCAGAAAAGAACTGTGTGTAGTTATGCTATTCTCAGATATGCTCAGTGTGTATCTTATCCAGCGCATGCGTCTTTTCCTCGCTTCTGGGGTCACATGTATCTCTGTTCGGTTATCTGCATGCGCTCTGCATCGGTTGTTGCGTATCCCTTACGGGACGTTGCAGTCAACGCCAAAATTTTCAGCTGCTGTTGATGTACAAGGCAAGTGTTACGTTCAGTAGTTTGCCATTGCTTTCTGAACGACCGGCTCCTATACCTTTTTTGAAAAAACCAGCACCGCTGTGATTCGAACCCGGGTATACGGGCTCACAAACCGCGTTCGCAAGCCCTTAGCCACAGTGTTTTTTTTTTTATGCATCGGTTATGATGGTCAAACTATTTTAGTCCGGGTATTCTGCGATCATAATCATCATCATCATCATCATCATCATCTTCTTCGTGTGCTATGCCGATAAGCGTGGGCGGTCATGTTTCGCCATCTCACTCGATCACCAGAGTCGTGGATCATCTCAGTGTTCTTGTCTCGATCATATTACGTAGCCAAGCCATCCAGGTATTTACTGCTCTGCCTTCCGCTTGTTCTCTTCAGCTCGATGTTACCAGTTGTCACCAAGTTCTCCAATTTATTTCTTCTCAAAATGTGACCAAACAATTGTGACTGTCTCCGTCTAATTGCTAGAACCACTAGACGATATTCATGTGTTTCTTGTAGGAATTGACCATTGGTGTTTCTGTCTACGATATCACCAACTGATGAATGTTGCCAGTTCATTACTGGTTTAGTCGTTGTCTATATTTTTTATTCACACAATGGTACCGATGTCAAAAGTTGCATATCCTTTACGTAACATTGCAGCCAACCCCAGCATTTTATGGCTGTCTGCGATATCGTGGAAAGCCCATATCTCAGTAGTTTGCAATTTGTTTCTGAACGTTGCATGAAAACCAACGCAAGGCGGTCTGCTGCTAAATCGCCCGCAGCCTTGTTAGTGCCGATATAACGTTAGTTAAATATGCTAAGTTTGTGCTACGTTTAATTTATATTAACTTCCATAAATTTTCTAGTGCTATGCAAGCTCGCCTTGCCTGTTGTATTTGTAATTGCATGTATTTATCTGCTTCCCCGTCGTTTACTACATTGCTACCCACTCATATGTATGATTTCGCCTCGTTAAATGAGGTTAATGTATACATTAATCTGCTCTCCCTCCCCATGTCTACTACATTGCTTCCCACACAAATGAACGATTTCGAGACGTTAAATGAGCTTACGTCAAGAAAGATCCAGCGGTATGTTTGGATTGTTCGCGTCATCGTTGT
Source organism: Cepaea hortensis (assembly GCA_963921405.1). Classification (NCBI taxonomy): domain Eukaryota; kingdom Metazoa; phylum Mollusca; class Gastropoda; order Stylommatophora; family Helicidae; genus Cepaea; species Cepaea hortensis. The sequence continues at coordinate 88,077,516 of OY992889.1, read as the reverse complement.
CGGCCCCCCCCCCCCCTCCCTCTCTTCCTCTCTACATTTTTTTACATAACCGTCGTCAAATCTCATCTGACGCGTTTAACGTTTCTTATATCTGATTTCGTCTGCGACAAAGTGGTGAGGGGGTGGGGGGAGGGAGGTGTAATGTCGTCAGCAAAATTCAGATCATCAAGCGGATTTATCAGACAAGTCCATATATATAGAGCGTATTGGCGATAAGGATTGATAATGAAGTGGGACAATATCAGTCTATTAAGAGAGGTGTTAGGCAGGGATGTGTATTGTCTCCAAATATTTTTTCCCTATACAGTGAAAATATTTTCAGAAATATAGAAGATATAAATGGAATCAGCATTGGAGGACGAAACATCAATAACATTAGATATGCAGATGATACAGTAATTGATTGCAGACAATGCACAGGATCTGCAACAATTAGTAGATGCGGGTGTTGTACACAGTGAGCAATTGGGGTTAGAATCAAATTGTAAAAAGACACAGGTTATGGTCGTCACTAGGAAGAACGAAGTACCACAATGTAATATACAAGTAAATGGGAATATTCTTCAACAAGTGGATCGGTACAATTATCTCGGAACAGTTATAACATCTGATGAGAGATGCCTTAAAGAGATTAGAACAAGAATCGCCATGGCGAAAGTAGCCTTTAGCAAGATGAAAAACATTCTGTCCAATAAGAAGATGTCAATTTAAACGAGAAAAAGAGTGTTGAGTGGATACATAGAGCCTGTTCTTTTGTATGGATGTGAAACTTGGACAATGAGCAGTCAAGCTGAAAAACATCCGATGGCTGCAGAAATGTGGTTTCTGAGGAAAATGCAAAGAATACCAAGGACAGACAGAAATACCAATGACCAAGTACTACAGGAGACAAATTAAAATCGTAAATTGATTAGAGAAATTAGACGTAGACAGTCAAATTTTTTTTTTTAACATGTTATGAGAAGAAATGGATTGGAGAACTTAGTGACAACTGGCAAGATCGAAGGGAACAGACCAAGAGGAAGACCGAGAGGAAAATACCCGGATGGCAGGGTCACATGGCATGGACGAGACAGGAACACTGAGCTGACCGACGACTCTGGTGATCGAGTGAAATGACGAGTCATGACCGCCCACGCTTTCCGGCATGGCACATGATTGACTGATTGATTGGCGACGACACACATCCACAGTCTGGCGTGAATGTCCACCGTTAGAAGATTCTTCATACGCAGTGAATGCTTGGGTCTCAGACATCAAGATTTTATGTGAGTGTGTTTGAATGTGTGTGTGTGTGTGTGTGTGTGTGTGTGTGTGTGTGTGTGTGTTTGTACGTGTGTGTATGTGTGTTTGTTTGTGTATGGTTGTATGTGTGTGTGTTTTCATGAGTGCATTTATGGGTGTTTGTATACTTGTGACTGCATATGCACATCAGCTACATACTATCCAACCTCATTCATTCATTCAGTACATATCATTTGCAGAACCTCGCTCCCACAACAACCTTCCGGAAAACCTCCGGAACACTCATAAGCAAGATGTCCCGCGTCCGATACACCCATCTGGAGATCATCCGCCACATCCTGCACCCATCTTCTCTTTGGCCTTCCTCGTCCTCTCGTCCCAGGCATATATCCCTCCATTATTGTTGTCTCCAAACTGTCGTGACGTTTCAAGTGACCAAAATATTTCAATTTTCTTTGTTTCATCGTCTTTAATAGCCAACTTTCTTCAATATTCAGATCTTGTCGTGTGGATGCATGTATTCTTTTCTGTATCCAAGATACAGAAAAGCATTCAATGCTACACATTATCCAGAAGTAATAATTGTTGTAGAACCCATGAGGTCACTGAAGCAGCACTAGAAATAAATTCACAGTTATTGATTAGCACTTTTAGAAGTAAAGGAAAGCAGTAGAGATTAGAGGACACTCTAGACAACATACATATAATAGAATCGTATAGAATAATAACATAGAATCATAGTGTGGTCACATCGTTGTTCGAACCTTCCATATCCAGATGGATATCCTTCCATATACCTCGCTGAAGGAACACCTATACGTTATATGTAAGACTAACTAGGCACCCATAAAAAAGCATATTCATTATCCAGATTAATATATACACGATAACAAAGAGCATTCTTTGATCATGCGATGAGAAGTGGGACATTGCAGAAAATCGTGACGACTGGAAAGATCAGTGGAGAAAAAGGCAGAGGCAGATCTAGAGATACAACGCAGGATGGACTGAGAAGGCGGCATGGAAGAATACCATCAGCAGAGTTTATCCGGAGCACAAAGTCCGAGATCTGTGGAAAGACAAAAGTTTGTTTTTAAGGGTTCAAAAAGCAAGAGGATAAACTTTGTTATTTCACATGGCTCGGTCTCTTTCCGCAGAGTGACCTTTCGAAAACAAGAAGCACCAGCGACGACCCTGTAGAGTATCCGAGAAAATTGCAGTCGTGAACCGAACGAGGTAGGTTGGAATCGAACCCACAACTTTCGGAACGGGAGGCAAGGGGAGTAATCACTTCACCAAGGAGACTCCGCGTGTGGAAAGACATGAACGCCTAAGCTAGCCGGCAAAGTGCGTGATGATGATGATGATGATGATGATGATGATGATGATGATGATGATGATGATGATGATGATGATGATGACCCGTACCTTTGATATAACTAAATCCATAGAGTGGAATTTTTCTACTATCTAGTATCTCTTCAAATTTCCAGTAATTTCCCCTTTCTCCCTCTCTGACGGCCAATCAATATTGTGAATTTCTCATACAAATTACCCACCTCCGTTAAAACGTCAATTTTATTTTGGCCTGACACGTAAGTGGAACAACTAATTAGCCGTAAATTTGAGGAGATTTTCAAGAAGCTTTTAATCTTCTAAAAGTACACAATTATCTTCTTGTAGCAGATGTAGTGGCGCCCATGATTAATTTCCTCACCACCTGTCTGCTTATTAAACTCTTCAATCACCCAGACACTCAATCTTCTTAAGTTTTCGGGAGAAGGCGGGCGGGATCGCTGTCTTCTTATCGCTGTTTGCGTTAACTGATCTTATTTGCTACAAATTCTCACTGTTTCTGTTCTTATGTTAGATAGTATCAAAACCGCAGGATCTTAATAGCCGTTCTCAGCACCGATTTGTCAAAAGACATTGTGGTAACATGAGGTTTAATAGATTTTCTGTTAATGTTTCTGCTCGGTCGGTGTGTGTGTGTGTGTGTGTGTGTGTGTGTGTGTGTGTGTGTGTGTGTGTGCGTGCGCGTGTGTGTGTGTAACTGCGTGCCAGCACTTGTGTGTATGCTAGCTGGTGTGTGTAATGAAAGTACGTTTGTGTATAAGAACTTATATTTACTCGTATAAGAACTCGTATTTTTAGTTTATGTATGCGTTTCTGAGTGTGCATATGTGTGAACTATTATAGCCTAAGGACCCTATGGGGGGCTGAGTGGTCTCGAGGTATGGTGTCCGCCTCGAGTGCTGGAGGTCCCGGTGAGGACCAGGATTTATTTAAAGAATCCACCTGGACTTCTAGTAACAAAATGTCCCCTGGTCTCTGGGTAGTGAGATCGGACGCCCGTGTGTATTGTTGCGCACGTAAAAAATCCCTTGGCAGTTGGAAATCGAAAAACAGTAGCCTAACGGCGCTGCCCGGGCAAAAATTTCGAGTTAAAAATCTACCCAAAGCATTTCAGGATCCTCGCCGATGCAACGGAGTTCGTGCATTGAGCTGAGTTTCTCCAAACTCAGGTTTGAGTTAGGAGGAAAACGGAGCACTTATGGGTTAAACCGTGTGCCGTGATGTTGATCCAACGACTTAAAAAAAAACGACTAAAACGACCCTGTTCCCACACCAATCGTAGCAATCACGAGATCCAGTGCTAACCCACATTTCTGGGTCCCAATGACACGCCATTGTGAATTGGTTAGTATCAAATTGGCCATTGTACCTCCCAGGCAATTATCTAGAACCAACATTACGAAGTCTCTTTCGCCTGCCGTACAAATGGACAGTATCAAACTGGCCGTCGTACCACCCACCCTAGGCAATTATCTAGAACTCACATTACGAAGTCTCTCTCGCCTGCCGTTCCAGTAGTCAGTACAAATGAGATGAGAAAAACAGTTTTTAGGTGTAATAATAAGCCAATTTTGATATACAGAAGCGAATAATAGACGTTAGAACGAGACAACTGGAGTACGCTGTTTGAACGAGGTAAACCTGGAGTACGGTGTTAGAATGAGACAACTGGATTATGTCGTTAGAACGAGAAAACTGGAGTATGTTGTTAGAACGAGAAAATTATAGTACATCGTTAGGCGAGAAAACTGGAGTCCATTGTGACAACAACAAAAAACAGCTACTTCTTCTTCTTCAGCTTTCCGAGCCATTGAGGTTCTTTGCTGCAAATACAATCCGTCTCCATTCGTCTCTCTACAGGGGTTAAAAAATAAAATGACAGGAGTAGACCGAGATAACACGTTACGACAGTCTGACATCAAAGCATGAAACTCAATTTATATCAAAAATCATTGGCAACACATGAGACAGACGGCTGTGGACAGACATGATCACAAACATGACATGGCATAGAATTAACACGCGCGGGTAAGCGTATAGAAAGGCACAGAGGCAAAAAGCCATCTTGTCCTCACTCTTCCCTTCCGACGCAATCGTTCAATGAGATTAGTATCTTTGTGTGGTGGTCCATACACTTCCCTTCAGCATACAAGCCTATGGGTATATGTTTGTATGATTGCTTTTCATGTTACGAATATAGGATTGGATTTGTATTATTACTTGAGTAATGATTCTATTTTGGTTATCGGAAAATAGAACAGCTGAAAT
>OY992889.1:88002647-88070147 GCA_963921405.1 Cepaea hortensis | reverse complement strand
TTCCTCTGTGACCAGTGTCCCTCGGCATCAGGCGAACTCACCCCGACTTCTAGGGTACTTGTAATTCACGTCCCAATATCAAGGATGAGAAGTCAACATTTTAGTCCAACTGACATGTGTTGGGGTTGAACCTGCTACCTCGCCATCATAACACCGGAAGATTAAGAGCGAGCGCTCTCATCTAAACAGCCAAGCTGAGGCGTAATCACCTGGCAAACTACTCTGAGGCGGAATCACCTGGCAAACTACTCTCTACACGTTCCGCTCTGCCTCTAAGCAATGGACTAGAGTCTGGTGACCAAAAATTATATCACACCCGCCGAGGGGGCATCACAGCATCACCCCGTCCTGACATGTGCTGTGCTAAATAATGACCAAGGTATATGCTAATTTGCATCTCCGCAGATGTCAGGTTTCAGTACTGGTGTTGCATATCCACCTGGCTTCGGGACTTGGAGAGGGGAAGGTGAGCTCTACTACACAGCCCTCGTGGAGACATTGATTCTATACGGGGTCGGATCAAGAACATCCACTCCAACCTGACCTCCGAGAGGTGTCAGACTTGAACACCTAACGTCAATGCATGTGATCCAGATGATCAACTCAGTCCTCAATAGAACTCCCCAGGCAACCAGCCTGCCGGTAAACCACCCTACCAACAAACCAGCCAGCTAGCAAACCAACCAGCCAACCAACCAATCAGATAGTCAGCAAACAAACCAGACAACCAATCAGTCAGCCAGCAAACCAACCAACCAACCAGCCTGCCAGTCAACCAATCAACCAACAACCTAACAAACCAACCAACCAACCAACTAACTAACCAACCAACCAGATAGTCAGCAAACAAACCAGACAACCAACCAGTCAGCCATCAAACCAACCAACCAACCAGCCTGCCAGTCAACCAACCAACTAACACACCAACCAGCTAGCGAACCAACCAACCACCAAACCAACCAACCAGCCAGCAAACCAAACAACCAGTCAGCCAGCAAACCAACCAACCAACCTGCCAGTCAACCAAACAACAGACAAACCAGACAGCTAACAAACCAAATAACCAACCACCAAACCAACCAACCAACCAGCCAGCAAACCAACCTACAAACCAAACGTTTCCCAGACATAAATACAACCGCAAACCATTCATGTTTATGGTTTCAACTACGTGTATTGCACGACCTTTACAAGATGTCGCAATTAACCCCAGCATTTTTTGGAGCTGACTGATTTTCTAGTAACATTAACGTCAGTAGTTTGCCAATAACCATTTAAGTTAGTAGCATATCCGTTACAGAACGTTGCAGTCAACCCCATCATTACTTCCCTGTTTGTGATTTTTTGGCAAGGTTTTCCGCTCTGTAGTTTGCCATTGCTTTCTGAACGACCGACACTCATATCTTTGTATGAAAACCAGCGCAGTGTGATCTGTTTCCGAATCTCCCGCAGTTGTGTTTCGAACGCGGTATGAAAGATTGCCACGTGTGCTCGAAACTCCTTCGCCACGGCGCCACTAAACTATTGAATGTAAAATGTTGCCTAGTACAGCATGGTCGAATGGATAAGAGCACATGTTCTTAAACATCCAGTGTGCTGATGCCGAGGTAGCGGGTTCAACCCCTACACTGGACAGTTGGACTAAAATGTTGACCTCTCGTCCTTGACTTGGTGACTAAATTACAAGTACCTGTGAAGTCGGAGTGGGTTCGCCTGATGGCGAGGGACACTGTCAATAGGGAAAGCTAATCCATACGCAAAATTCAGTCCAGCAATGGTGTATGTCCATCAAGAATGATGACGACCATTCATTTCATCCAGTGGGGTTGAAAGTTTGGAGTCCTGGGTTCTAAGATGGCTGGAAAGGCCTATTTTGGCTCGAAATGTTCTTTGAAAGTATGGGCAAAGAATGCTTGACGTTCCAGGAGGAGGATTCCCTGCAGTGGTTTTTCTGTCCATCCTTGTTTATCACAGCTCTTGCAGTCCTGTTTGCTTCACAAGTTACTACACCTTGTGTAATTATGTATGCCAAGAATTTCAGTCTTTGGCAGCAGTCTCCCAAGTGTCGTGATGAATTCCAAAAGCTTTTATTGAGATCTTCAGAGTGTCTTTAAAGCATTTCCTCTGGCCGCCATGGGAGCGTTGACCACAGCGCAGCTCGCGGGGGAAAAAAAAAATCTTTTAAGGATCTGGCATACGAGTCAAATGACCAGCCCAGCGAATCTGACTCTTCATTAGTAGAGTGTGGATACTGGGCATGGACGCTCTTTCTACGACTTCAGTGTCTGGGATCTTGTCTTGCCATTTAATATTCAATAGCGTCCTAAGGCAGACTGTGTGGAAATTGTTTAATTTCCTGGCGTGTCGCTGGTAAATAGTCCAGTCTTCACAAGCATATAGCAGTGTAGATAATACAACTGCTTTATAGACTTTCAGCTTTGTTTGCTGGCTTATTCCGTTTCTGTCCCACACATTCTTGTACAGTCTGCCAAAGGCCGCGCTGGCCTTGGGGATTCTTGCATTCACTTGGTCATCAATTGTGGCAGCTTGGGACATAGTGCTGCCAAGATAAGGAAGTTGGATGAAGAATGACTTGCGCGATGAATTGGTTTAGTGAGGAAGAGTTGCGCAATTCGTTTGTCGACCACACTCTCTCGTCTGAGTCCATCTCAGTCCAGTGGCAGGACAAGTCAAGACGACTAGAGACGAATACAGGTGCAGTGGATAACCAGGGCGCTCTACGTGCCTTGCCGTGCCCATTACGTTCCATAACGCTTTGTAGGTAAACGCCGTCTTGCCCGTTGAATCATCAATGATTTCTTTCGCGCAGTCTGCCGAATCCAACCCAGCACACTAGCAGTGTGTATGGACAACGCTTGAGTTCAAAGCGAGCGAGCGCCAAAATAAATTTTAAAAAAACCAAACCACAAACACAAGGTGGATTTTTTGTCTTTTTTGTTTTTTTAAAGTGTGCATTGCTTTCTGAACGGCCGACAATCAAAGCTAAGAGATCTACTTCCAAATCGCCAGCGCTTAATTTCGAGCCCGCTGTGATGGATTCTGAAACTAAAACAAACACGACTTTGTCTATGCCCCACAATTTCTCTCCATATTTAAAACAGTAATAGCGTATTAACATTTCGATCAACAGTTTTAAAGGCCAAGTGACAGTTTTATTTATTCCCTGGTTACTACGTGGTCTTGAGCGGTGTTAACTTTCCTGCACATTTTCACCGTCCCGTGCTATGATTGCTCTTTTTGCTATCCGTGAAATACCGCAGGCTGTCTGTCTTATTAGTGGCAGTCGTTGTAGTCTCGTTTTCAATTTTCTACTGGGACTGTGAGAAACAGTTGAATGTTATTGACTTAACGAAGTGATTAGTTGGTTTCTATCTTTCTTTCTTTCCGTCTTTCTTTCTTTATGTCTGTCTGTCTGTCTCTTTCTCTCCTTCTTTCAGGTTTTCTTTCTTTCTTTATATCTTTCTTACAGTCTGTCTGTCTTTCATTTCTTCTTCTTCTTCTTCTTCTTCTTCTTCTTCTTCTTCTTCTTCTTCTTCTTCTTCTTCTAATTGTAGTCCATGCCGTGTGACGTTGGGGGATCGTATCTTCTGTCTCGTGTGCTGCCAATCATTTCTGATACTGAAGACCCCGCAAGTCACGCTGTCGAACAGTCAAACACCTTCTCTGTTAGTTTCCCCTGCCTCCCATCCCCTCCAACATTTCCGATGAGAAGAGTTGTGAAACGTCATCACATTACTAGGGACATGCCCTTACTTCCCCTCGCACCTTCTTCAATAGCCAGCGAAGCGTTCCAATGTTAATAGTACCAGTTGTAAGCCTGATCTTCAGCCCGACCGGGCTTGTCTACGACTGCTAAGAGTGGGCCATATTCTCTCTAGGCCAGTGGTTCTCAACCTTTTTTGGCCCGTGCCCCCTTCACTATATTTTCAGAACGTCATTCCCCCTTTCGTATTTCCTACCTAAGCCCCACCCCAACCCCTACACAGTATACGTAATAATGGAAGCTAAATTTTGTTAATCTAAAAAAATTGTTAGTCAGGTCTTAGTCAGATATGACTGAGCTACCGTATAACAGTAGACGGTACTACCTGGTTTCTGTTAGCGCCGAACGTTGGGCGGCGCTTACCAAACCCGACACCCCACATTGTGCCAACGGCTTCGGGCGGAAGAGCGCAATTGGGAGGGTACAAGCCTTACCCTGGTGCGAGGAAATGCAAGCTAAAGACAAAATTGTCATGGCAGGGCAGACCAGGCCCTAAGCCTTGGTTGGCGACTGGTCTAGGATCGAAGCTCCGACAGGCGGACAGTTAGAGCATTGCTTTGCTGATCCGGCAGCTTCTGCAGCTTGTCTTGTTCCAGATGTAGGGGTGTTACCTTTCCTCTGGAGTGAACTAGGCAGGCCGAGAGAGGGATCATGCTGCATGGGCAACACATGATCTCTATATTTTAGCCCAGGCTTTGTGCTATGGAGAGGCAATAACTCCATCCCTGGTCTTAACTGGTCTCGGAATCAAAGCGAGAGGCAACTGTTACGGGTTATAAGTCCTTGTCAGTTGGCGTAGACATGGGGCGCCACGCGTTGCCTCTGACGGTGGGAGACACCTATAGGTGTCACTGATCAGCTACCGCCCGCCTCAAGCTGGGCAGCCCCCAGCCAATTGGGTGCTGATCCGCCACAGCCTGCCTGCTTCAATGGGTGCTTGGGGCTAGGACAAAATCTGAATCGCAGGCTGTAAAACCAATGCACCAGGTACAAACAAAAATATAAATAGAAACCTCAAGCTACGGCTTGCAACCTGGAACGTGAGAACCATGTGTCCAGGATTTTCCACTGACTTGACCAATATTGACGATGTGAGAAAAACGGCTGTGATTGATGCCGAACTCAATCGTCTTAACATTGATATTGCTGGCCTGCAGGAGACTCGCCTCGCTGAGGAAGGGTCACTCAGGGAAAACAACTACACCTTTTTCTGGAAGGGTAAAGGGCAGGCAGAAAAAAGGCAACACGGTGTGGGCTTTGCAGTGAAGAATTCGCTACTGGGAATGATTGAAATTCCAGCAGGAGGAAATGAAAGACTATTATCCCTGCGCTTGGCAACCTCTTGTAGGTTTGCCACCATTATTACTGCATATGCACCGACACTCGATTCCTCTGATGATGTGAAGGATTTGTTCTATGAGGAGTTAGACTCTGTGATCAAGGCAGTTCCAAAATCCGACTACATTTATATGCTCGGTGATTTCAATGCTCGTGTGGGCAAGGACTCGAGTTCATGGCCAGTGTGCCTTGGAAAATACAACATCGGTCGCATGAATGAAAATGGGCAAAGGCTGCTGGAGCATTGCACCAGTAATGACCTATGTATTACAAACTCTTTTTTTAAAACAAAAGAGATGCATAAGGTCACATGGAAACATCCAAGATCCGGCCATTGGCACCAGCTGGACTTCATCATCACACGGAGACAACATCTGAACCATATATCATTGACTCGTAGTTACCACAGTGCTGACTGTGATACGGATCATTCTTTGGTTGTTGCAAGGGTTAGACTGAGACCAAAGAGAATCTACACAGCTAAACACAAATCTAGCCCCAGGATTAATATTATTAACACTCATGATCCTGAAAAGTGCTTTCAGTTTCAACAGCAACTTGAAGACGCTTTCACTGATACACCAGAAAATTGTACAGTAAATGATAAATGGAATAAACTTAAGGAAACTCTTTGTAAAACTGCCGTAAAGGTTTACGGCACTGTGGATCATAGGAGGCAGGACTGGTTTGCGGCCAACAGCGAGACTCTGCAGCCCTTGATTGATAAGAAGAAGAAAGCTCTCTTAAGAAACAAGGAAAGACCAACGCGTAACACTCTGAGTGAGCTAAGGCAAGCTAGGAAGGATGTGCAAAAGGCTGCCAGGCAGTGTGCAAATGATTATTGGATCAAGTTATGTGAGTCCATTCAAATCGCAAGTGATAAGGGAGACATAAGAAGCATGTATAAAGGAATAAAGAAAGCCTGTGGTCCAGTGATCAAAAGAAGTGCACCATTGAAAACCTTGACTGGAGAAGTCATCACTGATAAGAAACAGCAGATGGACAGATGGGTAGAGCACTATTTGGAGCTTTACTCAAGTGAGACCAAACTAGCGGATAATGCCCTCAACGCCATAGAGGCTCTACCAACTCTTGACCACCTGGACACACTTCCCACCATAACAGAAGTTAAGTGTGCTATAAATGAACTTGCATCTGGCAAGGCTCCAGGTAAGGATGGGATTCCAATAGAGGTTATCAGGAGTGGGCAAGACACACTCACTATACAGATCCACCAGCTAATAGAGCTATGCTGGCGTGAAGGACAAGTCCCACAGGATTTCAAAGATTCAAGCATCATAACACTGTACAAGAACAAGGGCGATCGGAGCGACTGCAACAACTATAGGGGTATCTCACTTCTGTGTATTGTTGGAAAAGTATTTGCCAGAATTGTTCTGCGCAGACTTCAAGTCCTAGGAGATCAAGTCTACCCCGAATCACAGTGTGGCTTTCGACAGAACCGGTCTACCACTGATATGATATTCTCATTGCGACAAATGCAAGAAAAATGCCGTGAACAGAATCAACCACTGTTTATTGCCTTCATCGACCTCACAAAGGCATTTGATTTGGTCAGTCGTGAGGGTCTGTTCAAGGCACTAAAGAAGATTGGCTGCCCACCAACTCTTCTGTCTATTGTGGAATCGTTCCACACAGGCATGAAGGGTATAATCAAGTTTGATGGTGCAACTTCTGAAGAATTTGAAATCAAGAGTGGAGTTAAGCAAGGTTGTGTACTAGCTCCCACCCTCTTTGGAATATACTTTTCACTTCTACTGAAATATGCATTTCGTGATCAGGATGGTGGTATATACATTCACTCACGCTCAGATGGCGGCCTCTACAATGCTCAGAGATTGAAGGCTAAGACCAAAATTAGGAGGGTACTGATCAGAGAGTTGCTTTTTGCAGATGATGCTGCAGTTACGACCCACTCTGAGGAAGAATTGCAATGTCTACTATCTGCATTCTCCAATGCTTGTTCTGAATTTGGTTTAACAATTAGCAAAAAGAAGACACAGATTATGTCACAAGGTGCACATGGGGTACCATCAATCTTTATTGACGACGCCGAACTAGAGATAGTAGACCATTTTACATATCTAGGATCGGTGGTAAATAGCAAATTATCCCTAGATCAGGAAATCAACATCCGGATTGGTAAGGCAGCAACAACAATGAACAGGTTAAGAAAAAGAGTCTGGGAGAACAGGAAGTTTACTGCCAAAACAAAAGTCCTTGTCTACCAAGCCTGTGTCCTTAGTACTCTTCTCTATGGCAGTGACACCTGGACAACTTACTCACACCAAGAGAACAATTTAAACAGCTTTCATATGCGGTGTCTGCGAAGAATTCTTGGTATTAAGTGGCAAGACAAAATCACAAATACTGAAGTATTGGAAAGATCAGGTTGTGTGACAGTTTATTCCATGCTCAGTCTTCGTAGACTTAGATGGATAGGACATCTTAGGCGGATGGATGATGGTAGAATACCAAAGGATATCTTTTTTGGTGAATTACAGATGGGTAAGAGATCTCAGGGTCGGCCTCTACTACGATACAAAGATGTGTGTAAGCGGGACATGATTGATACAGGTATTGATAATGCACATTGGGAGCAAGTCGCCGCTGAACGTGTTGCATGGAGGGCAAATATCAGAAATGGAATAAAGTCAAAGGAGAAAATTATTGCAGAAAAGTCACACACCAAGCGTTTGAGACGTAAGATGGTGCATGATGGTGGAAATGACCACGTGTTCACATGCACCCACTGTGAACGGACATTTACAGCGCAAATTGGCCTTATCAGTCACACTCGCTACCGCCATAGTTAAGAGTTATTATGCCTTTTTAAAGCACAAACTATCGTCTGTCAAGACGGCAAGGTGCCAATGTGTGTGGAAGCTAAATTTAATAGCACATACTAAAACAAGTCTAGATGTCCACATAAAACATGATTTGTGGGTCTACTTACTTTATAAATTGAACTTTAGAATGGTGAGACGTACAGAACCGTAAAGTATGAAGGGAAAAACAATATCAAGTAATCGGTTCTTGTACTAACGCGATCTTGAAATAATCTTAATCTCCCCCCCCCCCCCCCCGGAAACCCTAAAATCCCCCCCACCCCTGGGGAATTGGAGGGAAATTTCCCCATCGGTTGAGAACCACTGCTCTAGGCTATGCCGATTTATCTTCTCCTCTACTGTTTCCCGCTGTGATGACATTGTCTAGCTTTCCCATTCGCATGACATGCCCAAAGAATATGGAGCGTCTGAGTGTGTCGCGAGTAACCAGCTCTGTTTCTGAGTTAACTTCTTTCAAAATATCTTCATTACAAAGAAGTCGGACAATCTGGCCGGAGGTATATAACTGGGTGTGCCTCGCTTTCCTCGAACGGAGATCGAAAAAAAAGAAGAAATTTTATAGTCAGTGATGACTGGGCCGATCTCCCTGGGCTAGGTGTTTACACGACTTTCTCCGTAATCCCGTTATCCACGTAGGGTAACGCAGCGCGCGAGAATTGGTAGCGGTTCTCGTCGCGTTGGTAACTGGCGGGATACGTGAGCCGGCCGCTCAGAAAGCAATAGCAAACTACTGAGCTTAATCTTGCCAAGACATCAACAACATCGGTAAAATGCTGGTGTTGACAGCGATGTCCTGTAAAAGATATGCAAAAAAAAGTGATGATTGGAATAGCTAATAGGATCAGCAAGCCCATTTAGCTCCCGAAGCTCCGCTTGTAATTTACACAGAGGACAATAACCGTGATAGCAGGACTTGCTGCCAGCCCCGAGGCCACGCGCTGGAAAGAGCGTCAAGTCGGAATTTTCTTTGTTTAAACTGATCAAGGATCGCAGCCTAGCATGGGTGCCAGGACATGCCTTGAAAAGAACAGGCGATCGGTGTAATATTGACCACATGGCCCATCTAGTTAATTTTGGTCTATAAAAATATAGGTGAAGAACATATATGCAAGAATACTACGTTTACGTACGACTCATATTGTCGGGAGAGGGAGGAGAAGAGAACGACGGATGAGGAGACGAAGAAGAAGAAGAAGAAGAAGAAGAAGAAGAAGAAGAAGAAGAAGAAGAAGAAGAAGAAGAAGAAGAAGAGGAAGAGAAGAAGAAGAAGAAGAAGAAGAAGAAGAAGAAGAAGAAGAAGAAGAAGAAGAAGAAGAAGAAGAAGAAGAAGAAGAAGAAGAAGAAGAAGGAAGAGAAGAAGAAGAAGAAGAAGAAGAAGAAGAAGAAGAAGAAGAAGAAGAAGAAGAAGAAGAAGAAGAAGAAGAAGAAGAAGAAGAAGAAGAAGAAGAAGAAAAGGAAGAGAAGAAGAAGAAGAAGAAGAAGAAGAAGAAGAAGAAGAAGAAGAAGAAGAAGAAGAAGAAGAAGACATAGCAGGAGAAGAGAAGGAGAAGGAAGACGATAAAAGGTTAAGAAGAAGGAGAAAAAGGATACGAAGAAAGAGGAGGAGGAGATGATGATGATAATGGTCCGAGACGGCTGGGTGTGGCACTTCTCTCAATAATCGAACGGAAATGAAAAACATGCAAAAATGTACAGCATTAATGTAAACGTTTATATTCGATAACGGCGTCTACCCCACGTAGACAATGTATACAAGATTATACCCTGTGTATACTACATCCGTGGCAAGATTAGACCCGATGTATACAACACTCGAGGGAAGATTAGACACACGTTACACTCGTCACAAGAATAGACCCTGCGTTACACCCATAACAAAAATAGACCCCGCGTTACACTCGTCACAAGAATATACCAAGATTAACAAACATTTCGACTTTCTGGGACGGGCGACCCATTGAACCAGAGAAAGTTTACACATGCGATTCTGCAATTATCTTTCAGGAAACCCACGCTTAGAAATTGCACTTTCCGTCACAGACAAAGTGCATTTCATGAACAGGAATAACACGCGATGCACGAAGAATGCAATAACAGCGAATGTAACTGTCTGGGGGTATTAGGTAATTTGCATTGTAGAATACGCGTGGCTAGAGTGTGGACTAATGGATGGCTATCCACGGATTTGTGTTTAGGAAGTTTGGGCCCTGAGAAAAAAAAAGTTAGTTGCATATCCTGAACATGACGCCGCAGTTTACACCAGCATTTGTTTGGCTGTTTTTAATTTCCTGGTAAGTTTACGTTAATTAGTTTGACATTGCTTTCTGAACGCCGGGCACTCATACCATTATATGAAAACTAAAGCAAGGCGCGTTGTTGTCAAAGCGCTCGCAGCTGTGTTTTGAACGCAGTATGCAGGATTGTGAATTGCATTCGTAAATCCTTTCGCTACAAAGCCGAAAATATACATGGCACCTTGCCGTCTTGACAGACGATAGTTTGTGCTTTAAAAAGGCATAATAACTTTTAACTATGGCGGTAGCGAGTGTGACTGATAAGGCCAATTTGCGCTGTAAATGTCCGTTCACAGTGGGTGCATGTGAACACGTGGTCATTTCCACCATCATGCACCATCTTACGTCTCAAACGCTTGGTGTGTGACTTTTCTGCAATAATTTTCTCCTTTGACTTTATTCCATTTCTGATATTTGCCCTCCATGCAACACGTTCAGCGGCGACTTGCTCCCAATGTGCATTATCAATGCCTGTATCAATCATGTCCCGCTTACACACATCTTTGTATCGTAGTAGAGGCCGACCCTGAGATCTCTTACCCATCTGTAATTCACCAAAAAAGATATCCTTTGGTATTCTACCATCATCCATCCTCCTAAGATGTCCTATCCATCTAAGTCTACGAAGACTGAGCATGGAATAAACTGTCACACAACCTGATCTTTCCAATACTTCAGTATTTGTGATTTTGTCTTGCCACTTAATACCAAGAATTCTTCGCAGACACCGCATATGAAAGCTGTTTAAATTGTTCTCTTGGTGTGAGTAAGTTGTCCAGGTTTCACTGCCATAGAGAAGAGTACTAAGGACACAGGCTTGATAGACAAGGACTTTTGTTTTGGCAGTAAGCTTCCTGTTCTCCCAGACTCTTTTTCTTAACCTGTTCATTGTTGTTGCTGCCTTACCAATCCGGATGTTGATTTCCTGATCTAGGGATAATTTGCTATTTACCACTGATCCTAAATATGTAAAATGGTCTACTATCTCTAGTTCGAAAGCCGAAAAAGGTCTATGTTATATCGGCGTGAGGGAGGTGTAAAAACGTACTCCGACCAGGTTAAATGATATTTACATGGGAACTGTATTACGGAGCTCCACGTCCCATCTCCAAGCTTAGAGACGAGCGGTTTGTGCAAGATCGGTATTCAGTATCTCTCTCGTCGTGCAGTGACTGACCACACCAGTTATGTGTTGGTGGGCTATTATTATTCTTTGGTTCTCCACGTGACGCTCGTATTTAGCTCAACCCTGCTCGACGTGATTTTACTGCAACATGGTCAAAGTTGCGGGGTCACAGCCATAACTTGAGTTGTTTATTTATTCTGTCTCCCTGGAGGCGTTCAGTGTTAGTCAGCCTGGTCCATTGTCAGTCCGATTCCCAAATCAGTCAATCCCGCAGATCTGTCCGCGCGTTCGCTTCTTCTTACACCCGGGTGTCCTGGCAGTAAATGGCAGATGTTAGTTAGCGTTGACCTTATCAGGAATGTCAGCCATTGCTTTCTAGCTCAGCCAATCTTGATTTTTCAAAGCATATTAGTGGTTTCGATGAGAAAACATGTATGGGTGAACGTGCGTTATGGTTTATAGGGGGTAAACTTTCCACCACGTTCAACTAGCATCTGTGGCGTTGGTTATAGTTGTGGTGGTTCATGGTGCAGGTTAAGTTTGTCTCCTTTTGTACACCAGTGTTAGCTGGCTTTTCGGTTTCGCGGCGTTTATGCCTGTGACGTCAGCTGGTGGATTGGCTGGCGGGCTCTCCTTGGTGTCAGTTTCGTCCTGTTTTTCCGTTCGTCAGTTAAGGCTCGTGGCTCCACTGGTTTAATTGGTTGCAGTCATTATGTGGACTCTTTATTTGATTTGTTGGCTGGTTATCTGTGCTGTACAATCTGCTAGTTTCTCAGCCACTCTGTTGTCTTTGTTACTGACATGATCTCTATGATTAGACTGCTCATAGTCACCGCAAAGGCAACTCTTCCTTAGCATCTCTCCCTTCAACATGGGCAGTGAAGACTCAACACGTAAACACAAGAAATAAATGGGGAGAACCGTTGAGGCCACTAAGACGATTACATAAATGGACACACATATTATTATTTGGCACGCACAGAAGAAGAAGAAGGAAACAGAGATTAGAAGACGCACTAGACAACATAAAATTTGAAAGCTATAATAGTTACCAACCGGGATCGAACCTGTCGCCTCCAAATGACGACGGCGCCTCGCTGCTGGAACAAGTGTACTTCGATGCACGACCAACTAGACACTCCTGGAAAAGTGTCTTCATTGGTCGTGTCTATCACTCATGACTATCACTATGACTCATCAGCTCCGCGTATTTTAAATTATCTACTTCTATATACTGTAATGGAAGGGTATATGCCTGGGAAGAGAGGAAGAGGAAGGCTAAAGAGAAGATGGGTGCAGGATGTGGCGGATGATCTCCAGATGGGTGTATCAGACGCGGGGCATCTTGCTTGTGATCGAGTGGTTTTCCGGAAGGTTGTTATGGGAGCGAGGTTCTGCAAAGGACATGCTACTGAATGAATGAATGAATGAATGAATGAATATACTGTAAAACCTCAGGTTCGGATCCCTGGAGATTTTGTCTAAGTAAAAGGAGGTACGACGGCGATCCAGACTCCTGGTGGCATTCTCTGCATCGTTCCCCCCTCTATGTCTTTGAACCTGTACCTTCGATTTTTTCCCCCTCTGATGGTTGCATATCCTTTACATAACGTCGCGGTCAACACTAGCATTTTTTTGCTGCTGTGATCTCTTTGAAAGTTTACGTTCAGTAGTTTGCCATTGCTTTCTGAACGACCAGCACCCATACTATTTCGTAAAGAACCAACGCAAGGCGGTCTGCTACCAAATCGCCCGCTATGTGGGATTACGAACTGCGTCCGTAAACCCTTCGTCACGGAGCAGGCATACCTTCGCTACCTATGCCCAAATTAAAAATAAGAGCGCTCGCTCTTAAACTTCCGGCACATTGATGGTGAGGCAGGAGGTTCAACACAACCAGTCCCTTAATATTATCCCTATCCCTAAGCGGTTTCCTGCTATGGGCCTGTAGTGTGATTCTCGTCATCAAATTGTGTAGACCGGAGCGCAAGCTGGAATACGTGATCAGTCTTCCCGTTACTTTCGCAGATGACGAGCCCAGACCGAGCTCGTGTATTACCAGCACAGTTCGCTATAAACTTCGCTAGCGCGCCTGCTTCACCGGCATTAAGTTGGACTTAAACGTTGACTTCTCGTTCAGAACACAATGGCAAGCTACTGAACTTAAATTAACCTAGACCTGTCTTTTACCTCACTGTTGCCTACCATGCACGTCGTAAGAGGCGACTAAGGATGCTATGGTTCCGTCGCCCTGCTACTGAGTGAGTGCGTGGCGTGACACTGTGAGCTGTGAATTTCGCGTGGAATGCTTTTACATCTGTTCGCAGTGTGTAGCGTGAACTGCATGTTCGGAACAATGGCGGCGGGCTGTTGCTGGATTGACTGGTTTGCCTTTTTGGTTCACGAGTGCATTGTTCAGGAGACTCATGGGAGTCGTCACTGGAGCTACGGAGTTCGTGCTTTGTGCGGCGCTTTCGGCGGGTCGCGCTGCGGAAAAAGACCGAGCCATATGGGATAAAATCCGGGCCAATGAAGTCTTTCTAGTGACTGCCGTTTCCATCGACAATGAACTGTATTTCTCGGGGAGGACTTTTGTGTTGGCATTCTGGCGGCGGCATTATGCACAGTGTACCTGTGCGAGCTGTTGGCTTGCCGATACTCCTGTCTATTCCACTGTTCACATAGGGCAGTGAGGAGCATTTTGCGTGATATTCACTGGCACAGGAACAGAGCATAATGGGGACGACCCGTTGCCGTGAAGTTGGAACCGCGACTAACTAACTAACTAACTAACTAACTAGCTAGCTAGCTAGCTAGCTAGCTAACTAACTACAACTAACTAACTAACTAACTAACTAAACTAACCTACCCTACCCTAACCTTCCCTACCCTACCCTAACCTAAACTAACCTACCCTATCCTAACCTACCCTATCCTAACCTACACTAAACTAACTTACCCTACCCTACCCTAATCTAACTAACTAACTCAACCAACCAACCAACTCAACCAACCACCCAACTCAACCAACCACCCAACCAACTACCCAACCAACCAACCAACCAACCCAGACAACCAACCTTCAACTGGGGTTGATCGCATCAAAAGGGAATGCAACATTTTTTTTTTCTTTCTATTTATCCTTTGCAGTCGGCTTTGTGGAGAAAGAGGTTACGGATGCAGTTCGTAATCCGCATAGTGCTTTCGCAACACAGCTTCGGACGATTTGGCAGCAGACCGCCTTGCGTTGGTTTTTATAAACAATAGTATGAGTCCCGGCCGTTCAGAAATCAATGGCAAACTATTGAAGGTAAACTTGCCAATAAACCACAAACAGCCAAAAATGATGGGGTTGACTGCGACGTCCTGTAAATGATATGCAACTAGCTAACACTTGCATCAGTTAAAGAATTCAAATATCTTGGAAGTATGATCACAAAAGATGGCAGATTAGACAGAGAAATCGAAATCAAATGTCAACAAGCTAGTGCACTTACATATCAACTATCACCCTTACTGAAAAATCCAAATATACCCATGCCCGCAAAACGACAGATAATAAACAGCATATTCACACCAACACTATGCTACCAATCTCAAACTTGGACTTTATCCAAATCACACTTTGGCAAAATCAACACCTGCGAGATGAGATGCCTGAGTAGAGCTACCAACTTAACAATCCGAGACCGAGTAAGAAATGCTGTTATCAGACAAACAGTGGGATCAACACCTTGTGGCACATTTATTGAAAGACAGAAGATCAAGTGGTTTGGCCATGTCGTTAGAATGCAACACCAACAACTACCATCACTGGCCTTACATCAAAGATCATCTGCGACGAGACCAAGAGGACGTCCAAGAAGAAAATGGATTGACGACATCAAAGACATTGTACAACCACACGGAATGACACTATCCAGTGCCGCACGCAAATTATTCCTCGCCACGACGCTTGACGGCAGAAGTGGAAGATGATGATAATGATGATGATGATGATGATGATGATGATGATGATGATGATGATGATGATGATGATGAACATTTGCATCGCCAAAACTCCCCAGCTCATACATCACGTCAGATTTTAAAGACGTGCCAACACGGAGATAGAATCAACTCTATGCAAACAGAAACGTCTGGCAAAAACAAGGTGTCGATCAGCGCATTGATACGTAACGAGAGAGTGTACAACGTGCAAATATGCACCCGCGTGACAAGATGAGAATTGGGTGACCGCGATGACAAGCGGCGATAAAGACAAAGTACGCTCATTCAATATGTAGAGACGTCATTAAGAATTAGTCCCAAGAGAATGGCTGTAGAATACACGAGATAAAGGACAAAAAATGCAGCAATTACAACAGAGTGCAGTCTTAAACAACGCTCTCCACTTTCTTGGATAGGTTGCAGGCAAAGCAAAGAAAGCGAGTCTATTGTACTGCAGGAAAACACAAACATCACCCCACAAGGAAACAAACTATATATCAATGAACACAGGAAACAAAATTGCATCATTGAACACAGAAAATACTATTACACTGAACACGACAAATAATATTACACTGTACACAACACATTCTATTACAGTGAACACAGCAAATACTATTACAACACTGAACACAGCAAATACTATTACAACATTTAACACAACAAATACTATTACATTTAACACAACAAATACTATTACAACACTGAACACAACAAATACTATTACACTGAACACAACAAATACTATTACAACACTGAACACAACAAATACTATTACAGCACTGAACACAACAAATACTATTACAGCACTGAACACAACAAATACTATTACAGCACTGCACACAACAAATACTATTACAACACTGAACACAACAAATACTATTACAGCATTGAACACAACAAATACTATTACAACACTGAACACAACAAATACTATTACAGCACTGAACACAACAAATACTATTACAACACTGAACACAACAAATACTATTACAGCATTGAAGACAACAAATACTATTACAGCATTGAACACAACAAATACTATTACAGCACTGAACACAACAAATACTATTACAGCACTGAACACAACAAATACTATTACAGCTCTGAACACAACAAATACTATTACAGCACTGAACACAACAAATACTATTACAACATTGAACACAACAAATACTATTACATTTAACACAACAAATACTATTACAGCACTGAACACAACAAATACTATTACACTGAACACAACAAATACTATTACAGCACTGAACACAACAAATACTATTACAGCATTGAACACAACAAATACCATTACATTTAACACAACAAATACTATTACATCACTGCACACAACAAATACTATTACATTTAACACAACAAATACTATTACAGCATTGAACACAACAAATACTATTACATTTAACACAACAAATACTATTACAGCACTGAACACAACAAATACTATTACACTGAACACAACAAATACTATTACAGCACTGAACACAACAAATACTATTACAGCATTGAACACAACAAATACTATTACAGCACTGAAGACAACAAATACTATTACAGCACTGAACACAACAAATACTATTACAGCACTGAAGACAACAAATACTATTACAGCACTGAACACAACAAATACTATTACAGCACTGAACACAACAAATACTATTACAACATTGAACACAACAAATACTATTACATTTAACACAACAAATACTAATACAACACTGAACATAACAAATACTATTACAGTATTGAACACAACAAATACTATTACAGCACTGAACACAACAAATACTATTACAACACTGAAGACAACAAATACTATTACAGCACTGAAG
Source organism: Cepaea hortensis (assembly GCA_963921405.1). Lineage (NCBI taxonomy): Eukaryota > Metazoa > Mollusca > Gastropoda > Stylommatophora > Helicidae > Cepaea > Cepaea hortensis. The sequence continues at coordinate 88,052,898 of OY992889.1, read as the reverse complement.
ACAACAAATACTATTACACTGAACACAACAAATACTATTACAGCACTGAACACAACAAATACTATTACAGCACTGAACACAACAAATAATATTACAGCACTGAACACAACAAATACTATTACAGCATTGAACACAACAAATACTATTACAACATTGAACACAACAAATACTATTACAACACTGAACACAACAAATACTATTACAGCACTGAACACAACAAATACTATTACACTCACTAAACACAACAAATACTATTACAGCACTGAACACAACAAATACTATTACATTGAACACAACAAATACTATTACATTGAACACAACAAATACTATTACAGCACTGAACACAACAAATACTATCAGACCACCGAATAGTCGTGAAAAGTATCACAAAATTGATTTAAAATAAATAAAACAAATAAGAAAACAACATAACGCTTGTCTGAAAACAAAATCCATTAAAATAAGCCCCCGGTACACTGCCATATTGACAACGTGTTTCACCCGGTTGTCAGTTAACAGATATTTGTACAGATAAAATAAACATGAAATCCTAACCACAATTTTCAATCTTCCGACATTACAATTTTAATGTCCACTGGGTACTTCGCAATTCGACCTCTTAATAACTCATCCTAGACATTGTTATACGCGCCGTTCCAAAGTGTAAACATCTTTTGTGATGTCCTTGGAGTTTCATTTCCACTTCGTTTTCACCCGGCTGGCGTATTATGCTGTCTAACCTCGTGTGTTGTGCTCTTATACGTGTGAAAACGGAAGATGCTTTCGCTTAATGTAAAACTATTATTGCTCCAATAGAATACTACTGCTATACGTAGCAGAATTATGTCATTTGCATCACACGAAATCGTCTAGTCAACAGATCATCCTCATTACACATCGAACCATTCAGTCCATAAGTGCCCGGATCCCCTCTTCAGTAAATCCCACAGCGTGTGACGGTTGGAGATCAAAACGAAGAGGCCTTGGTCCTCGGGTAAGCTTTTTGAGTTTTAATTTCAGATCTGCTTCTAATAACTGATGATCTGTATCACAGTCTGCATTTCGTAGGGTTTTTGCAGATGTTATGCTTGATCTCCATCTTCTTTGTATTAAAATATAATCTATCTGATTTTTGGTAATACTGTCCGGGGCTTCCACGTGAAGAGTCTTCTTGGATGTTGTTTAAAAAGTGTGTTGGCTATCGTTAACTCATTTTCAGCGCAAAATTCAATTAATTTATCACCTGCATCCTTTCTATTTCCAAATCCAAATTTTCCTAAAACGTGTCTCTCATTTTCAGCTCTTCCTCTGCCTACTTTAGCATTAAAATCTGCCATTATTATTATTATATCATTATGACCAATCTTATTTAATGTGTCTTGCAGTGTGCCGTAAAAATCTTAAATTTCGTCCTCCTCTGCTGTTAAAGTAGATGCATATATCTGTATGAGAGTATTACATACCAAATTAAATCAGGTTGCTTAGGGAAAACGACTGTATTCATATTTTAATTGAGATAAAATTTCACAGTGACAACATTTCAGCGATTTATAAGCCCATGGCAGATACGTGAAGTCGCTTAAACCAATTAATCATCCAATGGCACTTAATCAGTTAAGATTGGGGGAGGGGTATATTCACCATACTACCCATCGTGCACTGATTAATTTTACAGGACGGCGTTAGCATTAAGGCGGAAGGCGTGTTACTGAGTGTTTTATACCCGTCGAGTATTTATTGCTTTTAAAGAATGAGTTTAGTACCATGGTACTTCATGGTGATACAAAAGAGGGTCCATTACTTTATTTTTGTGTTTACCATACAAAATAATGAAAATGTAACAACACATCGCGAAGAATAAGGTGGTGGGATAAAGCTGAATATCATAATTGATAGAAAAGACCCATAAACAAACAAAATATATGAAGTAACAACAGATAATTTATACAACAATTATAATCCTCCTCCTTCCCCATCCTCCTTACACTACTTCTTCTTTCCTTTATCCTCCATTGAAGCATAGGGACACAACCAAATCACACCGAAACGCCCTATGTTGTGAATCGTCCTAACTCCCGCAGCGTCTTCCACGTTAAGTCAGTTGCGTGTTCCTTTACATGCGTTGCAATCAATCCCAGCACTTATTGGTTGTATTAATTTACGAGCCCATTTTTTACGCCAAGTAGACTGCCACTGCTTTCTAAATGGCCGACGCTCATGCCATCGAAAGCACCGCAAAGCGGTCTGCTCTCAAATCGCCCGTGGCTGATATCGAACTTCGACCCCCGTATGCCTGGGGAACTGTGAATGTACCAGACATGTCTATGTGACAAGACCGCCGGGGCTTGGACTGGTTTGCCACGATAGATACTATCCCCTGCCTTTGCTCCAACCACCTCAATAGCACTCTACATCTACCAGGCCCCACACAAGCCGGGACAGCTTAACCTTCCCTCCCTCACCTAGGGTTCCAAACCCCAAGGGGGCTCGGACCAGACACCAGTCATATCACTGCACAAAGTCATAGCTAAGATAACAAAAATTTAATTCTGAACTACGTCAACCACAACACAGAGAAGGATGGCTGAAAGCCAGACGAGAAGAACTATGTACTAGATCAAAGACGCAGATGAGTATTCATCATGGAGGCGGACGATAGCTCGTGCGGTTGTCCAGTCGTGGTAGCGACTCACCCAGGCTCCTCCAGTGGACTGGAACTCCAAGGTCTGCTGCCTCTCCAAAGTTCCCTCTTCTCCCAGAGAACCAAGCAAGGGCTGATCAAGCGCAGTACCACTGCCTGACTGACACTGCACTGATGAACAAGGATCCTTCCTTGCTGTCGTACTATTTCACTCGTCACACTCCTGATGAAGTTTGGGCCGACCCTAGAACAGTAGCGGTCTCCCACTTGCAGAAAAAATACATGTAGCACCGTCTCAAAATACACAAGAGCCAGGTCACTCTTCTATCTCATCAGTGACCCACACACTGATATGTCACTTACACAATAAGCGGTTGCTCCACACGAACACACAATGTCACTGGTAAAGTCTATCAGGTGACTAAACACTTCACCTTAGTTCCATGTCCTTGGACAATAGATCTTCACACAGTATTATGTACCTACCCTGATCCATGGGTAGTAATCACAACCTAGCACACACTGTCAACAGTTCATCACGTTGGCATGAGGTAGCTCCCTACCGTCACAAACATTGTCAACAGTTCATAACGTTGGCATGAGGTAACTCCCTACCTTCACAACCATGTCACTCAGGTGTTTCCACCAATGTTGTAATCAATGTCCTAGTTCACTGGACCACATGTTGGCTTCATAAAGGTAACCAATGTAAAAACACTATGTAAGCATCAACTGATACATGGTGTCCCATAACCCAGCCGGGCCAGAAGCATATAACACAGGTCATGGTGACCGGTAACAATGATCACCTCGCTCAACTTGAAAGGTCACTACCTTGCAATTACCAAGGTTTACACAGAGACTGAATGTCACCAGTGCTTCACTGGCTTGAATCACCAGACGTTTCAGTGTTGGATCCTCTCAGGATCGGATGACACTCGTCGGACTCTTGACGGAGGTCCTAACCTAGACCTACCGACTTATTCAGCACTCCGCTCCTTCCAACATTGATCTCGCAGAATCAGACAACCACTCCCAGTATGGCCTCAATCAACTTCTGGATAGGCACTGGAATGAGTGGGCCCATAGAGCTCATGGTGCAGCTCTTGAATCTTCTACTGTATAGTAATAACAGATCCTGAAACACGGAGAGGTTGGTGTGAGTACTCAACTACAACAAAGACTACCAGCATCTCCACCCTGTCACCTGCCTCTCAGACATTCCTCATGTCTACCAACATGAGTATGAAATCATCACATCATAGATCTACCTAGTCACTATAATATATAGGCATAATGATGGTAGAAAAAGCAATAGCACACCTGTTCAGTCAAGTAACACTTCTGGGCTACATATAACCCCTAGCACCAGAGTCGACTGTATGACTCTGTCAAGCATCCTTCGCCTGGTGCCAGTCCAATCCGGTTTCATCTCCCATCATCAATCAACATATACACTTACTTTCCTTTCCGTGTAGGGATTACTGTATCTAGAAGGTGTCCAGCCGGACATCTCCTTCCTGACAGACTCATCAATTCATCAATCCCTTAACCCATGGACTGATGAATTACACACCTTAAGAACTATATGTCCATAATGAATTATACTCCTGATAATTCATTACTATAGCATTAACTAAGGAGAACTCATGACTTGTTACACTTAAATAGCAAAATCATATCACAGCCATAGTGTCAGGTCTGGGATCCCTGCCCCAGATCCTGAGTTGCCCTTGTATTCACTGACTATCTTTCAGGTCAGTCATACCTGTGCCGGTCGAGCACAGCAGTGGTGGCCATCCACCATAACACTTTCCCACAGCTACTGTGGGTCCCGTGTACCTTGTCCCGTGACGACTTAAGTCACGTCATCCAATGTAGCAAACCTCCAGACTCCACTACCAAACTCTGGCTCCACCTTTTTTTTTGGGGGGGGGGGGGGGGGGTTATGCCCCTCCCAACTACTACCTCACGGCAGTACTCCAAGTACTCCATGAACCGAGTCAGGGTTCCAGAAGAGTAGAATATTAGAGACAGAAACGGTTAGGTTCAAACCTCGATCTATCTAGACACCTCGGCCTCGAATTACGGAGTGCCGCATCACTCTCGATCGGGTATGTTCATTCATCGGATATGCACGATTGCATGGGGTCGGACCTATTACCGATCGGGTTGGGGGTACCGGCCTACCTCCCGCTGCCTAGACAAACGTAAGATGGAACACGCACGGTCATCCTAGCGGACGGACATGACAACAAGCAGTAACAATAGTATCATGAATACTTCTTAATTGTTATCCTACCGATGCAACGCCATTCGGCTTACGCGGAATAACACTGCTATCTGCACACAGCAAATACACCACTGCTGATTTCACCTTGATTCCTCGAAAAATCACCATCACTGATAGAACAATTACGTTACCATTCTAATGTCACGAAGCACATTACACATCTCTAATAATAAGCTATACCTTATTTACAGCGTCTAGCATGTTGATGTCATGACGGACAAACTGTCGTCTTGCCTGCGTAATGAATAAACCAAACCCGTAACTGCTACCCACTGTAACGCACATCGTTCGGCCTATTTTATTTACACACCACTCGCGGTGGAACACGGCTTGTTCCGTCAGGTAACACATTACATCGCTAATCGATAAAACCTACTTACCATGCGGATAGCCAGCTGTAACTTGTAACGCTACGCCACGACTCAGTTCGACGGCGATTAATTCTTTCGGGGAGATCGGCGGGGTATCCCGACAACAGTTAAATAATAGAATAAGTATTCAACTAACCTGTGATTGAAACATCACAAACTTTGACTGCAGATGTCCGCTCTGGCCGCGACTATTGACATCCAAATTACTGCAGCCTGCTGGCCATGATCTCTCCACGCTGAGGTCTGGTGGGCGACTGACTCCGACAACGTCAGTCCGCCTTCCACTCGCCTACACGGGCTGCGTGACTTTCATGATTCATGAAGAAAACCAGAGTCACGATGGATTCCTCCAACCCGTGCTGCACAACGCACTCGTGAACTTAGAGATCAAAACCACGTACGCACTTGGGGGAACATTCTAGATTCTTCTATAAATAACTAGAATAGCTCCGCCCCCGCACTACTTTTCTAGGGAACTCCCCTATTAATTGACATTAAATTAAAGGGAGACCAACGCCTGGCACTCCCTTCAAAGGGCTATTATGCAGAGATCTTACGATATTTATCCGTTTCGTCACATAGGCCCCCACTTAAGATGGTCGACCCGGTCGAACTCACTAGACAAAGATCGGTCTGAACTCTGAACCTCTACTCTATCAAGATTGGATTTCCAGGAAAAGACGTTCCATAACGTTCACTTTCCCTGGGGAGATTTACCAGAATGGTATGGATGCTGGATCACCAACCACCGCCTCCAACATACGTTATCTCCAGCGATTAGGCCCGAAACGTAACGGCCTGGTGATTGGCTTACAGGATCGGTCTACACTGGACTGTTCCGCATCCACCTGTTGTAGGCCATCGGTTACTTTACTGAAGGTTCGTTCGTCCCTTCTGACAATAGGATATTTCCTATCCCGACTAGGCATCACCTTCGTGGACTGTTCGCGGATGTCGACCGAAATGAATGGTCGCTTACTCCAGGTTCGTCTGGAGTACCCTTGCTCCTGCCTTCTCTCCCGCGAGTAAGGACAGTGAGCCTGTCGGCGTATCGAGTCACCCGACGATCCCGTCGTGCCAGATGTGACTTCGCCTGTCCGACCTCGATTCCCAGTGTGTTTAACACCATGGGCCTCTTCCCGACGGAGCCCGTTCGCCCTATCTACGGTTGAACGCTCAGGAGACCGCAGACCCTCCCCACAGGATGTACTGCGTAGGACTGAGTCTTCCTCGCCCTCGTCTGGACCCAGAACCGAATCTAGCGCGATGGTAGTCGCACTATCTTGTGGAGAAACTACCTCGGACCTCTCCAAATTCTGAAGGAGAGTACAATGGAACTTACGCAATTCCCCGCGGACCTTCACCTCATACGTGGATCGGGACATTATCCGCTCCACAGGAAAAGGGCCCTGCCATCCGAGTTCGAATTCCGCCCCCTCGATTGGGAGAAGCGCGAGAACCCTATCTCCAATCTGCAGAGATAAACCGTTTCTGGTCTTGTGCTTTGGTGCTGCCAGACAACACGTTGGGCACGACCGGATATATCTCCGCACGTCGCCTGTCATTCCAGGCCAGTGGTAGTGGCTGGAAAGACACTGGACTGTTGTCCCCACATCCTTATGTCCGGTTAAGGATAAGGTATGCACTCTATGTATCAATCGGGATCTGTAGTCAGTAGGGACTACCATCTGACCGTACTGGCTATCCCCTTGCCCGGCTCTACGATAAAGCAACCGGTTTTCTACATAGAACTGACCCGGAGTTGGCGGGACAGAACTTTGGGACACCTCCAGTAAGTAAGGACGCAAAGTCGGGTCCCTACTTTGAGCACTGCTCACTAACCTCGCAAGAGAATGGTCTATTTCCTTACCACACTGCCTTTCTCCATCCTTAGCCCTGGCCTGCCTAGCGCTCACTAGACAATGTTCCCTGGGGTCCCCCAGGAATACATGCGGACGACCGAGGATCAAAGGGTAAATAGGATCAGGCAGCACAGCCGCCTGGATGCTACCCGTAACGTACCTGCACCGAATGTCAATCCGAGCAATCGGCAAGTCCATAGCTACGGAGCTCCTCATGGCCAGCTGAAATTCTCTTGTCTCGCCGGTGAGCTGCCCTGGGCTCACAAGGTGGGATGAGATTACAGCTTCAAACTGCAATCCTGTATCGTATAGACATTCCACCTGCTTCCCATTCACCTCTATCGTTTCGATCACAGGTGATTTCTTAGACTTTGGTTTCTCCCGACCCTTAGGTGTGGTCTCGCTAGGTCTACCTCTAGTAGAGGCGAGACACGCAAAGTGCAAGTCCTTTGGCTTCCTCAGACAATCTACAATATTATGGGAAGGAGACTTACAGTGCTTACACCACCTCTTACTCCACTTCCGTTTTGGGGAGGCGGGAGGGCTTGGCTTATCGGGTTTCTTACCAGAGTCTTTTACCACAGGATCTGCTACATTGGATGATTCTTTGGGACCTTTGGTCTTGGGCTTCTGATCAAGCCCCTTCTGCCTTTTCTGTGAATCAGTCTGACTGGAATCCCCAGTCTCACCATAGACTTCCACATACCTTTCAGCTAACTTATTTACTATGTCTAGCCTTTCCGCCCCATTTTCCCCTAAGAAATTCCTTAAAGGCTTGGACATCTGCATTTTCATTTGATCCACCACCATCAACTCTCTCAGACTCTCATAATCCTCTTTGAAATTGGCCAACGCCATCCACTTCAACAGGTATGAGTTCAACCTCACACTATAGGCCGAGAACATCTCACCTGGTTCTCTCTTGGAAGTTCTGAACCTCCGCCTGTAAGCATGGGCTGTCATTTCGAATCTTTTCAAAAGAGCCGATTTCAGGGTTGGATAATCATTTTCCATCCCTGGGGGAAGACGCGCATACACTTCGTACGCGGTGCCACGGAGTCCTTGTGAAAGCTTAAGATTCCAACGCTCAGGCTCTAAACCCATAGCTTTACACATTGCCTCGAACTTCTCTAAGAATTGATCTATCTTCTCTTGGTCCGGTTCAAATGGTGGAAACGGCCATTTCATAGCATGGTAAGCTGGTCTGCTGGCTACTGATGAGCTAGGTAAAGCTACTCCACCTACTGCTCCCTCAGACTCACCAACCGATTTAGCCTCTACCTCAAGTTGCTTCATACGGAACTCATGTTCCATTTCCAACTTCCTAGCATCTAATTTCTTAGACTCTAGGTCCGCTGCCAGTTTTTGTGCCTGTTGGTCTGCCACCAACTTTTGCTCTTCAAGTGCTACCTTTCGAGCTTCCAGCTCAATTTCTGACTTTCTTCGCTCACTCTCCTCTGCTCTGAAGTTTCTCTCTACTTCCAGTACATAGGCTTTGAACTCCTCACCTTCCAATCCCATCTCAGTTGCAGATGCCCGCACCTTAGCTAAATCTAAAGTACGAGTAGCCATGCTTAGTGTAACTTAGTATCAGTATAGATATGCAATACCCAATCACAATGCTAACTGTCCTCCAACCAACACTGTAACTATGTATCTATACTAACTTAACTAAATGTCTGTCCACGTCGAAGAGAAAGGTTTCAGTAGCCCTACTCGTCAAGTAGATAATAGGTATAGGACAGATGACACTATAACCAATTCCTACGAGATGTCAGAACAAAGAGAAGATCCCGGACGGGCCCCCACTCTATCTTGTGACAAGACCGCCGGGGCTTGGACTGGTTTGCCACGATAGATACTATCCCCTGCCTTTGCTCCAACCACCTCAATAGCACTCTACATCTACCAGGCCCCACACAAGCCGGGACAGCTTAACCTTCCCTCCCTCACCTAGGGTTCCAAACCCCAAGGGGGCTCGGACCAGACACCAGTCATATCACTGCACAAAGTCATAGCTAAGATAACAAAAATTTAATTCTGAACTACGTCAACCACAACACAGAGAAGGATGGCTGAAAGCCAGACGAGAAGAACTATGTACTAGATCAAAGACGCAGATGAGTATTCATCATGGAGGCGGACGATAGCTCGTGCGGTTGTCCAGTCGTGGTAGCGACTCACCCAGGCTCCTCCAGTGGACTGGAACTCCAAGGTCTGCTGCCTCTCCAAAGTTCCCTCTTCTCCCAGAGAACCAAGCAAGGGCTGATCAAGCGCAGTACCACTGCCTGACTGACACTGCACTGATGAACAAGGATCCTTCCTTGCTGTCGTACTATTTCACTCGTCACACTCCTGATGAAGTTTGGGCCGACCCTAGAACAGTAGCGGTCTCCCACTTGCAGAAAAAATACATGTAGCACCGTCTCAAAATACACAAGAGCCAGGTCACTCTTCTATCTCATCAGTGACCCACACACTGATATGTCACTTACACAATAAGCGGTTGCTCCACACGAACACACAATGTCACTGGTAAAGTCTATCAGGTGACTAAACACTTCACCTTAGTTCCATGTCCTTGGACAATAGATCTTCACACAGTATTATGTACCTACCCTGATCCATGGGTAGTAATCACAACCTAGCACACACTGTCAACAGTTCATCACGTTGGCATGAGGTAGCTCCCTACCGTCACAAACATTGTCAACAGTTCATAACGTTGGCATGAGGTAACTCCCTACCTTCACAACCATGTCACTCAGGTGTTTCCACCAATGTTGTAATCAATGTCCTAGTTCACTGGACCACATGTTGGCTTCATAAAGGTAACCAATGTAAAAACACTATGTAAGCATCAACTGATACATGGTGTCCCATAACCCAGCCGGGCCAGAAGCATATAACACAGGTCATGGTGACCGGTAACAATGATCACCTCGCTCAACTTGAAAGGTCACTACCTTGCAATTACCAAGGTTTACACAGAGACTGAATGTCACCAGTGCTTCACTGGCTTGAATCACCAGACGTTTCAGTGTTGGATCCTCTCAGGATCGGATGACACTCGTCGGACTCTTGACGGAGGTCCTAACCTAGACCTACCGACTTATTCAGCACTCCGCTCCTTCCAACATTGATCTCGCAGAATCAGACAACCACTCCCAGTATGGCCTCAATCAACTTCTGGATAGGCACTGGAATGAGTGGGCCCATAGAGCTCATGGTGCAGCTCTTGAATCTTCTACTGTATAGTAATAACAGATCCTGAAACACGGAGAGGTTGGTGTGAGTACTCAACTACAACAAAGACTACCAGCATCTCCACCCTGTCACCTGCCTCTCAGACATTCCTCATGTCTACCAACATGAGTATGAAATCATCACATCATAGATCTACCTAGTCACTATAATATATAGGCATAATGATGGTAGAAAAAGCAATAGCACACCTGTTCAGTCAAGTAACACTTCTGGGCTACATATAACCCCTAGCACCAGAGTCGACTGTATGACTCTGTCAAGCATCCTTCGCCTGGTGCCAGTCCAATCCGGTTTCATCTCCCATCATCAATCAACATATACACTTACTTTCCTTTCCGTGTAGGGATTACTGTATCTAGAAGGTGTCCAGCCGGACATCTCCTTCCTGACAGACTCATCAATTCATCAATCCCTTAACCCATGGACTGATGAATTACACACCTTAAGAACTATATGTCCATAATGAATTATACTCCTGATAATTCATTACTATAGCATTAACTAAGGAGAACTCATGACTTGTTACACTTAAATAGCAAAATCATATCACAGCCATAGTGTCAGGTCTGGGATCCCTGCCCCAGATCCTGAGTTGCCCTTGTATTCACTGACTATCTTTCAGGTCAGTCATACCTGTGCCGGTCGAGCACAGCAGTGGTGGCCATCCACCATAACACTTTCCCACAGCTACTGTGGGTCCCGTGTACCTTGTCCCGTGACGACTTAAGTCACGTCATCCAATGTAGCAAACCTCCAGACTCCACTACCAAACTCTGGCTCCACCTTTTTTTTTTGGGGGGGGGGGGGGGGGGGGGGTTATGCCCCTCCCAACTACTACCTCACGGCAGTACTCCAAGTACTCCATGAACCGAGTCAGGGTTCCAGAAGAGTAGAATATTAGAGACAGAAACGGTTAGGTTCAAACCTCGATCTATCTAGACACCTCGGCCTCGAATTACGGAGTGCCGCATCACTCTCGATCGGGTATGTTCATTCATCGGATATGCACGATTGCATGGGGTCGGACCTATTACCGATCGGGTTGGGGGTACCGGCCTACCTCCCGCTGCCTAGACAAACGTAAGATGGAACACGCACGGTCATCCTAGCGGACGGACATGACAACAAGCAGTAACAATAGTATCATGAATACTTCTTAATTGTTATCCTACCGATGCAACGCCATTCGGCTTACGCGGAATAACACTGCTATCTGCACACAGCAAATACACCACTGCTGATTTCACCTTGATTCCTCGAAAAATCACCATCACTGATAGAACAATTACGTTACCATTCTAATGTCACGAAGCACATTACACATCTCTAATAATAAGCTATACCTTATTTACAGCGTCTAGCATGTTGATGTCATGACGGACAAACTGTCGTCTTGCCTGCGTAATGAATAAACCAAACCCGTAACTGCTACCCACTGTAACGCACATCGTTCGGCCTATTTTATTTACACACCACTCGCGGTGGAACACGGCTTGTTCCGTCAGGTAACACATTACATCGCTAATCGATAAAACCTACTTACCATGCGGATAGCCAGCTGTAACTTGTAACGCTACGCCACGACTCAGTTCGACGGCGATTAATTCTTTCGGGGAGATCGGCGGGGTATCCCGACAACAGTTAAATAATAGAATAAGTATTCAACTAACCTGTGATTGAAACATCACAAACTTTGACTGCAGATGTCCGCTCTGGCCGCGACTATTGACATCCAAATTACTGCAGCCTGCTGGCCATGATCTCTCCACGCTGAGGTCTGGTGGGCGACTGACTCCGACAACGTCAGTCCGCCTTCCACTCGCCTACACGGGCTGCGTGACTTTCATGATTCATGAAGAAAACCAGAGTCACGATGGATTCCTCCAACCCGTGCTGCACAACGCACTCGTGAACTTAGAGATCAAAACCACGTACGCACTTGGGGGAACATTCTAGATTCTTCTATAAATAACTAGAATAGCTCCGCCCCCGCACTACTTTTCTAGGGAACTCCCCTATTAATTGACATTAAATTAAAGGGAGACCAACGCCTGGCACTCCCTTCAAAGGGCTATTATGCAGAGATCTTACGATATTTATCCGTTTCGTCACAGTCTAGTCGTCCTATCTTTTGCGTATCTCCAACAGCACCCTCCATGTATGTCCCGTTTTACTCATCTGTCTATAATTCTCTTCTCCGTGTGTATTCAGTGCCCCCTTTATTTCGTCTACCATGAGGTCGGCCTTGAAAGCAACGGAGATGTGGATCAGCAAACTGACAGAATTGAATTGAGTTGAGTTGAGCTAAGAACTGACATCACTGCACTGAGGATATTCCCATACGCGCTCCGTCCCCTCTTTCAACGGCCAGCGAAGAGACACGCTACTAATCGTTCCGACCGCTATCTGACTAAAAGTACTCCTGGCCTTCCCTCTCAGTTTTGAGATTCTTCCAGAACCTCGGTCAATCCCCTGCAATCTCATTCTTAATCTGACAGAACACACAGTCAGGGGGGAGATACAGACAGTGTTGGAGATCTATTACAGCCAAGCTTCATTGTGGAGATGGTACCTGACTGATTGATGAGTTTATTTTGTAACTGTTTTAGTCCTTCGTGTTTCTGGTCCATACAGTAGCACTGATTTAATGATAGAGTTAGATATTCTATGTCTGGTGCTGGGTTGGTTTCATATCTTTTGTCTTCCGCACATTTGCTAGGGATATGAGAGCTCATCCAGCTCTATGCATATTTTTAAAAAATCGCTCCCCCATCTTTGTCTAATTATTCTTTCATCCGTTAACCCCTAAACAAGTGGTTCTCAACCGGTGGGGGACCCCCCCCCCCCCCCCCACAGGGGGAATTTTAGGGTTTCCGGGGGGAGGGGAATTAAAATTATTTCAAGATCGCGTTAATCCATCCATCCATCATGTGCCATGCCGGTAAGCGTGGGCGGTCATGTTCTGCCATCTCACTCGATCAACAGAGTCGTGGATCAGTTCCGTGTTTCTGTCTCGACCATGCCACAAGGCCAAGCCATCCAGATACTTGTTTCTAGGTCTTCCCCTTGGTCTGTTCCCCTCGATCTTACCAGTTGTCACCAAGTTCTCCAAATCATTTCTTCTCATAACATGCCCAAAAAATTGTGACTGTCTACGTCTAATGTCTCTGATCAGTTTACGATCTTCATTTGTTTCTTGAAGGACTTGTTCATTGGTCTTTCTGGCTGTCCATGGTATTCTTTGCATTTTCCTCAGAAACCACATTTCTACAGCCATCAGATGTTTTTCAGCCTGGCTGCTCATTGTCCAAGCTTCACATCCATATAAAAGTACAGGTTCTATGTAGCATCTCAACACTCTTTTTCTCGTTTCAATTGACATCTTTTTATTGGTCAGTATGTTTTTCATCTTGCTAAAGGCTACTTTTGCCATGGCGATCCTTGTTCTAATCTCTTCAAGGCATCTCCCATCAGATGTTATTACTGTTCCGAGATAATTGTACCTATTCACTTGATGAAGAATATTCCCATTTACTTGTATATTACACTGTGGTATTTCGTTCTTCCTAGTGACGACCATAATCTGTGTCTTTTTACAATTTAATTCTAACCCTTCTTGTTCACTGTGTGCAACAACCGCATCTACTAAATTTTGCAGGTCCTGTTCATTGTCTGCAATCAAGACTGTATCATCTGCATATCTAATGTTATTGATGCATCGTCCCCCAATGTTGATTCCTTCCATATTTTCAATATTTCTGAAAATATTTTCACTGTACAGGGAAAACAGATCTGGAGACATTACACATCCCTGTCTCACACCTCTCTTAATAGGCTGATATTGGCTTACTTCATTATCAACTCTTATGGCAGCTTGTTGTTTCCAATATATGTTTTTTACAAGTCTAAGGTCTTTCCCATCAATTTGTAGATCTTCAAGCATCCTTATCATGTTGACATGTCTCACTTTATCAAAAGTGTAGATCTTTGTTTACTTCTATAGAACGTTCGATTACGGTTCTCAGTATATACACAGCATTTACTGTACCCTTGCCTACTACAAACCCACATTGTTCTTCTCCTATTTCAGGTTGTATTTTCATACTTGATATTGTTTCCCCCTCCATGCTTTACAGTTCTGTTCTTCTCGCCCTTCTGAAACTCATTTGATAACGTAAGTAGACCCGCAAATCATGTTTTATGTAGACGTCTAGATTTGTTCAAGTATGTGTTATTAAATTTAGCTTCGAGCTTTACATATACTGTGTAAGGGGGGGGGGGGGAGAATTTATATGGAGGAAATACGAAAAGGGGGAGGTGGGGGGGGGGGGGGGTAAAGGCGTTCTGAAAATATGGTGAAGGGGGTGACGGGCCAAAAAAAGGTTGAGAACCACTGCCCTAAACCATCTCACGCCAAGGCGTAGCATCCTTAGCTATCACACACAGCTACGTCCAGGCTCTCTGCATATTATTTATTTCTGTGTCTACTTCTCTCCTTCGTGTGTTTCTGGTCTTCTTCTATTCCCTTTGCCCTGTGGATTTCATGCAAAGAACTTTCTAGTCACACTATTCTCAGGTTGTCTCAATGTATGTCTCATCCCAGATGCTGCTAAATAATGTGTGCAGTGATTCTGTTTGAGGTTTTAATATTAGTTTCAAGAGCCATTGCTCGGATGCCATCTGGACCAGCAACTTTCCCATCCTTCAGAAGTTTAATAGCTTTACACATCTCTTCTGTAGATAATTTCCCGCAGTTGAAAATATTTATCTACATTGCTACGTAAATTAATGTAAGGTTAAATTAAATACTCTTTTGCGGGTAAGTATAAGATCCTTGGGATTCATATGTGTTTTTTTAAAAAACGCCACATCGTGCATATTGGGGATCACCATATGCCCGTGAGAGAGAGAGAGAGAGAGAGAGAGAGAGAGAGAGAGAGAGAGAGAGAGGTTGTACGGCTAAACCATCCGGCCTCATCTGTGGCTGTTAGGTGCTCCTCTGTCTGTCTGTCTGTCTGTCTGTCTGTCTGTCTGTCTGTCTGTCTGTCATTCTGTCTATTTCGAACTCAACATTTTTGTAAGCATTCAGCAGGATGCTGGTTGTTTCATATTTATAGCTATCTCCAAGTATCTTACTTTTTAACTGAACTAATTTCCACGCGATTACACCTTGCTGATTTCTCGAATTTTGTAGCTAATCTTTGGAGTTCTACTGCCCTGCGTGCTATAAGAAAGGAGACCATAATAATACAGAATGACAAGTTCAAATCGTACGCAAATTACATCACCATATTACATTTCACAGCATGTGTCGTACTCTATTAAATGTCATGTTATGGCATTATCATGAGATATTTATTACGTTATATTGGCAAAATACACAACTGGTTTAGCGTACGGTGGCTGTGTGTGTGAGAGAGAGACCTAGTGCCATCTCCGTACTGACGATTGACTGTAATGAGACTCCAATACCCTCTGCCCTACGAAATTTCTTCTTCTTCGTCTTCATATTCATCTTCTTCTCCTCATTCTTCTTCTACTTATTCTTCTGCCATCTATATTCTATTGGAACATATCCTTCAACCAACTCATTCTAAGTCCGCCTTCCTGTAGCTATCCCATGCAGCTCTGTCAATGCCCTTCCCATATTGCTCATGTCTGGAGTTACTTCTCTTCTCCGTTACTTTTCAAGTCTTCCTCTATTTTGTCTGCCATATGAGTTCCAGACTAAGGTTTTTCTAGTTATACTATTCTCGCGGTTCCTCAAACGTATGACCTATCCAGCGGCAGCGTCTTTTGTTCACTTCTTGGTTGATTTTTGTCTAGTTCTCTCCGTGAGCTGCACGTTGGTGATTGCGTCATACCATTTTAGACCTTCTATTTTGTCTAGTTCTCTCCATGAGCTCCACGTTAGTGATTGCGTCATACCATTTTAGACCTTCTATTTTGTCTAGTTCTCTCCATGAGCTCCACGTTAGTGATTGCGTCATACCATTTTAGACCCTCTATTTTGTCTAGTTCTCTCCATGAGCTGCACGTTGGTGATTGTGTCATACCATTTTACCTTCTATTTTGTCTAGTTCTCTCCATGAGCTGCACGTTGGTGATTGCGTCTTACCATTGCAGATCTTCTATTTTGTCTAGTTCTCTCCATGAGATCCACATTGGTGAATGTGTCATACCATTTTAGACCTTCTATTTTGTCTAGTTCTCTCCATGAGCTCCACGTTAGTGATTGCGTCATACCATTTTAGACCCTCTATTTTGTCTAGTTCTCTCCATGAGCTGCACGTTGGTGATTGTGTCATACCATTTTACCTTCTATTTTGTCTAGTTCTCTCCATGAGCTGCACGTTGGTGATTGCGTCATACCATTGTAGATCTTCTAATTTGTCTAGTTCTCTCCATGAGATCCACATTGGTGAATGCGTCATACCATTTTAGACCTTCTATTTTGTCTAGTTCTCTCCATGAGCTCCACGTTAGTGATTGCGTCATACCATTTTAGACCCTCTATTTTGTCTAGTTCTCTCCATGAGCTGCACGTTGGTGATTGTGTCATACCATTTTACCTTCTATTTTGTCTAGTTCTCTCCATGAGATGCACGTTGGTGATTGCGTCATACCATTGTAGATCTTCTATTTTGTCTAGTTCTCTCCATGAGATCCACATTGGTGAATGCGTCATACCATTTTAGACCTTCTATTTTGTCTAGTTCTCTCCATGAGCTCCACGTTAGTGATTGCGTCATACCATTTTAGACCCTCTATTTTGTCTAGTTCTCTCCATGAGCTGCACGTTGGTGATTGTGTCATACCATTTTACCTTCTATTTTGTCTAGTTCTCTCCATGAGCTCCACGTTGGTGATTGCGTCATACCATTTTAGACCTTCTATTTTGTCTAGTTCTCTCCATGAGCTCCACATTGATGATTGCGTCATACCATATTAGTCCTTCTATTTTGTCTAGTTCTCTCCATGAGCTCCACATTGGTGATTGCGTCATACCATATTAGTCCTTCTATTTTGTCTAGTTCTCTCCATGAGCTCCACATTGGTGATTGCGTCATACCATATTAGTCCTTCTATTTTGTCTAGTTCTCTCCATGAGCTCCACGTTGGTGATTGCATCATACCAATTTAGTCCTTCTATTTTGTCTAGTTCTCTCCATGAGCTCCACGTTGGTGATTGCGTCATACCATATTAGTCCTATTTTGTCTAATTCTCTCCATGAGTTCCACGTTGGTGATTGCGTCATACCATTCTAGACCTTCTATTTTGTCTAGTTCGCTCCATGAGCTCCACTTTGGTGATTGCGTCATATCATTCTATACCTTCTATTTTGTCT
Source organism: Cepaea hortensis (assembly GCA_963921405.1). Lineage (NCBI taxonomy): Eukaryota > Metazoa > Mollusca > Gastropoda > Stylommatophora > Helicidae > Cepaea > Cepaea hortensis. The sequence goes on along the minus strand of OY992889.1, from coordinate 88,035,115 downwards.
AGTTCTCTCCATGAGCTCCACTTTGGTTATTGCGTCATACCATTCTAGACCTTCTATTTTGTCTAGTTCTCTCCACGAGCTCCACATTGGTGATTGCGTCATACCATTCTAGACCATCTATTTTGTCTAGTTCTCTCCATGAGCTCCACATTGGTGATTGCGTCATACCATTCTATACCTTCTATTTTGTCTAGTTCTCTCCATGAGCTCCACGTTGGTGATTGCGTCATACCATTCTAGACCTTCTATTTTGTCTAGTTCTCTCCACGAGCTCCACATTGGTGAATGCGTCATACCATTCTAGACCTTCTATTTTGTCTAGTTCTCTCCATGAGCTCCACATTGGTGAATGCGTCATACCATTTTAGACCTTCTATTTTGTCTAGTTCTCTCCATGAGCTCCACATTGGTGATTGCGTCATACCATATTAGTCCTTCTATTTTGTCTAGTTCTCTCCATGAGCTCCACTTTGTTATTGCATCATACCAATTTAGTCCTTCTATTTTGTCTAGTTCTCTCCATGAGCTCCACGTTGGTGATTGCGTCATACCATATTAGTCCTATTTTGTCTAATTCTCTCCATGAGTTCCACGTTGGTGATTGCGTCATACCATTCTAGACCTTCTATTTTGTCTAGTTCGCTCCATGAGCTCCACTTTGGTGATTGCGTCATATCATTCTATACCTTCTATTTTGTCTAGTTCTCTCCATGAGCTCCACTTTGGTTATTGCGTCATACCATTCTAGACCTTCTATTTTGTCTAGTTCTCTCCACGAGCTCCACAATGGTGATTGCGTCATACCATTCTAGACCATCTATTTTGTCTAGTTCTCTCCATGAGCTCCACATTGGTGATTGCGTCATACCATTCTATACCTTCTATTTTGTCTAGTTCTCTCCATGAGCTCCACGTTGGTGATTGCGTCATACCATTCTAGACCTTCTATTTTGTCTAGTTCTCTCCACGAGCTCCACATTGGTGAATGCGTCATACCATTCTAGACCTTCTATTTTGTCTAGTTCTCTCCATGAGCTCCACATTGGTGAATGCGTCATACCATTTTAGACCTTCTATTTTGTCTAGTTCTCTCCATGAGCTCCACATTGGTGAATGCGTCATACCATTCTAGACCTTCTATTTTGTCTAGTTCTTTTCATGAGCTCCACTTTGTTATTGCGTCATACCATTCTAGACCTTCTATTTTGTCTAGTTCTCTCCACGAGCTCCACATTGGTGAATGCGTCATACCATTCTAGACCATCTATTTTGTCTAGTTCTCTCCATGAGCTCCACATTGGTGATTGCGTCATACCATTCTATACCTTCTATTTTGTCTAGTTCTCTCCATGAGCTCCACTTTGGTGATTGCGTCATACCATTCTAGACCTTCTATTTTGTCTAGTTCTCTCCACGAGCTCCACATTGGTGAATGCGTCATACCATTCTAGACCTTCTATTTTGTCTAGTTCTCTCCATGAGCTCCACATTGGTGAATGCGTCATACCATTTTAGACCTTCTATTTTGTCTAGTTCTCTCCATGAGCTCCACATTGGTGAATGCGTCATACCATTCTAGACCTTCTATTTTGTCTAGTTCTCTTCATGAGCTCCACTTTGTTATTGCGTCATACCATTCTAGACCTTCTATTTTGTCTAGTTCTCTCCATGAGCTGCACGTTGGTGATTGCGTCATACCATTGTAGATCTTCTAATTTGTCTAGTTCTCTCCATGAGATCCACATTGGTGAATGCGTCATACCATTTTAGACCTTCTATTTTGTCTAGTTCTCTCCATGAGCTCCACGTTAGTGATTGCGTCATACCATTTTAGACCCTCTATTTTGTCTAGTTCTCTCCATGAGCTGCACGTTGGTGATTGTGTCATACCATTTTACCTTCTATTTTGTCTAGTTCTCTCCATGAGATGCACGTTGGTGATTGCGTCATACCATTGTAGATCTTCTATTTTGTCTAGTTCTCTCCATGAGATCCACATTGGTGAATGCGTCATACCATTTTAGACCTTCTATTTTGTCTAGTTCTCTCCATGAGCTCCACGTTAGTGATTGCGTCATACCATTTTAGACCCTCTATTTTGTCTAGTTCTCTCCATGAGCTGCACGTTGGTGATTGTGTCATACCATTTTACCTTCTATTTTGTCTAGTTCTCTCCATGAGCTCCACGTTGGTGATTGCGTCATACCATTTTAGACCTTCTATTTTGTCTAGTTCTCTCCATGAGCTCCACATTGATGATTGCGTCATACCATATTAGTCCTTCTATTTTGTCTAGTTCTCTCCATGAGCTCCACATTGGTGATTGCGTCATACCATATTAGTCCTTCTATTTTGTCTAGTTCTCTCCATGAGCTCCACATTGGTGATTGCGTCATACCATATTAGTCCTTCTATTTTGTCTAGTTCTCTCCATGAGCTCCACGTTGGTGATTGCATCATACCAATTTAGTCCTTCTATTTTGTCTAGTTCTCTCCATGAGCTCCACGTTGGTGATTGCGTCATACCATATTAGTCCTATTTTGTCTAATTCTCTCCATGAGTTCCACGTTGGTGATTGCGTCATACCATTCTAGACCTTCTATTTTGTCTAGTTCGCTCCATGAGCTCCACTTTGGTGATTGCGTCATATCATTCTATACCTTCTATTTTGTCTAGTTCTCTCCATGAGCTCCACTTTGGTTATTGCGTCATACCATTCTAGACCTTCTATTTTGTCTAGTTCTCTCCACGAGCTCCACATTGGTGATTGCGTCATACCATTCTAGACCATCTATTTTGTCTAGTTCTCTCCATGAGCTCCACATTGGTGATTGCGTCATACCATTCTATACCTTCTATTTTGTCTAGTTCTCTCCATGAGCTCCACGTTGGTGATTGCGTCATACCATTCTAGACCTTCTATTTTGTCTAGTTCTCTCCACGAGCTCCACATTGGTGAATGCGTCATACCATTCTAGACCTTCTATTTTGTCTAGTTCTCTCCATGAGCTCCACATTGGTGAATGCGTCATACCATTTTAGACCTTCTATTTTGTCTAGTTCTCTCCATGAGCTCCACATTGGTGATTGCGTCATACCATATTAGTCCTTCTATTTTGTCTAGTTCTCTCCATGAGCTCCACTTTGTTATTGCATCATACCAATTTAGTCCTTCTATTTTGTCTAGTTCTCTCCATGAGCTCCACGTTGGTGATTGCGTCATACCATATTAGTCCTATTTTGTCTAATTCTCTCCATGAGTTCCACGTTGGTGATTGCGTCATACCATTCTAGACCTTCTATTTTGTCTAGTTCGCTCCATGAGCTCCACTTTGGTGATTGCGTCATATCATTCTATACCTTCTATTTTGTCTAGTTCTCTCCATGAGCTCCACTTTGGTTATTGCGTCATACCATTCTAGACCTTCTATTTTGTCTAGTTCTCTCCACGAGCTCCACATTGGTGATTGCGTCATACCATTCTAGACCATCTATTTTGTCTAGTTCTCTCCATGAGCTCCACATTGGTGATTGCGTCATACCATTCTATACCTTCTATTTTGTCTAGTTCTCTCCATGAGCTCCACGTTGGTGATTGCGTCATACCATTCTAGACCTTCTATTTTGTCTAGTTCTCTCCACGAGCTCCACATTGGTGAATGCGTCATACCATTCTAGACCTTCTATTTTGTCTAGTTCTCTCCATGAGCTCCACATTGGTGAATGCGTCATACCATTTTAGACCTTCTATTTTGTCTAGTTCTCTCCATGAGCTCCACATTGGTGAATGCGTCATACCATTCTAGACCTTCTATTTTGTCTAGTTCTTTTCATGAGCTCCACTTTGTTATTGCGTCATACCATTCTAGACCTTCTATTTTGTCTAGTTCTCTCCACGAGCTCCACATTGGTGAATGCGTCATACCATTCTAGACCATCTATTTTGTCTAGTTCTCTCCATGAGCTCCACATTGGTGATTGCGTCATACCATTCTATACCTTCTATTTTGTCTAGTTCTCTCCATGAGCTCCACTTTGGTGATTGCGTCATACCATTCTAGACCTTCTATTTTGTCTAGTTCTCTCCACGAGCTCCACATTGGTGAATGCGTCATACCATTCTAGACCTTCTATTTTGTCTAGTTCTCTCCATGAGCTCCACATTGGTGAATGCGTCATACCATTTTAGACCTTCTATTTTGTCTAGTTCTCTCCATGAGCTCCACATTGGTGAATGCGTCATACCATTCTAGACCTTCTATTTTGTCTAGTTCTCTTCATGAGCTCCACTTTGTTATTGCGTCATACCATTCTAGACCTTCTATTTTGTCTAGTTCTCTCCATGAGCTCCACGTTGGTGATTGCGTCATACCATTCTAGACCTTCTATTTTGTCTAGTTCTCTCCATGAGCTCCACATTGGTGAATGCGTCATACCATTTTAGACCTTCTATTTTGCGCCGGCACCATAACACCCTAGCTGTGGCAAAGGGGTTACGAATACAATTCATAATCCCGCATACCCTGTTCGAAACACAGCTGCGGGAGATTTGAAAGCAGACTGCCTTGCTTTGGTTTCCATACAATAGTATGCGTGCTAGTCGTTCAGAAAACAAAAGTACTGAACGCAAACTTGCCCAGATATCATAAACAGCCAAAAACGCCGGGGTGACTGCGACGTCCTGTAAAGAATATGCAACAAATTAACCATAACACTACCAGAACGGGACCGCCAGTGTGTCAAGAACTTTACGTTGCCAACATTCACAAGAACTTTGCGTTGCCAACATTCAGACTTCTTCGGGTGAATCTCTTGACATTGCACGAAACACTGCCTTCATAAATATACAGACATGTCTTTCTCTCCTTCGCCCTTCACTTCTCTTTGGGTTATAGACCCTCAACTCACCGCAAGCCGTCCATACACACATGCAGACCGACAGTTTCTTTTCCAATAATATAAACACTTGTTGAGAAGCAACAACTATCAACAATGTGTAAATATTTGGCGTGCATTGTTAAGGGATATCAAATTGTGACAAGAAGATAGCTCTAGCATATCATGCCGTAACATCGCATGTCACATCTTGCGCCCAGAGATGGCTTTAAATACAATAACACACGCATACATTGATGGGGAATGAATGTTGATACTAAGGCCGAGTGTCTCCTGTCTAGGGGTCCGCCTCTTGACTTCAGCAGACCGGGTACAGATCTCGCCATGTTGATATATCTTGAAGCTAGATATGGTGTACCTGTATCTGGTTCATTACGAAATTTGAAATATGTTTCTTCTATTCCTTCTTCTTATTATTATAATTACTTGTGTAATCATCACTGTGAGCGCGCGAGAGAGATCGAGTGATACAGAAAGAGACTGATAAAGAGTGATATAAACGGTAAAAATCAGAGTGTGACAGAGACATTGAGACAGATTGAGAGAATACAGTGAGACAGTGAATGATAAACAGACAAAGTAAAGGATAGTGGATGGGTAGGTAGCTAGGCAGGTAGGGAAGGCAGATGGGTTGGTAGGTAGGCAGGTAGGTAGGTAGGGAAGGTGGACTTTTATATACCAGAAAACACACAATGATCGCCTATGCACAACTAAATTCATACATTCAAGGCTTGTTTTTTTTCTTCTTCCAGAAAACACAATATACAAAACACTGATCAGACCAGTTGTGCTGTATGGCTCTGAAACCTGGAGTACAACGAAAGGAGACGAAGCCTTGTTACAAACCTTTGAGAACAAAATTTTAAGACGCATCTTTGGACCCATTAGGGATACACAAAGTGGAGAGTGGAAAAGAAGAAGTAACAAAGACATTTATGATCTGTTTAAGTCCCCGCTGATCACTGGTATCATGAAGGCTAATAGACTACAATGGCTGGGGCATATAGAAAGAATGGAAGATAATAGGGAAACAAAACTCGCTTACACTCAGGAAATAAATGACCATAGACCCCGAGGTAGACCAAGAAGGCGGTGGAGAGATAATACATGTACAGACCTACAAGCACTTGGAATCAACGACTGGCAAGAGAAGGTCCACCAGAGAGACGAATGGAGACGGATTGTATTTGCAGCAAAAAACCTCAATGGCTCGGAACGCTGAAGAAGAAGAAGAAAACAGACATCTCGAAAGTTTTCCACTGTCAATATCAAACCCAAAATAAAACAAACTGCACCAAAACTCCATAGTGCTTTTTGTTTTCACACGTCGATAACACTAGCCCAGTATTGGAAATTGTTTCTTGAATGATAATGCGCTTATTATTTTTATCCCTTTATATCTCTTTCAGTGAAAAGGGGATCTTGTGTGTGTGTGTGTGTGTGTGTGTGTGTGTGTGTGTGCGTGTGCGTGCGCGCGCGCGCGTGTGTGTGTGTGTGGGGGTATTGTATTACGTATATTAAATTATTCTTATCTGGACGACATATGTTAAACAAGTTAACCACCATTGCAAATAAGATTGAATGCGGCAGACATGTGTGTTTTCTATATATATAAATACCCGGGTTCGCGAATTTTAAAACATGACCGGCTATTGCCCTGCGATTCAATTAACGAAAATAGTTTCTGGTGATAGAGTTTCTTCTGGTTGTAGTTATTGTACTGACGCTTTCCACGTATAGAAATAGACAGACATATGTAGGAAATGTTTGATAGGCAGACGAACAGATGAATACACAGACAAACAGACAACAAGACACAAATCGACCGAAAGACAGGCAGAGACAGAGAAGGTGGTAGAGAAAGGGAGGGGTGGATGAATCGATGGATGGACACAGACAGAAAGACAGACAGGCAGACAGACACCAAAACAGCGAAGGAAAGAAAGAAAACAGGGCAAGGGAAACGAGGGAGTGACAGAGAGAGAGAGAGAGAGAGAGAGAGAGAGAGAGAGAGAGAGAGAGAGAGAGAGAGAGAGAAGAGAGAGAGAGAGAAAGAGAGAGAGAGGCAGAGGGAGATAACAAGAAGTACAAGGATAATGAGGCTGGCAGAGACAGAGAAAAGGAGCACACACACACACACACACACACACACACATACACACATACATATCCCACAGAGAGTGAAGGGAGAGAGATGGAAAGATACAGAAAGCGACAGAGAGTGACAGACAGACAGACAAACACAGGCAGACAGAGGGAGAGACAGACAAAGAGAAAGAAAGACAGAGATACAGACACAGAGAAAGAGAGAGATAGACAGAGATAAACAGACAGACAAACAAACAGAAAGACAAGACATGCAGACAAAGGCTATATAAACAAGCTAGGCTCGCAGAATTTTGAAGACAAAACAAAAATACACCCAAAATGACAACCCTGGAAGTAATCTATATCTATAAAAATCGATGTATGTATGTATGTATGTATGTCCGTCCTTTATGCGTTCGCGAACGGTCCATCCGATTGAGATGAAATTTTCTACACGTTTTCCTTTCATTCCTGTGCAACCAACTGTCATAGTTTTATCTATCAGCTATCAATATTACATTCCTAAAATTTAATTTTGTAATTACATGACTGAACATAAGAAAATATAAAAACATATAAAAAACGGGATATAACTTTTAGTAGCATTGTTATATCTTAAGTTAAGTCCCCTGGCTATAGAAATCTATATGAATTAAATGAGGTGCAGCCGGGCCAGGTCAGACAGACAGATAGACAGACAGATAGACAGACTGACAGACAGACAGATAGTCGGGAACGGGAGCTTATATGACTACTTATATGAATTAAATGAGATGCTCCCCATCAGGGTCTGGGCGAAGCCGGGCCGGGTCAGACAGACAGATAGACAGACAGATAGATAGTCGGGAACGGGAGCTTATATGACTACTTATATGAATTAAATGAGATGCTCCCCATCAGGGTCTGGGTGAAGCCGGGCCGGGTCAGACAGACAGATAGACAGACAGACAGACGGACAGATAGATAGTCGGGAACGGGAGCTTATATGACTACTTATATGAATTAAATGAGATGCTCCCCACCTGGAGCTGGGCGAAGCCGGGCCGGGTCAGACAGACAGACAGACAGACAAGCAGACAGACACAGACAGACAGACAGATAGATAGATAGATAGATAGATAGATAGATAGATAGATAGATAGATAGATAGATAGATACATACATAGATAGATAGATCCCCGCCAGAGCCTGGGTGAAGCCGGGCCGGGCAGCTAGTAATAAATAAATCAATATAAAACAAGCCCCAAGCGAATGTATAAAATCCGACATATGCCAAGAGAAACCAGGCTGAACAAATAACAGATAAACAGCAAATCGCCACAATAATGAAAGGATAATTTAGTGTGAATTAAAAACAAACAATTCCACGGCGGAATAATAAACACAGAAGGGACTATAGAAACAAGGAAGAAGCTGTACAAACACTAAAACTAATAACATAATTATAAATAAAAGATGTGACTACAAAAGATTGCAAATATCGTCTTTCGTTCGCTTTGAACGCAAAGGTAATCTGTATGTGTGCTACTACTTCCAGTAGCACTGACATGATTTTTGCGTGTGGATTATGCTTCCCTATTACCGATGGCCCTCGCCATCAGGTGAACACACTCCGAACTCTGAGGTACTTGTAATTTACGTGCACAAGTCGCGGGCGAGAGAGAATATGACGATGAAACTGATGTCACATTCAGTGACATGTGTTATGTCGATAAGCGTGGGCGGTATTATTTCGCCATATCACATGATCACCAGAGTCGTGGATCAACCCCGTGTTCTTTTATTGACCTTGCCACGTGGCCAAGCCATGCAGATATTTACTTCGATGCCTTTAGCGGAGTGTTTTTTTTCCATTCAGAACTTATCTTCAAATGTTGTAACGCTATTAGCGGCATTGAATGCGTCTCACAATTCCCCAACATACCTCTCTCTCTCTCTCTCTCTCTCTCTCTCTCTCTCTCTCTCTCTCTCTCTCTCTCTGTGTGTGTGTGTGTCTGTCTGTCTCTGTCTCTCTCTCTTTCTGTCTTTCGCTCCCTCTAGAACCCACCTACACAACACACATTGTAACATAGTTGTATCACTATTAGTGGCAGTGAATACATTTTACAATTCCCAGACATACCTCTCTCTCTCTCTCTCTCTGTGTGTGTGTGTGTGTGTGTCTGTCTGTCTCTGTCTCTCTCTTTCTGTCTTTCGCTCCCTCTAGAACCCACCTACACAACACACATTGTAACATAGTTGTATCACTATTAGTGGCAGTGAATACATTTTACAATTCCCAGACATACCTCTCTCTCTCTCTCTCTCTCTCTCTCTCTCTCTCTGACTGTCTACCAGTCTGTCTCTCTCTCTCTCTTCCTCTAAATCCACCCCACATCACACATTGTAACACAGTTATATCACTATTAGTGGCAGTGAAAGCGTTTCACAATTCTCCTACATACATGTCTCTGTCTGTCTGTCTCTTCCCCTAACAGCCACCTCCACAACCCACATTATAACATAGTTCTATCACTATTAGTGGCACTGAATGCGTTTCACAATTCTCCTACATACATGTCTCTGTCTGTCTGTCTCTTCCCCTAACAGCCACCTCCACAACCCACATTATAACATAGTTCTATCACTATTAGTGGCACTGAATGCGTTTCACAATTCCCCGACACACCAAGTAATGAGCCATATCGATAAGCATGGGAGGTCATGTTTCCCCATCTCACACGACCACCAGAGCCGAGGATCAGCCCTGTGTTCTTGTCTCCAATATACACCCACAATTTTTATGTTCTTTCACCGCGCTGGGCTAGAATATCTAGCTATAGGGCTAGATTACCCCAACTCTATTGCTTGCCAAAGGAAACACAATAATTTGTGTACAACGCTGCTTTGTATATACTCTCTCGTCTTTACTTCTAACGTCCACCTCCACAAGAAACAATGCAACACAGTTTAATCATCACGTAGGGGGAAGGAACCGCTGAGATATTTCATTGCCAGCGAAAATATGTATATCATTCTAACTTTGGAGCAGATCGCTTTGCGGTGATTTCGATGGTAGGCGCGTTGGACGTTCAGAAAGCAACGGAAAAACTGCTGAAAGTAAAAATCGTCAAGCAAATCACAAATAGCCAATAACAAATGGGGTTGACAACGACGCACTCAAAAAGGACATGCAACTAACTTTATTTAATTTAATTTATTTAATATTTAACTTAATTTAATCGTCTTCACATAGGAAAAGGCGACTGGTGGAGTGTTTGACATCCAGGACTAATCTCCACATAGGACAGGGCAACTTTTGTGGAGTGTTTGACATCCATGATTATTCTCCACATAGGACAGCACAACTTTTGTGGAGTGTTTCACATCCAGGATTAATCTCCACATAGGAAAGGGCGACTGTTGTGGAGTGTTTCATATCCAGGACTAATCTCCACATAGGAAAGGGCGACTGTTGTGGAGTGTTTCACATCCAGGACTAATCTCCACATAGAAAGGGCGACTGTTGTGGAGTGTTGCTCAATCAGGACTAATCTCCACACAGGAAAGGACAACTTTCCCCCAGAAATGCCCATGTAATACGAACGTTCGATTATGTACCTACAGCTGTTAGTTTACTTCATTGCGAGGGGCTAGAACATCTGGCTACACGACATAGTTATCTCCACAATGTGGCCTGCCAATGGAATATAAAAAATAAAACAAACAACAAATTGTTTGTACATTGCTGCTTCGTATATCAGCTTTCTCCTTCTCTTTCAACACCCACCCCCACAACACACCATGTAACATTGTTTCGTCATTTCCTAAGGGTATTATTATCAGTTGACATATTACCTTTCCAACGAAAATACATAATTTCAAGATATTTGTTTGGTTTATTTGTTTTATTTGTCCAAAATGTTCCTTGAAATTAATATATATTTTAACTGTTAGATAAGATCATCTCACAAAACAAGGATTTTCCTAAACAAAATGTAATACGAGTGTCATTGTAAAAAAAAAAAATTTACATTTATTATTCTTTCAATGTAATTGGCGTTTATGTATTTTATTCTGTTTCCAGTGACCATTTAATATGCATAAGATTTGGGATAAAAGATTTGCCTATTATATAACATTACACAAACATAACAACCGACGCTGTCGATGGAATTATATTGAGAAGTGTCGTTTCATAGACTTCTCTTCCTCGACTTGGGGACGCAAATTACAAGTACCTCAGAAGTCGACGTGGGTTAGCCTGATGGCGAGGGACACTGGTAATAGGGAAAGCTAATCCACAAGCAAACACTTGTGTAGACTACGTTTGAGTTGAAACCGAGCGAGCGAGCGAGCGCAAAAAATGCCACTTCATAGCAAGTCTAGGATTCGAAATCAGTTGCTTGCATATCCTTTACATAATGTTGCAATCAATGCCATCATTTATGTGTTTTTATTTACTAGTTAATGTAACGTTCTAAAGGTTGCCATTGTTTCTGTACGGCCAACGCCTCATGCCGTCGTTTTGCGTTGATTTCGATGCAACGGCAATTCAGAAAGCAATGGCCAACTACTGAATTTCTCATCTCACTTGTACCGTGTGGTGTCGCGCTGAAGCACAAACAAGGGGAGAGTGCCCATTTAGGGGTTTCATATCGCTCATGGACTGTTATTCCCTCTGTCACCGTTTACGTGGTCGGTCTCTTCTTCTGGATCCATTTGGTCTGTACATTATTGCTTGTTGTATCAAACTGTCAGGTGGTAGCGGAGTTTTGTAATCGAACCATTTCACTTGCCGTTTTTTAATGTAATCTAACGGTCTCTCTGGCCGAGGGTTTACAACACTTTCTCCGTAATCCCGTTTATCACGCAGAGTCTCGTACCGGGCGAGAGCTGGGAGCGGTTCGACCCCCGCTGGTGACTTGCGGGATAACTGAGCCGGCCGCTCAGAAAGCAATGGCAAACTACTGAGCGTAATCTTGCCAAGGAAATCAACAGACAGCTGAAAGATGCTGCTGTTGACAGCGATGCCCTGTAAAGGATATGCGAATAAAAAAATTAAAAAAAAAAAAAAAACGCTGCTACCCAACTTCAATTGTTCTTATTCTGTCCCTGTCATTTTTAGCCATTCTCTCTCTCTCTCTCTCTCTCTCTCTCTCTCTCTCTCTCTCTCTCTCTCTCTCTCTCTCTCTCTCTCTCTCCCCCCCCCCCCAACAAAAAAAAATCTTCTGCCTACCGTAGTGAGATTGGAGATCATAACTTACAACTATCTGTGGGTTGCTCTTAAACTTCATTCAACCACCAGCACGCATCGTTTCACGTGACCCTGGCTGATCACGTGATCAGATGGGCGCTAAGTGGGTAGCCCAAGGGGGTCCAGCACGCTAGCGGAGAGAAGGAGGCACCTTACTTCTTCTATGATAGGGGATATCCCTATCTGGCCTTCCGATATTCCTATTATTATAGGTAAATTTAAAAAAAAAAAAAAAAAAAAAAAAAAAAAAAAAAAAAAAACTGAGTTATTACATACAGATGTCTGACATGTTAGCAAAACTCTTTTTAAGATATCAATTTTATAAATGTTAACATAATGTGACGAACATGATGACATTTGAGACATAATGAAAACAGCCCAAAAGCAGCGTCGTTTCGTGAAACCTGGAAAATTGGCTATATTTACGGATTTCATTTATGAGGAGGAATAAGCCGTAAACACGCATAAACACATGTAATGAGGCAGCTTTTAACCATGCATAAACAATTCAGACATTCACTTCATCATCTAAATCACCAACCCATTATCACTATCGTCATCTTTTCATTCTCCTTCTGCTGGTCGCTGCCACTTCTTCTTCTTCTTCTTCTTCTTCTTCTTCTTCTTCTTCTTCTTCTTCTTCTTCTTGTCTTCTGTTACATCTTATTCCTCTCCTTCTAATTTATCATTATATTTTTTTTAATTCATCATCTTCATCATCGTCTCTTTCTTCTTCTGCCCGTTACCGCTAATTGAAGCAAAGGCTATCAAACAATGTATGCACAGTCCATCCAAACATTTGCTATCGCCTATAGATCCCGCCTTGTCCTTCTCATATTAGTTATCTCTGTGCCCAATTTTCTCTTTACCCGCTGTTTGGTTTGCCCTGTGCCTTCTCGCTAATACGTTCTTGCATATATATTTATATTCCATAGTAGCTGTAGATGACATTCTTACTTTATTATGGCAATAATGTCAGATTCAATCATTATATGTCCTTGTTGCATAAACATAAAGGCATTTTTTTTTAAAAACAAATTATATTTCTTATTTGCACTGATAATGTCTTAATATTCCACCCATCACGTGTCATGCCGATAAGCGTGAACGGTCATGTTTTTCCATCTCACTCGATCACCAGAGTAGTGGATCACCTCTGTGTTCCTGTTTCGACCATGCCACGTGACCTAGCCATCCGGGTATTTACTTCTCGGTCTTCCCCTTGGTCTCCTCCCTTCGATCTTGCCAGTTGTCACCAAGTTTTCCAAGTCATTTCTTCTCATAACATGCCCCAAAAATTTGACTGTCTACGTCTAATGACTCTAATCAGTTTACGATCTTCATTTGTCTCTTGAAGGACGTATTCATTGGTTTTTCTGTCTACCCATTGTATTCTTTGCCTTTTTCTTAGAAACCACATTTCCACAGCCATACAAAAGTACAGGTTCTATGAAACACTTCAACACTCCTTTTCTCGTTTCAATTGATAGCTTTTTATTGGTCAGTATGTTTTTGATCTTGCAAAAGGCTGCCTTCGCAATGGCAATTCTTGTTCTAATCTCTTCAAGGCATCTCCCATCAGATGTTATGACTGTGCCGAGATAACAGTATCGATTCACTTGTTTAAGAATATTCCCATCTACTCGTATATCACATTGTGGAATTTCCTTCTTCCCAGTGATGACCATAATCTGTATCTTCTTACAATTTAATTCTAATCCTAGTTGTTCACTGTGTGCAACAAGCGCATCTACTAAATGTTGCCGGTCCTGTTCATTGTCTGCAATCAAGACTGTATCATCTGCATATCTAATGTTATTGCTGTATCGTCCCCAATATTAATTCTTTCCATATCTTCCATATTTCTGAAAATATTTTCACTGCACAGGGGGAAAAAGTTCTGGAGACATTACACATCCCTGTCTCACACCTCTTTTAATAGGCTGATATTGACCTGCTTCATTATCAATTCTTATGACAGCTTGTTGTTTCAAATATATGTTTTTTACAAGTCTATGTTCTTTTCCACCAATATTACCATTATTATTATTACAATATTCTTAATATTCCATCTCTATATTTCTCTTTGCGTTACGTGTATTTTCATATCCCATATACTCATCATCATCATTATCGCCATCATTATTATGTGCCTTGCCAAATGGCGGAAGAATCTGTGTCTTTCCAGATCACGGTATGTGGTGCTCTGGGTCAATGGGGATAGCGATTGCGTGGCGGCCGACAGTCGCTTGCAGGCCTGATGGTCTTGGGTTCACTTCGAGTCGGACTTTTAACATTAACCTGGGCTCTAAGTGGACCCAAAAAATGTGTACCAGGAAATAACATAGGAAGTAAAAGAAACGGGTGAGGTACTAACCATATGGCCCTCCGAGTACTGATGGATCTACATAAATATGGGTCTGACAACATATGGCCAATGCACCTCAAGGGTTTAAGTGTCCTTTCCGACTTTTGTTTTCTACTTATTCCTCCGCCCCACCTTCTTGGATCAGCCAGCATAATTTCACTCTATCTGCCTCTGTTTCATGTACCGCTGAGCTTCCTAGTTGTCAAGATGTCCCTCTTCTTATGCCAGCATAGACTAAGCTGCATTTCTTTCTTATATGTCTTGACACATTCTATGGTATTTCAATGTCAACAGCTCGTATTCAAAGTACAAACGAATTAAACCAAGCTCACCTTGAGAAAACGGGTGCAATTAAGAGATTTGAATCTTTATTCGACTTTATCCCTTTACAGAAGAATACGAAACATGATCATCAAACGTAACCAGCCCCTGATACGGGGACGGGAAGTTACAGGTTAATAACGACCCAGTTTCTATCTCCTGTGATTGCTTGATCTTCCAAGGACTTTCGTAAGCTAGCGTAAATTGTTGTCTAGAGAGAGACTCCTGTCCCGGTATGCATGTAAGACACAGCTAATACACAACTAATAAGATTGCGCCTACCAGATCATGTCCATCTAACACGAGCGCCAAGAAAACCGCTGACCTCTTGTCCTTTTCCTTGAAGCCTACTTGTTGCTATCTCTCCATGTCCACGTCAGTCTTGGTTACTCATGGTCAATTCATTCTATTCCGAGTCTGGGAATATCCAAACTTATGTTTGACGGTGTGCGTGACTGTTATGTGGCATTATAGTAGCGTTTAATGTTCTACTTTCACTAGCCTCTTTCAAGCAAGTTGTGGTTAGTTATTCCGGCAGTCCAAGGTTTTCGCAGCATTCCGGTCAGAAATCACATTCCCGTTACTTTTGTATTTACTACGCGTAAGTATTTCCACTTCGACTGTGAACGTTCGATGTTGACTTGCAACTCTCCTAGATGTGTTGTTATGTTATGGCTGCTCTGATTTTCAACCCCAAAGTTGGTATTATGAGGGTTAATGATTGTTTATTCAGTTGCAAACCCCTACTTTCTGCCAAACTCTAATTGCGTTCTTAGTGCTGATTGTCGAATACATTTTCAGTACCGGCCGGCTTATCTACTCTTCGATTCCCCACGATTTTCGCTCAAAATGGCAGGAAAGTGCGCTGGATTCCTTGATTGGATGTTTGTTTTCAATGCGTGTGTGCAAAGCTTGTCTCAACTCTCTTGGAAAAAGCATGCGAATAAACTACGATAGGGAAGCTAGACGAATGGAAAGGAACACGCAGATACAATTTTACCACAATCTCCATTAACGAAAAAACAACAACAACAACACACAATGCTAAGAAGATTACTTAGCTGGAAAGCTAAACTGACACATAAATAACTCCCGTTTTTCCACGAATAACATAAAAATAACACAAAGTTCGGGAAACAACAACAGCAAATAAGGCGGAACGAGACCCAGATGTTGAAAAACGAAAACTGAACACACATGAAAAGGAGACGATGTGCATATACAATATTTGAGAAGAAAAACCACCCACCCACCCACCCACACACACACACACACACACACACACATATATATATATATATATATGTATATATATATATGTATATATATATATGTATATATATATATATATATATATATATATGTATATGTATATGTATATGTATATGTATATATATATATATATATATATATATATATATATATATATATATATATATATATATATATATATATATATATATATATGGCCGAGGGGTTAGCAGCTTTCTCCGTAACCCTGAATACTCTCGTTGTTGACGTGAGCGCACGAGAATTGGAAGCGGTTCGAGTCGCGCCAGTGATCATGAGCGTATGGAGCCGGTCGCTCAGAAAGTCGTGGCGTGCTGATGAGCGTAATCTAGCCTAGGAATCAACATACAGCTGAAAGATGCTGATGTTGACCGCAATATCTTGAAACAGGATGGAAACACGGACAAAAAATGCATTCATTCATTCATTCAGTAGGATGGCCTTTGCAGAACCTCGCTCCCGTAACAACCTTTCGGAAAACCATATGCCTAGCCAACTGGCGTAGGCGTCCATATCTCAACACAGATATCGAACCCCGGTGTTCTAGATCAGCTCTGCTGGTGTCGATAAGTGTGGGCGGTCATGGTTCGTTATCTCACAAGATCACAAGAGTCTTGGATCAGGTCTGTGGCATTCAGATATGTTGTCCCTGTCTCCCCTTGCTCTTTCCCATCAATCTTGTGAGGTGTAATTAAGCAATTTTCAGCTAATTTTCAGGACTTTCGAGGGTGGGGGGGGGGAGATGAGGAAGGTACGCCTCATTTATGTGCATTATGTGTGTGAGTGAAGGGAGAGATAGAGAGAGAGAGAGAGAGAGAGAGAGAGAGAGAGCGACAGAGAGAGAGAGAGAGAGAGAGAGAGAGAGAGGAAGGCGACGAGGAAGGTACGCCTCATATATGTGCATTGTGTGTGTGAGTGAGAGGGAGACAGAGAGAGGATATATATATATATATATATATATATATATATATATATATATATATATATATATATAGAGAGAGAGAGAGAGAGAGAGAGAGAGAGAGAGAGAGAGAGCACTGCAACACAATCAAACAGACATATCCTCGTATATTTGTCATTGCAATTCTTAAGTGCAAACAAATGTGGCCGATTTTCTATTGCATAAGGCTCAACAGTGAAATATGATAACTCTTTGTAGTGACCTGAAAAAGTGAATAGGAATTCCCTAGAAACTCAGCTAAAACTTAATTCATTCCATTTTGGTTAGATAGTCCATACTTTTCCTAAACATATGAACCACTATTCTTCTTCTTCCTCCTCTTCCTACTTTTACCTGAGTGAAGTGATGTGGGATTGGGAGAGAGAGAGAGAGAGAGAGAGAGAGAGAGAGAGAGAGAGAGAGAGAGAGAGAGAGAGAGAGAGAGAGAGAGAGAGAGAGAGAGAGAGAGAGAGAGAGAAAGAAAAAGAGAGATGGGGGGGGAAGGGGGGTGTAAATATTTTTCATGCACTCTTTCTAATGTTCTTTGTAAGTTGGCATTCATTTCCCTACGGCTGTCCCGTATACAATCACTCCATCTGTTACGTGGTCTTTCCCTTTCCCCTTCCTCTGCAGCCATTATACTTCTTCAAATTGGCTCTTGTGGCAGACGGTACCCAGGCATTCTCGTGAGATGACCAAACTATCCATCTGTCCTAATGATTACATGACAAAATCAAACGTGTATATTTGGTTTCTTCCACAGACGTGCCTAAAGTCACATTACGAGGTTGGGGACGCAGTGCTCTACTTCGACTACCTAGCCAACGGTCTCATCACACTGTTCATCATATCCAGCACCTGGCTGATCGTCGTCATGGCGGCCGAACGCTACATCGCCGTCTGCCACCCACTGCGTGCCAGGAAGTTGATCTCCCTCACACGCACCCGCGCCAGCATTATCCTGGTGTTTGTCATCTGCGCCTTGTCCACCATCCCCATCTACTTGGAAAGGAAAATTGAAGAGGTGAGGTGCGACGACGGGCGAACAGTTTACGTTCTGCATGAGAGCGATCAACACTCTATCAAGTTGAGACGAGTCATGTGGGCAATCTTCTTTGACTTCATTCCAAGCGCAGCGCTCGTGTACTTCAATCTGTGCCTGATTATCCAAATCCATAAGGCCAAAACGCTACGGGATCGAATGACCCCTACGCACTCAATCATCCGTTACACGTCTTCGGGAACCAAGGCTAGCGCCCAACGACTAAGCCCAACACACACCGTTGTTTACAACTGCAAACACTTGTATAATCAACGGATGGATATCAAACAAGGGCGCACTTTATCTGGATGTACCGAAATGACAGGAAGCAAAGACAGACACTCGCGCGATTCAGGCCACGTCAATAATGGAATGAAAAGTTACGGAAAATTTACAGTAGTTTATAATGGAAGGGAACAGACTTCGAAGAGCAGCTGTGGGCCTAGTAGCCACAGTACGGATAGTGATTCTAAGGCACTGAACGAAATCCGCTTTGGAAGGCGAACAGACAGTTCATTCGGTTCCACACACAAGGTTGTGACCAGAAAAAGACCGTCGGACAGTGCCCTGAACAGCGTAACGGCCACGCTGGTAGCCATAGTGCTGCTCTTTCTCCTTCTCGTCTCCCCCAGCGAGCTGATGAAGTTCTCTGTTGGCTACACGCTCGTGGACAAGGAGTATCAGCTCATCGTTACCTACGTGACTAACTGCATGCAGGTCCTGAATTTCTCTCTGAATTTTGTCATGTACTGTGCTGTCAACAAGGCGTTCAGACATACCCTTCACGGACTCATCTGTTGCTGCTGGTTGTCTCTACGATGCTGAAACTCCCAAAGAAAAGACGCGAGTGCCCTTATGAGACTCTGTTGGTATCTCTGGGCATCAACGGGTAAATGCTGAAACATGTGGAAAGGTTATTTATTTCTAGGTTTAACTCTTAACCCACGGGTTGCCAGGACTTTGGGAAGGGATTGTTCCAGTGTCGGTGACAGGAAGCCACTATATGTGGCAGATAACTTTTATGTTTTAGTTGTGTTCTCATTACAATTTCCTTTATACTTATGTGTATACTTTTGATTCTTTGGAACTTATGTATTACATAAAAGTATTGGAATGCCGCTGATCAAAGAAAAAGAAAGAAAGAAAGAAAGAAAGAAAGAAAGAAAGAAAGAAAGAAAGAAAGAAAGAAAGAAAGATAAAGCATATGAATTCTTCAAATTCTGGATCAACTTTGCTGATGATATTTCTCCTTGCCATCGTCTCAGTCCATCCAGCATCATTTCTCTTTGTCTGCCTCTGCCTCTCTTCCCCTTGATCTTTTCAGTTGGCACGATGTTCAATGCCTCTCTTCTCATCACATGACCAAAGAAAGCTGTTTGTCTCTTTATTATTGTTGTATATAGTTTTCTAATTTCATTAGCTTCTTTCGAGTAATCGTTATTAGTTACTCTGGCAATCCAAAGAATTCGCAATATTCGTCTCAAATACCACATCTCTGTTGCCCCTAAGTTCTTCCTAATTTGTTCATTTACATTCAAAGATTCGCTGCCATACAGCAAAAACTGGTTCTATATAGCATTTTAGCACTCTCTTTGTTACTTTCATTTATAGTGACTTATTGCATACGATACTCTTCATTTTCTGAAATGCGGCTTTCGCTTGCCGTATTCTGCCCTTAATCTCAGTTGTACATCTTCCATCTGATGTTATAAATGCCCCAAGGTATTTAAAACTATCCACTCGGTTAAGAATTGCCCCTTCTATTTCTATGTCACATTTTGGTGTCACCATTGTTACTGTTTTCTTGATATTCAAGGAGAGTCCTTTATTTACACTCTCTGTTACTATATATATATATATTCAAAACAATGTTTTCCCGTAGTGAATTTGAATAACGAAGACACAAACAATAGATTGCACGATTTATTGCCTGGCATATTTCGCTGCATCTCGTCAGGTACATACTGCAGAAATCACACAACTTACGTGAAATTAACTAGATAAATCCTTCAAGTTGAAATATACACATATTCGCACAGTAATGTCACTTATCTACCACGGTAATTTTAAGCTGACTAACATGTCTTTCTGTTTACACAATTCTGGCTTGCGTTGATAGATCATAATTGCTTCTGCAAATTTTAACAAGCGAGTATTTTGTGTTCTAAACAACACGCGAAATGCAGTGTCTCTGGACACAACGTGACCACTGGCGACAATGTGTCTGCCGATTGAAGACGCCGGGAGCTTCCGGTGTGTCGGCTCCTCGCGGCTAGCCACTCCTGTGTGTTGTATCTTGTTGACCCATTGAGGTATGTGTTCTGACACCCGTTTGTTAAGCTGTCTCTCCGTTCGACCAATGTAAACGGCCTGGCATCTACATGTGAATTGGTAAATACAATTGTTTGTGGCGTACAGAGGAACAGGCTCTTTGACTGTTGGTGTAGGAATGGGTACGGTTTTACATCTAATGACTGGAGTTGCCGCACAGAATGTTCGACCTACTGCTGTAGTAAGCCGGTCTTGTAGACGTTGCATTACGTCATCCCCTCGAAAGGTTAGCTGGATGAATACCTTGAGTTTAGGGACTGTAGTTACGTCTGCTTTGGGTTTGGGCTGTTGGCAATGGCGCTTTATAAATCCTGTGGAGTACCCATTCAGGTTTAAGACATTCTTCAGAGTTTCAAATTCCTCTGTCAGTGTGTCCTGGGTGCATATCTTTCTAGCACGGTCAAACAAGGTCCGTACTAAGCCCCGTTTGTACTGGACAGGTGTGAAGCTCTGAAAATTTAGGTATTGGCCAGTCCATGTTTCTTTGCGGTACACCGATCTTTGGATTGTGCCGTCTGCTCTACGTCTCATTAGAATATCTAGGAACGGTAACGCTTCGTTGTGTTCGTGTTCCATAGATAGAGAGATGTTTTTATGCGTCTTGTTCATTGTGGCCTGAAACGATGTTGCTTGTAGCTCGTCTGTGGTGATAATTAGTATATCGTCCACATAACGCCGGTAAAAGGCCAAGTTGTTGATGTCTGAGGATCTCTTTTCTTCTAAGTGTGCCATGAAGATGTCCGCTAGAATAGGACCAAGAGGACTCCCCATGGCCACTCCGTCAATTTGGCGGTATGGCTTAGTTAGAAAATTGAATTGGATGTTGGCGGTACATAGTAGTAGTAGCCTCTCCAGAATAGGTGTTGGTATGCCTAATTTTAGTTGTTTATCTTCAATGCGTTCCCTATATATATTTCAACTTGAAGGATTTATCTAGTTAATTTCACGTAAGTTGTGTGATTTCTGCAGTATGTACCTGACGAGATGCAGCGAAATATGCCAGGCAATAAATCGTGCAATCTATTGTTTGTGTCTTCGTTATTCAAATATATATATATGTTAAATGAAAGATACTACTGTTTTGGAATGTGAAATGATATCACAATTGTTACTGTTTTCTTGATATTCAAGGAGAGTCCTTTATTTACACTCTCTATTACTATATATATATATATATATATATATATATATATATATATATATATATATATATATATATATATATATATATATATATATATATATGTTAAATGAAAGATACTACTGTTTTGGAATGTGAAATGATAGGCCGTCAGTTATTACCAGGGGGCTTCAAATCAAAACCTTAACAGACTGATAGACATTACAATAACCATACCATTGCCTTGTAACCTGTCAATATTGTAGTTAAAGATGCCAACAGTCTTAATCATGTGACATCACGATGCAGACAAGCACGGTGACGTAATAAAGCAATTTAACTATGGCCGTCCCACTTTTAACAAGCACCAAAGAGGAGCAGCATTCTGTTAACAGTTTTTTGTTTTAATCAGTGAAGGGTAAAACCTATAGAAATGCATCGACAATAAAGGACCAGTATAGTGATGCAACTGTTCTCAGTGACGAAGGAGTTACGGATGTGGTTCGTGATCCCGCATACCCGCGTTCGAAACACATCTGCGCGCGATTTTGCAGCAGACCGCGTTGCGCTGATTTTTTTACGAATTGGTATGGGTGCCTGTCGTTCAGAAAGCAATGGCAAACTACTGAACATAAATTTGCCAAGACATCAACAACAACAAAAAATGCTGGCGTTGACTGTAAAGGGTTTGTAGCTAACTTATAGTGATGCATGTCTGCCAGTCCAGCATGTGTATCAGTGGAGTAGGAAGTTTCAAAACGGCGTGACTTCTGTGACAGACTGTTCACGACCGAGTAGTGACCCTAGAGATTTTTTTTTTCTACAGGAATTCAAGCACTTTATCGGAGCTGGAGGATTTGCATTGAACGCAATGGTGACTACATCTGTTCTTTACTTTTTTCAAAATATATTCACACAACATCCTCCCCCCCCCCCCCCCCCCTCCAAAAAAAAAAAATAATAAATAAAAAATAAATAAATTACAATTTAAGGTTTTCATTTGAAGCCCCCTCATATAACTGTTCCTGTATTGTATAATGAGGTGAAATTAGCAGTTACCTTATTCTAAAATAATTCCCAGGAAAATCTAAAAGTAACCCGATATGCATGGTATATTACTGATTCAATGAATGAATGAATGAATGAATGAATGAGAGAGAGAGAGAGAGAGAGAGAGAGAGAGAGAGAGAGAGAGAGAGAGAGAGAGAGAGAGAGAGAGAGAGAGAGAGAGAGAGAGAGAGAGAGAGAGAGAGATATCCATGTGTTTGAATCTGGATTTAACTTGATTGGATCAGATTACGAATTAT
Organism: Cepaea hortensis; assembly: GCA_963921405.1. Classification (NCBI taxonomy): domain Eukaryota; kingdom Metazoa; phylum Mollusca; class Gastropoda; order Stylommatophora; family Helicidae; genus Cepaea; species Cepaea hortensis. The sequence goes on along the minus strand of OY992889.1, from coordinate 88,012,175 downwards.
GAAATTCAACACAATTACTGACGTATGACAACACATGATTGTACAACGCTTTAATAAACAGTTGAAACAACCTGTATATGTTGTTGTTACATAGTACCGTAAGTATGGCTCGTACAATACAAGACGTTACCAAGTTCCAGTAAAATGCACGATAATGGCTGAAATGATAAAACTGCCTTACTCATTGATACATGGAATATCAGAACGATTATACATACAGAAAAGAAAGACAGAGAATGTCAAGGACGAAACGGAAATATATCGAGGGGAAGAGAGGCAGAGGCAGACCAAGAGAAATGGTGTTGGATGGATTGAGACGATGGCAAGGAGGAATATCAACAGCGGAGTTGATCCAGAAAACCAAAGATCGAGATCTGTGGAGAGTCATGAAAGCCTACGCCAGCCGGCATGGCACTTGACGATAATGATAATACCAGGAACTGGTGAACTACGATGGCCAGGTGAGGGAGAAACTATTTAGCAGATTCGGTGACAAACTATAAGCAGGTTTGGACCAAACAAACATGGATGGCAGAAAATGGGAAGTAGAAGTGTCATAGTTACGGCCTAGAAGTTGTTAATATGGTAGGTGACATGTTGTATTATGTATCACATTACAGGAGATTGCTTAGGAAGAAAATCAATCAATCATGGGCCATGCCGAAAAGCGTGAGCGGTCATGACTCGCCATTTCACTCGATCACCAGAGTCGTGGATCAGCTCAGTGTTCCTGTCTCGACCATGCCATGTGGCCAAGCCATCCAGGTATTTACTTCTCAGTCTTCCCCTTGGTCTGTTCCCTTCGATCTTGCCAGTTGTCACCAAGTTCTCCAATCCATTCCTTCTCATAACATGCCCAAAAAATTTTGACTGTCTACGTCTAATTTGTGTAAAAAATGTACGATTTTCATTTTTCTCGTGTAGTACTTGGTCATTGGTTTTTCTGTCTGTCCGTGGCATTCTTTGCATTCTCCTCAGAAACCACATTTCTGCAGCCATCAGATGTTATTTCAACTTGACTGCTCATTGTCCATGTTTCACATCCATACAAAAGAACAGGCTCTATGTAGCACCTCAACACTCTTTTTCTCGTTTCAATTGACATCTTAGGAAAAAAAAACTACTGTTTTTATATTTTAATTGAGACAAAATTTCACAACGACAAATTTCGGCGATATATAAGCCCATGGCAGATACAGGAAGTCACTAAGAGATTAATCATCCCATGGCATTTAATCTGTTAAATAATCACAGAAGTGTTTACCCGTGAGAGAAGGAATAAAAAACAAGGAGTCAACAAAACTCCATGGCAACCGTATTGATATTAGTATAATACATACTTATGCACCAACAGCAGACAGCACAGCAGAAGTTATATGTGCATTTTATGTTGAGTGAGACACGGCTTGGGACCACTGAAAATTTTTGGAAATAATAGACATACTCGGCGACTTCAATGGACAAGTGAGCAATGAAACAAAGAGTGGTGTGGCCGGTGGCTATGGCCTAGGTAAAAGAATGTACAATAACACAAAGTAATGCAGATTTACTGAACAGAATTAGGAAAAGCACAGGATGCTGCGGCGATTAGCCTTCATCAGCAAACAATAATCACGGAGAAGTCTCTCCAGTGACTACATTAAGGCATAAGAACAGGATAGGAAGAATGGAAAGATAAAAAAAAAAAAAAAAAATAAAACAATGAAGAGAAAATAAAACTAAACCAAATCTTTGGTAAATGAGTGAAGGTGGTGCAGGTACCGAAGGACGCGGCCCGGAACCCACAACCTTCGCTGCCCAAGTCAGACTGCTTGACCACTTTGTCAGACTGCTTGTCCACTTTGTCAGACTGCTTGACCACTTAGTCAGACGGCTTGACCACTTATTCAGACGCTTGACCACTTAGTCAGACGGCTTGACCACTTAGTCAGACGGCTTGACCACTTAGTCAGACGGCTTGACCACTTAGACGGCTTGACCACTTAGTTAGACGGCTTGACCACTTAGTTAGACGGCTTTACCACTTAGTCAGACGGCTTTACCACTTAGTTAGACGGCTTTACCACTTAGTTAGACGGCTTGACCACTTAGTTAGGCGGCTTGACCACTAAGACGACTTTTCTACTTAGTTAGACGGCTTTACCACTTAGTTAGACGGCTTTACCACTTAGTTAGACGGCTTTACCACTTAGTTAGACGGCTTGACCACTTAGTTAGACGGCTTGACCACTTAATTAGACGGCTTGACCACTTAGTTAGACGGCTTGACCACTTAGTTAGACGGCTTGACCACTTAGTTAGACGGCTTGACCACTAAGTCGGGTTGACCACTTAGACGGGTTGACCACTTAGTTAGATGGGTTGACCACTTAGACGGTTTGACCACGTAGTCAGACGGTTTGACCACTTAGTTAGACGGCTAGACCACTTAGTTAGACGGTTTGACCACTTCACTACGAAATCAGCTGCGGGTGATCTGGATGCAGACCGCTTCGCGCTGATTTTAATGGTATGAGGCGCCGGTCGTTCAGTTGAGGTGAAGTGAGTTGAGTTGAGCTAAGAACCGACATCACTGCACTCAGGACATTCCCATACGCGCTCCACCCCCTCGGTCAATAGATAGCAATGACATCATCATCATGCGCCATGCCGATAAGCGTGGGCGGTCATGTTTTGCCATCTCACTCGATCACCAGAGTCGTGGATCAGTTCCGTTTCGATCTTGTCAGTTGTCACCAAGTTCTCCAATGTATTTATGCTTATAACGTGACCAGGCAAATGTGATTGTCTTCGCCTAATTTCTCTAACCAGCTTACGATTTTCATTTGTTTCTTGTAGGAATTGGTTTTTCTGTCTGCATTTTCTTTGCATTTTGCCTGATGGCGCGGGACACTGTTAACAGGTAAAAGTTAATCCACATGCAAAATTCAGTCTAGCAGTACAAGAAGTTGTGTGTATGGACTACGCTTGGGTTCAAAGCGAGCGAGCACCAAAAAAAAAAAAAAAAACTTTCTCCTGATAATTATCACACGGACCACTTCTTGGTTCCAAAGAGATTCAGAAGCAATTTAGTAGGAGCAGAAACTAGCATAATGGGCAGATCGACATAGTTATCATGTTCCATTTGTAAGGGGGTGGGGAGATGTGAGAGAGAGAGGAGAGGAGGGAAAGGGGTGGGGGTGGGGGGGGGGGGTAAATAAGTCCTGAAGCGGGAGCCTATGGATCTGTGATGACCTGGGATTATCACATGTTGTAGGCCTGCGTGCATGGAGGACCAGGTGGCCCTCTTTCTCTCACTTAGTGGACGAGGAACGCAGCCACGGAACCCTCGTTCGCCCGTGACCCTGACATCATTAACAGCGTAACCTATTTATAGGACAGACGGGATTACACACTGGGACAATAATGAAGACCACACGGAGCATCAAGTTAGGTCTAGTATTATTACTTGAAACAGACAAAGATTTTAGGGAACGGTACAATGTTACTCTATTAAATGGCGAAATTCAATGAGCAAGTCCTACAAGAAGCATAAAGTTAGTTGCATATCCTTTACAGGAAGTCGCAGTCAACCCCAGTAATTGTTGGCCGGTTTGTGATGTCTTGACATGTTTGCATTCAGTAGTTTGCCGTTGCTTTCTGAACAACAGACACTTATGCCATTTTATAAAAACCAACGCAAGGCAGTCTGATGAGGACAAATCCCCTGCAGCTGTGTTTCGAACGCGGTAAACGGGATTACGAACTTCATATGTAAACCGTAAACTGATTAAATTAGACGTAGATAGGCAAGATTTTCAGGGCACGTTATGAGAAGAAATAAACTGGAGAACGCGGTGACAGCTGGCAAGATTGAGGGGAAAAGAACAATGGGAAGACAGTGAAATAAATACACGGATGGCTTGGCCACGTGGTACGGCCGATACAACACGGAGCTGGTCATGGTGTGAGATGGCGAAACATGACAACCCACACTCATCATATGACATATAATAATGATGGCATTGTTACTCTATAGAACATTTACAATGCCGCGGAAATCATACAGGCGGTTAGCGAACAGAGAGACATGTTGCATGAATCAATACAACACACGTCGAAAGGAATCCATCCCCAAATATATAAATGCTTGCAAACAAGAAATTGGAGGCAAATTAAATTCTGCAGATGATGGATGGAAGAAGAAAGACAAACGAGATAAGGAAGAGAGAAAAAAGATAACTCACAAAGAAAGCAAATAGAAAACAAACACAATGAGATTAAATAAATAAATGTATCAAAGATAGTCGTAAGTCTGTCTACCTTGTCCATGGTGAGTTTTCCAACTTCTGGTAAACCTGAAGCCAACAGATTTACTCGCTGGTCATCTTTCACTCCAGCGTGACAGGACATTACATCCACGGAAGTTTTCTAAGAGACAAGTGTCTAAGGGTGATAGCTACTCATGTCATTCTACAGATTTGAGCAGAAGACGAGACCCACTAACACGTCCTAGTGGTGCGTCCTGGGCAACAGGTCCCTTCGGGGTCCTGGCTAACGTAGTAGGATCGATGATTCTTCTGAAGTCGGAGAGTACCTGTCTGCACGGCGAGGAACCACCAGTCTGCACACCTGTAAGCCAGACATGGGACAACGGATACTCACACAAACCTCAGTCCGGTATGACATCACACTGATGTTGGACAACAGGATGTCTTCATCCGACATACGGGACTTCGCGTTGGAGTTCACAGCCAGCGAACGCACGCAAGCAAGCACATGTGTCCATTGTTATTAACTTTATGTAACAGATACTAAGAACTGGATACTCTGAATGCTCCGACGACTCCAGTAACCACTACCATCTCATAGCTGCATTGATCGTTGCCACATCCAACTCCATGCTTCAGGGCGTAAACCTACAGGCTCCATTCTACGCAGCAACGACATTCCCCATGTCGAGCTGAGAATCCCCTCTCAGATTACCAAGTGATGACTGTGAATCTACAACCATGGCGAGAACAGCAAATTAAAACAGATGTGGCCAAACAAGAACACTACGCAGGAAGCCAAAAGAAGATTAATAAACCAGCACAGGACTGGTGTCGTTAGTCGCTACACGCTGCGGGATTTGCTGAGGAGGGGACCCGAGCACTTCTGGACTGCATGGTTCGATGTGCAATGAGGATGATCTGTCGAATAACTAACTAACCCCTCTCAGATTTCTCTCCACGATGCAATGAATCATCGTGTGCTTTATTGCATCATCTGCGAGCATTTTATCTATCAATTTCGTCAACTCATTACACCACTCTCTAACCTATCTATCAATTCTACCAACTCATTACACCAATCTCTAACCTATCTCTCAATTCTGCCAACTCATTACACCATTCTCTAACCTATCTATCAATTCTACCAACTCATTACACCATTTTCTAACATATCACTTTCTAACCTATCTATCAATTCTGCCAACTCATTACACCACTCTCTAACCTATCCATCAATTTTGCCAACTCATTACACCATTCTCTAACCTATCTATCAATTCTTCCAACTCATTACACCACTTTTTAACATATCACTCTCTAAACTATCTATCAATTATGCCAACTCATTACACCATTCTCTAAACTATCTATCAATTATGTCAACTCATTACGCCACTCTCTAACCTATCTATCAATTCTGGCAACTCATTACACCACTTTCTAACATATCACTCTCTAAACTATCTATCAATTATGTCAACTCATTACACCACTCTCTAATCTATTCATAAATTTTTCCAACTCATTACACCATTCTCTAACCTATCTATCAATTCTTCCAACTCATTACACCACTTTCTAACATATCACTCTCTAAACTATCTATCAATTATGCCAACTCATTACACCATTCTCTAACCTATTTATCAATTCTTCCAACTCATTACACCACTTTCTAACATATCACTCTCTAAACTATCTATCAATTCTGCCAACTCATTACACCACTCTCTAACCTACCCATCAATTTTGCCAACTCATTACACCATTCTCTAACCTATCAATTCTTCAAACTCATTACACCACTTTCTAACATATCACTCTCTAAACTATCTATCAATTATGTCAACTCATTACACCATTCTCTAATCTATCTATCAATTCTTCCAACTCATTACACCATTCTCTAACCTATCTATCAATTCTTCCAACTCATTACACCACTTTCTAACATATCACTATCTAAACTATCTATCAATTCTGCCAACTCATTACACCATTCTCTAACCTATTTATCAATTCTTCCAACTCATTACACCACTTTCTAACATATCACTCTCTAAACTATCTATCAATTCTGCCAACTCATTACACCACTCTCTAACCTACCCATCAATTTTGCCAACTCATTACACCATTCTCTAACCTATCAATTCTTCAAACTCATTACACCACTTTCTAACATATCACTCTCTAAACTATCTATCAATTATGTCAACTCATTACACCATTCTCTAATCTATCTATCAATTCTTCCAACTCATTACACCATTCTCTAACCTATCTATCAATTCTTCCAACTCATTACACCACTTTCTAACATATCACTCTCTAAACTATCTATCAATTCTGCCAACTCATTACACCACTCTCTAACCTATCTATCAATTCTGCCAACTCATTACACCACTCTCTAACCTATCTATCAATTCTGCCAACTCATTACACCACTCTCTAACCTATCTATCAATTCTTCCAACTCATTACACCACTTTCTAACATATCATTCTCTAACCTATCTATCAATTCTGCCAACTCATTACACCACTCTCTAACCTACTATCAATTCTGAAAACTCATTACACCGCTCTCTAACCTATCTATCAATTCTACCATCTCATTATACCTATTTATACTACTGTAACCAATTTCATGATAACCTAGTTGAAGAGGTTCTTGTGTCTGCCGCTGACAATCCACACCCCCCTCTCCCTTCCCCCCCCCCCCTCCACCATGTTGCTGCTTGACTGAGTTAACCTGCAGGACGGTGTCAACTGCATGCGCCATCCTTACACACAAGTGTTCAGCTGAAAATGGCTCGTAAAGGTAAGCAAGACTTGGTGTCCCCAAGGGAGGAAGAATGTAGGTGCCTTGGTTTATCTTTAGTCTCTTTATTCGACTTCCACTGAGGCCACTGCTTGGCGTCTATAGCGTAGGGCTAGTGATCGCAGTCTCACAATCCCGGCATAGTGGACTCGAGTCGACCGCAGGCAATTTGGAAGCAGACCACTTTGTATTGGTTTTCACAATCGTATAAGCGCCGGTAACTCAGAAACCAATTGCAAACTACTGAATATAAAATTACCTTGAAAATTACAAATAGCAAAATAGAACTATTGGAGCTGATTGCGACGTCCTGTAACAGTCATCATCATCTTCCACTTCTGCCGTCAAGTGTTGTGGGGAGGAATAATTTGAGCTCCAGCGACCGATGGGCGGCATTGGATAGTGTCATTCCGTGTGATTGTACGATGTCTCTGATGTCGTCAATCCATTTTCTTCTTGGGCGTCCTGTTGCTCTCGTCGTTGCAGAAGTACTTGCAACTACTGTGAGGGCGTTCAAATCATAGTACAATGACTGTCTGTCGTGTACAATAGTTTATAGCAGGATTCAACATTGAATGAAACCCTATTCTAAGAGTGACCGCTTTTGACCTGAAAGGAATTAGGAATTTCCCGTTGCACTGTTTATGAAATAAAAGAACTGGATCTACAAATGTCACTTGAAAAAACCCACTTGGGAAGCGACAATCCTTTCTTATTCGGCTTCCATTAACATCATTCAGAACACAGTACAATGCTTGTTTATTATTTACGATAGTTTATATAGTACCAGACGTGGGATGGACACATGAGTGTGTATCACATATACCGACCATTACCAGTTGTGATGTTAACAAAACTAAAAGAATGGATCTAAAGATGTCATTTGAAGAAAAACAACTCTTAAGAGGACACTGGACAAACGACGTTGGTGAGTGAATGAGTGGGTTGTTTGACGAGTCGATGAATGGGGGAAATGTAATTTAGCAATTTCCAACAATGATCCACAATCTTAAAATAATAGTTTAATATATATTCGGGTAGATTCGATGAACAAAGATTACTGACCCGGCGTTCAGTAATTTATACTGAATGTCAACCAGTGTTCACAGAATACTTCGCCATCTAATCATACAGATTCAATGAACAAAAGCTATGGACTCGGCGTTCAGTACTTTGTTTTGTTCACTTGTGTAAGTATGGGTGTGTATGTTAGACATGTTTGTTATCTGTCTGTCTGTCGGTTGGTCTGTCTGTCGGTCGGTGGGTCCGTCCGTCGGTCTGTCTGGTCCTTTTCGTTCGTTCTGTCTGTCGGTCCTTTCTTTCTTTCTTTTTTCTTTCTTTCTTTCTTTCTGTCTTCCTTTCTTTCTTTCTTTCTTTCTGTCTTCCTTTCTTTCTTTCTTTATCTCGTTCTCTTTCTTTCTTTTTTTCTTCTTCTTACTTTCTTTCTCTCTCTTTCTTTTTTTTTCTTCTTTCTTTCTGTCTGTCTCTCAATTCATTTTTCTTTCTTTCTTTCATGTTATTTTTATCTCTCTTGGAAGACAGAAAGACAGTAGACAGCCAGCCAGCCAGCCAGCCAGCCAGCCAGACAGACAGACAGACAGACAGACAGACAGACAGACAGACATATAGTTATAACTTTGTTGTCAAATGGTTAGGAATTGGACACACAGGTCTGTCTGACATTCTGCCCTATTTATTACTCTGATCTCATACACCATCATTATTTCATTGACACAACACTAATCTCAGACAAGAAAGACAAGAACAGAGACATTATATGCATTATAAAAGCATTGAACGTGTGCTTTAATTAATAATACAATACTTATTAAAACGTATTGTTCAAATGCAATTATAATTAACTAAGGTAGATGCATCGTACCAAAGTTAAGAGAATGTTTCCTATACCCGCCATCCTTTGATTATTATTATTATTGTTGTTGTTGCATATCCCTCACAGGACGTTGCAGTCAACATCAGCATTTTTCAGCTGCTGTTGGTGTACTAGGCAAGATTACGCTCAGTAGTTTGCTGCCATTGCTTTCTGAGCGACCGGCTCAATACCCCGTAAGTTACCCACGCGGCGAGAACCGCTATCGATTCTCGCGCAGGTTACGTTATTCACGAGAATATACGGGATTATGGAGAAAGACGTTAACCCCTAGGCCAGTATTATTATTACAATTTTTTAGATTAGGCGGGGGGGGGGGTGTAAGTCCAAGTCCTACAAGAAACAAATGAGAATCGTAAACTGATTGGAGAAATTAAAGGTAGACAGTCAACGTGTTTTTGGTCACGTTATGAGAAGAAGTAAATGGAGAACTTGGTGACAACTGGCAAGATAGAAGGGACAGGGGATGGCAGAGAAGTAAGAAGTAAATACTTGGATGGCTTTGCCACGTGGTATGGTCGAGACAAGAACACTGAGCTGATCCCCGACTCTGGTGAT
>OY992889.1:87972647-87997647 GCA_963921405.1 Cepaea hortensis | reverse complement strand
ACCGCATGTAGGAGCCATGAGGAGCAAATACCTACATGACTTAAGGGAAATTCTTCTTCTTCTTCTTCTTCTTCTTCTTCTTCTTCTTCTTCTTCTTCTTCTTCTTCTTCTTCTTCAGCGTTCCGAGCAATTGAGGTTCTTTGCTGCAGATACAATCCGTCTCCATTCGTCTCTCTGGTTGACCTTCTCTTGCCAGTCGTTGATTCCAAGTGCTTGTAGGTCTGTATATATATATTATCTCTCCACCGTCTTCTTGGTCTACCTCTGGGTCTACGATCATTTATTTCCTGAGTGTAAGCGAGTTTTGTAACCCTATTATCTTCCATGCCGGTCTCTCTGGCCGAGGGATTACACCACTTTCTCTGTAATCCCGTTTATCACGCAGAGTCTCGTAGCGGGCGAGAACTGGGAGCGGTTCGTCCCCCGCTGGTGACTTGCGGGATAACTGAACCGGCCGCTCAGAAAGCAATGGCAAACTACTGAGCGTAATCTTGATAAGAAATCAACAGACAGCTGAAAGATGTTGCTGTTGACAGCGATGTCCTGTAAAAGGATATGCGAATTTAAAAAAAAAAAAAAATATCTTCCATTCTTTCTATATGCCCCAGCCATTGTAGTCTATTAGCCTTCATGATACCAGTGATTAGCGGGGACTTAAACAGATCATAAATGTCTTTGTTACTTCTTCTTTTCCACTCTCCACTTTGTGTATCCCTAATGGGTCCAAAGATGCGTCTTAAAACTTTGTTCTCAAAATAAGGGAAATTCGCAGAGAAAATTATGACATAGTGTATTTGCATGAAACCTGGATCAACGCGCACCACACAAGTGAAAAGGAACGGTAATCGGTGGATGGAAAGATAAAGCGATTTGTGCCCAGTAGTTAGGGACAGCGTTTGGTCATAGCCCATGCTGGTAGTATGCATAATGACTTACGACAGAATGCTGGATTCGTGTTCGTATCAAAGCATACAGACAATAGGAATTATCATAACGAGATGAATGGTAATGTATTTAGAGATTGGCTCGAGAATACAGTGCTTCTATCCCTAGATAGACCGTCTTGTCTAATCATGGACAATACATCATATCACAATGTAGTTGCACAAGAAGAGTAAATACCCATGGCATCGAGAACAAAGGAAGTAATACAGATATGGCTCCGTAGGGAAAAACATACCATTTCCAGAAACATATTTCAAGCTAACTGTTGTCCCTTGTAAAACAGACCCCAAAAAAGCAAGAAGATTTGCAAGAAGTTGATAGAAGAGCATGGCCATAGGTGCTTGAGACTTCCGCCATACCATTCTAATTTAAACCCTATAGAACTTGTGTGGGCTAAAAATTAAAGGACAGGTGACTGACAATACTACATTCAAATTGTCTGACGTCAAAATACTAACCCAGTCAGAGCTATTAAATATTGATAAACGTTACTGGGGGAAATGTGAGGGCCATATCTTGAAAGAGGAAGATAACTGGTGGAGAAAAGATGCATTGAATTTTAAGCAACCGAGAGCAGTCATCAACCTACTGGAATCGTCCGACACAGATTAAGGTCTGCGCAGATCGCAAACATTAATCCACATGCACACCTACTGGGATAATATGATGCAACTATTCAGAAGAATTGCAGGCCCTAAACATTAGAGCATGGGCACAAACAATACAACTTGTCAATGGCAACAGTTTGTATTCCACAGTAATGAATTTTCCGTTCCGCAAGCCCTCAACGGTGACAAATAAAAACCACTAACCGCATTGGGTATCAACAGAATATTAATAATGCGGTGGAAACTGACATATTGTGGCATAACAAGAAACGTGAGACCAATCACGTTGTCACATCAGGGGACAACACATGAACATACAAATCAATCTATAAAATTCAATGAAAGGAGGACCAACATCTTGGCCGTTAAGAAGGAAGCCAACTCCAGAGACATTCACAGCTATATTCGTCGTGCAATACAGGTAATCATGTTCCGTCTCTGAACAGTAAACAGCAGAGTAGACAATCTTTAAGGAAGACTCAAAACGGTTCAATCACCCATGTGGACAAACTACACAGACAGCTGAACAGATGACATATGATGTCTAAATTGTGACCCCTGGTCACTCCATAAGCACATTAACACACATCTGTTTGAAAGCTCTCACGAACTTCATATAAAAAGCTTTATGTATCCTAGTAATACGAATCCGTGTGCACACAATATTAACCATCAGCTGAAGAAACAAGAAGGAAATGAAAAATAAGGTAAGAAATATATTCCTTTTACTTTCCTGTCCACTTCCATTTAAATTCCGCATTATTTACTCCATGCCTTTGTAAATTTTCTGTCTTTACTAATAATACACATTGCACCCACTTCCATACGAATATGGATACGCCTTGTATCGTCACCCGAATTGATTTGCATTACTGTAAAACTAGTTTGTTAGCGTGAATTCACTACATTTTCGCCAAAACATCATAGAAATGTCGCCGCTTTCAATAATTTAAATTGCCTTTGGGTCTACCAAAGACACATTCCTTGGGAATAATTGCACGGACAGGCGAGAGAGTGGGAAAACATAAAGGAAAGAAAGACAGACAGACAGACACAGAGAAAGATATGTTCAGGTTAGCAGATATATCTAAAATACTACAGGGCTGGCAGTATAAATGTCTCGGTCCTTTGTGTTCTGGATACATTCTAGTGATGCAATACTCCATGCCATCGTCTTAGACCAAGACACAGTTCTCTCTGTCTATTTGTGCATCCTGTACGCTGATCTTCCCAGTTGTCAGTGCGTTCTCCAAGGCCTCTCTTCGTATTATGTGAGTAAAATCCAATTTCCAAAACAAAAATTCCAAATTCGGCCTCGTTCAACCTGCGTTTTTCAGCTGTGGTTATTGTTGAGGTCCGTGGTTTTTGTGGGTTCATTCACCCTAATTCTTGTCTTGTGAGTCCTATCTCGGACTGATTATGTTGGTTTGTGTCTGTGACTTCAGCTGGAGGATCGGTTGGCGGCTATCCGTTGTGCTCGTCTGTTCTTGTGGTTTTCTTTATTGGTGCAGGCTCCTGGCTCGTCTGGCTGCAGTCCTTATAAGGACTTTTTATTTAGTATTTTTGCCTCCTGTTCTGTGTATTGCCCGTAGAAGCTTTTAGATGTTTTTGACCTCCTTCCGCTTTCTTTAACTTTCGAGTTTAAGTCCTTGCTGTTTTTCGATTGCTTCCTCTGTTGTCAGCCATGGGACATTCTCTCCGTCCTCGATATAGTACTCAATGCCGGTATCATAGTCAGAGATTATCTCCGGGTATTCTATGGGTTTCCCCTTGAGTTTCTTCACCTTCTTTCCTTTTGCTTCCTGTCTCCTCATGTATACCTCGTGCCTGAGTTCCTCTTGCCTTGCCCGTTTCTTTTCTTCTTCTATGTACTCCTCCATTTCCTCCAGAGTGGGTTCCTTTGTGTACCACTCCATGGCGTCGAAAGGTTCCTCATCTTGTCTTTCTTCGGCTGTCTGACGGGATGTTGGTTTCCCCTTGGGTGTTTCGGGCGTCGTGGTTCGGCTATGGTTTTATCTTGCGGTTCCGGCTCGGATTTTCGTTGGGTTTCTTGCTGCTTCTTTGTGGTCTCTTGCATGGTTTCTGTTGGTTTGTTTTGAGTTGATTTTATTTCAGCTTTTAGCCGCTCTCTCTCTCTCCGCTTTTATGGTGTGTAGCATTTCTTCGTTTTCCTGCTTCAACTCGGTCATCTGTTCCACTTCTCGCTTGATGTTCTGCTGGATCTCCTTTATTTCCGCCAGTAGATTCTCGCTGTAGCTGGTGGGTTAGGCGTCAGCAGTGCCTTGACTTGTTTCTTCAACTCGTCGATCTGCCTTTGTAGTTGTGCTCTTTCATCTTGCGAGATGCCCGTGGCTGTCCCGCACCTCCGCATTGCTTCGTTGTATGGCGTCTTGGTGTTGATGGCGATCTTTAACACGTCTCTGTGTCTTTGGAGGTACGAACAGTCCAAGTATCTTGCTCCATGTTTGCCCAGGTAGTTGGCGCACTTTCTTTTGTTGTTGGGTGCTCGGAAGTCCGTGTCCAGCTTGGCCAGCGGACACTCCTTGAAGTCGTAGTGATCGGCGCAGTATCGACAGATTTCCGTCTTACTGCAGCATGTTGCTCTGCTGTGGCCGGCCCTCTGGCATCTTGAACATTGATTGACTCTTGGGATTAATCTCTCTGGCTGTTGTATTTGCTTGCTGACTGATACTGTGGTCGGCATTTCGCTACCCTCCGACGTCATCACTGCCAAGATTGTAGGTATCTTGGAGTAGGAGGGAGCCGTTCCGCCTTCAAAAATCGGATGTGAAGATTCTCTTCTCGTAGCTGCTTCAGGATTTCTTCATCTGTCAGCTCCACTTAAATCCGCTTGACAACCCATCGGACTGTTTTTGGGTCGGTGTCCCCGGCTCTGGTGTCTTTCTCCTCCTTCTTCTCTGTTTTCTTGCCTCTTGTCTGTGGTGGGCTGTCGATCTTCTCCCTCGTGGTAGCTTCAGTAATAGATGTAGTATCAGGCTCTTTGATGCAGCTAGCAGGTAGGCTCTCCACGTTCTTCTTCTTGTTGTCGGTTCCCACGCTGCACATATTGGCTACCGCGTGTTTCTTGCTGTTGGACTTGCGACGTGACATTTTCCCCCGTATCAGGCTGCTTGACTTGTTCAGGCAACTTGACTTTTTAGCGCTCGCAGTGCGAATGTGATGACACGCACGACGACACAATGTGAGTAAAGAGCAGTGTTTGCCTGATATAGTTGCGTATATTGCTCTCCCTATGTTAGCCTTGTCCACGCAATCGTTGTTTATTACTCTTTCTGTCCAAAGTATTGGCGCCTTAATGATGATTACAGTCTCTTATTATCAGCACTGCGTTGATTTTCATACAATGGTATTACAGAAAGCAATGACAAACTACTGAACGTAAACTGGCCAAAATAATCACAAACAGAAAAAAAAATGCTGGTGTTGACTGCCACATCCTGTAAAGGACATGTAATTAACTTTATCAGCGCGCCCACTTACAGTTTGGCAAATAAATTGTTGTGGTTGTCGCTGTTAGCTGTCCATGTTGCCATAAATATCTAAAACATGACAACTTTGTCAGTACACGTACTTCAAACACGACACGTGACGTGATTAAAATAGGCATGTGTTTGTGTTCATTAGTTTTCATTTTGGCGTGTTTCCTTTGAGCTTGAAAAGGTTTCATGCACAAGTACAAATTTCCACACGTATTTAGTTGGCGCAAGCGCCTAGCACACACGCACATAACATACGCGCATAATATACATCCATGCGTGCATGACAGATAGAGACAGCCACATGTGTATGTACTTACGTATGCATGCAAGCAGTGATAAAACTTAAGCAGACGGACAGACAACTTAACCAGACATACATACAACTTAATAAAAAGACATACAACTTAAGCATAGAGCCAGACAGACAACTTTAGCAAGCAATCAGACAGACAACTTAAGCAGACATACATACAACTTAACAAAAAGACATACAACTTAAGCATAGAGCCAGATAGACAACTTTAGCAAGCAATCAGACAGACAACTTAAGCAGACATACATACAACTTAACAAAAAGACATACAACTTAAGCATAGAGCCAGACAGACAACTTTAGCAAGCAATCAGACAGACAACTTAAGCAGACATACATACAACTTAACAAAAAGACATACAACTTAAGCATAGAGCCAGATAGACAACTTTAGCAAGCAATCAGACAGACAACTTAAGCAGACATACATACAACTTAACAAAACGACATACAACTTAAGCATAGAGCCAGACAGACAACTTTAGCAAGCAATCAGACAGACAACTTAAGCAGACATACAGAAAAAACAGCAAATGAACTTAAACAGGCAAACAGATAAACAGACATCCAATTTAAGCAGACAAACCGACAACTTATCCAGACAGAAAACTTAAGCAGACAGACAAATATCTTAAGCAGGTAGCCATACAACTTAAAATTACAGACATACAATTTAAGCAAACACTTGGGTAACTTAAGAGACATGGTACTTAGGCAAACAGTCACCTTAAAAAGACAAACAGACATAAATCTTAAGCAGACAGCTGACAGACAGGCAACTTAAGAAGACAGACAGCTTCAACAGAGAACTTAAGCAGACACACATACAAATTAAGCAAGCAGATAACTTCAAAATAGAAATACAAAGAACTGAAATGCACTGACACCTTAAACAAATATAGAGATGCATGGAGAGACAACTAAAAGACACAAATGGGTTCCTATGTACAGCGTCGCCTCATACCCCTAACACACACGGGGAAGTCATCACAGTTTCAAAGATCGCCTGGGAGAGGGTAATGACACTAGACCTTTAATGGACTACGTTTAAGTTCAAAACGAACGAATGCAAAAACAATAAAGTTATAAGAGAGGCACAAGACAACAACGTCACAATTTGAAACATCAACGTGACAATTTGGAACATCGGCGGTACAAGAGCCGGAGGCAGGCCGAGAGACATGTTGTTTGATGGTTTATGACTGAGATATTTATACTGACAAGCTTCGTGGGGAAGAATAGTTTTAAACAATATAAAATAATACAAAGAAATGCAGCTTTACAGTAGAGAATTACGACACACACAGGACATTGCGGCGACTAGCCTTCATCAGCAAACAAATACATACACGAAACACAACATATAGTACAGGAGAAGATCCTCCGGTGACTATATTAAGGCATAAGGACGGGGTGAGAAGAATAAAACGATGAAAACAAATGAGAGCAATGAAGAGAAAATAAAAATATGAAAAAAGTCGTTACTTATCTCATACTAAGGAGGATTAGTTGGCGCTCCAGCGTCCGATGGGTGGCATTGGATAGTGTCATTCCGTGTGATTGTACAATGGCTTTGAAGTCGTCTATCCATTTTCTTCTCGGGCATCCTCTTTCTCTCGAAGATGTTCTTTTATGTAAGGCCAGTGCTGGTAGTTGATCTTGTTGCATTCTAACGAGATGGCCAAAACCATTTGATCTTCTGCCATTCAATGCATGTGGCACAAGGTGTTGATCCCACTGTCCGTCTGATAACACTATTTCTTATTCGGTCTCGGATAGTAAAGTTGGCGGCTCTAATCAAACATCTCATCTCAGAGGTGTTGACATTGCGTAAGTGTGGTTTGGATAATGCCCAAGTTTGACATTGGTAGCATAGGGTTATGATCTTATGATCACAGAAGATGGTAGATTGGACAGAGACATCGAAATCAGATGTGATAAAGCCAGTGCACTTACATATCAACTATCACCCTTACTGAAACATCCAAATATATCCATGTCAGCAAAACGACAGATAATAAACAGCATATTTACAACAACCCTATGCTACTAATCTCAAACTAGGACTTTATCCAAATAACACTTTAACAAAATCAACACCTGTGAGATGAGATGCCTGAGAGCTGCCAACTTAACAATCCGAGACCGAGTAAGGAATGCTGCTATCAGACAGACTGTGGGATCAACACCTTGTGCCACATTTATTAAAAGACAGAAGATCAAGTGGTTTGGGTATGTCGTTAGAATGCAACACTAATAACTACCATCACAGGCCTTACATCAAAGATCATCTGCGACAAGACCACGAGGACGTCCAAGAATAAAATGGATTGACGACATCAAAAACATTGTACTATCACACGGAATGACACTATCCAGTGCCGCCCATCGGGCAATCAATCAATCAATCATGTGCCATGCCGGAAAGCGTGGGCGGTCATGACTCGCCATTTCACTCGATCACCAGAGTCGTGGATCAGCTCAGTGTTCCTGTCTCGTCCATGCCATGTGGCCAAGCCATCCAGGTATTTTCCTCTCGGTCTTCCTCTTGGTCTGTTCCCTTCGATCTTGCCAGTTGTCACTAAGTTCTCAAATCCTTTTCTTCTCATAACAAGTCCGAAAAATTTTGACCGTCTACTTCTAATTTCTCTAATCAATTTACGATTTTCATTTGTCTCCTGTAGTAGTTGGTCATTGGTTTTTCTGTCTGTCCATGGTATTCTTTGCATTTTCCTCAGACACCACATTTCTGCAGCCATCAGCTGTTTTTCAGCTTGACTGCACATTGTCCAAGTTTCACATCCATATAAAAGAACAGGCTCTATGTATCCCCTCAACACTCTTTTTCTCGTTTCAATTGACATCTTTTTATTGGTCAGAATGTTTTTCATCTTGCTAAAGGCTACTTTCGCCATGACGATTCTTGTTCTAATCTCTTCAAGGCATCTCCCATCAGATGTTATGACTGTTCCGAGATAATTGTACCGATTCACTTGTTGAAGAATATTCCCATTTACTTGTATATTACATTGTGGTACTTCGTTCTTCCTAGTGACGACCATAACCTTTGTCTTCTTACAATTTAATTCCAACACCAGGTGCTCACGGTGTACAATAACTGCGTCTACTAATTGTTGTAGATCTTGTGCATTGTCTGCAATCAATACTGTATCATCTGCATATATAATGTTATTGATGTTTCGTCCTCCAATGCTGATTCCATTTATATCTTGTACATTCCTGAAAATATTTTCACTGTATAGGGAAAAAAGATCTGGAGACATTACACATCCCTGCCTGACACCTTTCTTAATAAGTTGATATTGTCCCACTTCATTATCAATCCTTATGGCAGCTTGTTGTTTCCAATACATGTTTTTTATAAGTCCAATGTCTTTCCCATCAATTTGTAGATCTGCAGGCATATCTACCATGTTGGCATGTCTAACGCTATCAAAAGCCTTTGTACAGTCAATAAAGCAAAGGTGTATATCCTTGTTTACTTCTATAGCACGCTCAATAACTGTTCGCAGCATATACACAGCATTTGCTGTACCCTTTCCTTCTACAAACCCGCATTGTTCTTCTCCTATTTCAGGTTGTATTTTCTTCCTCACTCTGTGCATGATAATTCGTAGCAAAATCTTTGTGATGTGGCTCTCATTATGCTAATTGTTCTATGTTGATCACATTCCAAGGTTCCTGATTTCATTGGGATTGCAATAAATACAGAGTTACATAATTCAGAAGGTATATCTTCAGTATCATATAATGTGTTCAGCAGTCTGGTGACTTGATCTAGTCCCAATTCTTCTAAAGCTTTAATCATTTCTGTTGTGATGTTATCTGTACCGGGGTCCTTGCCAGCTTTCATATGCTTAAGAACATTCCGAACCTCCATCTTTAAAATTTGCGGTCCTTCATTATTAAATCTAATATCATACTGTTCTTCTCTGTTATCATCATAAAGGTGTTTCACATAATCTGTCCATACATGTAGAATCTGATCTTTTTCTATTATGATTTTGCCATCTTTAGTTTTTAGACACCCTGTTGATGTACTTGTTCTTTCATTAGTAAGTTCCTGAATTCTTTTGTTCACTAATTTGGTATTTTGACTGTTGTGTTGTTTTTCAATTTCTAAGCACTTTTCCTCAAGCCATGATTCTTTTGCCTCCTTACATAATATTCTGACTTGTCTGTGAATTTCTTCATATTTGGCAGGATTATTTTTGTTGAGTCTTCATGTTTCCATTAGGTGTAAAACTTCTGCTGTCATCCATATCTTACGACCCACCTTCTTTAATTTTGGAGCACAAATTATTCCTCCCCGCGTCGCTTGACGGCAGAAATGGAAGATGATGATGATGATGATGAGCATAGGGTTGGTGTGAATATGCTATTTATTATCCGTCGTTTTCGATGTTTCAGTGTGGGTGACTGTCAACGTCCTAGAGACCTAGGGAAATGAAACTCGGGTTCATACAGGCAACAAACTCCATTCTGATACTATCTAATATAATGTATTTACAGTAAGCTGGCGAAGAATGGTTTTCGCAGCCAGTTACATGGAAGTAGCATATCACAGGAGTTCATAACAAAGCAATCATACATAATCATTACAACAAACTCTATCATCTATCTTATAAGTAACACCCCTAAATACACTTGGGTTCAATCTATCAAGTCCCCCTTAAGTTAAGCCCTGTTGCTTCTTCGATGTCCAGTCGGCGTCTGCCCTCTAACGTGTCTCGGACACGGGCTGTAACTCTCCTCGAGCTTCTCGTGGAACAGGTCCTGGCACGCGGTCAGCGGGTTCCACCTGTGTCCACGGAGCTGTAGGCGAACTGACCTAGCCTTCTCGAAGGCTCTAGATTGTTCGAGCATTCGAGTGGGTCTCCCCAGTTCCCTTGTATTGGGGTTCTGTCCCTTCTCTAATTCCCTTCTATCTTTATGTTCCTACCGACTCCATGTGAGACTCTGACAGTGACAGTTGATATATTAGGTATTTCGGACATCTGATTTCGATTTCTCTGTCTATTCTGCCATCTTCTGTGATCATACTTCCAAGATATTTGAATTTTTTAACTTGCATCATCACAGTAAACGGGGAGATACTAGAACAAGTAACAAGTTCCTTCTATCTTGGACATGTAATAACAGATGATGGCAGAAGTGAAATATAAATCAAAAAGAGAATAGGAATGGCCAAAACTGCTTTCAGCGGCATTAAACAAGTATTAACATCTAGAGAGATTAACAACGCATTAAAAATGAGAATTGTTAAATGCTACGTATATTCAACGCTACTGTATGGCGCGGAAGCCTGGGCATTGAACAAGCAACTAGAAAGTCACATTGAAGCCCTGGAGATGTGGATATGCATACACCTATGTCGTTATTTAATGGAAACAAAAACAATCAAATGTAGAGGTTCTAGAAAAACTGGGAATGAAGAGAGAGTTAACTAAAGAAATAAAGAAGAGGCAAGTGAAATATTTCGGCCACAGTAAAAGACCTCTGTGGCGAAGTGGTCAAGCCCTTTGACTCGTGCTCCGAAGGTTGTGGGTTCGATTCCGGGCCGCACCCTTCGGTTTACGAGTTAAATGTTTCGGAGACTCCTGTGGGTCGTCGCTAAAAGCTACGGAGTTCGTGCTTTGTGCGACGCTTTCCGAGCTGCGGAAAGAGACCGAGCCATATGGGATAAAACCCGGTGCGATGAAGTCGACCCTGTCGACTTTTAAGCGACTTTTTTAAACCATACTGGAGGGCAACGTTGAGGGCAAGCGAGCAAGAGGTAGACAACGATACAAGTGGGAAGATAACATCAAGCGATCGACGAACATCAGCCTGACAGAATGTACAGTCAGAGCGAGACAGACAGTACTGAAGATCCATTGCAGCCAACCTTCATTGTGGAGACGGCATCTGATTGACTGGCTGATTGAACTTGTATCAGAGGTGTGCTATTTATCTGTATACTTGAGGATCGGGAGATCTGCTAACTTGCATTACTTCAGTTTTGGTTGTATTTATATTCATATTGTATCTGCCAAACAATTATTTATATTCATATTGTATCTGCCAAACAATTAATTATATTCATATTGCATATGCCAAACAACGATGTCATGGACAGGTCCCCCACCCCTCGCGCAGGCCCTATAAATTATTCACCTTACACAAGAGTGCGAATCACCAACGTAAAGGAAGAGGTAGAAGGGAAAGGAGTCGATCAGGGGAAAATGCTATTATCTGGGAAGTGTTCTTCCTTCCCAAGTCTCCACCATTGATCACAAGGGAGATAATCCACGTAGACTGTCGAACGCGGGAGAAATGAGCAGAAAACTCAAATTAAAAGCGACATCCGTGATAACATAATTGGCAGACCAGACAATCAGCGGGAGCACTAATAAACAGACTCGAGGCTGTAACCGACATTATGGGCTAGATGAAAGTACACAGCCAGATATGTATAAACATGACATAAAATGGATCTGCGGGTGGGAGAGTGTTTGCTTCTCTCAATGCAGTGCAACAGGGTGAGAGACACTAATTAGTCGGGTCAAAAGGGTGAGGGATTGGGGGGTTAGACAGATATTCAGAGTGATAGTGAGAGAGACATTGAGAGAGAGTTAATGTGTGTGAGAGAGAGAGAGAGAGAGAGAGAGGGGGGGGGAGAAACAGTGGCAGACATATAGTGAGAAAGAAATGCAGTAAGAGAGAGAGAGACGTTGTGTGAGAGAGACAGACAGAGAGAGAGAGAGAGACATTGCGTGAGAGAGACAGAGAGAGAGAGAGTGACAGAGAGAGATGGTGAGAGAGAAATCTTAGAGAGACGATGAGAAAGAAATGGTAGAGAAACAGTGATAGACAGATGTCGAGAAAGAGAGATGTTGAGAGAGATAGTGAGAAAGAAAGTGAGAGATAGTAAGAGTATGAGAGGGGTAGTGAGAGAGACAGTGATAGATATATTGTGAGAGAGAAAGATAGTAAGAGAGAGAGAGAGAGAGAGAGTTAGAGATAGTGAGAGACATAGCAACAGGGTGAGAGAGGCAGTAAGAAAGAAATGTGAGAGAGACAGTGATAACGAGATGTTGAGAGTGATAGTGAGAGAGATAGTAAAAGAGTGAGAGTAGGAGTGTTTAGATAGTGACATAGATATTGTGAGAGAGAAAGATAGTAAGATAGAGATACTGAGAGAGAATAAGATAGTGTGTATGTGATCGAGAGAGAGAGATAGAGAGAGAGAGAGAGAGAGAGAGAGAGAGAGAGAGAGAGAGAGAGAGAGAGAGAGAGAGAGAGAGAGCATGGGGTGGGCGCAGTTCGTTCATACGTACAACTTGCGCATCTGACCAGGGAATGATTCATTCATTCATTCAGTAGCATGTCCTTTGCAGAACCTCGCTTCCATAACAACCTTCCGGAAAACTTTTTCGATCACAAGCAAGGGAATGATTCCCTGTGGCAATATTACCGCGAGAAAGAACACAGTAATAAATCACCTGTATTGAATGTCGGAGATGACTGAAATCGTATATCGAACCTATTTCCAATCAACCAGGTGCCGTCTCCACAATGGAGGTTGGCTACAATGGATCTCCAACACCTCCCTCCCCAACCATTGATGACAAGGGGGATAATCCATGTAGGATGTCGGAAACACCAGACACGAAGAGATAACTGAAATTAAAAGCGACAACCACGATAACATAATTGGCAGACCAGACAATCAGCGGGAGCGCTAATAAACAGACTCGAGGCTGTAACCGACATTATGGGCTAGATGAAAGTACACAGCCAGATATGTATAAACATGACAGAAAATGGATCTGCGGGTTGGAGTGTGTTTGCTTGTGACACTGCGGGGCATTAGGACCTTGTCTGGCGAAAGACACTAACTATTGTCTTGTCAAACGGGTGAGGCGGTTGGGGGGGGGGGGGTGGTGTGTGGGTGAGAAAGACAGAGATGGTGAGAGTATGGTGTGAGAGAGCGAGAGAGAGAGAGGCATTGAGAGACAGGTAATGAGAGAGAGAGAGAGAGGCAGAGATATAGTGAGAATGAAAAGTAGTAAGTGTGTGAGAGAGAGGGGGGGGGGGGGGAGAGATAGTTACATAGATGGTGTGTGTGATAGAGATGGTGAGAGAGATGTGAGAGAGTCAGTGATAGAGAAATATTGAGAATGAGAATTGGTGAAAGAGATGTGGAGAGAGATAGTGAGAGAGACAGATAGTATGAGAGACATAGTGAAAGAGAAAGTGAGAGAGAAAAAGATGCAGAGAGAGAGAGAGTGAGAGAGAGAGTGAGAGAGAGAGTGAGAGAGAGTGTGAGAGAGAGAGAGTGAGGAGAAAGTGAGAGAGAGTGAGAGAGAGAGAGAGAGGGAGTGAGAGAGAGTGAGAGAGAATGAGAGAGAGTGAGAGAGAGAGTGAGAGAGAGAGTGAGAGAGAGAGAGAGAGAGAGAGAGAGAGAGAGAGAGAGAGAGAAACGAACAATCTTGCAGTGGTTCCTATGTACAACGTCCGCCTCTACCCAAAGCACACGGGGAAGTCATCATGGTTTCACAGATCGCTTGGGCGAGGGTAATGACAACAGAACAGTATATACAACAACAAGAAAGAGACAAACGGCGTTCTCTGATCATATTATGAGAAAGTTAATGGACTACGTTTGAATTCAAAGCGAACGAATGTAAAAACAATAAAGTTAGAAGTGAGGCATTGGAAAACAACGTGATAATTTGAAACATCAGCGGTACAAGAGCCGGAGGCAGGTCGACAGAAATGTGTGATGGTCTATGACCCAGATATTTATATTGACAAGCGTCGTGGGGAGGAATAGTTGGCGCTCCAGCGCCTGATGGGTGGCACTGGATAGTGTCATTCCGTGTGATCGTACAATGTCTTTGATGTCGCCAATTCATTTCTGCCCGGGCGTCCTCTTGCTCTCCTATTAAATCGCATTTGATGTAAGGCGAGTGCTAGTATAGTCTGTCCAGAAATTAATGCCTTCATTCACGATCAATTATTTTGAAAATTGTCTGTTGCATCGTTATGAAATTGTTCCTGCCGTCTTATATTTACCCCCACCCAAGGAATATGTCTTTGATATGTCCAAAAGCAACTTAATCATGGACAACGGCGACAATTCTATGATGTTTTGGTGAAAAACTAGTGATTTCTCGCTAACAAACTTGTTTTACAGTAATGCCCCGTTCCACAACGCCAGGCTCTTGTCATAAGGCCAATCCCATGTCCCACGAGAAAATTAACTATTCAAAGCTAATGTTTCCGTGTGAAGACGTAATACATTTAATAATGCGCACTTCATCTCTGACCTGTAAATTATATACCGCATATAAACAAACTTTGAAATCTGCTGTGCAATCTCCAGAACAAAATTTTTTTTGTTGGGCGGACATAATGATAAGATTATATGCTAAATCTCATCATTTTCATTCAGTTGGTTACCGAGATATGGAATTTTATATTGGGGCAGACAAAAGTAAACAGACTACAGTTGATTGTGTTGCATTCTAACGAGATGGCCAAACTATTTGATCTTCTGTCTTTCAATATAAGTGACACAATGTGTTGATTTGTACCCAGTGTCTGTCTGATAACATTATTTCTTATTCAGTCTTGGATAGTTAAGTTGGCAGCTGTCCTCAAGCATCTTGTCTCACAGCTGTTGACTATGCGTACGTGTGATTTGGATGTTCAAGTTTCACATTGGTAGCATTGTGAATATGCTATTTATTTTTATATTATGGTGCTTTTGATTTGATCAAAAGTAGCCTGACTATGGAAGTCATGGCAGTAAGTAAAGCAATAACATGGCTCGAGCCACAGATATTCACTAGGACATGATTCCTAAGTAATTCAATGAGCATGCTCAAGAAGATAGAGAAGGGGTGGATCCGAAGAGAGTGAATGTCGTCTCTGGAACGGTCTCGGCTGGCAAAGATCAGTTTCATTTTCGTGCCAGGACATGCGGGTGTACGAGGAAATGAGCGGGCTGACAAGCTTGCAGGTAAGGCTACTGTGGAGGGCGGACGCGCCATGGAACAGGCTGACATTCTGAATGCTCTACGAGAAGTAAGTCGTTTGCGAGAACCATGTGATGACTATGAATCTAAAACCATAGTCAGGATGCGAGAACAGCAAATTAAAAAAGGTGTGGACAAACAAGAAGACTACACGAGAAGCCAAAGAAGAGTAATAAACCAACACAGAACTGGTGTCGTCAGTCGCTACACACTGTGGGATTTATTGGGGAGGGGATCCGAACACTTATAGACTGAATGGTTCGATGTGCAATGAGGATGATCTGTCGAGTAACTAACTAACAACTCAACTCACCTCACCTCAACTCAACTTAACCGGGTGCAATGAAGTCGATCCTCCCGACTTTTCAGACATTTTGAAAGTTAATTTGCCGTTAATGTCTGAACAAGAATTCAACGGTTCCGTTTTGTTTTTTGTTTTTTTTTTTGTTTTGCTCACTCGCTTTGAACTCAAGTGTAGTCCATACACACTATTTATAGTAGCGATGGACTGAATTTTATGTTTGGATTAGCTTTCCCTATTAACAGTGTCCCTCGCCAACAGGCGAACGCACTCCGACTTCAGAGGTACTTGTAATTTACGTCCTAATGTCAAGGGCGACAGGTCAACATTTTAGTCCAGCTGTCCGGTGTAGGGGTTGAACCCCTAACCTCGACATCAGCACACAGGATGTTTAAGAACACGCGTTCTTGCCCATTCGGCCATGCTGGCCTGCGAATTAAACTGACCAGTGTATGGAACAAACTCACGAAACCACCGTCACAGCACAGGGAAGTTTTAGAGCGAGTGAGATATACCTCTCGGCCACGCTTGTTTATTAAAATTGCTTGTCTTCTGCAGGATATTGTAGCTGAGTGCGACAACCTTCGGCTACGTCAACCTCTTGTATCTACTACTAGACATACATACATAAATTACAGTCATCTGCTATCCCATTCAACAATTTTCCACCAGGAATCTTTACAAACTGCCGGAGCCAGTGCGAATACTCCAACATCACAAATTTGTTGCTTTCACAGAAAACACAACGTGAACAAACCGAACAGCAGACAGAGACACCAAACCGCAACAAGGCGCCGCAAGGCAATCATGGGCACTCCAGGAACCAGGAAGATCAAATATGTTCCATCTCAGCACGGGTGTTGATAAATGGGGTATTGCATGTTCTGCGGGTAGATATCTAATCGGAGCATAGGTAAGCAGGAGAGAACCTTCAGAGGATGAAGATTGATGGCATTTGTGTCTGGAAGTTACTGAAGTTGATAGAAGAAGTCAATGAAGACGGTCGGGGTTTTTGCAAGACTAGATCAGGAGCGGAGTGATGGCAGATGAACAGGTGGGTACTGTGTGACATAGTTTACCCAACCGAACTTACCCACATACGTATACGCCTATGTGTGTATCTAGTGTAGGAAGTGGACGGAAGAATTCAGTATTCCCTCATTAATAGTTACGTGACCCTAACAATAGCATGCCAGCTACCGGTGAAGGTTGGAAGCCAGCTTTCGTCATTCGCTATGACAGGGAATTCCTCCTTGCTCTCCGGCCTACAAAATGTGATGACTCTAACAATTCATTTACTCACAGAAAGCTCCGTAAAGAACCGTGTTCTCTTCCTCCCCTTCCCCCAATAATACTTGTAACAGTATGTAACTTATAGGATCTCTCTCACACCCTTT
Source organism: Cepaea hortensis (assembly GCA_963921405.1). Classification (NCBI taxonomy): domain Eukaryota; kingdom Metazoa; phylum Mollusca; class Gastropoda; order Stylommatophora; family Helicidae; genus Cepaea; species Cepaea hortensis. The sequence continues at coordinate 87,980,537 of OY992889.1, read as the reverse complement.
GGTGTAATGAGTATATGGTTCTATACTCACACTCTTATACACCAAACAGCACTCAAGAGTCAACCACTTATGACATGTGAGTGCGTGGATTCGATACCAGCTCTCGTCGTTCGCTACGAAAGGGAAAGACTGGACACCTATTCCTTCACACCCTTCGGCCAACAAAATATGATACTTCTAACACTTCACGCATTCAAAGAAAGCTCAAGCTACGGGTTTTGTTCTCCTTGTATTGATATAATCAGCTAGTTATTCGCGGTTCCAACTCCACGGCAAAGGGTCATCCTCACAATGATCCGTGCCTATGCCAGTGAATATCACACAAAATGCCCCTCACTGTCCCATGTGAAGAGTGGAACAAACAGTAGAACAGACAACCAAACAGCACGCACCGGCTAGTACATGCATAAGGCCGCTAACAGAACGCCAAAACAACAGTCTGCCAGACTAACTGACTAACTAACTAACTAACAACAGTCTGCCACGAAATTTTAGTTCATCGTCGATGGAAGCGACAGTCATTAGAAATACAGCAGCTTCACACACATTACTGCATTACGCAAAAATAGTTCAGCAACCGGTCGCATCCATTTTCCTTGTGTTCATATATGAGGTATTAAAGGTTTTGTGTGTAGATTTGTACTGTACAGATGTGTACGTATTTGGATCTGTACCGCTGGGTAGATCATTTTCGCACGATAACGTAGATTTGATCAGGACCCTTTGAGATCGTGTGTATAGTTTGGAAGACTACAAACTGTGTCATTGCCCGGAGAGACTGGTGCAGCAGGGAGTGATAAGAGGATCTGACCGAGGCTCCGCTCTCCGAGGAAATTTTAGACGAGCAAATAATCAGAATGCAACATTGGTACTGGAACTCGTCGCTGGGTGTTGAAAATGAAGAACTCAGCCAGACTAGATGAACAGTTGTGTTGTGTGATATAGTTCAGGCACCAAACTGCACCCGCCCACATACGTCCACGCCTGAGTGTGCAACTTATGTAGGAAGAGCGCGTGACGAATTTGATATTCCGCCACGAATTGTGACGTTACGCTCACAATGGCATGTGAGCGGACGGGCGAGGGGTAGTGCTTAATGGCTGCTCTCGTCGTTTGTTATGGCAGAGAAAGACTGGGCAGCTATTCCCCCGTCCACTTAGGGCTACAAAGTGTGATGGTTCTGACACTTCACGTACTACATCAGGCTCCGGCTATTGGCTTGTCTCCCTTTCTCTTTCTCTCTCTATCTCCCACCCCCTCCCCGCCTCTTTGCGTGTGTGTAGGGTTTGTAATACATATGATCTTTCTGGTATCCTGGATGCTCTGATTTGAACTTGGTTCTATGTTAGTCGTTCAGCTTCCGTTGTCCGTATGTCGCACTCTTCATTCCAGATATGTTGCATATAAAAGCATATTTTCAACTCTCACGATGCTACGCGCGCAAAACACAAACACTTCTGTCACCTATGTAAGGAAGTTAAAGTTAGTTGCACATTCTTTACAGAACGCAGCAGTCAACTCCAGCATTGTTTGCAATGTCTTGGCAATTCCTTGTTTTGTAATTGTTTGGGAGTACATGGGCCGATTATACCAGCAATATTTTTTGTACAGATCACCATCATTTTATAAATCTACAATTACCAAGACAGAATCAACTATTCAAATGCAGAATTCGCTGCTCTTGAAACTTCTCTAGGGTACCTCATTTACGACATAAGACGACGTTGACTTTGTTAAAATCAAAACAAAAACGTCAGATGCACGTCCTTTTTAGAACGTCGCGGTAAACTACATCATCATCATCATCATGTGCCATGCCCATAAGCATAGACGGTCATGTTTCGCCATCTTACATGTCTTGGTGTCTTGGATCAGCTCTCTATTATTGTCTCGACCATGCCATGTGGTCAAACCATCCAGGTATTTAATTCTTTGCCTTCCCTTTTGATCTTTTCCCCTCAATCTTGCCAGTTGATACCAAGTTCTCTTTTTTATGTCTTCTCATAACATGCCCAAGCAATCGTAACTGCCTGTGTCTAATTTCTCTAATCAGTTTAGGGTTTTCATCTGCTTCTTGTAGGACGTGCTCGTTGGTTTTTCTGTCTGGCCTTGGTATTCTTGCATTTTCCCCCAGAAACAACATTACAACTACCATTAGCAGGTCCGCATGGCCGAATGGTTAAGAACGCGTGTTCTTAAACATCCGGTGTGCTGATGCCGAGGTATGCGGTTCAACCCCTACACCGGACAGCTGGACTAAAATTTTGACCTGTCGTCCTTGACAAGTACCTATGATGTCGGAGTGGGTTCGCCTGATGGCGAGGGTCACTGTTAATAGGGAAACCTAACCCACACGCAAAATTTAGTCCATCATTACTATAAACAGTATGGTTGGACTACGCTTGAGTTCTAAGCGAGCGAGCGCAAAAAAACAAAAGAAATAAAATCACATTAGATGTCTACTTATTGTCCATGTTTAACATCGTTCTGTGTACCACTTTAACACACGTTTTCTCGTTTCAATTGACATCCTTGTATTGTCAGTATGTTTTTCATCTAGCAACAAGCTACCTTCGCCAGAGAGATTCTTGTTCTAATCTCTACAATGTACAGATGTTATAATTGTCCCAATCAGATGTTATAATTGTCCCAAGAAAGTTGTACCGATTCTCTTGCTCTTAAGAACATTCCCATTAACCTGTATATTACATTGAGGTATTTTTTTTTTTGCTTCTTCGTAATGACCATAATCTCTGTCTAGTTGTTCATTGTGTACAATAACCGTATCTACTAAATGTTGCAGATCCCGCAATAAACTACATCATTTTTTGGCTGTTTGAAATTATCTGAGCAATTTTACGTTCAGTGGTTTGCCATTACTTTCTGAATGGGCGACGATTATATTATTGTAAAAATCAACGCAAAGCGATGTTTCCAAATCGTCTTTAAGCCCAGTATTTCGGTATTGTAAAACTGCATTGACTAACCCTATATTACAAAGGCCGACTTCTTGGCAGTAAAGCCGTTGAATAGCTTGCTACAAGGTGTTGAAGGACACCCTGACCTAACCGGTATCTTTCACTCACTGCGGTGAATTAATAAAGCCACAATGGTGTCTTCGTCACGAAGTGACTCCAGACCGGTGGAAAGTGAATTGACGTTTCAAGACGTTCCGGCACATAGCGCACTGTTAGAAGTGGCCCTCGTGAGCCAGTATATGGGTGCGATTGTTCATGTTGAGACGAGTGCCTCTGATTTGATCACTGATATAGTTTTAAGTGTTCTCACGGGCGCCTGGCGTTATAATCTGCGCTGATGACGGAACAAATACAGTGTCGCAATTACTTTTGTCTGTGTAAGAGAGTGAGTGAGTGAGTGTGTGTGTGTGTGTGTGTGTGTGTGTGTGTGTGTGTGTGTGTGTGTGTGCGTGCGCGCGTGTGACAGACATACAGACAGAAACAAAGAGGGGAAGATACACATACGGAGAGAGAGAGAGAGAGAGAGAGAGAGAGAGAGAGAGAGAGAGAGAGAACGACAGAGAAAGGAAGACAGAGAGAGAGGGGCAGACAGACAGAGAAACAGAGAGAGAGAGAATAAAGAGACAGACAGACAGACAGACAGAAACAGAGAGGGGAAGATACAGAGGCTGAGAGCAGAAAGAGGAAGAGACAGACAGACAGACAGACAGCAAGGAAGACAGAGAGAGATGGGTAGGGAGGGAGTGAGAGAGAAAGAGACAGAGAGAGAGAGAGAGAGAGAGAGAGAGAGAGAGAGAGAGAGAGAGAGAGAGAGAGAGCGAAACTGGCACTATGTAAATGACCCAATTTCCATGTCATCACACCAGACTGGACATACCTTATAATCCGCGCTGTGGCCAAGGACAATCCTCGACACACCGAGCCCAGGGTTTTACAATCCCCGACACACCGAGCCCAGGGTTTTACAATCCCCGACACATTGAGCCAGGGTTTTACAAATCCCCGACACACCGAGCCCAGGGTTTTACAATCCCCGAAACACCGAGTCCAGGGTTTTACAATCCCCGACACGCCGAGTCCAAGGTTTTACAATCCCCGACACACCGAGTCCATGGTTTTACAATCCCCGACACACCGAGTCCAGGGTTTTACAATCCCCGACACACCGAGTCCAGGGTTTTACAATCCCCGACACACTGAGACCAGGGTTTTACAATCCCCGACACACCGAGTCCAGGGTTTTACAATCCCCGACACACCAGGTCCAGGGTTTTACAATCCCCGAAACACAGAGTCTAGGGTTTTACAATCCCCGACACACCGAGCCCAGGGTTTTAAATCCCCGACACACCGAGCCCCGGGTTTTACAATCCCAGACATACCGAGCCCTGGATTTTACAATCCTCGACACACCGAGCCCAGGGTTCGAAATCAACAGCAAACGATGTGGAAGCAGACCTCCCCGCCTTGATGTCGATGGTATGGATGTTGAAAGGAATAGCAAACTACTGAACTTAATAAAGTGTCTTGTAAATCACAAACAGCTATCAGTTATCTGTTGGGGTATCTTCATTGCACTCCGGACATGTCCATAGGTGCTCAGATCCTCCCCCCAGCATATGCATCAGCTTCCGGTGGCTAATAGTGCCAGTTCTGTGTTGGTTGACGAGGCGCCTTGTTTTCCCGATGTACCTCTCGCGTCTGGCTGTGCCGATTCTTACTCCCAAGTCTTTCATCCTGGACAGTGATGTGGATTCACTGACGTCAAAGTCCTCTGTTCTCGCCATATCTTTAAGGACGTTAATAACATTGGCACGATCCATGGGCTGGCCATCTACAGGGGGTGCAGAGCCAGCCAGTTTGTCAGCTCGTTCATTTCCCTCGACTCCCGCATGTACCGGGACGAAGTTGAAGGTGACTTTACGAACAAAAGACTTCCGCAGCGACTCAGTCCACTGTCTACGTACAGATCCAGCTTCGATCTTCTGTAGCATGCTCATTGAGTCACTTAGTACACACACGTTGGTATAATGCTGTGATTCCAGCCATATAAAAGCCTGTGCAACTGCCATCACCTCCATCGTCATGCTGCTCGTGGTCATAGAGTGGGCACCACTGGATTCTTGAACGGTTCGGCCCGCTGAACGGACTGTAAATGCCCACGCACTTCTCTGCTGCTTTACCACAGATCCATCTGTATAGATGAGCACTTCGGGGCTATCTGAGTGTTCATAGATGAGCGCGTTAACCTCTGCATTGACAGCGACAGGGTTCTGCTCTCTGCAGCGTCTGTCGAGTGTGGTAATGCAGGAGAAAGTGCACTTAAAAGCTGAAGGCATCGGCACCCATTCCTTGCCGGAGTTGATACTGGTAAGACTGCAGACCTGTCTGACGACATCTTCCGCCCGACCCATCCATGATTTGCCTCTCTTTAGCCTGTCACCCTTTTCTCTGAATATAGCGTCATGCAGAGGGTGCTGCTCATCTGCACTTATTTTTAAGTATGCACGAGCTCTCCAGATCTTGATCCTGTGTTCCATTGTCGGGAATCACAAACAGCTAAAACTTTCTGGGGTTGATTGCGATGTCTTGTAAACGACATGCAACTAACTCTGTTGTAGCACCAGATAAGTAAAGGACCCTTTGACACGCCTGGGTCTGTATTTGGGTATATGATGCTAACTCCACCATTTTATAAACCACACGGGATTCCATCGGTGACATGGTCATTCTGGAACTGTTTAGAAGCTGTTGGACGATGAGGTGTGGAACTGTTTAGAAACTGTTGGACAATGAGTTATGGAACTGTTTAGAAACTATTGGACAATGAGGTATGGAACTGTTTAGAAACTATTGGACAATGAGTTATGGAACTGTTTAGAAACTATTGGACAATGAGTTATGGAACTGTTTAGAAACTGTTGGACAATGAGTTATAGAACTTCAAAACAATGTTTTCCCGTAGTGAATTTGAATAACGAAGACACAAACAATAGATTGCACGATTTATTGCCTGGCATATTTTGCTGCATCTCGTCAGGTACATACCGCAGAAATCACACAACTTACGTGAATTAACTAGATAAATCCTTCAAGTTGAAATATACACATATTCGCACAGTAATGTCACTTATCTACCACGGTAATTTTAAGCTGACTAACATGTCTTTCTGTTTACACAATTCTGGCTTGCGTTGATAGATCATAATTGCTTCTGCAAATTTTAACAAGCGAGTATTTTGTGTTCTAAACAACACGCGAAATGCAGTGTCTCTGTCTAGTTAATTCACGTAAGTTGTGTGATTTCTGCAGTATGTACCTGACGAGATGCAGCGAAATATGCCAGGCAATAAATCGTGCAATCTATTGTTTGTGTCTTCGTTATTCAAGTTATAGAACTGATTAGAAAATGTTGGATAATGAGTTATGGAACTGATTAGAAAATGTTGGATAATGAGTTATGGAACTCTTTAGAAACTATTGGACAATGCGTTATGGGACTGATTAGAAACTATTGGACAATGAGTCATGGAACTGATTAAAAACTGATGGACAATGAATTATGGAATTGATTTAAAAAACTGTTTGACAATGAGTTTTGGAATTGATTTTTTTTTAAAACTGTTGGAGAATGAGTCATGGAACTGATTAGAAAATGTTGGACAATGAGTTATGGAATTATGCATAAACTGAAGAAAGTCCGGATGCGGGGCTTTTTATAAGAATAGTAAGAATTCTAAGGATAGACAAGAAAACACGCCGTGAATTTTTGATCGCTGTAAGTGTTAACAGACCACTCATTAAAATCAGAAGGAAACGACAAATGACATTTCTGAGGCATGTCAACAGAAGAGATAAACACGGAAAATGTCGCCGTGTGAGGAACAATAAAAGCATGAGCGGCACAGGAAGAAACAGACAGAGAGAGGTGGGTGGGGAGCTTAATAAGCAGCTGGTCGACAAATAATAATATAACAAACACGAACATCATCAACACAGCAGTTGACAGAGAACATATAAACAAACGTGGTTTAATTATCATCGAAGTTGTGTATCTGTTATTCTCGTAATAAAAACTGTCATTACTGTCAATAGTCCTTGCCGTGTAGGTGCCTGGGGAATTATGGCCACCTGACCTGAGCAGTCGCCGCGAAACTGTGCAGGTTAGGGTTTTCTTTTGGCACACGATAGGGAAAAATATATATCGCCTTACGCAGGATTCGATCCCAGGTCTGAATGTAAACTTGCGAAGAAATCAAAATCAGTGTTTAAAAAAATGCGGCGGTTGACAGCAACGGCCATGTAAAGAAACTCGCTTCACATACGTACTGGTTAGGATTAGGCCTAGGGTGATTATGTTTTATCTATGTGATTGTTAGTTAGTTAGTTAGTTAGGGAGGTAGTTAGGTAGGTAGGTAGTCAGCTATCTAGTTAGTTAGTTAGGTGGTGAGTGAGTGAGTGAGTGAGTGAGTGAGTGAGTGAGTGAGTTACGGTTCCAACTTCACGGAAACGTATCGCCCCATTATGCCCATGTGTCAGTGAATATCACACAAAATGCTCCTCATTGCTCCATGTGAAAAGTGGAACAAATCAACAGCCCACACAGGTATGCTATGCATGAAATGAAGGCCACCAAATTCACGGACTATGCGAAGAAGCAAATACAATAACAGATATAAATCGCATGGAACAACCACTCACGTCAGGTGTACGTCGTTCTCATGAGTGATGAGTTAAAGAGAGGCAAACAAATGACCTCAGACAGCCAGCAAGCGGCTGAGTACTTCATGTCAACAAATGCCAGGCGTATTCGGCAACTTCAAGATTGTATTTTATTGTTCGACTCCAGTCTCAAGAGGCGGGTAAAGTGTGGAGCCGCTAACTGGTGAAGTTAATGGGGCAAGATTCAACC
>OY992889.1:87780147-87967647 GCA_963921405.1 Cepaea hortensis | reverse complement strand
AGCAAAGAAAAACAGGAATAAATGCGCGCGCATGTGCGTGCGTGTATTTATGCGCGCGCGTATAGGTGACAAGGGAGAGCAGCAACAGCGCAGCTGCTGACAGGTTTGCCTGATGTACGGGTTGGGATGAAGACCTAATGAGGCCCTAACTATCTAATAGATGTGAGGACCTGTACCGACATTATCACCATTGTGTAGCAGGCCCTGTGCAGAACGTCGCCCTCGTCAGACGAAGAATATCTTGTCATAGTTGGTTGTTTTTGGATATAAAGTTTAAAGATTGAACAAACCCCACTACTGGTAACGCTGGTCGTATTCCAGTACGAGCTTAGGGCCTTGTCCACGTCAGATTGGAAGCACTAGACTCGAGTTTCGCGCTCTTTTCGGCTCATCACTAGTGCATGTCCCTGACTGGACCCGGGATCGAATGACTGGATCTTGCTACATTGTCATTTACATATTCACATATATATATATTACATGGCAAGTATCTTGCTATATTGTCATCTACATATATATTACATGGCAAGTATCTTGCTATATTGTCATCTACATATATACAAATATATTACATGGCCGACCATTAAACGACGGACAGAGAGCATAACATATAAATCTCGATATATGAAGCCCATAAACGGGCCCTCTCCCGCTCTTTGTGCTTCACCTCGACACCGCAAGTTTCAAGAGGAACAAGATGAGATGAGATCGAACATCATGGCTCTACAATCTTCTGTGCTCTATAATACAGTTGATGAAGTTCGTATTGCCTATAATATTATTTCCCGTCCAGCTGTTCAATCCTTCAGCACACATCTATCTACGTCCTTTACAATTCAATTCGCCATCATGTCTACAATCGTCATTAATCACTGAAAGCATCTCTCACAAAGGACGAGTTGACACAGCCTTTGTGTCTGTAACAGAATCTTCTGCTGATCTCAGCTCACAAACGGTCGTTGGCCAACACCCAGGTCAACTCTGATAAAAACGGACACATAACACGGTGGAAATAAAGTATTAAATAAAGTGATCGTTTGTCAGTTCCTTGAATTTATTTCAGTTATCTTATGATTTGTTAACTTCAACCTGGAAAGAAACACAATAACAAACATAAAACGCCAGGGAAATAAAGTATTAAATAAAGTTATCCTATGTCAGTATCCTTGAATTTATTTCAGTTATCTTTTTATTTGTTAACTCAGCTTGAGAACATGTATCCTTCTTGTGGCATCATCATCATCATCATCATCATCATCATCATCATCATCATCATCATCATCATCATTTCATCGTCATCATATGATCATCATCATCATCATCATCATGTGCCATGCCAACTGTCGTAAACATTCATGTCTGTCCACAGATCTTAGTGTTCTCCTGGTGATATCCCTCCTTGCCACCTTCTCAGTCCGCCCAGCATCATTTTCCTGGGTCTGCCTCTGCATCTTTCCCCACTGATATTCCAAGATGTCACGGAGTTTTCCCACGCCTCTCTTCTCATGGCATTACCAAAGAAAATGTTCCACCCCAATACAGCAACATACGAAGGCGAATCATGTTCCATGTCGCAAATCACAACAGAAGAAACTGTGAAGACTTTTGCAAGATGGTTCGTTTAATTTAATTACACCATTACCCCTACCCCGTTCAACCTCAAGGAGAAGTTATATTAGGGTCCATCACTAGCTCAGATTATGAGTTTCCGTGGTGAAGTGGTCAAGCCGCTTGCCTCAGGCTCAGAAAGTTGTGGGTTCCATTCAGGGCTACGCCTTTCGGTTCACTAGTGCATTTTCTAGGAGCTTTGTGGGTCGTCGCTGGAGCGACGGAGTTCGTGCTTTGTGCGACGCTTTCGGCAGGCAGCCCTACGGAGAGAGGCCGAGCTATATGGGATAAAACCCGGTGCAATGAAGTCGATCCTGTCGAATTTTAAGATGTTTTACAAGACTGGCTCAGATTATTAATCCTGTGAGCAGGATATTAATTTGAAGGTGATTGCTGTCCAAAGAGGGTAATGGTGGGAAAGATGGTACACACAGACGCCAATAAATAGCTCTCAGCTGTAGTGAGGGAAAGATTGTATGTATGTGAAACATAGTCAATAAGCAGACACGATGAAAAACATATAATAGCAGTGGGAATGTGGTTTCTGGGAATGAAATTACAGGTAAGGGGTTAACGTCATTGTTCGTAAACCCGTATATCCACGTGGGGGAAAACAGCATCTGCGAGAATCGGCAGCAGTTCGCGCCGCGCTGGTAACTTACAGGTGTATGTGAGCCACTCGTTCAGAAAGCAATGGCAAACTACTGAACGTAAGACTTACCTAGTACATCAACAGCAGCTGAAAAATGCTGGTGTTGACTGCAACGTCCTGTAAGGGATATGCAAGATTTTTAAATAAAAATGCGTGAAAGATGATTGGTAGGAAGGGCCGAATGTAGGATATATATATATATATATATATATATATATATATATATATATATATATATATATATATATATATATATATATATATATATATAAGATAGATGAGGCGGTGGCTGAGAGATTACGGTGCCCGTCTCAGAGGCTGCAAGGTTCGATCCCAGCGTAGTGGCCCTTAGTTCGCACGTTCTGTCTCTCTCACAGCGCGTGCGCGCGCGCGTGTGAGTGTGTGCCTACGTGTGAGTGTGTGTGTGCTTGCGTGTGTGCCTGTGTGTGCGTGCGTGTGTGCCTGTGTGTGCGTGCGTGTGTGCCTGTGTGTGCGCGTGCTTAAATCGAGCTTGCCTCTCTGGAGAGACGAATGTCTGTTCCGTCAGTTCCCATGTCACACAATAAAATACCATACAGGTATCAATTTTTCCAGACGAACTGTTTCGAATCCGATATGCGAGATTACGAAATGAGTTAGCAGCCCCTTCACCACAGAGCCGGCCTTCTATGGTAAGCGCTTCCAAGTGACACTTTTCTTGTACAACTAGTTGCTAGCTTGCTTGCGTTCGCTGGCTGTGAACTCCAGCGCGAAGTCCTGTATGTCGTATGAAGACATCTTGTTGTCCAACATCAGTGTGATGTCATACCGGACTGAGGTTTGCGATGACTAGCCATTAAAAATGTCATGTTTTAAAAGCAATTCCAAAATCTCTGGATCAAAAATAGAAAGTTGTGCTAAATTTCGACACGCCTGTAGAGTTTACTGCGGTTATCACAATAGGTGGGAGTCGGGGTAGCGCAGTGGCTAGACGCTTGTCTCCTGACACGGTTGTTACAGGTTCGACTTCGATTTCAGGAATATTGTTATAACTGAAATGGACTTTCAGGCTGGCCCAGTCTAAAATCGATACCAAGAAATGTTATGGGAAGAGTAGGCGACCGGCGTGATATTCACCATTATCATGTGTCATGTCGATAAGCGTGGGCGGTCATGTTTCGCCATCTTACACGACGACCAGAGTTGTTGATCAGCTCTGTGTTCTTGCCTCGACCATACCATGTAGTTTAACCGTATACAACACTTAACTATATATATATATATATATATATATATATATATATATATATATATATATATATATATATATATATATATATATATATATATTGCATATCCTATTTACACGACATCTCTGTCAACACCAGCATTTTACTACTGTTGTTGTTGTCTTTGGCAAGTTTACGTTCAGTAGTTTGCCATTACTTTCTGAACGACGGGCTCCCTAAACAACACGTTAAATCCCAGCGCGAAGACACGGTCTGCTACCAAATCGGTCGCAGCTGTTTCGAACCCAGGTAAACGGACTTACGAATCGCGCCCGCAAAGCTCTTAGCCACGAAGCGCTGCTAACTACCGATTGGTCTATGAAAATACGGGTCTAGCCCAATATGATGTAAGGTATGTTTTTGTAATTACATGGCGGGAAACGGGTTAGGCAGAATATATGTACTCTACTGTGGCAGTGGCTAGCTGATAAAGGCTGAAAACCGCTGTGTCCGAGACAATTAGTTATTTACAAAAAGGACTTAAATCCGGTAAATAATTAAACTTTGGATCATACGTGCTATTCTTCTAGACCGAATAATTGGATAATTCATATCTACAATTGTGCTTGCCTTTGTTCTGTCATTAGTTGAAGTGCATTTTGTTTGACATTGATTGCGAAGCTATTATATTGTTTGTACCTTATTATTTAATTATGCGTGACTTCAAAATAGTAATTACTGTTACCGGGTACAAGAGGTTTCTAAAAAAAAAAAAAAAGACACTGCGAATCTCTTTGATCTACAATAGAAGAAGGATTGTCATGAAATCAAACTGGTTAGAAAGATAAGAGCGTTTGGGTGAGCTGGTTGCGGGGATGGTGGGGAAGGAAGAGGAGGAGGAGGAGGAGGAGGAGGAGGAGGAGGAGGAGGAGAAGGAGGAGGAGGTCGAAAGGGGGCAGCAACAAAAGCACACACACACACACACACACACACACACAACAATAAGAAGAAAGCAAAAAGCGAAAATCAGAAAACAGATAATTATGGTACAATAACAATCATCATCATTCCCCAAGTGATGTGATTATCTACGCAGATGAGGTGAGATAGAGAGAGGGAGAGAGAGAGAGAGAGAGAGAGAGAGAGAGAGAGAGAGAGAGGAGAGAGAGAGAGAGAGAGAGAGAGAAATAACAACGAATACATAATGTAACAACAAAAAGAAACGTGGAATTCTGAACAAATGAGAGTGAATGCATAATTCAACAATATAGATATACATTATAATATATGGAAGTGCGACAACCAAGAATAGCTAACTCTAAGCAACTACAGACGAAATATGGAGATTCGCAGTAGGGCGACACAGGATCAAATGTGACATATTCTGCCAACAGCGATATTGGGCAGGACAACCAAAACAGAGGGAGACAAAAGAATAAACGGAGAAGTTTGACGGGAAGTAGTGCAAAGTTTGACGGAGGGTGGTGCAGGGTTTGACGGGGGACAGTGCAGGGTTTGACGGGGAATGTTGAAGGGTTTGGCGTGGGTTGATGCAGGGTTTGGCGTGGGTTGATGCAGGGTTTGACGGGGGATAGTGCAGGGTTTGACGGGAGATGGGACAGGCTTTGACATGGGATGGTGCAGGGCTTGACGGGAGATGGTGAAGGGTTTGGTGTAGGTTTATGCAGGGTTTGACGGGAGATGGTGCATGGTTTGGCGTGGGTTGGTGCAGGATGTGACGGGGGATGGTGCAGGGTTTGGCGTGATTTGGTTGAAGATCTGTGCTTCTATGGCCTATGGGAGAAGTCAAAGACAAGAATAATAATAGGGGAAGCGGCTGTGACGTACGCATGTGACTTGTTTCAGAGCTATGAAGATGGCAACTAATCCATGTGTACCGCAACTAATCTATGACGGAGGCAACTAATTTATGCCGAAGGTGACTAATCTATGCCGGAGGCAACTAATTAAACACCTTTTAAAGTGTATACAGTGAAATTACAAATTCACTGACTTATTACTGTTATTACGCCGCTCAATCTCCTGTTTCTACACAATCTGGCAAATTTCCCCATTCTATAGTTTCGCTCAGTTTTCACACTTTTTTTTAATGCTCGCTTAGAGCTCAAGTGAGGCTCATACACGTGATAATACTGGTGAATCCACTGCACTACAATATGTGTGAGGGTTGTATTTCCCTATTACCAGTGCCCCCCTCCCCTCCCCCGCAGCCAGACGAACCCACCACTCAGACTGCATTGGTACTTGTAATTTACGTCCCAAGTCAAGGACAGGAAGTCAAAATTGTAATCCAAATGACCAGTGGAGAGGTTAAACCCGCGAACTCCAAATCAGCATAGAGGAAGTTTAAGAGCCAGCGCTCTTCCATTCGGCCAAACTGATCTCATTTAAGATTTTGTTTCACATGGCAAACCCTGCAGAGTTCTCTGCGCCCAGAACTGAGACAATAAGCACCATAACTCACGAACCGCAGCTAACAAGCCTATACGCCTCCAGTTACCGGACACAGTTTTCTACTTCCCGCCAAGGAACTCAGTCGATATACACTGTAAAAGAAAATGTCCCTATTGATTTCCCCTAGGATGTCACCATAAACTTCGTCTCTGGTGGGTATCTCTGGGAATGTGATTCTCCTAACTAGGACCCGTGCTGTTGTCACTCTCGTCTACTTTCACACAATTATCAATTACTGAGGAACTCCTTAAAACGAACGAACGTGCGAGTGTACAAAGGAATAGACGAGCGTAAGAACGAACGAACGAATGGACTAACGAACGAATGGTTAAAGGAACGAATGAGCGAACGAATAAGCGAACGAATGAGCGAACGTATGAACGAACGAACGAATAAATCTAACGATCGAACTAACGAACTTTATTTTTAAATGGTTACAAATAGGGGATGAAAGCCCTGACTTCTCGTCCTTAGACCCTAACAATGCTGCTTCTTGTCCTTGACTTGAGGATGTAAATTACAAGTACCTCAGAGGTCGGAGTAGATTCACCTGATGGCGAGGGACACTGGTAATAGGGAAAGCTAATCACACGCAGAAATCAGTCCGGTGCAATCCCCAGTAGTGGAAACTATAGGGACCCCGGGAAGGTTAACCCGGTCAACACATGCCCGCAGAAGTCGGATGTGTCGGCCTAACGGCGCAAAAACGCAGCTCTGCTGTAAACAGGCACAACGCAATCACATCCGAAAAAAGCTCCGGACGAACGCAGAAGAAGAAGAAACTATAGGGTGTATTTGTAATGACTGTGCAGTGCTTACAAATATTGCCGGTCCAAGTTTTGTATTCACCCTCTGTAAAGATCATGCAAGATAATAGGTAAATACAACACTTGGACCGGAAATATTTTCAAATACTGCAGTCCTTAAAAATACACCCTATACTAGAAGTAGTAGCACGTGCAGTTCAAAGCAAACAAACGCAACAACAAAATACTTACTTTACTTAGTTGGCCGAGTGTCGAAGTAGACTTGTTCCTTCAGGTTCGAATCCCGATGTGGCTACCCTTTAACCCTTTAAATTGTCTAGTGTGTCCGCTAATCTTTGTGGCGTAGCGGTTGCCCAAGCCATTCGTAATCCTGTATACCGCGTTTAAAACACAGCTGCGGGCGATTTGGCAGCAGACCGCCTTGCGTTGATGTTCATACATTGGTATGCGTGCCCGTTGTTCAGAAAGCAATGGCAAACTAATGAACGTAAAACTTGCCAAGAAATCACAAACAGCCAAATAAGTATGGGGTTGACTGCGAAGTCATGTAAAGGATATACAACTAACTAACTTCCCTGTTTCAAAGAGTGCCCAACAATACGTGTGAAATTATTTTCGCCTTCTGTCGGCGTTTGTGGCTTAAGGGGTTAGTGATTGCAATTCCACAATTCCTTAACACACCAGGTCTTTGGTTTTAAAACATGAGAAACCGATTTGGAAGCAATCGCTTTGCGATGGCGTAGGTTGTTCAGAAAGCAACGGCAAACTACTGAACATAAATTTGCCTAGCAAATGACAAACAGCCAACAAATGCTGGGGTTGATTATAAAGTCCAGCAAGGGACATGTAGTTTTTTGTTTCTTCAGTTAGTAAGAATAACAGGGGTGTCCCAGAAGCATGACAATTCATGTACTAATATGAACGCGGTAACTAATCTATGGACAAGGCAACTAGTCTGTAAAGAAGACAGCTAATCTATAGCCACGACAACTAATCTATGATGGAGACAATTATTATTCTAAGACGAAAGCAACTAATCTATGACGGTTATAACTAATCTATGACAAAGACCACAATGTGTGCCGACGGCAACTAATTTAACAGTGCACCGCTTGACGTGTATAAAGTAACATTACAACGTCACTGACATTTTACTACTTTTATGTGCCGCTTAAACTCCTGTTTCTCTGCAAACTGGTCAATTTCCCCATTCTATTTCTTCGCTTAGCATTCACACTTTCGTTCGCTCACGCTGAACTGTCGAGGTCCATCTTTCCATTTGTATATTGTTCCGTGTGCCCTCTAATCTCTATACGTGGATGAATTTTGTGTTGACATTCTGGCGGTGGCATTATGCACAGTGTACATGTGCTGGCTTGTTGGCTTGCCGAGACTCCTGTCTATTCCACTTTTCACATTGGACAGTGGGGAGCATTTTGTGTGATATTCGCTGGCACGGGAATGGAGCATAATGGGGACGACCCGTTGCCGTGAAGTTGGAACCTCGACTAACTTACTAACTATCTCTACTCTCGCCTACCTCTACGAGTGCCTATCAATACGTGTGGATTATTGATCCCCAGTTCACAGTTGCCTACAAGTAACCAACAAGCCAATATAAACTTCTTTTTTTTTTTGCATACTCTTACAGGACGTTGCAGTCAACACCAGCATTTTTCAGCTGCTGTTGATGTACTACGCAAGATTACGCTCAGTAGTTTGCCATTGCTTTCTGAGCGACCGGCTCACATACGCCTAAGTTACCGACGCGGCGAGAACCGCTACCAATTCTCGCGCACATCACGTCACTCACGAGAGTATACGGGATTACGGAGAAAGATGCTAACTGCTAGGCCAGGGAAACCGGCAAAAGAAACTGCTCACATTTTATTAGTGAGGCAGCGTTTCTCAAACGGGAAACAATAATGCTGACAACGACAGTATCAATTTCACTGAACGGATGGGGATTACTATAAATATAGTCAGCTTAATAACAGATGACCGATAACACACACACGTTCATCAATGGCCCTCGACTCACCCTCCATGAAAACTACCAATCTCTTACACGCGAGGGTTGTGGAATTACCTCGCTTATCTCAGAACATTCTCTCTCTCTCTCTCTCTCTCTCTCTCTCTCTCTCTCTCTCTCTCTCTCTCTCTCTCTCTCTCTCTCTCTCTCTCTCTCCAGTGTGTGCCTGTTAGTTCTTCCTATATTGGAGTCTCTTTGCTGAATGTATTGTTCCTTTGTTTGTTTAGCTGCCATCCATATACACGGCCGTGGTAGAGTAGTGGCTGGACGCTCGCCTATCGCCCCGGTGGTCCTGGGTTCGATCCGTATCGGGGCAGATTTTTTTTTTTTAAATACATTATTTTGTAAACTGACTTGCGGTCCTAGGCTAACCCAGCCTAACATGAGTACCATGAAATAGCTTGGGAAGTAAATACGGCTGGCGTGGTACTGACCATATAGAGTGGCCAGTAGTTGATATAAATGTGGGTTTAGCAACAAATGTCTAGGGTGTGGAAAGGGGTGCTTTACTTTATTGTTACATAGCCACATAATGCATGAAGAATGGCGTGCAGGAACATATGCATGTTAGTGTCACCATAGAACCAAGCACAGGATAAGCAACCATCAGATAATCAATCATCAGATAATCAACCATCAGAGAACCAACCATCAGATAATCAATCATCAGATAATCAATCATCAGATAATCAATCATCAGATAATCAATCATCAGATAATCAATCATCCGATAATCAATCATCAGATAATCAATCATCAGATAATCAATCATCAGATAATCAATCCCGGGAAGGTTAAACCGGTCAACAAATGCCCGCAGAAGTCGGATGTGTCGGCCTAACGGCGCAAGAACGCAGCTCTGCTGTAAACAGGCACAACGCAATCACATCCGAAAAAAAAACTCCGGATGAACGCAGAAGAAGAAGAAGAAGATAATCAATCATCAGATAATCAATCATCAGAGAATCAACAATAAGAGGTGTAACCATCAGAGAATCAACCGCCGAAGATGTATCCATCAAATAGACAACCATCACAGATGTATCAACCAGAGAATCAGCCATCCTAGAATTGACCATCCTAGAATCAACCACCCTCGAATCAACCGACGGATATTTAACCATCAGAGAATCAACCATAGGAGAAAATAAGCAACGAATTATGGACACCACAGAACCAACCACCGGAGATTTAACCACTGGATAATCGACACTACTGAATCAACTGATAGAGCATCAACCATCAGTGATTTAACCACAAGAGAATCAACCATCAGAGATTTAACCACCAGAGCATTACTACTGCAGAATCAGATTTAACAACCAGAGATCAACCACCAGAGATTTAACCAGCAGAAAATCAACGGTCAGAATTTAACCGCCCGAGTATTACCACTACAGAATCAACGGCCAGAGACTTAACCACCAGAGAATCAACCATAGAGATGTAATCACCAGAGAATCAACCATAGATATTTAACCACCAGAGGATCAACTACCAGCGATTTAACCACTCGAGCATAGGCACTACAGAAACAACCACCAGAGAATCCAACACTATTGAAATCTCAAACGCTGTTACGTACTGTCCCTATGTAAAGTAAATGAAGATGATACAATCGAGGTGACAAGCATTGAAGTTGTTGAAGAAGCATTCACTTCACTGTTAAAGAGAATCAACTAAACCGTTTCAATTTCATATAATGTGCAAGAAACGTGTTCAAAATAATTAAACCCAGAATACGACAAAGAAACACAAAACAGTTATAATTCTTGGTTCTCCTTTCGAAGGCAATGCATCACATCCAACTATACACTTCTCTAAATCAAAGGCCTGTGTGCGCGACTTCGGCGTGTAACTATATAAAGCTTACTTCACATGGACTGTAAACGGTACTACCTACTTTATGTTAGCACCAAGTATTGTGCGGAGATCACCAAACCCGACACCCCACATTGTGCCAACGGCTTCGGGAAGAGGAGCGCAATTTGGAGGGTACAAGCCTTACCCTAGTGCGAGGAAATGCAACCTAAAGACTAAATGTCCTGGCAAGACAGACCAGGCCCTAAGTCTTGGTCAGCAATTGGTCTAGAATGGAAGCTCCGATATGCGAACAGTTAGTGCATTGCTTCGCTGATCCAGCATTTATTTGACGAATTGATCAGTCAATCAATTAATTAATAATCAGCGAATCAATCAATAAATCTATTAATGAATTCATGAACTCTCAGTGCGCATTAGGCAAACAATAGAACTTGTGTAGGTGTATGGAAACTTTGCCAAGGGGCTCATGACATGTTTGCCCAGTGTCTCTGCGGTAACCAGATGTCAACATAAGATTTAGACCACCGATTCCCGCCTTCACACTTAACTCTTCCACACAACTCTTCCACACAACTCTTTCACACAATTCTTCTACACAAGTCTTTCACACAATAGTTACACACAATTCTTCCACACATCTCTTTCACATAACGCTTCCACGCAATGCTTTCATACAACGCTTCCAAACAACTCTTCCACACACCCCTTCCACACAAATCTTCCATACAACTCTTCCACACACCCCTTCCACTCAACTCTTTCACATAACTCTTCCACACAATGCTTCCACATAGCGCGCACACACAACTCTTCCACTCAACGCTTCCACACAACTCGGTACCCGCATAGTATCTCTCTGAAGCTATCTCCCTTTATCAAGAGTCCGGGATGTTCATTCATCGAGGGTTGACTGGTTCTGTCTGACAGGTCCGAGTTGGTATCTAAATCACAGGACAGATCGATCAGACTGGGCACTAACTTATCTGTTACCCAGACATGTGGGGGAGGTATTAACTCTTTCAGCCCAGAAAGGAGATTATAGTAACTCTTTCAGCCTAGGTAATCATGAGAGAATGGAGAGAGAGAGAGAGAGAGAGAGAGAGAGAGAGAGAGAGAGAGAGAGAGAGAGAGAGAGAGATACACAGCGGAAGAGACACGGAAAAAGTAGTGAGAGTGAGCCAGAGAGAGAGAGAGAGAGAGAGTAGAGAGAGACACACACAGCCGAAAGGACACACAGAGAGAGTAGAAACACACACACCGAGGAAGAAACAGAGAGAGTAGTGAACGAACGAACCAACCAACTTTATTTTGAAAGGATCACAAATTGGGCACGCAGAAATTCGGCCCTTGAATGCACAGGCATACAAACAGTCACACTGAGAGAGAGAGAGAGAGAGAGAGAGAGAGAGAGAGAGAGAGACTGAGGAGTAGAGAGGCACACACAGAGAAAGAGCCACAGAGAGAATAGAGAGAATGAGAGAGCGAGTAGAGAGAATGAGAGAGAACAGAGAGAATGAGACAGAGTAGAGATAATGAGAAAGAGAATAGAGAGGATGAGAGAAAGTAGAGAGGATGAGAGAAAGTAGAGTGATTGAGAAAGAGTAGAGAGAATGAGAGAGAGAGTAGAGAGACACAGAGAGAGAGTAGTGAAAGAGTGAATGGGAGAAAGTAGAGAGAGACATACACAGAGGAAGATAAGAAGAGAGAGAGCAGGGAGAGTAGAGAGAGGGAGTTGGGAGAGATACACATATAAGTAGACACGCGCGCGCCCACACACACACATACAGACAGACAGACAGACGGACGGACAGACGGACGGACGGACGGACGAACAGACGGACGGACAGACAGACAGAGACACACACACAGAGAGTGAGAGGGGGAGGAGAGAGAGAAAGAGAGAGAGAGAGAGAGAGAGAGAGAGAGAGAGAGAGAGAGAGAGAGAGAGAGAGAGTATAACATAAGTTTATTATTTCACAATCACTACTATAACAAGATTTTTACCGGGCGCTTTTCTCCGGAGGTAAAGTCGGGCGCATGTCTCCTAAACAACAGCACCGCCCTTCAAAAGCGCCCAGCATTCAAGAAAAATCGCAATTTCCCGGAAAAGTCTCCCTAAATCAGGCATTGTGTTTCTACTTTTTGTGTTGAATCTAGAATCTACATTTCTCTTTTGATATTTCCCAAAATTAAATCGTCTTCACACAACGGCAGGACCTGAAGACTCGCAAACGGAGAAGGAAAGTGAAAACAGTTACATAGCAGAGGGACATAATAACACGGAAATTAGCTGTCAATTCTGGAAATCCCCAAAGACATCACCTGCTCGCCGCCGACAACTAAAACTCATTCCAGAACTTCTAAGATGTTCAAATGAAACACCAGAAAAACGAGAAGTAGATTGTGAGCTTTACTAGAACTCGATTACAAGAAAAAAAAAATGGGCGTTGCGGCTAAAGCCTTTGTCAGCACAGAATAAACAAACGCAAACCGACACAACTACATGAACAACATTACATGAAAATAGAAAAGTTAATGATCTGTATCCTTGTTGTGACTGGATACGTCTCAAATGCTCACAGGAAATACACAGCTAACTGTACATGCGGCGAAACCAGCCAGCTGTAAAACATGGCTGAAGAGACAGGCTAATGGTGAACTAAAACAATGGCTGTCAAACAGTGGGGTGGTATTGGCATGGGGGTGGTTCAAGGAATGGTTATGGATTTCCAGACATGTTCAAGACAGACAGACAGACAGACAAACAGACAGACAGAGCAAGACACACAAACACACAGAGATAGATAGAGAGAGAGAGAGAGAGAGAGAGAGAGAGAGAGAGAGAGAGAGAGAGAGAGAGAGAAAACAGACAGAGCGAGACACACAAACACATAGAGATAGCGAGAGAGAGAGAGAGAGAGAGAGAGAGAGAGAGAGAGAGAGAGAGAGAACCTGACAGAAGAAGAGATAGACAAAGACCAGGTGGATGGACGGACGGACAACGGACAGACAGACAGGAAGTCTGACATACAGACAATTCAAGCAATAGATATGGATTTCGAGAGATACTGAAGTCATTCAGGCCTGACAGGATATTCCGCCAACAGATCGGTAGACAGTTCAAACACGTTATCCCTCCATAAACCTTACAGTGCCAATAAACGTATCCTTGAAAGCCAAATGTGGTGGTTTCCCCTGGTATTTCACTTACCACGTGTAAAAACTATAAACATAATATTCTGGGGAGCTTTTTCAAATTCTGAAACTTTGCCAGGGATGCGTAAGATTACAGCCTACCATTTGCGGTTTCCAGCTGCCGAAGGATTTTTTACGCGTTCACTGGAGAATCATATTTCTTCGCCATTATCAAAGTAGGCTAGGTATACGATCCACTATAAAAAAAAAAGACGAGGCAGTATTATGTGTTGATTCAATTTTTTTTCTTGTAAATACAATGTGTCAAAGGTCAGCCTGGTAGATTGGATAAGACCGCTCGTTCTTAAACTCCCGGTGTGCTGATTTTTGGGTTCAACAAATACACCGATCAGTTGGACTAAAATGTTGACTTCTCGACCTTGACTTGGGGATATGAATTACAAGTACCTCTGAAGTCGGAGTGCGTTCGCCTGATGGTGAGTGATACTGGTAATAGGGAAAGCAAATATCAGCTCAGTGCACAAGAAGTAGTTCTGCGTGTATGGGCTACACTTGAGTTTAAAGCGAGTTTAAAAACAACAACAACAATTTGTCCAGAGGTCGAATCTGACCAGGCCTACTTGACGTTCGAGATAGAAATGAGGCGTAATGAAAGACAATACAGGATGATCGCATTCTTGTAAGAATGATATTTTCTTCCAGCAATGTGTAAGCCACTGCCAACTGGCTAGGCTGACCATTCGTAGCTTCAGGGAGAATTTGGCCGGCACAGTCTCTCTCAGCTAGCCAGCCAAACCACCTTCGCCATGAGACCTCGCGGACTCGGTGTCCCAATGTGCTTCACCTGGAAGTAGGACTGGCATCAGGTCCGAAGCTTGATTGGTAGGTTGCTCATTTCGACATTGTG
Source organism: Cepaea hortensis (assembly GCA_963921405.1). Classification (NCBI taxonomy): domain Eukaryota; kingdom Metazoa; phylum Mollusca; class Gastropoda; order Stylommatophora; family Helicidae; genus Cepaea; species Cepaea hortensis. Next base: position 87,953,018 of record OY992889.1, on the reverse strand, counting down.
ACAAGGGGAAAGATTTGTGAAAAGAGAGATAGAGGAAGATAGCGTGAGAAGATTCTTGACAGTCTTGTGTCATGGCACGGAAGGGAGTCAACACACGAATCGACCCACGCCGTCGGAGATCGCAATTTATGGAGAAGCATGATCGCCCACGCCACTGGATGATGGATGATGAAGAAGATTTTCAACGTGTAGTCCACTTTTTGCCGGCCTCCTGGCCTAGAGGTTAGCGACTTTTCTCCGTAATCTCGTATACTCTCGTAAGTAACGTGACGACGGTGAGAATCAGCAGTGGTTCAAATCGCGCTGGTAACTTACGGGGCATGTGAGCCGGCCGCTCACTGAGCGTAATCTTGCTAAGAAATCGACAACCAGTGGAAAGATGATGCTGTTGACAACGATGTCATGTAAAGGATATGCAAATATTTTTTAGTCCACTTATTGCTCGGTTTGGGAACCCTCTGAAAATAAGTGATCCGCCATGCTGTTTTACGTGCCATCAAAGCTCGTGTGATGTTTGATACCGGTAGAAAACGAGGAGGCAACGAGCGACACCTGCGAGTGTTTAGGTCTGTGTGTGAGTGGTTATGTGATTTCATGTCACTGGCTAAGTTAAGACGACATAAACTGCCTGATCGGCTCAGCTGACGGTAGCGAGGAAAGACATAAAAAAAAATCTAGCGCTGTAAACGGTCTGTTATTGCTTACGTAACGTGATAAATCAATAGCGGGGTTTATTTTTTTTTTTGCGTAGCGTAGCAATTCGGGCAAAATACATCGTGATGCATTTTCATGACATGCATATGTGTGAGTGTTTTACGAGAACGAATGAAGAACAGACAGAAGTCGAGAATAAAGACAAATGAAACACACTCAAAACAGAGTAATACAATTCGAGAAAAAAGAGAACGAAAAACAGAAACAGACAAAGAAGGAAAGAAACAAACACATCTACAATAAAATGAAGACAGACAGACAGACAGAAAGACAGAAATAGATAGAAAGAAAGAAAGAAAGAAAGAAAGAAAGAAAGAAAGAAAGAAAGAAAGAAAGAAAGAAAGAAAGAAAGAAAGAGATTTCATTCCGTCCAGTGTTGCCCCATATGTAACTGTCTCTCTCCACAGAACGGCAAGCCTCTGCCGAGAGCATCACACAAAGTACGAACTCTGTAGCCACTAGGAGGACAGGCGAGCATGCCGGCCACTGGGAGGACTGACCAGCATGCCGGCCACTAGGGAAGGGGGGGGGGGACAAACGAACATCCCAGCCACTGGACCGACAGACGAACATCCCAGCCACTGGACCGACAGATGAACATCCCAGCCACTGAACCGACAGACGAACATCCCAGCCACTGGGCCGACAGATGAACATCCCAGCCACTGGATCGACAGATGAACATCCCAGCCACTGGGTCGACAGATGAACATCCCAGCCACTGGGCCGACAGATGAACATCCCAGCCACTGGGCCGACAGACGTACATGCCAGCCACTGGACCGACAGATGAACATCCCAGCCACTGGACCGACAGACGTACATGCCAGCCACTGGACCGACAGATGAACATCCCAGCCACTGGACCGACAGATGAACATCCCAGCCACTGGACCGACAGACGAACATCCCAGCCACTGGGCCGACAGATGAACATCCCAGCCACTGGGTCGACAGATGAACATCCCAGCCACTAGGCCGACAGACGAACATCCCAGCCACTAGGCCGACAGACGAACATCCCAGCCAGTGGGCCGATAGACGTACATCCCAGCCACTGGGCCGACAGACGTACATCCCAGCCACTGGGCCGACAGACGAACATCCCAGCCACTGGGCCGACAGATGAACATCCCAGCCACTGGACCGATAGACGTACATCCCAGCCACTGGGCCGACAGATGAACATCCCAGCCACTGGGCCGACAGACGTACATGCCAGCCACTGGACCGACAGATGAACATCCCAGCCACTGGACCGACAGACGTACATGCCAGCCACTGGACCGACAGATGAACATCCCAGCCACTGGACCGACAGATGAACATCCCAGCCACTGGACCGACAGACGAACATCCCAGCCACTGGGCCGACAGATGAACATCCCAGCCACTGGGTCGACAGATGAACATCCCAGCCACTAGGCCGACAGACGAACATCCCAGCCACTAGGCCGACAGACGAACATCCCAGCCACTGGGCCGACAGATGAACATCCCAGCCACTGGACCGATAGATGAACATCCCATCCACTGGGCCGACAGACGTACATGCCAGCCACTGGACCGACAGATGAACATCCCAGTCACTGGACCGACAGATGAACATCCCAGCCACTGGACCGACAGATGAACATCCCAGCCACTGGGTCGACAGACGAACATCCCAGCCACTAGGTCGACAGACGAACATCCCAGCCACTGGGCCGACAGACGTACATCCCAGCCACTGGGCCGATAGACGAACATCCCAGCCACTAGGCCGACAGACGAACATCCCAGCCACTAGGCCGACAGACGAACATCCCAGCCAGTGGGCCGATAGACGTACATCCCAGCCACTGGGCCGACAGACGTACATCCCAGCCACTGGGCCGACAGACGAACATCCCAGCCACTGGGCCGACAGATGAACATCCCAGCCACTGGACCGATAGACGTACATCCCAGCCACTGGACCGATAGACGTACATCCCAGCCACTGGGCCGACAGACGTACATGCCAGCCACTGGACCGACAGACGTACATGCCAGCCACTGGACCGACAGACGAACATCCCAGCCACTGGGCCGACAGACGTACATCCCAGCCACTGGGCCGACAGACGAACATCCCAGCCACTAGGCCGACAGACGAACATCCCAGCCACTGGGCCGACAGACGAACATCCCAGCCACTAGGCCGACAGACGAACATCCCAGCCAGTGGGCCGATAGACGAACATCCCAGCCACTAGGCCGACAGACGAACATCCCAGCCACTGGGCCGACAGACGAACATCCCAGCCACTGGGCCGACAGACGAACATCCCAGCCAGTGGGCCGATAGACGAACATCCCAGCCACTGGGAAGGACGAACATCCCAGCCACTGGGCCGACAGACGTATAACCCGGCCACTGGGCCGACAGACGAACATCCCAGCCACTGGGCCGACAGACGAACATCCCAGCCACTGGGCCGATAGACGTATAACCCAGCCACTGGGCCGACAGACGTATAACGCAGCCACTGAGCCGACAGACGTATATCCCAGCCATTGCGCTACCGGAGCTCCGAAACTTGGAGATGAAAAGAATGCCGCATGTTATGTACAGGATGTGTCGATCAACATCCGAGTGATTTTCTAGGTAATGTTACGTTTAGCAGTTTGACATTAGGGATAGTCATGTGCGCCAGGACGAGAATGAGTGCCCAAAATTAACATGACTTAAAAAGGGCACGTTATGAGAAGAAATAAACTATTTTAAAAAAAAACTTTGTGACAACTGGCACGACTGCCGGGTAAAGAAGAAGGAGAAAGCAGAGAGATGCATATCCGGATGGCTTGATCACATGGCATAATCGAGACAAGAAAAGAGCTGGTCCACGTCTGGTGGTAGTGTGAGATGGCAAAACATGACCACCAATGCGAATCCACATAGCACATGATGATGATGAGTTTGCCATTGCTTTCTGACCGAGGCGTCAAGGTTAAAGTCCAACCGACATATATAGGAAATGAACCACAATCAGTAGTGCCATTAGCACTCAGAGAGTTTAAGTGCAACCGCCCCAACCCGGGACTGATCGCAAACGTCATACAAGGGATATGCAGACTAGCAGATACAGCAGAATAATTCACACGGCAGACGATGATCAAAATCGACATTCGAAGAGATTACCGGGGTCAAGGCATCTAGCAGACGTAAGTGGCTAATGAAGGGGGATTATAACACGCAGGACATGGCGAATGATCCGTTTTAGCAGGCTATTTATAGACAGAAATATCAATTGAGAAACCGATTGAGGCCAGACAGTTCATAAATAAAATCACATATATTGTTTTTGTCGCTCATAGAAGCAGAAGAAGTAGAGAGCAGAGGACACACTAGACAACATAATCATTGAAAGCTACAGTTAAGTGTTTGATGTGCCTTGCTGATAAGTATGGGCGGTCAGGGTACGTTATCTCACGCGATCAAATAGTCTTGGATCAAGGCTGTATTCTTGTCCCAATTCTGCTGTGTGACCAAGCCATCCAGATAATGAATCGTGTGTCGAATTATGATTTTCTAGAATTCTGTAAAGAAGGTAGTCTGTCACTGCTTTCCTCTAGACCAGTGTTTCCCAACGTGGGGCCCATGCCCCACAGGGGGGCAATTAGATTGTTAAGGGGGCAATTCGAAAATGGAAGAAATCGGCTGGATATAACAAAACGGGCAGACTTGAGACTGAAGTTAACTAAATTGGAACCTGACATAAAATCTCTTTGCAGCAAGCATCAAGCGCAAGGATCTCACTAAATTTAAATAATAAATAATTACTAATAATTAAAATAATATAGAAAAATCTTTCATTAAAATTATTTTGCACTTGAATTTCAGTTCTCCATTATATGTTTTGAAAATTTACTTACTGTGTTCGCTCAATAATTTCCTATTGATTTCTTCCCAAAACCTATCATTCAAGTTTCTTTAGTGAACATTTCAATTTTTGAATATTAAATAACAATGTATTTGTTAGATGGGGGAGGAAGGGGTGGGGGGCATAAGAATTTTAGAAAGGATTAGGTGGGGCATAGCACAAAAAAGGTTGGGAAACACTGCTCTAGACAGTGTCCATACCTGTAGATGACCTTAGTCAGGGTCTAAATAAAGAGATCATCTGTCTACCGTTGTACACGAGAAATAAATTTGCAGGCATTAATGACCACTCATAAAAGTGGAAGGAAGAATCAGAGATTAGATGACCTTCTAGATAATATAAAAATCAGAAGAAATAGTGATCACAGCAGGATCCGAACCATCTGACTCCAAACAACAGCTCCTAGCTGAAGGAAGAAGTGTATATCAAAGCAAAGCCACCTAGGTACACTTTTTCCTTCAGTGAGCCGCTGTTATTTGAAGGTATTAGGTTCAAATCCCGGTGTGGTCACTATAACTCACAACTGTTATATTGCCTTGTGTGTCTTTGACTCTACTTCTTTCCTCAACTTCTATGAGTGCCGATCAATACCCGGGCTTTTATTGTTCGTGCTAATTGAATGGCCTCTAGCGTCACCCAACAACTGATATTTCTGTAGTTGCACATATTATCCGCCAGTACGCTCCAATGACGTCATCCCGTCAATGATGGGCATACTTTACTTATTCAAAACAATGTCGACCCCCCCCCCCCCCCCCCCCCCCTGTAGTGAATTTAAATAAAGAAGACACAAATAACAGACAGCGCGATTTAATGCTGCATCTCGTCGGGTACATTACTGTGTGAGCATGTGTGTTGCATATTTCATTTTGCAGGATTTATCTTATTGTTTTAGTTTATGTTGCGTGATTTCTGCGGTATGTACCTGACGAGATGCAGAGAAATATGCCAGGCAAAATATCGTGTTGTCTATTGTTTGTGTAGTATCTGTTCGCAGTTTACTTGTGGCAACAATAATTATAAGGCATAACTGGTCTTCTTCTTCTTCTTCTTCTTCTTCTTCTTCTTCTTCTTCTCTCCATGAGCTCTACCGTACGGGTGATTCAACCTTACCATTTCACTCCCACTATTCTGAGCAGTCACAAATTAGTGAATGTGTGTAGCTTATCACTAGTTGCTTTAGTAGTTCTCCATGTTTCACCGGGTTTTACCTCATATAGCTCAGTCTCTTTCTGCAGGGCGTCCTGTCAAAAGCGTCGCACACAGCACAAACTCCGTATCTCCAGCGACGACCCCTCCACGAAACTGCGATAAAATTGCACTCGGGAACAGAACCACGTAGACTTGTATCAAACCCACGACCTTTGATACACGAGGCGGGCGCCCTAAACACTTCTCCACGGAGACTCCTACCCATACTGCAATACCGATTTAACATTAGAGTTAACAATTCCAAGTCTGGTGTTAAGACTCTCTTTGACTTCTGCAAAGTTTCCCATCAATGGGAAGTCAGCCCACCTCGTTCAGCTCGACCAATCTCCCAGCAATGGGAAGTCAGCCCACCTCGTTCAGCTCGACCAATCTCCCAGCAATGGGAAGTCAGCCCATCTCTTTCAGCTCGACCAATCTCCCATCAATGGGAAGTCAGCCCACCTCGTTCAGCTCGACCAATCTCCCAGCAATGGGAAGTCAGCCCACCTCGTTCAGCTCGACCAATCTCCCAGCAATGGGAAGTCAGCCCACCTTGTTCAGCTCGACCAATCTCCCAGCAATGGGAAGTCAGCCCATCTCGCTCAGCTCGACCAATCTTCCAGCAATGGGAAGTCAGCCCACCTCGTTCAGCTCGACCAATCTTCCAGCAATGGGAAGTCAGCCCACCTCGTTCAGCTCGACCAATCTTCCAGCAATGGGAAGTCAGCCCACCTCGTTCAGCTCGACCAATCTCCCAGCAATGGGAAGTCAGCCCACCTCGTTCAGCTCGACCAATCTCCCAGCAATGTGAAGTCAGTTCAGCTCGACCAATCTCCCAGCAATGGGAAGTCAGCCCACCTCGTTCAGCTCGACCAATCTCCCAGCAATGGGAAGTCAGGCCATCTCGTTCAGCTCGACCAATCGCCTATACGTAACTCTTGTGTCTCTTGCCTTTTGTATTCCTATTTTAGTATCTCTATCTGTCCACTCAAGCAATGGCAAACTACTGGGCGTAATCTTGCCAAGAAATCAACAATCAGCTGAATGATGCTGATGTTGACAGCGATGTCCTGTAAAGGATATGCGGGGAAAAAGTTTGTCCACACTGCTTCCCAAATATTGTTAATATATATATATATATATATATATATATATATATATATATATATATATATATATATATATATATATATATATATATATATATATATTAACGGAGTGCTGCACAAAGCTGAGATACTCCGGACTCATTCTTAAGTTAGGAGTAGAACGGAGCCACTTATGGGTTACACCCGTGTGCCGTGATGTTGATCCGTCGACAAACTAAACTAGCTTCCCAAATAAATGCATGATTTCGCCTCTTGAAGTGAGGTTTCACCAATAACCGGTACCCCCGAAGTCGGAGTGGGTTCGCCAAATGACGAGGGACACTGGTAATAGCGAAATCTAATCCACACGCTAAAAAGCAATACTGTGCACTAGAATAAGTAGCAACTGGCGGACTTGAGCTCAAAGCGAGCGAGTGGAGAAAAAAACAAAAAAACACTGGTCTGACGGGAATTTTCTTTTTTAAATGACCAGGGCTTTCAGGTCGACCCAGCCTAAAATTAGTACCAGGAAATGTTTCAGCAAGTACAGACGGCTGGTGTGATAACAAACCACATGACCCATAGAATGCATCATATACCCAACACGTCCCATGTCGTGGAAAAGAGTTGCCTTCTGGTGATCAGAAGCCCCTAGCTGCATATATTCTTTAACACATAATAATTTGTCCCGAAGCACTTTCCCGCCATGGGTATATGGTGTGATAAGGTTATCACATTGTGTAGGCCTGAATTCGCGGAGGGATATCTGGACACTCTGTCTCTCACTTAGTGAAACGACGGTCGAAGGCGTCGACACCTTCGTCCGACCGCGATCATGGCATTATCAGCGCAGCACTTTATCAACTACGCTAACACACCGGGCCGTTACTGGCACAGGACCCGAGCATTATGGGGACGACCCTTGCCGTGAAGTTGGAACCGCGACTAACTAGTTTAGTTAGTTAGTTTAGCCGACGGATCAACATCACGGCACACGGCTGTAACCCATAGGTGCTCCTAACTAACTATAGTCTGTCCAGAAATGAATGCCTTCATTCACGATCAATTATTTTGAAAACTGTCTGTTGCATCGTTATGAAATTTTTCCTGCCGGCTTATATTTATCCCCACCCAAGGAATATGTCTTTGTTAGGTTCAAAAGCAACTTAAATCATGGAAAGTGGCGACATGTCTTTGATGTTTTGGTGAAAAACTAGTGATTTCTCGCTAACAAGCTTGTTTTACAGTAATTTCCCGCCAGTTCGGATGACAACACAAGGCTCTACGCGAGACACTTGTCATAAGGCCAATCCCATGTCCCACGAGAAAATTAACTATTCAGCGCTAATGTTTCCGTGTGAAGTAGTAATACATTTAATAAAATGCACTTCATCTCTGTCCCATAAATTATATACCGCATATAAACAAACTTTGAAATCTGCTGTACAATCTCCAGAACAAAATTTTTTTGGTTGGGTGGACATAATGATAAGGTTATATGCTGAATCTCATCATTTTCCCTCAGCTGGTTACTGAGATATGGAATTTTATATTGGGGCAGCAAATGTAAACAGACTATAACAGGCATCTTAAGCTGGAGTTTACTGCTTTATTTCTCCTATACGGAGGTCAGCATGGCCGAATGGATAAGAACACGAGTTCGTATACATCCGGTGTGCTGATGGCGAGGTAAGGGGTTCAACCCACACAGAGGACAGTTGGACTAAAATATTGACAGCTCGTCCTCGACTTGGGAAGGAGTGGGTTCGCCTGATGGTGAGGGACACTGTTAATTGGGAAAGCTCCCATAGCCCAGTGTTATTCACAATCGCAGCTGGTCACGTGACGTTAACTACCATCGAAAATGGAGATAAAAAAAGAAGCGTGCTTTTCAGGTTTCGGGTTAGGGTTAGTGTTGGGAACTATATACAGAGCTAAATGTATAAAATATGTAAACAATGATTTATTTGGTTTTCTCCGGGATTTGAGATTTAAATTTTCAATGGGAGTAACACTTAAATCTTGCAGCTGTAAATAACGCTCAGTATTATTCACAGCGCCCTGTGAATAACGCCTCCAACAAAAATTTCCCCTATACTCTTCACTCGACTCTCCGTGACGTACAATGTTACATTTATATTTTGGCGTGGCGCACACACACAAACATACATACGTGAGTGCAATGTCTGGATTTACACAAATGGTTGACATAAATAGGCTCAGCAAAGCCACGCCTTTAACACGACAACGGCCAATAGATTTACTTACCCGTGAGTCCAAGAAGGCGTGGCAATGGGAAGTCAGCCCATCTCGTCCAGCTCGACCAATCTCCTGCACGTAACTCTCGAAGGACTTGGCCATGTTGTAATGGATGACGGCCCGCACATTGGCTTTATCCAGGCCCATTCCGAAAGCAACAGTGGCTACGACCACACGGAGTTTGCCGGACATAAATGCCTTCTGGACGGTTCTTCGCTTGCCAGCCGTCAGCCCTGCGTGGTAACTTTCTGCGTTCCAGATCTTCGGATCAAATTCCGTCTTCTTAGAAGTCCGTTGTTTCTTTGTAGCAGGCTGGAAGGAATCTGTGAAATATTGACATGTCTAAATTAACATCAACATCAGGGAGTCTCCGTGGCGAGGTGGTCAAGCAGTCTGACTCGGACTCCAAAGGTTGTGGGTTCGATTCCGGGCCAGGAACCTTTGGTTCACGAGTGCATGTTTTTCGGAGACGCCTGAGAGTCCTCGCTGAAGCTACGGTGTTCGTGCTTTGTGCGACGCTTTATGCGCCGCGGAAAGAGACTGAGCCATATGGTGCAATGAAATTGACCTGTCGATTTTTAAGCGACTTTATTTTATTATTATTATTATTATTATTATTATTATATATAAATTTTTTGTTGTAAATTAACGTCAACGAATCTGTAGGTTCAGTCCTGGGTGGGACATAAACAGAGAAATTCTTAAAATAGGGTAACCAGAAAGGCGTTTGTCGGAAACCCATGGGACAAAAGAAATAGAGGAAGTCCTAAACACAAATGGAGAAGTGAAATATAAATAAATAAAATGGGGAGGATATGTTCGGAGTTGCAAGGTAGAGCTAAGTACAGGAGGTTTTATGGTGGGTCGGTTCATCGTTTATGCCCTAATGAGGGACTAAAGGGTGAAATTAGGTTAAATTATGACATGTTACCATGTTGAATACAGATGTTCTCATTCCAATGAATGTCCAAGACATGGCTTTACGGGGAGGATCTGGATGAAGTTGCAAGGTAGAGCTAATAACAGGAGGTTTTGGAGTGAGTCAGTTTAAGGTCTATGTCCCAATGAGGGACTAAAGGATAAAAGTAGGTTAGGTTATGACATGTTACCAGGTTGCATTCATATTTTCTCATTCCAATGAATGTCCAAGATATGGCTTTACGCTATCTCTGTGTTGAAGTGGTTAAGCCGGGATGTCTCGCGCTACAAAAGTTGTGGGTTCGATTCTATCCTCTGTCGTTTGGTACACGAGTGCAATTTCCACGGAAACTCCTGGAGGTCGCCGCTGGAGCTACGGAGTTCGTGCTTTGTGCGACGCTTTCCGCAGGCCACCTTGCGGAATGAGACTGAGATTTTTTTTTTTGGAATCATGAATGTAACGAAGAGGTGTAATTCCCAAAGATGCCGGAGACAGTTTATAATGGTGCCTGCATGTTCTCTCTCTCTCTCTCTCTCTCCTTTTTCCCTCTTCCTCTCTCTCATTAGTCTTCCCTCACTGTAGCGGACGATGAACGCAGGGAAGTTATTCTCGTCCGAACAAGCCCATGCTATTATATGTGTAGACCCCTAGCCACTCCACTAAGGCACCTGCTATACGAGGCATGCTCAGTAAACACTCGTGTTCAAGACAGAATGAGTTGCGGCATAATTCTCAATACAGACTGAAGGCATTTACTTCTTTACTGTATCCTGTAGATTGTGAGAAAGGAGAGAATTAGATATTGAGAGAGAGAGAGAGAGAGAGAGAGAGAGAGAGAGAGGGGGGGGGGGAAGGGGAGAAAGACGGTAAGTGAAAGAGAGTTAAGAGAAGGAGATAGCGTGAGAGAGAGAGAGAGAGAGAGAGAGAGAGAGAGAGAGAGAGAGAGAGAGAGAGAGAGAGAGAGAGAGAGAGAGAGAGAGAGAGGAAAAGTGACAGAGAGAGTGAGAAAGCATAACCGAGAGAAAGAGAGAGATCAACAGCGAGAGAGAGAGAGAAGAGAGAGAGAGAGAGAGAGAGAGAGAGAGAGAGAGAGAGAGAGAGAGAGAGAGAGAGACGGACGGACCAACAAGTGAAACTTTCTCGAATGTAGAATACCACGGCTATTCCAAATGCAGACAGACAAAACACACACAATTACTATATCTACAACTATAGGGTTAATAAAAATAAATCTCCCCCCCCCCCCCCCAACCCTTTTCCCCGGAACAGACATTTACCACCATACGCTTGGGCGATCAAACGACTCCATGGGCATCACGCAGCATGTCACACCGACATGCCTAGCCTAACACACCGACATCCATCGGCTCTCACACAGACATACATAGACTCACACAAATGTGCATACACGCCCACATAGACATGCACATACTCTCACACATGCACTCACACACAGACATACAAGCTTTCCCGTGCCGTCATAAACGCATCCATGCCTGCTGCACTTTAGCGGGAGAAAATTAGAATTATGGAAATGAGGAAAGCAGGGGCGTGTTTATGTTTACGACGCTGTGCTTTCAAACAAGAACAAAAAGCAATTACATAAGTGGTGGTATGCTTCTGCTTCTTCTTCTTCTTCTCCTCCTTCTTCTTCTTCTTCAAATTCTCATTCTCTGTCTTCTTCTTCTTCTTTTGCCTTCTCTATATTTGTGTGTTCTTTATTTTTTTTTTTTAATTTTTTTTTTCGTGTCTTTTTCTTCTTTCGTCTTCTCTTTATTCGTGTCTTCTTCTTCTCATGTCTTCTCTTTATTCGTGTCTTCGTCTTCTTTTGTCTTCTCTTCATTTGTGTCTTCTTCTTCGTGTGTCTTTTCTTTATTCATGTCTTCTCTTTATTTATGCCCTCTTCTTCTTTTGTCTTCTCTTTATTCGTCTTTTTCTTCTTTTGTCTTTTTTTTATTCACGTCTTCGTCTTCTTGTGTCTTCTCTTTATTTGTGTCTTCTTCTTCATGTGTCTTTTCTTTATTTGTGTCTTCTTTTTTTCTCTTTATTCGTGCCTTTTCTTCTTTTGTCTTCTCTTTATTCATGTCTTCTTCTTTTTATTTCTTCTCTTTATGTGTGTCTTCTTCTCTTTTTCCTCCTCTTTTTTCGTATCTTCTTCTTCTTTTGTCTTCTCTTCCTATAATGACATGCCCAGAAAATCTTAACTGTCTCTAATTTCTCTAATCCATTTACAGTTTTCATTTGTTTCTTGAAAGACTATCTCGTTTGTTTTTCTGTCCGTCCATGGTATCCTTTGAATTTTTATCAGAAACTACATTTCCTATTACTAGACATTTCTCAGGTTGTTTGCTTATTGTTCATATTTCACATCCATTGGAATTTTATCAGAAACCACATTTCCTATTACTAGACATTACTCAGGTTGTTTGCTTATTGTTCATATTTCACATCCATACGAGGCCCTCACCTGCGGGACTTGGCTGAACGTCTCTAAGCCGGGTCCCTTGGGTTCCAGGGTCTGGCCATCACTCGCCACCTGCTCGTGTTGCTCCATCTTGCAAAAGACTACTTTTACTATTATACTCCATATATTTGACTTCATTTGGAAGTGTAGTCTTAACTACTAGAACCATTCTAGCTTGTGTGTGGTAAATTTATGGTCATTTTTTAACAACTTCAAGTAGTACAAGGTATAATGAAGTGACCCCCGGACAACAGCCATGGGAACTGTTCCAGCAGCTGGTCACTCCACCTGCTGAATAAGGCTTTAACACGAACTTCTAGTTAATATTATCGTCAGCATCTTCCGTTTATGTCGTCAAGCGTCGTCGGGAGAAATATATGACGTCCCAGCGCGCTGGATAGTGTCATTTCGTGTACAGTATCTTTGATGCTGTACAATGTACAGTATCTTTGATGTCGTCAACCCAAGTTATACTCGGGCGTCTTTCGTGTGATTGTACAGTATCTTTGATGTCGTCAACCCAAGTTATACTCGGGCGTCTTTCGTGTGATTGTACAGTATCTTTGATGTCGTCAACCCAAGTTATACTCGGGCATCCTTTCGTGTGATTGTACAGTATCTTTGATGTCGTCAACCAAAGTTATACTCGGGCATCCTTTCGTGTGATTGTACAATGTCTTTGATGTCGTCAATCCATGTTGTACTCGGGTGTGTGATTGTACAGCATCTTTTCTGTCGTCAACCCAAGTTATACTCCGGCGTCCTTTCATGTGATTGTACAGTATCTTTGATGTCGTCAACCCAAGTTATACTCGGGCGTCTTTCGTGTGATTGTACAGTATCTTTGATGTCGTCAACCCAAGTTATACTCGGGCGTCTTTCGTGTGATTGTACAGTATCTTTGATGTCGTCAACCCAAGTTATACTCGGGCGTCTTTCGTGTGATTGTACAGTATCTTTGATGTCAATCCATGTTATACTCGGGCGTCTTTCTGCGTCTTTCCGTGTGATTGTACAGTATCTTTGATGTCGTCAGCCCAAGTTATACTCGGGTGTGTGATTGTACAGTATCTTTGATGTCGTCAACCCATATTATACTCTGGCGTCCTTTCGTGCGATTGTACAATGTCTTTGATGTCGTCAATCCATGTCATACTCGGGCGTACTTTCGTGTGATTGTACAATGTCTTTGATGTCGTCAATCCATGTTTTTCTCGGGTTTCTTCTTGCTCTAGTATAAGATCTTTTTTGATGTAGCGCCAGTGATGGTAGTTGATGGTGTATTCTAGCGAGGTGGCCAAACCATGTGATCTTCTGCCTTTTACGAGGGTGAATCAATAAGTAAGTCATAGTTCTGTGGGATGGCAGATAAATGTAGTTGCTGTTTTCTACAGGTGTCATTATGTGACAGCAACACCGAACTTTATATTCCCGTTCGTCAGGTGGCGCTAGGTGTCTCATGCGCATGCGCATAAATAAAATGGCGACTGTACTTCCGGAGTGTACAACCAAAGTGCTGTTGTGTGTGTTTTTTTTTTTTTGTGTGTGGGCAAAAGGACTGCCTGCAAAGGACATTCATAAGAAAATGCTTCCTGTTTATGATGACAAATGTTTGTCTCGTAAAGCGGTGCATAGCTGGGTAGAAACATTTTCTCAAGAACACTCTAAAATTTTTAATGAAATCCGATCTGGTCGTCCTGTTGAGATTGCAACAGAAGCATCCGTGCAGCGGATGGAGGAGATGATTAGAGGTGACAGACGAGTAACGATAGACTCTGTAGCATCTGCAATAGGGTGCTCACAATTGGTTCAGCAAACAGCATAATACATGATCGATTGAAATTTAAGACATTTAGGTACCCAGACAATTGAAGGAGGAACACAAAATGAACCGATTTGGCCTGTCCTTGCATCATCTTTGTCCATACGAAGATTAAAGAGAAAACTTGATGAACGGGATTGTTATTCGGGACGAATCATGGGTGCAACACTACCAGTCCAAATGAAAGCGTGCTTCAATGCAATGGAAACATCCTTCTTTGCCTTGTGTCCAAAAATTCAGGGTTACGCCATCAGCAGGGAAGGTTATGCTGACAGTGTTATGGGATTGTCCAGGAGTGCTTGTAACCAATTTCAAGAAGAAAGGTGACAATGTGAATTCTGAATCGTACTGTGAAGTTCTATCGATGCTTCATGATGCAATTCGAAGAAAACGTCCAGGACTGCTGACTACAGCCAGACCCCCATACGGCTCGATTAATTCAGGAGAAAATTAACCAACTAAGGTGGGAAGGTCTGGAACATCCATCTTACAGCAACGACATAGCCCCTAGCGATTTCCACGTTTTTTGGTCCACTGGAAACCCACCATGGCGGGAGACATTTCGCGAATGACGCCGAAGTTGAATGTGAAGTGAAAACGTGATTTAGAAAACAGAGCACGCAGTTCTATGCAGCCGGTTTGGGAGGACTGATAAAACGATGGGATATGTGCATCAATGTTGGTGGAAATTATGTTGAGAAACAAAGTATGTATAAAAAAAACTGGTTTCAAGTTGTTATCATATTTTGTTATTTTTCTACAGCCATTTGTGACTTACTTATTGACTTCCCCTCGTAATATATCTGGCACATGATGTCCATCCAACTGTCTGTCTGATAACATCATTTCTGACTCGGATAGATAAGTTGGAAGATCTTCTCAAGCGCAACATTAGAGGGAACATTCAGGCGAACGAAAGAAGAAGAAGAAGAAGAAGAGGGAAGGACAATGGTAGAATACTAAATCTGTTTTAGTTAAATACAGATGAGTAAAAGATCTCGTCGGTGGCGAAGGGACGCAGTTCGTAATCCGGCATACCACACTCGAAACACAGCTGCGTTGTTTTTTTTTTAATGAAATGGTGTGGTGCCTGTCGTTCAGGAAGCAATGGCAAACTATTGAACGTAAACATGCCCAGAAATCACGAACAGCCAAAACAACTATTGCTGGGGTTGACAGCTACGTCCGTAAAGGATATGTAACTAACTTTAGAGAAAATATCTCGGGGTCGGTCTCTACAACGGTACAAAGATGTGTATAACAGGAGCATGACTGCTACAGGCATTGATATCTTGGGAACAAGTTCGCCGATAGCGGGAAAAATGGAGGGGAAAGTTCAGAAATGGAATAAATGCAAACGAAAAGTTGAATGCAGATAGGTCACATACTGAGCGTGTGAGACGTCAGATGGCGCGTGATGGTGGAAATAACCACGTGATCACATAGAACCATTAGAAACGAACCTTTGCGAACTGATTTGTCCATTCACATTCGCTAGCGTCGTGTGTTGTAGTTATTATGCCTTTTGTGAAGCACAAAGTAACAAACTGTCGTCTGGCAAGACAGTAAAGTGCCGGCATCGCAGAAACGGATTGTCTAAAAGTACGATTGAAAGCAATGGTATAATTTTGGGACAAACATAGAAATTCATTTATCTAGGCACATGAAAAACTTCATTGGAAAAAAACTTCGCGGAAGTCTGTTGTCCGTAAAGTCAACTTCATCTTCGTCCCGGGACATGCGGGAGTCGAGGGAAATGAACGAGCTTATAAACTGGCTGGCTCTGCACCCCCTGTAGATGGCCAGCCCATGGATCGTGCCGATGTTATTAACGTCCTCAAAGATATGGCGAGAACAGAGGACTTTGACGTCAGTGATTCCACATCGCTGTCCAGGATGAAAGACTTGGGAGTAAGAATCGGCACAGCCAGACGCGAGAGGTACATCGGGAAAACAAAGCGCCTCGTCAACCAACACAGAACTGGCACTATTAGCCACCGGACGCTGATGCATATGCTGGGGGGGGGGGGGTCTGAGCACCTATGGACATGTCCGGAGTGCAATGAAGACAACCCAACTGATATTTGATAACTGAATAACTGATAACATGAAAAACTTCACATTGGAAGTGCATTACAAAGATATAGAATAGGAGAAGCTAAAACTGCTTTTTTATATAATAAAAAAACATCATTTGCAATTACCTTCTTCCATTTAAAGCTGGAGAAAAATCGTTCATGTTACGGCCTTGAATTCTGAATATTTAGTAAACAAACAACAACAACAAAACTCCCTAGAGGCGAGTGGCGTGATTTTACAGAAAAGTGCTAAAAACAATTTGAACTGCTTTGAAGCCTCAGAGATATAGTTTTACAGAGAAATGCTGAAAATAGCTTGTAAAGCCAACATGCTTAATCTAATATTTTGCAAAAGGTCTGCGTGGTCGACAGGAAAAGAACGCTGGACTTTTAAATCACCCGGTTTGCTGACGGCATTCAACCCATACACCGGCATTAAGTTGGACTTAAACGCCGACTTCTGGTTCAGAAAGCAATGGCAAGCTACTGAACGTAAACTGTGCCTGGAAAATCAACCTAGGATTGATTGCAACGGACTGAAAATGACTTACAATATTTGCTTGTTATTTTTTTGAAAACGGGTGAGGCACACAGTACCACAAACTTCAGGAACAGGCAGTCGAAATTTGATGGTCAAATTATGAGACGAGTTGAGTAGAGTTGAGCTAAGAACCGACATCACTGCACTCAGGACATTCCCATACACACTCTGTCCCCTTGTTCAACAGCCAAGAGTCATACTGCTAATGGTTCCCACCGCTTTCTGGTCTCCCCGCTCAGTTTTGAGATTCTTCCAGAACCCCTGCAAATCCCCGAGTTCCCAATCGGTTCCCGCGCCTTCACTTGATCCTACACGCGCTCGACCACCTCTCCCTTGTCCATAGGTAATTTACCACCAAGAAGTGCATTCCTTGCCAGTCTATTAACCTGTTCATTCCCCGGCACTCGCGCTTGGCCAAGGCAACAAACAAAAAAAATCCATACAATTCTCACAACCTCTGAAGCGAGTCGACAACAAGTGGAGCATGTGACAATGTGAAATATTTATGGAAAGAGATCCATGATGCAATAATGTTGCGCATTATTTG
This sequence comes from Cepaea hortensis, assembly GCA_963921405.1. NCBI lineage: Eukaryota > Metazoa > Mollusca > Gastropoda > Stylommatophora > Helicidae > Cepaea > Cepaea hortensis. The sequence continues at coordinate 87,935,490 of OY992889.1, read as the reverse complement.
CAGGACGTTGCAACCAACCCCCAACCGCAGGTTGATATACTAGGCACGTTTTACGTCCAGGCGTTTGCCACTTATCACAAACATCAGAAAGAGGCAATCATCGTCGTTTGGCCACGTTATGAGAAGAAAATAACTGGAGCATGTTGCGACAGCCGGAATGATTTGTGGAAATAGAGATAAAGGAAGACAGCGTGAGAAAGTTCTTGCCAGTCTTGTGTCATGGCACGGAAGGGAGTCAACACACGAATTAATCCACGACGTAGGAGACAATTTGTGGAGAGGCATGATCGCCCAAGCCAGCCGGCAAGGCACTCGATGAGTTTGCCATTGGTTTCTGAACGAAGAGTCAACGCTGACGTCCAACTGGCCAGTGTAAGGACTGATCCCACTGCCACGGGGTCAGCGCAACAGAAGTTCTAATAACCGCAAGCACGTTAAACACTGCAGCCGACATCATCTCTACAGGGAGAAGACTCTGAGCGACCTGTTGTCATGGTGTGAGCAGTTTGTCAGCACAGGAACTGCTACGCTGTGTTGTGTGTCAGCTTTCTCTGGTTTGCTGTGTTGTGTGTCAGCTTTCCCTGGTTTGCTGTGTTGTGTGTCAGCTTTCTCTGGTTTGCTGTGTTGTGTGTCAGCTTTCTTTGGTTTGCTGTGCTGTGTGTGTTTTTCTTTGGTTTTGCTGTGCTGTGTGTGAGATTTTCTTTGGTTTGCTGTGCTGTGTGTGTGGAGCTTTCTTTGGTTTGCTGTGTTGTATGTGGATTTTTCATTTGTTTGCTGTGCGGTGTGTGAATTTTTCGTTGGTTTGATGTGTTGTGTGTGGATTTTTCTTTGGTTTGCTGTGCTATGAGTGGATTTTTCTTTGGTTTGCTGTGAACTCAAGGGTAGTCCACACACATGTGCTACTACCACTAACAGCAGCTACTACTAGGGAGTGCACTGGACTGATTTTTGCGTGTGGATCAGCTTTTCCTATAAACAGTGAACCCCGCCATCAGGCGAACCCACTCCGACTTCTGAGGTACGTGTAATGTACGTCCCCAAGTCAAAATTGGAGAGCTTGTGACAACTGACAAGATTGATAGGGGAAAGAAGAAGGGAAGGCAGAGAAGTAAATACCTGGATGCCTTGGCCCCGTGGTATGGTCGAGACAGGAACACTGAGCTGATCCAGGACTCTGGTGATCATGTGAGATGGCGAAACATGATCACCAACGCTTATCGGCATGGCACATGATGATGATGAAGTCATAGTCGAGCAATCAACATTTAAGTCCAACTGCGTGGGCTGTGTATATAATGTGTGGGCTGTGTATATAATGTGTGGGCTGTGTGTTTAATGTGTGGGCTGTGTGTATAATGTGTGGCCTGTGTGTATAATGTGTGGGCTGTGTATATAATGTGTGGGCTGTGTGTTTAATGTGTGGGCTGTCTATATAATGTATGGGCTGTGTATATAATGTGTGGGCTGTGTACATAATGTATGGGCTGTGTATATAATGTATGGGCTGTGTATATGTGTGGGCTGTGTATATAATGTGTGGGCTGTGTATATAATGTGTGGGCTGTGTGTTTAATGTGTGGGCTGTGTACATAATGTGTGGGCTGTGTATATAATCTGTGGGCTGTGTATATAATGTGTGGGCTGTGTACATTATGCATGGGCTGTGTACATTATGCGTGGGCTGTGTATATAATGTGTGGACTGTGTACATAATGTGTGGGCTGTGTGTATATAATGTGTGGATTGTGTATATAATGTGTGGGCTGTGTACATTATGCGTGGGCTGTGTATATAATGTGTGGACTGTGTACATAATGCGTGGGCTGTGTACATAATGCGTGGGCTGTGTATATGTGTGGGCTGTGTATATAATGTGTGGGCTGTGTATATAATGTATGGACTGTGTACATAATGTGTGGGCTGTGTATATTATGCGTGCACGTGAGTGCTTAAAACTCAGCCACAACAAAAAAGGAACCACATCAACACACATCCACTAACGCAATCACACACGATCTGGCCATGACCTCTTACCATTAAGATCCACGGAAGTCTGCATGCTCGTTCTAATGAGGGTGGCCACGCGTTCCGTGTGCTCTCGTCGCGAGCAGTAAATCAAGATACTCTCGCATGACCGGAATCTGTCACCCCTCAGCAAACTGATCAAAGCCTGGGGATATGAAAAGCACATGTCAAACCCTGACGTTCTGAAACATACCAGAGAAGATTGGGCTTTTATATCTCAGCTCGGAATGCACTTTTCTGGCAGAAAGAAGCTTATTGAACGTGTCATGTATGTTCTGAGGCAAATTTGGCATCTGCCCATACTGGGTGAGACAGATACTGGAATTAATATTGTCAAGGCAAAAGGGGAATTTAGAGAACTACGCCAGATATGGAATTTAGAGAAAGACAACAAAATTATCCTAACATCAGTTGAGTTGAGCTGAGTTAAGAACCGACATCACTGCACTCAGGACATTTCCATACGTGCTCCGTCCCCTCGTTCAACAGCCAGCGAAGAGTCATACTACTAATCGTTCACACCGCTATATGATTAAACGTTCTCCTGGTCTTCCCTCTCAGTTTTGAGAATCTTCCAGAACCCCTGCCGATCCCCCGCAATCTCATTATTTCCAAATATGGGTTCTCAATCTGTTCCTCCGCCTTCTCCACCTGGTCCCACAAGCGCACGACCACCTCCCCCTTGTCCATAGGCAAACTACTACCCAGAAGTGCATTCCCTGCTAGCCTATTAGCCTGTTCATTCCCCCGTACCCCCGCATGGCCAGGGCAAAATATCCATACAATTCTCACAATCTGTGACCTCTGGAGCGACGAGAGCCATTCCACACGAAACATTCTTTTCTCCACCTTACACCCTAACATCAAAGCATATACAACCTGGGAGATGCGGTAGTGTAATAGCTAGACTATCGCTTGCCTTACCGATGGTCTGGGGTTCAAGTCTGCATAGGGAAAGCCTTTTTTTTTTTTTAACTGACCTAGCCTGAAAATATCTTGGGTAGTAAAGGTAGTACTGGTGGATGTGTAATGCTTATCACAGCGCCCTCCGAGTGCCGATTCATATGGGTCACTAACTATATGCATATACCTTGACAGATGATAGTTATCGTGCTTCAAAAGAACGCAATGGCAAACTACTGAACGTAAACTTACCAAGAACTCACAAACAGCCTAAAAATGCCGGGACTGACTGCGACGTCCTGTAAAAGATATGTAACTAATTTTTAAAAAAAAATTAAAGTAGCGAGCAGCAGACACCAAGAAAGCAAATAAATAACGCCAGAAAGGAATCTAATGGTCTCAGACACAGCATCTTGTTGATCTGAACTACGCTGACGATACTGCCTGACAGTCGCACACAGGAAATGAGACGAAATGATAAACTACACAGATTACATGGGAGATCAAACACTTGTATCTAACATGGAAAGATAGTTAGCTGCATATCCTTTACACGACGTTTGCAGTGAACACCCGCATTTGCATATCCTTTACACGACGTTTGCAGTGAACATAAGCATTTGTATATCCTTTATAGGACGTTTGCAGTGAACACCAGCATTTGTAACCACTGTTGATGTTGTGGTTCTCAACAGGTGGGGAATTCCTCCTCTCCCTCCCTCTGGGTGGTGGGGGGGGGGGTATTTTAGTGTTTCGGGGGAGGGGGAGGGGGGAAGGGGGGGGGGAGATTCAGATTATTTCAAGATCGCGTTAATACAAGAACAGATTACTTGATAGTGTTTTTCCCTCCATACTTTACGGTCCTATACTTCTCGCCATTCTGAAATTTGTGTTATAACATTAGTAGACTCGCAAATCACGTTTTATGTAGACGTCTAGACGTGTTTTAGTATCTGTCATTAAATTTAGCTTCCATTTTTTCGTATACTGTACTGGGGAGGGGGATTTATAGGGAGAAAATACGGAAAAAAAGGGGGGGGGGGAATGACATTCTGAACATGTGGTTAAGGGGTGCATGGGTCAAAAAAGTCTGAGAACCACTGGTTTACATGCATGAGGGTGCATCGGACATGCGGCGGGTAAAATGTAAAGAAACGACAATTTTCACACGACTGAAGGCGCATTGGCGCGTTAGTAAATTGTAAAGACACGGCACTTTTTAGACGTTTGAAGGCGCACTGGACATGCGGTTAGTAAAATGTAAAGACAGGACACTTTTTACACGGCTGAAGGCGCATTGGCGCGTTAGTAAAATGTAAAGACACGACACTTTTTACACGACTGAAGGCGCATTGGCGCGTTAGTAGAATGTAAAGACAGGACACTTTTTACACGCTTGAAGGCGCATTGGGTATATGACGCCAGGCCCGCATTTCCATACACTAATCGCTACACGGAGGAGGGTGATGTTTTCATAGACCAATCATCATTCAGGGACTGACATGGTCTTATCACGCCGACTACCTTTATTTCCCAAAACATGTCCTGGCACACTTGCTAGTCTGTGTCATCCTGGGTGACCACGTCAATTTGACAAATCAGCCTTGATGCGGACTCGAACCCATTTTCATTGGGCCGGCAGGTAAGCGCCTAGCCACTACTCTACCGTGCCTATCACATACCAGGATTATCAGAATAACCAAGGCAATGATAATCCGAAATATCTTGGAGAGACATCGTTTCAATAGACGAAACCATAAAAATACTAAAGCCGCAATATAGATATAGACAATGGAGAAGAGGTGTTAAAATGAACATTCAACACGCAAACCACGCATCAATAGTTACTGAGAAAGCACTCTACAACACAATCTTCCTACAAATTCTATGCTACCTTGACAATGACAGAAAAAGGGAAAAGAAACATCACAACCACAGAAATGAGATTCCTGAGAAGAATACTCAATGTATCAAGAAGAGAGAAAATCAGAAATGAAGAAATCAGGACTAAAGTGGGGGTTATAGCAGCTCTAGATTTTATTAGAAATTTAAATGGTTTGGCCATGTAACTAGATTACCAACTAACAGTTTACCACAACAAGCAATGCTGTACAGACCAAATGGAAGCAGAAGAGGCCTGCCACGTAAACAATGGACTGAGGGAAGTGCCTTGCTTTGCTCTGGTGGATACTCGGTCCCCAAGCACAACCTTGAACCACAGGTGAGATGGTGGCATGGAGGAATATCAGCAGCAGAGTTGTTTCAGAACAGCAAAGACCGAGATATGTGGAGAGAAATGAATGCCTACGCCAGCTGGTATGGCACTTGATGATATACATGTCGCTTCGGCTTACGTCGTTTCGCTATTACGTCGTTGTCACAATGGGACATAACTTCACTTTACGTCGTTACGATCCGCTATAACGTCGTCACCTGTGTTGCTATGCTGTGTTAACGTCGCCATTTTACATTTTGTGCAGACCGTTTTTCCAGGATTTTATCGTGTAATCACCAATAATTATGAGTTCAAAGCGCACAGTATGTGCGTGATAGTGTGTCTGGTTGTAAGAGAACCAGGAAAAGTGTTACTCTTGAGGTGAAGTTAGATTTGTTACGTCGTTTTGAAGCTGGCGATCGGGCTGTTGATATCGGTAAAGTCCATGGTTTACCTCCAACCACGGTAAGGACAATTCGTGCAGGTGCTGACAAAATCAAAGAGGGTGCTAGCAACGCAACCCCCTTGAATGCTTCCAAGATCACTTGTACCAGAAGTAATCTTATGGAAAACATGGAAGCACTATTGCCGTCTGGATTGAAGACCAGATACAACGGAATATGCATGTGAGCAAGATGGCTAGCCAAGAGAAAGCGAAGTCTCTCTATGAAGATCTAGCTAAGAAAGCGGGTGAGAGCAGTACTAGTAGTGCTGATGATAGTTTTGGAGCGAGTCGACGATTTAATGGCTCTACATATTCTACCACTCGCCCACCAACACACCTCTATTTAGCCAATAAATAACAACAACCATCAACATGACCATTACATATTACACATTATTTCATTTAATTATATGGGAAATAGTGTTTCACTTAAGGCGCATTTTCCAAGAACGTAACCCCGACGTTAATAGTTGCCTTTCTGTGTGTGTTTATATATATATATATATATATATATATATATATATATATATATACACACACACACATACATATATATCAATCAATCAATCATGTGCCATGCCGGAAAGCGTGGGCGATCATGACTCGCCATTTCACTCGATCACCAGAGTCGTGGATCAGCTCAGTGTTCCTGTCTCGTCCATGCCATGTGGCCAAGCCATCCAGATATTTTCCTCTCGATCTTCCTCTTGGTCTGTTCCCTTCGATCTTGCCAGTTGTCACTAAGTTCTCCAGTCCATTTCTTCTAATAATATGTCAAAAAAAATTTGACTGTCTACGTCTAATTTCTCTAATCAATCTACGATTTTCATTTGTTTCCCGTAGTACTTGGTCATTGGTTTTTCTATCTGTCCATGGTATTCTTTGCATTTTCCTCAGAAACCACATTTCTGCAGCCATCAGATGTTTTTCAGCTTGACTACACATTGTCCAAGTTTCACATCCATACAAAAGAACAGGCTACTGTGTATCCCCTCAACACTCTTTTTCTCGTTTTAATTGACATCTTTTTATTGGTCAGAATGTTTTTTCATCTTGCTAAAGGCTACTTTCGCCATAGCGATTCTTGTTCTAATCTCTTCAAGGCATCTCCCATCAGATGTTATGACTGTTCCGAGATAATTGTACCGATTCACTTGTTGAAGAATATTCCCATTTACTTGTATATTACATTGTGGTACTTCGTTCTTCCTAGTGACGACCACAACCTGTGTTTTCTTACAATTTAATTCCAACCCCAGCTGCTCACTGTGGATAACAACCGCGTCTACTAATTGTTGCAGATCATGTGCATTGTCTGCAATCAATACTGTATAATCTGCATATCTAATGTTATTGATGTTTCGTCCTCCAATGCTAATTCCATTTATGTCTTCTACATTTCTGAAAATATTTTCACTGTACAGGGAAAAAAGATCTGGAGACATTACACATCTCTGCCTAACACCTCTCTTAATAGGTTGATATTGTCCCACTTCATTATCAATCCTTATGGCAGCTTGTTGTTTCCAATATATGTTTTTTATAAGTCTAATGTCTTTCCCATCAATTTGTAGATCTGCAAGCATATCCACCATGTTGACATGTCTAACTCTATCAAAAGCCTTTGTGTAGTCAATAAAGCAAAGATGTATATCCTTGTTTACTTCTATAGCACGTTCAATAACTGTTCGCAGCATATACACTGCATTTACTGTACCCTTTCCTACTACAAACCCACATTGTTTTTCCCCTATTTCAGGTTGTATTTTCTTCCTCACTCTTTGCATGATAATTCGTAACAAGATCTTTGTGATGTGACTCATTATACTAATTGTTCTATGTTGATCACATTCCAAGGTTCCTGATTTCTTTGGGATTGCAATAAATACAGAATTACATAATTCAGAAAGTATATCTCCAGTATCATATAATGTGTTCAGGAGTCTGGTGACTTGCTCTAGTCCAAATTCTTCTAAAACTAATCATTTCTGATGTGATGTTATCTGCACCGGGGGCCTTGCCAGCTTTCATATGCTTAAGAACATTTTGAACCTCCATCTTTAAAATTGGTGGTCCTTCATTATTAAATCTAATATCATACTGTTCCTCTCTGTTATCATTATACAGGTTTTTCACATAATCTGTCCATACATGTAGAATCTGATCTTTTTCTATTATGATTTTGCCATCTTTAGTTTTTAGACAGCCTGTTGATATATTTGTTCTTTTATTATAAGTTCCTGAATTCTTTTGTGCACTAATTTGGTATTTTGACTGTCGTGTTGTTTTTCAATTTCTAAGCACTTTTCCTCAAGCCATGATTCTTTTGCCTTCCTACATAATATTCTGACTTGCCTGTGAATTTCTTCATATTTGGCAGGATTATTTTTGTGAGTCTTCTTGTTTCCATTAGGTGTAACATTTCTTCAGTCATCCATTTCTTACGACCCACCTTCTTTACTTTTGGAATAATTGTTTCTGCAGCCAAACTGATTGAATTCTTCAACATTTCCCATTGATCATTCACATCCTGGAATAATATCTCTAGATCAGACAATATATCAAATCTGTTCTGTACTTCTATGTTGAATTTGTTTTGTATTTCCTTGTCATTACTCAATGCACACAAATCATATTTAGTGTTTCCTGTTATACACTTGACTTTCTTCAGCTTTCTCCTCAATGTCCCTGTGAGTAGTCTGTGGTCACTATAACAATCAGCACTGGGAACTGTTTTTGCTACTGTTAGTGCATTTCTAAATCTTCTGCTAATCAGAATGTATTCAATCTGGTTTCTGATCCTGCTATCAGGACTCCTCCATGTCCATAATCTTCTAGGGTGTTCCTTAAACCAGGTGTTTCCTACAATCATGTCCTTTTCTTTAGCCCACTCTACCAGTCTGTATCCTCTTTCATATCTCTCTCCTAAACCATAGTTTCCTACTGTGTATCTACAGTATATGTATATACCCACTCTACTAGTCTGTATCCTCTTTCATTTCTCTCTCCTAAACCATAGTTTCCTACTGTGTATCTACAGTATGTGTGTGTGTGTGTATATATATATATATATATATATATATATATATATATATATATATATATATATATATATATATATACTGTGCAATAATAATTAAAAAAAAAAGAAAAAAGAAACGCATAGCTGTTGAAGGCACAAACATAGCCATAACTTTGATATTCAATAAATTCTTTAATATAATGAGTTCATTGTTCAAATTGCACACAAGGATACCTTAGGGTTCAGACAACCAATTGACAGTTGTTTTGCATCTGGGCCACGAGAGATTTTTGACGTACGGGCTTTCCCGTGAGTATGGTGTGTGGCCTCCTCTTGCATAGATTAGCGACTGGCATCTCCTGGGCACGGATGCGATCAGAGTCTGATGTGGGTCTGTGGGATGGCTGCCGACTCTTCCTGGGGTGCCTGGAACAGATCACGACGATTGGCTGGAGCAACGTCTTGACGACAAGCACGTCTATGCAGCTCATCCCACAGGTGCTCAATCGGACTCATGTCTGGAGACAGGGATGGCCAGAGAAGGGTAAGAATGTTGTTGGCAGTCCGGAACTGTGTGGTCAACCGTGCACAATGGGGTCTGGCATTGTCCTGTTGAAACACTGAACTTTGGGTAGCCAAAAGTGGAAGGACATGGGGTCGAAGAATTTTATTTACATATCGTGGCGCATTAAATGTGAACCAATTGACTCCTTCCGCTAACTGATAATTCCCAACACGATAGCACTTCCACCAACGTGCGGTGCAGCTTCATTACCGCAATTGTGGGCAAAACGTTCATTTCATTCACAGTAGATCCTTCTCCGCTGCAACAAAAAGAAATATTCGTCACTAAACCAGACACATCTCCATTGGTTGTCTGCTGCCCAAGGACGATGCTGGTTAGCCCAAAGAAATCGATTTTGGCGAATGTGGCTTGTAAGGACAGGTCCACGATAAGGTCGTTGTGCCCGAAGTCCAGCGTCATGAGGTATATTCCGGAGTTTGATCGGACACATGACGTCCTGCGGGCAATGGCTGGGCATTTGAGGAAGATGTAAACTTGTCTGTGAGATGACGAAGCCGAATAAAGTGATCATCCACTGCTATTGCCATTCTAGGTCGCCCACTGCGATGCCGGTCTTCAACTGAGCCAGAGGCTTGGAACCGGTGTCAAAATCGACTGATGGTACTCTGATGCACGTTTAGATGCCTGGCAACCTGACTTTGACTTTCACCTGAATACAGCAGGTCAATTGCAATGTTCCTTAAATTTATCGACGGAGGTGCCATAGACGTTTGCTTGAAAATGAACTGAATTGTTTTGTGTAGCGTTATCCTTTTATAGGGTTTCAATTGCGTAGTCAGTGAATAGTGTTCACCCCAAATATTGTTGCTTTCACGTGCGCGCATCATGAGCTGTGGTAAAAATTTGGTCTTAACACTATTGACCACTGCATTGTAACAATTACAAAAACGAAAGCAATTCAGATCAACACATGCATGTGACTCTGTAAAGAACATTTGAGTCTGGTTTATATATACCCTAGCACCAAATTTTACTTACAAACTCATAAAAACGTACCCTCGGATAGCTATGCGTTTTTTTTAACAATATATATATATATATATATATATATATATATATATATATATATATATATATATATATATATATATATATATCAGACTTTCGCTTGGTTCATGTAAAGCTCCTTATATTAATGTTCGTAATTTGATCTGGAATTCGAGTGTTTTCTTAATAGACTCCCGTCTCTTCAATATCCCGAAGGACGAGGACGCTATTAGAGAAAAACAAATATCATGAAATAGAGATTCCCTAAAAGATGGAATCAGACCGGCGCCATAACAAATGGCCAAAAAATATGACAAACTTGCTGCTGTATCGACAAACTGACCGCTTGTTGCCATTCTGGCCATGAAAGTTCAAAAGAAAACTAGTTTCAACATCATGCAGAACACGTGAAAGAGGCTCTCTGATCCGGATATTCATAGATTAACTTGTCATAGACATTTAATAATGCAAACACGCAGCTAGTTATAAATTGCTGGCTCGTTAGAATATCCGGACGTTGTGTTAATGGAGTGTGACAGAATATAAATCAGAAGTCTTACAACGTTCACAAATCTAAAGGGTACATATAGGCAAAGCCGGATATAAATCTAGAGAGTAAATACAACTAATGCCAGTTATAAATTTAGACAGCACTTATAACTCACGACAGATATACATCTATAAAACACATTAAGTTCAAGCCAGATATGAATCTAGAGACTACTTACAACCAACGCAACACATAAATCTAGACAACACATTAAGTTCAAGCCAGATATGAATCTAGAGACTACTTACAATCAACGCAACACATAAATCTACACAACACATATAATATACACCACATATAAAGAATGCACGCAACCCAATGTACAGGAAACATATAGTCTACGCCAGATATAAATCTAGAGATCGCATGCAACCTACTCATATATAAATGTACAGAACATATACAACCTACGCCATATATAAGTCTAGATCGCATACAACATACGCCAGATATACATGTAGACAGTACATACAACCGAGGCCAGATACAAATCTAGAACACACATGCAACCCACGCCAGATATAAATCTACAGAAGATATACACCATACGCCAAATATAAATGTAGAGAACACGTGCAATCCACGTCAGATATAAACGTAGAGAAAGTATACAACTCATGCCAGATATAAATCTAGAGAACACATACGTCAGATATAAAGTAGAGATCACATACAACCCACGCCAGATATAAATCTAGAACGTATACTACATATGCCAGATATAAATCTACAACACATACACCATATGCCAGATATAAATCTAGAACTTATACTACACACGCAAGATATAAATCTAAAACTTATACTACATACGCCAGATATAAATCTAGAGAACACATACACAATACGCCAGATATAAACGTATACCACAAATGCAACCCACGCCAAATATACACATAGAGAACACATACAACCCACGCCAGATATAAATCTAGAGAACACATACAACCCACGCCAGATATAAATCTGTTTTGTTCACATATCCTTTACAGGACATCGCTGTCAACATCAGCATCTTTCAGCTGATTGTTGATTTCTTGGCAAGATTACGCTCAGTAGTTTGATATTGCTTTCTGAGCGACCGGCCCACATACCCCGTGAGTTACCGACGCGGAGAGAACCGCTACAGATTCTCGCGCACGTCACGTTACTCACGAGAGTATATGGGATTACGGAGAAAGTCGTGTAACCCCTTGACCAGGGAGACGGCAGATATAAATCTAGAGAACATATATAAACCAACGCCAGATTTAAAACTCAAGTAGTCGGGGGAATACAAATAAAGAAGCACACTCAAACTTAAAAAAAAAAAACGTATAAGATCAGGGGTGTGTACTGTAATTCACTTACTGTGAATAAGGGAGAGTGAATCAGTCGATCAAGTGTCTTCTCCACAGTGAAGATTGTTTGCTAGGGCCACAAACACACTGTCTTTGGCTCTGTTGGTACATTTTGACTAACCGCTGTTCACTGAATTCAAGATATTTTAGGCTTTTACATCTCCAAATATTCTAAAGCACTCCCCAACGCAGCCATTGATACTGCTGTTTTTTCTTATGAGTTCAAGGTAGAGGACAATAGGAAAGAAAAGTTACTGACAGACGTTATCAAATTTTTTTTTTTTCAGGACAATACAATGAGAAGCGAATTCTAGCACGAAATCAACAAGCTACATAAGAACATCCCTGTTGACTACTCAAGTGTAGATCAGGAACTGACAATTTTCAAGTCAGCCATGCATGACACAATTGAAAATAAATGTGAAACACAAAACGTAAAGCAGGAGAAAACATTGAGAACCACTTCGTGGAACAATGAAGTTAAAGATAGCGTGACCAGAAAAAGGGTAGCGTTCTCGGAATGGATTATATCTTAATCTGAACAAGGCTATGCTACATATAGAAATGCACGGCGAAAAGCCAAACGAACAATTAAAGGATATATAGATTAATCCTGCAGAATATCCTGTGAACAGATGGCAACCCTTATCAAAGACTATCCAAGAGAATTAGTTAAACATGTCTACAATGAGAAACAGAGATGCACGATACAACTCAACCACTATGATACATAATGTTAAAGAGGTATTTATTTAATCCACGACAAAACCTAGCAAAGTGGGTAGAATACTTCGAGAGAGAGAGAGAGAGAGAAAGAGAGAGAGAGAGAGAGAGAGAGAGAGAGAGAGAGAGGGAGAGGGAGAGAGAGAGAGAGAGAGAGGGAGAGAGAGAGAGAGAGAGAGAGAGAGAGGGAGAGGGGGAGAGAGAGAGAGAGTGAGAGAGAGCAAGCAAAACATACAGGAATACATCACACTCGAGTCATATAGAGAAAATGTACGCAAAACTATTGGAACAAAGCTCTAGACTAGGGGTGACTAACACGAGGCCTGCGGGCCGCATGCGGCCCGTCGGGAGTCATGTTGTGGCTCGCGGAGTGAGAAGAGACGATGTGGTCGAATCTGTAGCACACTTGCTTGTTTACTTTAATTAACAAAACAAAATTAGGTGCGTGGCCTGGCAGGACATAATATTTCTGAAATTTGGCCCGCGTGCTGAAAAAGTTGGCCACCCCTGCTCTAGACCCATAGAAGTACAACTGTTAAGCAAAGTACAATTTGGTTTTGCCTCCTCTTCCTTCTTAATTATTATTATTATTATTATTATTATTATTATTATTATTATTATTATTATTATCATTATTATTATTATCTCTCTGGCACCTTGCCGTCTTGACAGACGATAGTTTGTTACGGTGTGCTTAAAAAAAAAGGCATATTAACTACCATGCCAGTAGCGAATATGACTGATCAGACCAATTCGCGTCTCACGCGCTCAGTGTGTGACCTGACTGCAATCATTTTCTCCTTTGTCTTTATTCCTTTCTGATCTTTGCCCTCCACGCAACACGTTCAGCGGCGACTTGCTCCCAAGTTGCCTCTATCAATCATGTCCCGCTTATACATCTTTTTATCGTAGTAGAGGCTGACACCGAGATCTTTTACCCATCTGTAATTCACCAAATAAGATGTCTATTGGTGTTCCTTACGTGTCCTATCCATTTAAGTCTACGAAGACCGAGCATGGAATAAACCTTCACTCGACCTGAGCTTTCCAATACTTCATTATTATTATTATTATTATTATTATTATTATTATTATTATTATTATTATTATTATTATTATTATTATTATTACCTGAGCTTTCCAATACTTCAGTATTATTATTATTATTATTATTATTATCGTCATCATTATGGTGGTGATGATGATAATTAGTAGTAGTAGTAGTAGTAGTAGTAGTAGTAGTAGTAGTAGTAGTAGTAGTAGTAGTAGTAGTAGTAGTAGTAGTAGTAGTAGTATCATGACTCCACACTTCTCTGCTTCATATTTTGATGAAGTCGATGTTACTAATATTACTAATGTTACTACTGTCGTTATCGCCCTATTGTTCAAGTTCTCCAAGTTTATTAAAACTTCGATTAACCGTCATTCGTTTAAATGTTAGTGTCTGTTATACGTCATCGTCTAAAAAAATTGCGTTGAGTATCAACAAACAAACAGACATAGGTAAAATGGTCCGCGGATTACTTTTACACCCTACTGTAGTTTAGTTTAGTTTAGTCGATGGATGAACATCACGGCACACGGGTGCAACCCATAAGTGCTCCGTTCTCTTCATAACTCAAACTTGAAATACACCCTACTGTATAAAGGTGGAAGTGATTGTACTGTATGATGGCGCAAGTGGCGAATCGTCGGTAGTGGAGGAGTTGAACTTGATCTGGCGCGCCACAAACCCATCACTAACCACTCGATATTGTGTTACATACTGGTCTCAGTCATGACAGAGTAGCCTGTGTTTTCGAATGAATGGTTTACTTCATAGTGCCCTGAATAATCTTTTTCGGCATAACGTTAATATAGTGCTACTGTTCTGTATTTTTAGCACAAGCAAAACAGAGGTAATGACTATAACTAAAGAAGAAAAAACAACAACAATTCACAGAAACGAACATCCCTTGAAACAAATAAAGAGTTTCAAGTACCTAGGAAGTATAGTATCATCAAATGGCAGATCATAAGACGAGATCGAAAATAGATGCAATAAGGCAAACCAACTCATTGGACAAATGGCATCAATACTAAAGAACAAACATGTATCAATAACTACTAAGAAAGCACTTTACAATACAATCTTCCTGCCAACTCTATGCTACCAATGCCTAACCTGGACAATGAGAGAAAACGAGAAAAGAAAAATCACAACAGAAATGAGATAAGATCAGAAATGAAGAAATCAGGACTAAAGTTGGGGTTATAGCAGCAATAGATTTTATTAGAAAGCAGCAAGTCAAATGGTTTGGCCATGCAAGTAGGTTACCAGTCAACAGCATTTAACAACAAGCAATGATGCACAGACCAGATGGAAACAGAGGAAGAGGCCGACCAAGTAAACGTTGGACGGAGGTAATAGCAGAGTCCATGGGAATATCGATACATGAAGCCCATAATCAGACACTCTCACAATGTTTATACTTCACCTCGACACCGCAAGGTACAAGAGGAACATGATGAGATGAGATGATGAGATGAGATTAGTTCTGTATTTTTAAGCTGTGTTTGGATTTTGAAAGGAACTAAGACTGTTAGTGTTGACAAAATTGTACATCTGTGCAACAATGTATGACTAAACAGTGAAAACATTAAGCGAGAAGAAGTAACAGTTTGGTTGGAATGTGACAAAATGGATGGAGTCTTTGAAGTTTTGAACGATGATGAAATTGTTTCTAATATGCCCACCATTGAAGAAGAAGAAACTGATGACGATGAAGGATTAGTTCTTAACCAAAAACCAACAACTAGCCACTCAGAAGCAGAAACAATGTTATCAAAGTGTGTCAACTGGTTTGATATGCAAGAGTGGGGAAATGCAACACAGATCCTACTTCTGCGTAAGCTGAGTTGAGCTGAGACCGACATCACTGCACTCAGGACATTCCCATGCGTGCTCAGTCCCCTCGTTCAACAACCAGCGAAGAGTCAGACTACTAATCGTTCCCACCGCTATCTGATTCCAGAACACCTGTCGATCTCCCGCAATCTCATTCTGCGTAATTCTGCGTAAGATACGGAATATAGCCGCGTAGAAAACTCGAACCTCAAAGACACTGAAGGAGATGACATATTATTTTAAAGTAACGTAGGTTTATAGTATTACAATAGATTTCGATACATTACTACTCTTATATTGAAGTTTATATTGATCGTTTTGTAAAATTAAATACAATATGTATGTATTATTCACTTCCAAAGGATTTTATTTTAATTTTCGCACCATGCCCGCAGTGAAATCACGGTACTGTACATATCTTATATATAAAAAAGACTTGTGCGTATCTCTGTCCGTATGTCCTTTATACGCTCGCGAACGGCCCATCCGATTGAGATGAAATTTTCTACACGCCTTCCTTTCATTCCAGAGATGCCAACTGTCGTATTTTTTTTTTCTTCTTCCTCCTCCTCCCTCCTCCCTCCTCCCCCTCCCAAAATACGTACGTCCAGGAAATGGTCTTCTACATAGACACTTCTCTCTGAGGTCCGCGATAACATCGGGAATGAGAACTTATATGACTACTTATATAAATTAAATGAGATGCTTCACACCAGGAGCTGGGCGATGTCGGGCCGGGTCAGACAGACAGACAGACAGACAGACAGACAGATAGTCGGTAACGGGAACGGGAACTTATATGACTACTTATATGAATTAAATGAGATGCTCCCCACCAGGGTCTGGGCGAAGCCGGGCAGGGTCAGCTAGTCTTATATATAAAAGGCGATCTCCGTCTGTCTGTATGTCCGTATGTCCTTTATGCGCTCGCGAACGGCCCATCCGATTGAGATGAAATTTTCTACACGTCTTCCTTTCATTACAGCGCTGCCAACTGTCATATTTTTTTAGTGTGAAATCGGCTGCTTACTGAATATTATTTAATTTTCCATTATAATTTATATACAGCGAGGGGACCTAACTCTGTAAAAGTTATTTCAAGGGGCATAACTTTTAATAACTTTTCTGTATAACTTATAGTCATATTGTTGCATCGTTTTCAAAGATTTATAAACTCTTTGTCCATAGTTATGTACCGGCATATGAGTTATAATAAATAATGATACAATCTTTAAGGCATTTTCAAAGTTTTCATAAAAATAATGCACAATGCATAACATTGTAACTCATCTTTTTATGCTTAAGAAGTTACTGTAGTCATGCAGGTGATTAGAAAGAGTTTTCATTAAAAATAATGGATGGTGTGTGGAAGGACATTCTTTTAAGTTACTTTTTTTTGTTGTATGAATTTAATGAGACGCTACCCGCCTGGAGCTGGGCGAAGCCACGCCGGGTCAGATAGACAGACCCACCTTTTCGCTGCAGTTATGTACAGGCATATGCGTTAAAATCCTCCTCCTCTCCCCTCCTCCTTCTACCCCTCCTCCCTCTCCCTCCTCCTCCTCCCTCTTTCTCCTCCTCCTCCTTCCTCCTCCTCTCCTCCCTCTTCCTCCTCCTCCCTCTTCCTCCTACCTCCTCGCTTCTCCTCCTCTTCCTTCCTCCTCCTCTCTCCTCCCACTCCCTCCTCCTCCCTCCTTCTAATTCTACGTCCTCCCCCTCATCCGATTGAGATGAAATTTTCTACACGTCTTCCTTTCATTACAGCGCTGCCAACTGTCATATTTTTTTAGTGTGAAATCGGCTGCTTACTGAATATTATTTAATTTTCCATTATAATTTATATACAGCGAGGGGACCTAACTCTGTAAAAGTTATTTCAAGGGGCATAACTTTTAATAACTTTTCTGTATAACTTATAGTCATATTGTTGCATCGTTTTCAAAGATTTATAAACTCTTTGTCCATAGTTATGTACCGGCATATGAGTTATAATAAATAATGATACAATCTTTAAGGCATTTTCAAAGTTTTCATAAAAATAATGCACAATGCATAACATTGTAACTCATCTTTTTATGCTTAAGAAGTTACTGTAGTCATGCAGGTGATTAGAAAGAGTTTTCATTAAAAATAATGGATGGTGTGTGGAAGGACATTCTTTTAAGTTACTTTTTTTTTGTTGTATGAATTTAATGAGACGCTACCCGCCTGGAGCTGGGCGAAGCCACGCCGGGTCAGATAGACAGACCCACCTTTTCGCTGCAGTTATGTACAGGCATATGCGTTAAAATCCTCCTCCTCTCCCCTCCTCCTTCTACCCCTCCTCCCTCTCCCTCCTCCTCCTCCCTCTTTCTCCTCCTCCTCCTTCCTCCTCCTCTCCTCCCTCTTCCTCCTCCTCCCTCTTCCTCCTACCTCCTCGCTTCTCCTCCTCTTCCTTCCTCCTCCTCTCTCCTCCCACTCCCTCCTCCTCCCTCCTTCTAATTCTACGTCCTCCCCCTCATCCCTCTCCTCCTCCTCCCTCCTCATCCTCTCTCCCTCCTACTCCCTCTACCTCCTCCTCCCTCTTCCTTCTCCTCCCTCCTCCTCCTACTGCGTTCTTCTCCTCCCTCCTCCTTCCTCCTCCTACCTCCTCCCTCCTCCTAATCACTCCGCTTCCTTCCTCCTCCTCCCTCCTCCTACGTCCTCCCCCTCCCTCCTCCTCCTTCCTTTGTCTCCCTCCTCCACCTACCTCCTCCTCCTCCTCCCTCTCCTCCTACCTCCTCATCCCTCCTCATCCCTCATCCTCCCTTCTCCTCCTCCCTCCTCATCCTCTCTCCTCCTAATCCTCCCTCTACCTCCTCCTACCTCCGCCTCCTCCCCCACTATCTCCCTCCTTCTCCCTCTCCTCCTTCCCCTCATCCTGCGTTCTTCTCCTCCCTCATGCTCCCTCCTCCTTCTCCTTCATCCCTCTTCCTCCCTCTTCCTCCTCCTCCCTACTCCTTCCTCCCTTCTCCTCCCTCCTACTCCCTTCTACTCCTCTCTTCTTCCTCCTCCTTTCTCCTCCATCCTTCCCACCTCCTCCTCCCTCCTCCTCCTCCCTCCTTCTCCTCCCTCCTCTTCTTCTCTCCTCCTCCTCCCTCTACCTCCTCTCTCCTCCTCTTAATCCCTCCTCCTCCCTACTCCTACCTACTCCTACCTCCTCTTCCCTCCTCTTCCCTCCTCCTCCTCTCTCCGCCTATCTCTTCCTCCCTCCTCCTCCCTCTTCCTCCTCCCAGCTCCTACTCCTCCTTTTTCTTCTTCTGCTGCTGCTGCTGCCGCCGCTCCATTTACCCAAGTTAATTGTTGGGGAAGATGTAAAGACCTTTCAAGTGCTCTTTCTAATGCTTTTTGTAAGTTGATCTTCGTTTATCTAAGGTTGTTCTAACTGCAACCAATAAATGATTAGACAGACAGGCAGACAGAGAGGGAGACAGACAGACAGACAGACAGAGAGGGAGGGAGAGACAGACAGACAGACAGACAGACAGACAGACGGGAACGGGAACATATATGACTACTTATATGAATTAAATGAGATGCTCCCCATCAGGGACTGGGCGAAGCCGGGCAGGGTCAGGCAGACAGATAGACAGACAGACAGATAGACAGTCGGGAACGGGAACTTATATGACTACTTATATGAATTAAATGAGATGCTCCACACCAGGAGCTGGGCGATGCCGGGCCGGGTCAGACAGACAGACAGACAGATAGTCTGTAACGGGAACGAGAACTTATATGACTACTTATATGAATTAAATGAGATGCTCCCCACTAGGGACTGGGCGAAGCCGGGCCGGGTCAGCTAGTATATATATATATATTAAGAGCTTTCTGTTATCCCTCTGAGGAGCGGCTGGCAGAGTGGCTAGAATGCCGGATTCTCCTTCGGGAGGATTCTCCTTCGGGAGACCCAGGTTCGAATCCTTGGTAAGGTGTGGAGTTTTTTTTTTCTGTCGTGGCATAAACAAAATCAGTCTAACCTGCACAGTTCGAGGCGAATGCACTAGCCAGGCGGCCTTAATTCCGCAGGTTCAAGACCCCCCCTGCCACACACCTCAAGGTACTACTACTATATTGGAGGTAAATGAGTTGTTGGCAGTTATCCCTCTATTCGGTTATCCGTCACAGCCCTGGTCTGAACTGTGACGGTTAATCAAAGTTTTACTGTACATCTTTTTTGTGCCTTCACTTGCATCTCGTGTCTAACATCTCCCCCACATACAACTCAATTCTCAGCCCCTTCTCTTATGTTTATATCCCCCATCAATTCCATATGTCTTTACCTTACGGTTGTGATTACTGATCTTGTAGCACCTGCATCTATGAATATCCCGTGGTGTGTTTTCTTTTCTAAAGACAATATTCTAAATATTCTTCACAAAACCCACACCTGCATTGACTTCAAGATAGGGTAGCAAAAATGCGTTTCCTGTTGTGCTCATTTCAGTCTGCACCAAGCAATTCACCAAAACGATTGTTATTTACAACTTACATAATAAGCTTTAATTAATCATTACAATTGACAGCTTTACTTAATCCATAAGCGCTCCATGCAGTTGCTGGTGCACCCACTTTATCCCAGTTGTAACTTTAACCCTCGCTGTCTCATAAAGTTATTATTATTATAACGTTCCCAGTTCGTTACTTTAACCCTCCCTGTCTCAAGACATTACTATTATAACTACCCATTTGTTACTTTAACCGTCCCTTTCGGTACGGGGAGGGGGGGGGGAACTGAGTGGTCTCGAGGTAAGGTGTCCGCCTCGAGTGCTGGAGGTCTCAGGTTCAAGCCCCGGTGAGGACCGGGATTTTTTCACATGGACCTCTAGTAATAAAATTTCCCCTGGTCTCTGGGTAGTGAGTTCGGACACCCGTGTGTATTGTTGTCTCTGGGTAGTGAGATCGGACGCCCGTGTGTATTGTTGTCTCTGGGTAGTGAGTTCGGACACCCGTGTGTATTGTTGTCTCTGGATAGTGAGATCGGACGCCCGTGTGTATTGTTGTCTCTGGGTAGTGAGATCGGACGCCCGTGTGTATTGTTGTCTCTGGGTAGTGAGATCGGACGCCCGTGTGTATTGTTGTCTCTGGGTAGTGAGATCGGACGCCCGTGTGTATTGTTGTCTCTGGGTAGTGAGATCGGACGCCCGTGTGTATTGTTGTCTCTGGGTAGTGAGATCGGACGCCCGTGTGTATTGTTGTCTCTGGGTAGTGAGATCGGACGCCCGTGTGTATTGTTGTCTCTGGGTAGTGAGATCGGACGCCCGTGTGTATTGTTGTCTCTGGGTAGTGAGATCGGACGCCCGTGTGTATTGTTGTCTCTGGGTAGTGAGATCGGACGCCCGTGTGTATTGTTGTCTCTGGGTAGTGAGATCGGACGCCCGTGTGTATTGTTGTCTCTGGGTAGTGAGATCGGACGCCCGTGTGTATTGTTGTCTCTGGGTAGTGAGATCGGACGCCCGTGTGTATTGTTGTCTCTGGGTAGTGAGATCGGATGCCCGTGTGTATTGTTGTCTCTGGGTAGTGAGTTCGGACACCCGTGTGTATTGTTGTCTCTGGGTAGTGAGATCGGACGCCCGTGTGTATTGTTGTCTCTGGGTAGTGAGATCGGACGCCCGTGTGTATTGTTGTCTCTGGGTAGTGAGATCGGACGCCCGTGTGTATTGTTGTCTCTGGGTAGTGAGATCAGACACCCGTGTGTATTGTTGTCTCTGGGTAGTGAGTTCGGACACCCGTGTGTATTGTTGTCTCTGGGTAGTGAGATCGGACGCCCGTGTGTATTGTTGTCTCTGGGTAGTGAGATCGGACGCCCGTGTGTATTGTTGTCTCTGGGTAGTGAGATCGGACGCCCGTGTGTATTGTTGTCTCTGGGTAGTGAGATCGGACGCCCGTGTGTATTGTTGCGCGCGTAAAAAATTGAAGGTAGACTGCATCCCGTTGATTTCAATGGTATGAAACTTTGATTGCTCAGAAAGCAATGGCAAACTACTGAACTAACATTGTCTAGTAAATTATAAATAGCCAATACATCATCACCATAATGTGCTATACAGATAAGCGTGAGCGGTCAAAATTACAAATAGCCAATTAATGTTGGGGTTCACTGTAAAATTATGTCAAAGACTTTCAACTAACTTTTACCTCAGTCCTACACACGTACGATAGCCCTAACACTTCACATAACCACAGCTGGTTCCCACAATGGGGTAGCAAATACGTGTTTCCCACATGATGGTGCTGTTGTTGTTGCGTTCGCTCGCCTTTTACTCAAGCATTGTATATCTATCTACACACATGCTACTACTTCTTGTACACTGCACTGATTTTTGCGTGTGGATTAGCTTTCTCTATTACCAGTGTCCATAGCCATCAGAGGTACTTGTAACTTACGTTCCCAAGTCAAGGACGAGAAGTCAACATTTTAGTCCAACTGACCGGCGTAGGGGTTGAACCTGCTATCTCGGCATCAGCACACCGGAAGTTTAAGAGACAGCGCTCTTTTTCATTCAACCATGCTGGCTATTAGACTGAACCTGCAAAAGGAGTGACGCCATAGACAGAAGTGTCCGCCTCCAAGTGCGCAAATGTTTAATTACAACAGAACATGTCAAATTATGGAACAATTAAAGCGTCACATTAGAAACACCGCACGACTACATGTTTTAGAAATAAACACTTCAGAGTAATTGACAATCTGCAACAGGTGCCAGAGGTGAAAACATAAATATGTGTATTATTTGTTGTGTTGAATATATCAAACCTGACGGTGAGCGGCTTACTTCAGTGATTCAGTGTAGAACAAAAAGTCGGGTTGGACCAAACATGGTAAACAATCAAATGAACAAGTAGTATAATGCAAATTTCCGTTCACTGAGCATTGACACTGCGGGAGATACAACGAAACAAAACAAACAACGCGATGACCTTAGAATGGTGATATATCATCCTTCTGTACAAATGGAAGGTCATATTTAGTGATATATTATCCCTAGCCACTTGACAGTTAACCACCGCGGAGTTTGACATATGCAGGTCACGTCGGTCACTTGGACTGATATGTTGACGTCGTGTTCAGAGATTGAAACCTTACACGCGTCAGTTCGGTCTTCAACAATAACTTCTCATTCAGAAAGCTATGGCAAACTACTCAACGTAAAATTACTTAGAAAATCAACCTATAGGTGGGGCTGATTGCACGTTCTGCAAAGGACATGCAATTTTGTTTATGTTTTTTACAGACACAACGCCGATGAAGGATTAACGTGTTTCCAGGCTTGACAACTAACACTCTTAAGCGGTGTTCTCACTGGACATGACTGTCACTCATGTGAGTCGGACAATAGTGTATTTAAGCCGAGGAGTTACAGCCTACAGACTGAATGTCATGGCAGGTCAGACCAGGCCCTAACCTTGGTCGGCACCTGATCCTACTAGGATGAAAGCCCCGACAAGCGGACAGTTTGAGCATTACTTTGCTGATCCGGCAGCTTCTGCAACTTATCCTGTTGTTGACGTATTGGTGTTACCTTCCTTTGGAATACACTTGGCAGGCCGAGAGATGGGTCGTGCTGCATGGGCAATACGTGATATTTAAATTCAGCCCAGGCTGTGCTATGGAAAGGTGCTCCATTTTACAAAGAATTTAAATACTGAGCACAACCCACTACTGGCAACGCTGATCGCATTCCGGTATGAACCTAAGGCCTATCCACGTCAATATGGAAGCACTATACTCGAGTTTCCCTCTCGTTTGAGCTCGTCAGTAGTGCATATCCCTGGCCGAATCCGGAAACAAGCCCCGGATCACTGGCGTGTGAAGCGGGTGTGTAACCACGCGGCACACGCTGGACACAGCCAAATTATCATAACAGAATACCACAACGTCACCCATCGTAGGCTATGCTCAAGAATTGTCTATCTATTACAAAGAATTGTCTATCTAGACGGCAAGGTGACAGTCATATCCAGTCAGATATGAGCTCCCATCAAATATTGTTAGTTTCGCTTCAATAACCTCAACAGTTTCCAAATGCTCATTGTCCATATTTTCGACCGGATGCAGTAGCTCGCCCCACGCCAACCCTCCTTAGTCGCCTCTTACGACATGTATGATAAGTTGTGACTATCCTTTGCTTCCTTTATGGACCCAGTAGAAAACTGTCAATGAACTTGTCGGTTATGAATTATTGTCATTTTTTTCTTCTTTTAAACCCAGAAGCCACAAACAATATGTTGCATGATTTACTGCCTGACATATTTTGTTGCATCTCGTCAGGTGCATACTGCAGAGTTATATATCATATGATGTGAATACATGAATAATTCTTAAGTTGAAACAATAAAAACACAGACTTCTTCTACTTCTTCTTCTTCTTCTTGTACCATTTAATTACCATTTAGTGCATTACTATCTGTCTCCCACAAACAAGCCACAGACACATTAGACTCACTAACCTCGTCCTTGCTTTCATCTCTGGAGGCCGATAACACCAGGTTACTTGGGACAGCAGCCCCGCGGATAGTGGCCGACTCCGGGTCTTCGATGCCCAGATGCCTGGCAACATCTTTAGCTGTGGACCTGGTGGCTGTTGCCGTCAGCCCTAGGAAGCAGGTGACGTGGTATCTCTTGCGCAATACCTGGGGAATAGGGAATGGGGAAATACGAGTCCGGGGCTGTACTCGTTCGTGTTACGTCCAGCAAATTTAACAAGGTGAAGAATATTATCTGCAAGTTATCTTTGGCAACCGAGGAGAGGAAGAGTATTTGAGAGCTATATTGAGCCAATCATAATGTACGGGACGAATCGTGGACAATTAGCAGACAAGTGAGGAATTATGAGAAGGCAGCGGAAATTTGATTTTATAGAAAATAACGAGAACACCACGGGCGGATAGAGAGAGCAATGGAGATATCTTGAAATATGTTAACCTACACAGAGAACTGGTTACTTACATCAGAAGAGAATAATCTGCATTCCTTGGGCATGTCCTGTAGAAGGGGAAAGCAGAAATATGTCGTCACAACGGGAAAGCTGGAGCGTGTCGTCACAACGGGAAAGCTAGAGCAGGGGCGTCACTAGGGGGGTGCGGGGGGGGGGGTGCGGGCCGCACCGGGTGACACCATCAAGTGGTGACACCAAAATAAAAAAAATTGCAAATTTGACAAAGCAGACATAGCTCTGTCTAGTCGGGTTTCATAACCATCGAAGTTCTTTATTTATGTTTTACCTGAAGTATTGAAGTTATATTGTTCAATTTGTTTTCTTTCTTACGTCCTTATTAACTTTTTGACTTATTTTACAAACATTACTATATGCGATTATATATGGTAAGGAACACTCGGAAGAAGACCATGGTGAAAGTCTAGAGGGGTGACACCAAGAGTTTACCGCACTGGGTGACACCAACCCCAGTGACGCCACTGAGCTAGAGTATGTCGCCACAAAGGGTAAGCTAGAAAAGAAGACGGGGGGGGGGGGGGCGCCAAGAAAGAAGAGTCAATCTGACATCAACGCATAGAGGCACATCAGTATCAGAAATGACTATAGCATCATACGAGATAGGGGGATGTGGACATACATGATCACCAACGCCACATGGCATGGACTCTCAGAAGAAGATTACATCAACCCGGCAAGACAGTGGGCAGCGTGTGTCGTTGACTCATTACAGCCAATATTCAAAGTAGAGATAGATAGCAACTAGTGATGATGATGATGATGATGATGACGGGTAAGATGATGACAACGACAGAGTACTACGATGATAATCAAGCTGATTACACCTCTCATCTCATCTCAGTGGTTGATTTCAAAAGAAACGTTGTGATTGTTCATTATATATGCATATAAATAAATGTGCTATATTCAGTCACATCAAAATGAATTTGTAACACAAAAATCAAGAGGAGGTGAAGCTACATTACTTACCTTGCATAATCTCAGGTAGGAGGGTCTGAAGTTATGTGACCACTCAGACAGGCAATGGGCCTCGTCAATACAGGCAAAGGCTATTGGTGGCATTCTGTCCGGGGATGGGAACGACCCACTGTTGGCTCCTCCTCTCTCCACTATAGCTTCCGGGGACACCAGCAGGAAGTGAACTTTGCCCTCTCTCAACGAAGATATGACCCCTTCACGCTGAGATGGTGTCATGTTGGAATGCAAACAGGCACCAACCACTCCGGGGGGTAAGCCAGTGATCTGGCAATTAATACACAGGCATAGTTAAATAGATAAAGGAAAACAACATGAAGTGAAGGGATTTAGGTATTTTGCTATTAAATCACCCTAAACAAAAAAGCATCCCTTAGAGGGCCTCATTTGCATCGGTCCAGCAATCACTTCCGGTTAACTGTTCGGTGGACTGCTGGACCGATCGAAGGATGTTTTGTCAGGTTTTGAGCCCGTTGGTCCCCCACTGTCGTCGCATTTTTTGGGCCCGTGGGGCCCTCACTGTCGTAGGAGTACTCCAACGTCAGCGAGGGCCCTACGAGTCCAAAAACTAACAAAACATCCATCGATTGGTCCAGCAGTCCACTGAACGCTTAACAAGAAGTGATTGCTGGACCGATGCAAATGAGGCCCTGTAAGGGATGCATTTTTGTTTGGGGTGAATTACCAGCAAAGCACCGGAATTCATACGCCATGTTGTTAAAAAAAAAAAAAAAAAAACTATAATCTACTGCTTATAGTACCTTCGGGTTAGGACGGGCTGGGGGGGGGGGGGGGGGGGGTCTTGGTCCTGAGGAATTAAGGCCGCCTGGCTAATGCTGTCGCCGTGAACTGTGCAGGTTAGGCTAATAAAAAAAAATGTACAAGCTTCATCAGCATACTTTAGCGACTCAGCCATGTGCACATGTGGATTGGCGCCACAGACAGCATTCCAATACTGCCCAAAATACGACATATCTAGGCAGATCTTTTGACCTAGAGAAACAACAGTGGAAGATAAACTCTATGGACCGATGAGTGAACTAAATAAGATAGTGAAGTTTATACAAGAGACAACATTGCAGATATTGACACATTTCAAGCGAATGAAAGAAGAAGATCACCAAACAAGGAGGAGTAAAACAAAACAATATAGAAACACGGTGAAGACACTACATTAGGGACAGATGTCACTGTCATCTACTGCATAGAGCAGTGGTTCTCAAACTTTTTTTGGCCCGTGCCCCCCTTTACCATATTTTTAGAACGTCATCCCCCCCCCCTTCCTATAAAAAATTTGGCCCGTGTCCCCCTTCACCGTATTTTCAGAATGTCATCCCCCCCCCCCCCTTCATATTTCCTATCTAAAAATTCCCCCACCCCTCCACAGTATACGTAAAAATGGAAGGTAAATTTAATAGCATATACTAAAACAAGTCTAGACATCCACATAAAACATGATTTGTGGGTCTACTTACTATATAAAATGAATTTTAGAAGGATGAGACATACATAACTGTAAAGTATGAAGGGAAAAACAATATCAAGTAATCGGTTCTTGTATTAACGCGGTCTTGAAATGGTCTTCATTCCCCCCCCCCCCCGGGGGGGGGGGGAATTCCCCACCGGTTGAGAACCACTGGCATAGAGTACCTTGCAGTGTAGGACAGGGGGTCGTAAGCCTAAGGAATTGCCTGACTAGTGCAGTCGCCGCGAACTGTGCAGGAAGCAGAATACAGAGGATACAGTTATTATTTATATTTTAACTTGTGGTACTTATCTCAAAGTTTTCGAATATGAGACATTTCATTTCAGCAAAGGATTTTTTTTTCTGCATACAGAGAAACGGGATAAACAGTTCCATAGCTCTCAATATCCAAGCTACACAGAAACATATGACGGCAGATGTGACGTGACACGAGGGATACAGAAAATAAACGGGACTTAATCTCCAGGCAATCTGACATTCGCAGCTCACACAAGTCAGCTGGACTTAAATGTTTACGACGTGTTTAGAAAGCAAAACAAACTGAATGTAAACTTGCCTAGTAAATCATGAACGGTCACCAGGGGCGCTGGGGAGTGGGGAAGGGGGGTGACTGCGATGTCCTGGAAAGGACACGCAACTGGTGTGTCTAGTATGTCATGGTGGCAGGGTAAACGGTATGCCTTATCAGAGGAGAGGTAAGGCAGACCCTTCTCTTTTGCTAACCCTTGGATAACGTGGAGTGTCCTTCATCCCCCAAAACAGAATTACAAAACCATATAAAAACACTATATTACAAGTAAAAAAATTATCCCTTGTATTACCGCGACCATGAGGGAAGCAAACCACGATTGTCGTAATAGGCGAATAAGGAGGTTGGTGAGAGAATGGGTACCCAAACACGAAGCAAAACAATTGCAAAATCCAACAAATCATAACAAACTCTACAATAGGCTTGGCGCGAGTTGGTTGAGGCTTTACGCTCAACTGAGAGGTGAAGGTAACAGAAGCAGATACAGAAATCTGCTAACTGAAATATTGCGTCTGCCGTGTCCTTGTGCATTGAAGCGAATTCTGGACAAGGAATAAGGAAATGGTAAAGAAAATGGATGCAGTGGAGATGTGTGTTTTGAAAATGGTGCTGATAATACCGAGCAGCGGGTGCCCGAGTGATTTGAACGTCAGGCTCCCATTCGGGAGACCCGGGTTAGAATCCACAGTAAAATGATGGAATTTGTTTTATCAATCAATCAATCAAGTGCCATGCCGGAAAGCGTCGGCGGTCATGACTCGCCATTTCACTCGATCACCAGTGTCGTGGATCAGCTTAGTGTTCCTGTCTCGTCCATGCCACGTGGCCAAGCCATCCAGGTATTTTCCTCTCGGTCTGCCTCTTGGTCTGTTTCCTTCGATCTTGCCAGTTGTCACCAAGTTCTCCAATCCATTTCTTCTCATAACATGTCCAAAACATTTTGACTGTCTACGTCTAATTTCTCTAATCAGTTTACGATGTTCATTTGTCTCCTGTAGTACTTGGTCATTGGTTTTTCTGTCTGTCCATGGTATTCTTTGCATTTTCCTCAGAAACCACATTTCTGCAGCCATCAGATGTGTTTCAGCTTGACTGCCCATTGTCCAAGTTTCACATCCATACAAAAGAACAGGCTCTATGTATCCCCTCAACACTCTTTTTCTCGTTTCAATTGACATCTTTTTATTGGTCAGAATGTTTTTCATCTTGCTAAAGGCTACTTTCGCCATGGCGATTCTTGTTCTAATCTCTTCAAGGCATCTCCCATCAGATGTTATGACTGTTCCAAGATAATTGTACCGATTCACTTGTTGAAGAATATTTCCATTTACTTGTATATTACATTGTGGCACTTCTTCCTTCCTAGTGACGACCATAATCTGAGTCTTTTTACAATTTAATTCTAACCCCAGTTGCTCACTGTGTACAACAACCGCATCTACTAATTGTTGCAGGTCCTGCGCATTGTCTGCAATTAATACTGTATCATCTGCATATCTAATGTTATTGATGTTTCGTCCTCCAATGCTGATTCCATTTATATCTTCTACATTTCTGAAAATATTTTCACTGTATAGGGAAAAAAAGATCTGGAGACATCACACATCCCTGACTAACACCTCTTTTAATTGGCTGATACTGTCCCACTTCATTATCAATCCTTATTGCAGCTTGTTATTTCCAATATATGTCTTTTATAAGTCTAATGTCTTTCCCATCAATTTGTAGATCTGCACGCATATCCACCATGCTGTCATGTCGAACTCTATCAAAAGCCTTTGTATAGTAAATAAAGCAAAGATGTATATCCTTGTTTACTTCTATAGCACGTTCAATAACTGTTCGCAGCATATACACGGCATTTACTGTACCCTTTGCTTCTACAAACCCACATTTTTCTTCCCCTATTTCAGGTTGTATCTTCTTCCTCACTCTTTGCATGATAATTCTTAGCAAAATCTTTGTGATGTGACTCATTATACTAATTGTTCTATGTTGATGACATTCCAAGGTTCCTGATTTCTTTGGGATTGCAATAAATACAGAGTTACATAATTCAGGAGGTATATCTCCAGTATCATATTCATCAGTCTGGTGACTTGCTCTAGTCCAAATTCTTCTAAAGCTTTAATCATTTCTGTTGTGATGTTATCTGCACCGGGGGCCTTGCCAGCTTTCATATGCTTAAGAACATTTCGAACCTCCATCTCCAAAATTGGCGGTCCTTCATTA
The DNA here is from genome assembly GCA_963921405.1 of Cepaea hortensis. NCBI lineage: Eukaryota > Metazoa > Mollusca > Gastropoda > Stylommatophora > Helicidae > Cepaea > Cepaea hortensis. The sequence continues at coordinate 87,905,607 of OY992889.1, read as the reverse complement.
TTAAATCTAATATCATACTGTTCGTCTCTGTTATCATCATAAAGGTGTTTCACATAATCTGTCCATACATGTAGAATCTGGTCTTTTTCTATTATGATTTTGCCATCTTTAGTTTTTAGAGACCCTGTTGATGTACTTGTTCTTTTATTAGTAAGTGCCTGAATTCTTGTGTGCACTAATTTGGTATTTTGACTGTTGTGTTGGTTTTCAATTTCTAAGCACTTTTCCTCAAGCCTTGATTCTTTTGCCTCCTTACATAATATTCTGACTTGTCTGTGGATTTCTTCATATTTGACAGAATTATTTTTGTTGAGTCTTCTTGTTTCCATGAGGTGTAAAATTTCTTCAGTCATCCATTTCTTACGACCCACCTTCTTTAATTTTGGAATAGTTGTTTCTGCAGCCACATTTATTGAATTCTTCAACGTTTCCCATTGATCATCCACATCCTGGAATAATATCTCTAGATCAGACAATATTTAAAATCTGTTCTGTACTTCTATGTTGAATTTGTTTTGTATTTCCTTGTCATTACTCAATGTACACAAATCATATTTAGTGTTTCCTGTTATATACTTGACTTTCTTCAACTTTATCCTCAATGTTCCTGTGAGTAATCTGTGGTCACTATAACAATCAGCACTGGGAACTGTTTTTGCTACTGTTAGCGCGTTTCTAAATCTTCTGCTAATGAGAATGTAGTCAATCTGGTTTCTAATCCTGCTATCAGGACTCCCCCATGTCCATAATCTTCTAGGGTGTTGCTTAAACCAGGTGTTTCCTACAATCATTTCCTGTTCTTTTGCCCACTCCACGAGTCTGTATCCTCTTTCATTTCTCTCTTCTAACCCATAGTTTCCTACTGTGTATCTATCCCCTTGATTTCCTACTTTTGCATTGAAGTCCCCTATTATGATGTTTATTTCTGAATTTTTACATTTCTTTAAGGCAGCCTCTATGTCATTATAAAATTCTTCTACACTATCTTCACTGGATTCTCCTGTAGGTGCATATACTTGAATAATATTTATGCTAAAAGGTCTGCCACTTAATTTAACTAGTAGAACTCTGTCCGACACGGCCCAATATCCTTGAACAGATGTTGATGTTTTCCGGTCCAAAATAATTGCCACTCCCCTATGACGATCTTCACCTCCAGAATAAATAATCTTGAAATCGTCATCTATCTTGATGCCTGATCCTGTCCATCTCGTTTCGCACATACCTAAAATATTAATTTTTTCCTTTTCAATTTCTTGTATTATGTTCTCTAATTTTCCGTCGTTGTTTAACGTCCTAACGTTTCAAGCTGCTAATTTTAACGTCTCTGTCCTTGTCTTGCGATGATCAGTCTTTAAGCGAATCATGATATACTAGGCACTTTTAAAGAGGTAGTTTGCCGTTGCTTTCCTCTATGGCAGTGACCGTACTGGTCGGAGACCGCAGCCATTGACTCAAGAAGAGCTCTTCTGCCTGCCGTCGTGAATTCGAGACCATGACCAACGAATATCTGTCGGCTGCCCTCAAATTTCATCCACCATCTGCCTTCCGTGGCTTCTTTTGAAAACTTCCAATAAAAGAGCACAAAATAACATCACATAATCCACAGGAAAACACTATTCGCTGCAAATCCATAGGAAATCACACGAAATCCAAAGGAAAACACTAAATAGCATCACCCCGAAAAGTACGCGTCATTCTGTCGCCATTGTACCGGAAGTACATTTTAAAAAGAAAATCCTAACCTGACAGTTCGCGGCGACTGCACATAGCCAGGCGGCCTTAATTCCTAAGGTGTAACACCCTCGTGCCCTACACCGCAAGGAACAATATGCAGTGTACTGTATGCAGTGATGACAGTTTTGACAGCTGATAATACCATGAAGAGAGACAACAACAACCACTTATAGGCAGACGGCAGACAGACATGCACACAAATACATCCACACACATATAGACCCATCTATATACACATACATAAATACCGTACATCCACCAATCCATCCATCCACATATCATTTACACAAACACTCATACATACACCCACACATACACAAACATGCACCGACCCTTACATACAATAACAAAAACACACACATACATAATACATATATATCCACACAATCACACTCCCTCCCTCACACACATACGCGCGCAACCATTCACAAACACACTAACAAAGATTCACTAATTCATACTCTCTCTCTCTCTCTCTCTCTCTCTCTCTCTCTCTCTCTCTCTCTCTCTCTCTCTCTCTCACACACACACAGGCCCACATACGCTCATTCAAATATAAACCCCCGCAAACTGCACACAATCACTCACACCGACACACACAAACCCACACACGCTCACCTACACAATATACACGGTGACAACTAACATGATCATCCACATAAAACTGGAAGAACATTTTATGGTACATATTAATGAGTCCATCTTAAATCAGGTGTGTAAATGTCGAGGCAATGTGATACTCTAGTTAAAACCAATTATGCATATAAATCACAATAAAATTGGTAGTCAAAAAGCTTTCATATTGTGCACGAATTCAGGCAGCAGTAAACATGGAAGATGAGCAAACACAATAAGTGATATATAAACGTTCCTGCATACATAAACATGTACGTACATGTTCGCCTACACATATATACCAAGACATACATAAATACATGATTATATTGCTGGTCAGACGGACGGACAGACAGCCATATTGGGGGGGGGGGGGGGGCGCTCGTTCGCTCCGTACACACTACCTCTAGTAGTGCTAGGCTGAATTTTGCGTGTGGGTTAGCTTCCCCTATTAACAGTGTCCCTCGCCTATCAGGCGAACCCACTCCGAATTCAGAGGTACTTGTAACTTACGTCCCCAAATGAAGGACGAGAGGTTAATATTTTAGTCTAACTGTGTGTGTGTGTGAGAGAGAGAGAGAGAGAGAGAGAGAGAGAGAGAGAGAGAGAGAGAGAGAGAGAGAGAGAGAGAGAGAGAGAGAGAGATGAGGAAAGTTTAAACAACCGGACAACAAATAATAATAATAATATTAACAACATTGACTTCAACAAAATATCAACACAGAAGATTGGAGAGTCGTGATTGCCATTGTCTGCTTCAAGTTAAGTTGAGCCAAGAACCGACATCACAGCACTCCAGACATTCCCATACGTGCTCCGCCCTCGTCTGCAACAGCCAGCGAAGAGTCCCAATACTAATGACATCCGTAAGCAGTCTGATTATGTGTCCGTATAGCCTTTCTTCAGTTTTGAGTGTCGGTCAGATCCTCAGGTCACTCCCTGCAGCAGTATTCTCTCCAAGCCGTGATAATCTATCAGTTCTTCTGCTCTATACACACGACCCGAAAGGGCACCGGCCACATCTGCCTTATCAACCACCAATACTCCACCAATGGGAGCCGACTCAGCCAATCTGTCCGCCAGCTCGTCCCCCACCACACCAGCATGTCCTGGGGGAAAGATCCAGATGCCCTCTATTTGTATTGTTGAATTGAACCCTACCACTCTGTCGGAAGCATGCCTACTTCACCGTTCTCATCATACTTTGTGAGTCCGTTGTATTCACGACATGCGTGTCTGTTTGTCCGCCAGACAGCCAACGCCGCAGAGACTCCTGTCTGCTTCAGGTGAAGCAATAATAAACAGCTCTGCTCAGTTTCTTCTTCTGCTTCTTCTGCTCAATGGAGAACAGGTCCTCAACTATGTCTCGCCAAGCCCTTCATTGACATTTTCCTGACTGGCTGGAATTTGCAGCTAAGGTTTCCCGCGGATTGGGGTAACCAGCCTCATTCAAAACCTCCTCAATTGCCTCTTATGGCATTTATACAGTACAATTTACATGAACTCAGTATTGACGTCCCGTGAGATTAACAACGCTTTAGAAATGAGAATTCTTCAATGTTATATATATATATATATATATATATATATATATATATATATATATATATATATATATATATATATATATATATATATATATATATATGCCACACTACTATGTGGCGCGGAAGCCTGAACAATGAATAAGCAAATAGAAAGTCGAATAGAGACCCTGGGGATGTGGATATACAGAAGAATATGTCGTATTTTATGGAAATAAAAACACAATCAAACACAGAGGTTCTAGAAAATTGGGAATGAAAAGAGAGTTGATGAAGGGATTAAAAAAGAGGCAAGTGAAATATTTTAGGCACGTCAAATAACACAACACTCCTATAGAAACCAAACTGGAGGGTAATGTTGAAGGCAAGCGAGCAACAGGTAGACAACGACACAAGTAGGTAGATAACATCAAGAGATGGACGAACATCAATTTGACAGAATGTACAATCAAATCGAGAGACAGACAGTGTTGGAGATCCATTGCAGCCAACCTTCATTGTGGAGACGGCACCTGACAGTACATTTTCATTGTTTTTTTTTTTTCTTCTGGTGTTGGAGAGATCTTTCAGAGATCACGGAGAAGTCAGTAAGTCCTCTAGTCCCGTTATATAGATAACACAAGGAGAATCTCAACACAGTGCACAAACTCAGAAGACCGCAAGGATTTAAATGTGCTCTTACCATAAACATGTATGCTATGTCTTATATCATATATGATGCTATATATGATGTTCCCATAATAAGTTTCATGAATTTCATTACCCCGAAGCCCAGCGATTTCAATTTCGATTCTACCATTACCCTACCGCATTCAACCTCAAAAAGAAGTTATATTAGGGTCTATCCCTGGCTCAGATTAATAATCCAGTAACTGGGTCAGCCACAGATAGCAGAGGTGATTGTTGTCCACATGGGGTAATGGCTGGTGTGATTCCCCCGAGAGAAAATTGTTGTTTGTTTTTTTACCGCATGTCACTTGCAGGCCATTGCAATCACATCTAACTTCCATGGGCTGTTTTTAATTTACTGGGTACTTTTACGTTCAGTAGTTTGCCATTTCTTTTGTGAACGAGAATTGAAAACTGAAGTCCAACTGACCGGCTGTGGGTCGAACCCGCCGCCGTCCACAGAGACACTTTAAAAGTGAGCACGTTAAACATTTCGGCCACGGGGTACTAAATTTTAACACAATAATTATCTAGTAGAGATGTTCGTACCTGGTCTTCCATGAGTGACACCAATGGCGAGATGACCAGAGTCACTGCCCCTAGATGTTTAGCGTACAGATATGCCGGAAGCTGGTAGCACAGGCTCTTCCCGCCTCCCGTGGACAACACAACAAGCGTGGATAACCCTGTAAAATCAACACACCGGAGATCATTTGAATGATAACACTGGTTTACACAGATGTTGGTGCCTTAAATTGTATAGCTGTTCTTGGGTATTTTTGTGTTGCTGATTCCAAACATGTAATGAGAAGAAGGTTACAGATTTTGAATTTCTTGTAACTAGCTGTCATTCTCCTGTAACTAGCTGTCAGTCTCCTGTAACTAGCGGTCAGTCTCTTGTAACTAGCTGTCAGTCTCCTGTAACTAGCTGTCAGTCTCCTGTAACTAGATGTCAGTCTCCTGTAACTAGCCGTCAGTCTCTTGTAACTAGTTGTCAGTCTCTTGTAACTAGCTGTCAGTCTCTTGTAACTAGCTGTCAGTCTCCTGTAACTAGCTGTCAGTCTCTTGTAACTAGCGGTCAGTCTCCTGTAACTAGTTGTCAGCCTCCTGTAACTAGTTGTCAGTCTCTTGTAACTAGCTGTCAGTCTCCTGTAACTAGCTGTCAGTCTCTTGTAACTAGCTGTCAGTCTCCTGTGACTAGTTGTCAGTCTCTTGTAACTATCTGTCAGTCTCCTGTGACTAGTTGTCAGTCTCTTGTAACTAGTTGTCAGTCTCTTGTAACCAGCTGTCAGTCTCCTGTAACTAGCTGTCAGTCTCCCGTAACTAGTTGTCAGTATCTTGTAACTAGCTGTCAGTCTCTTGTAACTAGTTGTCAGTCTCTTGTAACTAGCTGTCAGTCTCCTGTAACTAGCTGTCAGTCTCCTGTAACTAGCTGTCAGTCTCTTGTAACTAGTTGTCAGTCTCTTGTAACTAGTTGTCAGTCTCTTGTAACTAGTTGTCAGTCTCTTGTAACTAGTTGTCAGTCTCTTGTAACTAGTTGTCAGTCTCTTGTAACTAGCTGTCAGTCTCCTGTAACTAGTTGTCAGTCTCTTGTAACTAGATGTCAGTCTTTTGTAACTAGTTGTCAGTCTCCTGTAACTAGTTGTCAGTCTCTTGTAACTAGTTGTCAGTCTCTTGTAACTAGCTGTCAGTCTCCTGTAACTAGCTGTCAGTCTCTTGTAACTAGTTGTCAGTCTCCTGTAACTAGCTGTCAGTCTCCTGTAACTAGCTGTCAGTCTCTTGTAACTAGTTGTCAGTCTCTTGTAACTAGCTGTCAGTCTCTTGTAACTAGCTGTCAGTCTCTTGTAACTAGTTGTCAGTTTCCTGTAACTAGCTGTCAGTTTCCTGTAACTAGCTGTCAGTCTCTTGTAACTAGTTGTCAGTCTCTTGTAACTAGTTGTCAATCTCCTGTAACTAGTTGTCAGTCTCTTGTAACTAGCTGTCAGTCTCTTGTAACTAGTTGTCAGTCTCTTGTAACTAGCTGTCGGTCTCTTGTAACTAGCTGTCAGTCCCCTGTAACTAGTTGTCAGTTTCTTGTAACTAGTTGTCAGTCTCTTGTAACTAGCTGTCAGTCTATTGTAACTAGTTGTCAGTCTCTTGTAACTAGCTGTCAGTCTCTTGTAACTAGCTGTCAGTCTCTTGTAACTAGTTGCCAGTCTCTTGTAACTAGTTGCCAGTCTCCTGTAACTAGTTGTCAGTCTCTTGTAACTAGCTGTCAGTCTCTTGTAACTAGCTGTCAGTCTCCTGTAACTAGTTGTCAGTCTCTTGTAACTAGTTGTCAGTCTCTTGTAACTAGCTGTCAGTCTCCTGTAACTAGTTGTCAGTCTCTTGTAACTAGCTGTCAGTCTCCTGTAACTAGTTGTCAGTCTCTTGTAACTAGCTGTCAGTCTCCTGTAACTAGTTGTTAGTCTCTTGTAACTAGTTGTCAGTCTCCTGTAACTAGCTGTCAGTCTCTTGTAACTAGTTGTCAGTCTCCTGTAACTAGCTGTCAGTCTCCTGTAACTAGCTGTCAGTCTCTTGTAACTAGTTGTCAGTCTCTTGTAACTAGCTGTCAGTCTCCTGTAACTAGTTGTCAGTCTCTTGTAACTAGCTGTCAGTCTCTTGTAACTAGTTGTCAGTCTCTTGTAACTAGCTGTCAGTCTATTGTAACTTGCTGTCAGTCTCATGTAACTAGTTGTTAGTCTCTTGTAACTAGTTGTCAGTCTCTTGTAACTAGCTGTCAGTCTCCTGTAACTAGTTGTTAGTCTCTTGTAACTAGTTGTCAGTCTCTTGTAACTAGCTGTCAGTCTCTTGTAACTAGTTGTCAGTCTCTTGTAACTAGCTGTCAGTCTCTTGTAACTAGTTGTCAGTCTCTTGTAACTAGCTGTCATTCTCTTGTAACTAGCTGTCAGTCCCCTGTAACTAGCTGTCAGTTTCTTGTAACTAGTTGTCAGTCTCTTGTAACTAGCTGTCAGTCTATTGTAACTAGTTGTCAGTCTCTTGTAACTAGCTGTCAGTCTCTTGTAACTAGCTGTCAGTCTCTTGTAACTAGTTGCCAGTCTCCTGTAACTAGTTGTCAGTCTCTTGTAACTAGCTGTCAGTCTCTTGTAACTAGCTGTCAGTCTCCTGTAACTAGTTGTCAGTCTCTTGTAACTAGTTGTCAGTCTCTTGTAACTAGCTGTCAGTCTCCTGTAACTAGTTGTCAGTCTCCTGTAACTAGCTGTCAGTCTCTTGTAACTAGTTCTCAGTCTCTTGTAACTAGCTGTCGTCTCTTGTAATTAGATGTCAGTCTCTTGTAACTAGCTGTCAGTCTCCTGTAACTAGTTGTCAGTCTCTTGTAATTAGATGTCAGTCTCTTGTAACTAGCTGTCAGTCTTTTGTAACTAGTTGTCAGTCTCCTGTAACTAGGTGACAGTCTCCTGTAACTAGCTGTCAGTCTCTTGTAACTAGTTGTCAGTCTCTTGTAACTAGCTGTCAGTCTCTTGTAACTAGTTCTCAGTCTCTTGTAACTAGCTGTCAGTCTCTTGTAATTAGATGTCAGTCTCTTGTAACTAGATGTCAGTCTCTTGTAACTAGATGTCAGTCTCTTGTAACTAGATGTCAGTCTCTTGTAACTAGATATCAGTCTCTTGTAACTAGATGTCAGTCTCTTGTAACTAGATGTGTCTCTTGTAACTAGATGTCAGTCTCTTGTAACTAGATGTCAGTCTCTTGTAACAAGTTGCCAGTCTCCTGTACCTGAAGATAACTTTTTGTTTAATGTTGCATGTCATTTGCAAGTTGTTACAATCATCGCCAGGTTAAATTTCTAGGCAATATTACATTCGATAGTTTGTCACTATCTTAAACGAGACATCGACGTGTAAGTCCGACTAACCGGTGTGCTGCATGAACCCACTACCCCGGCGTCAGCGTTTCAGCGCAATAACCCTCTAGGCCAAGCTGACCTCTAAAGGTCACTAGCCTTAAGTCTTAAAAGTCGAGAGGATCAACTTCATTGCACCGGGTTGTATCCCACATGGCTCGGTCTCTTTCCGCAGGGCGGCCTGTCGAAAGCGTCGCACAAAGCACGAACTCAGTAGCTCCAGCGACGACCCCCAGGAGCCTCTGGGGAAAATGCACCTGTGAACCGAAAGACGTAGGCGAGAATCGAACCCACAACCTTCGGAGCGTGAGGTAGACAGTTTGACCACTTCGCCACAGAGACTCCCATGATCACTAATCTATAGTATTTGATTCTCCTGGAAACGAAAGCAAATAGTTTTCAACATTTGGTTCTCTTGTAATATTTAATCTGGAAGAAATGATCTCATCTTCCACGGCAGCAACTAACTATAAAAATCCCTCGTACTGTCTATCTGTGTGCATTTTCAGGGGAACATAATGAAAGAGGTTGCAGACTTGTACAACAGGCACATTAGCATGATATGATTATTAGAAACACCTAGCATCAACATCGCCCAAGGAGAAATGGGCATGGAGGAGTCCTGACTATAAGATCAGAAACAGATTGATTACATCCACATCAACAGAAAATTTCGAAATGCCTTAAAAGTTGCAAACACTATACAAAGCTCAGACTGCTGCTGGACTCTTCCCGCCAGTTTAAATAAAATATGCTAAGAGAATACCACTTATTTCTCATTCCCAGTGAGCAGTTACAATGTATGCTCGTATTTCGCCAAATGTGACCTCCCATTTGGATAGAAGGATGATATATCGCCATACTAGGGTCATCGAGTTATTTGTTTGGTTTATGATATCTTCTGCAATTTCAATGCTCTCTGAATAGAGATCTACTAGGGAAAGTCAATAAATAAGTCACAAATGGCTGTAAATATGATAACAATTTGAAACCAGTTTATTTCTATACATACATTATTACATTGTCCCTTTATTTCTCAACATAATTTCCACCAACATTGATGCACTTATCCCATCATTTTATCAGTTCTCCCAAACCGGCTGCATAGAACTGCGTGCTCCATTTTCTAAACAACGTTTTCACTTCACATTCAACTTCGACGTCATTCGCGAAATGTCTCCCGCCAAGGTGGGTTTTCAGCGGACCAAAAAGGTGGAAATCGCTAGGGGCTAAGTATGGGCTGTAACTTCCCACCTTAGTTGATTAATTTTCTCCTGAGTTAATCTAGCCGTATGTTGTTTGGCATTGTCACGAAGAAGCAACACTCCTCTAGTCAGTCGTCCTGAACGTTTTCTTCGAATTGCATCATAAAGCATCGATAGAACTTCACAGTACGATTCAGAATTCATATTGTCACCTTTCGTCTTGAAATTGGTTAAAAGCACTCCTTGACAACTCCAGAACACTGTCAGCATAACCTTCTCTGCTAATGGCGTAACCTTGAATTTTTGGACACAAGGCGAAGAAGGATGTTTCCATTGCATTGAAGTACGCTTTGATTCGGGCTAGTAGTGATGCACCCATGATTCGTCCCCAGTAACAATCCTGTTCAGCATGTCTTCTCCTTCATCTTCGTATCAACAGAGATGATGCAAGGACAAATCGGTACATTTTGTGTTCCTCCTTCAATTGTCTGGGTTCCCACGTTGAGCACACTTTCTTAAATTTCAATCGAGCATGCATTATGCTGTACGCTGAATCATGTAAGCACCCTATTGCAGATGCTACAGAGTCTATCATCCCCTCCACCCGCTGCAAGGATGCTTATGTTGCAATCTCAACAGGACGACCAGATCGGATTTCATTAACAATTTTAGAGCGACCTTGAGACAATTTTTTATAACCAGCAATGCACCGCTTTACGGGACAAACATTTGTCAGCATAAACAGCATTTCTTTATGAATGTCCGTTGCATGCAGTCCTTTTGCCCACAAAAAACGCACAACAGCACGTTGCTCTTTGGTTGTACACTCCGTAAGTACGGTCACCATTTTGTTTATGCGCTGGGCATGCGCATGAGACACCTAGCGCCACCTGGCGAACGGGAATATAAAGTTCGATGTTGCTGTCACCTAATGACACCTGTAGAAAACAGCAACTACATTTACCTGCCATCTCACAGAACTGTGTGACTTACTTATTGACTCGCTCTCGTACAATATAATACTTGATTACTTGATCATTTGATTGTGTACCATGTCTAGTCTATACCTACTTTTTGTTTGTTTGGCACTAAATTAGTTAATACAACTGAATGTTCAGTATCGCTCTGTTCACCTGGCATAATGGTTACTGACATCTTGTTATCAAGCTTATATGTGCCACACTGATATATTCGTGAGTGGATCCGTGATCGTACAGTGATTAATGGTTGTGTTATCTACTACTTGTTGCTGGTTCTGGCGATTATCTCTGCCAATGAAGCTCCAGCCACTCTTCTCCCTTCGTCCACTGCTCACTCTTGGTTTCTTCTGTCACCTAGTCTTGTCTCTGCTCAACCCCTGACTGATCCGATAGCCGTCTTAAATACCCTTTCAGTGGAATTTTGTTACTGTGATCGGACTCTTCTAAAAGGTTTTCAATTAGCAAAGGGCTCTGAGGCCTTCTATCTTTCTGACAAGATTGACAGGAGGATGTTCGGGAATCAACTTTGACTGCGTTTCCCACGTGACCATGTATTGCTACTGGTCAAGCTTGACCTCCTGCACACACCCCCACCCAATTTTAGGTTTCATTTATGCTTCGACCTGACCCCAGAGTACTAGCTGATGTCAACGATCTGTACCCGGGTCGCCCTGTTACAAGACGCGTGGGTATTAAACACTACTCATGGTAATGCACGATGAAATTACCGCAGATCTGTTTGGCTTTAATGAGAATTCCCCTGAATGACTTGAGTTTTAGTTAGTCTTAATACGGAAGCAATGGCGTTCAAGGTTATCTGAGGTCTAAAAAGGATTTGTATCTATTAGAGTGAGGTTGGTGAGTATTGATGTGCCATTTCTAAGGAAACTTTAGTTGAAGAATAACGAGTCTTGAATAAACACATTCATTCATCATGTGCCGTGCCGATAAGCGTGGGCGGTCATGTTTCGCCATCTCACACGATCACCAGAGTCGTGGATCAGCTCCGTGTTCTTGTCTCGACCACACCACGTGGCAAGACATCCAGGTATTTACTTCTCAGACTTTCCTTTGTTCTCTTCCCCTCGATTTTGCCAGTTGTCACCAAGTTCTCCAATTTATTTCTTCTCACATTCCATCCATCATGTGCCATACCGATAAGCGTGGGCGGTCATGTTTTACGATCTCACTCGATCACTAGAGTCGTTGATCAGCTCCGTGTTTCTCTCTCGACCATGCCACGTGGTCAAGTCATCCAGGTATTTACTTCTTGGTCTTCCCCTTGGTCTCTTCCCTTCGATCTTGCCAGTTGTCACCAAGTTCTTCAATTTATTTCTTCTCATAACATGTCCAAAAAATTTTGACTGTCTACGTCTAATGTCTCTAATCAGTTTACGATCTCCATTTGTTTCTTGTAGGACTTGTTCTGTCTGTCCATGGCATTCTTTCCATTTTCCTCAGAAACCACATTTCCACAGCCATCAGCTGTTGTTCAGCTTGTCTGCTCATCGTCCACGCTTCACACCCATACAAAAGTACAGGTTCTATGTAGCACTTCAACACTCTTTTTGTCGTTTCAAATGATATCTTCTCACATTACAGAAAACTAATCATGTTTCATTTCTTCTTCTTATAGTCATGCCGTGTGGCGCTGGTGATCATGTCTGTCTATAGTCTTCTATCTCATGTACTACCAATCATTTCTGATATTGATGTTCTATCATTTCTGATATTGATGATCTATCATTTCTGATACTGATGTTCTATCATTTCTGATACTGATGTTCTATCATTTCTGACACTGATGTTCTATAATTTCTGATATTGATGTTCTACCATTTCTGATACTGATGTTCTATCATTTCTGATACTGATGTTCTATCATTTCTGATACTGGTGCTCTATTATTTCTGATACCGATGTTCTAAACGTTTCTGATACTGATGTTCTATCATTTCTGATACTGATGTTCTATCATTTCTGATACTGATGTTCTATCATTTCTGATACTGATGTTCTATCATTTCTGATACTGATGTTCTATCATTTCTGATACTGATGTTCTATCATTTCTGATACTGATGTTCTATCATTTCTGATACTGGTGTTCTATCATTTCTGATACTGATGTTCTATCATTTCTGATACTGTTGCTCTCATCATTGGCACCTTGCCGTCTTGACAGACGATAGTTTGTGCTTTAAAAAGGCATAATAACTTTTAACTATGGCGGTAGCGAGTGTGACTGATAAGGCCAATTTGCGCTGTAAATGTCCGTTCACAGTGGGTGCATGTGAACACGTGGTCATTTCCACCATCATGCACCATCTTACGTCTCAAACGCTTGGTGTGTGACTTTTCTGCAATAATTTTCTCCTTTGACTTTATTCCATTTCTGATATTTGCCCTCCATGCAACACGTTCAGCGGCGACTTGCTCCCAATGTGCATTATCAATGCCTGTATCAATCATGTCCCGCTTACACACATCTTTGTATCGTAGTAGAGGCCGACCCTGAGATCTCTTACCGATCTGTAATTCACCAAAAAAGATATCCTTTGGTATTCTACCATCATCCATCCTCCTAAGATGTCCTATCCATCTAAGTCTACGAAGACTGAGCATGGAATAAACTGTCACACAACCTGATCTTTCCAATACTTCAGTATTTGTGATTTTGTCTTGCCACTTAATACCAAGAATTCTTCGCAGACACCGCATATGAAAGCTGTTTAAATTGTTCTCTTGGTGTGAGTAAGTTGTCCAGGTTTCACTGCCATAGAGAAGAGTACTAGCTCCCACCCTCTTTGGAATATACTTTTCACTTCTACTGAAATATGCATTTCGTGATCAGGATGGTGGTATATACATTCACTCACGCTCAGATGGCGGCCTCTACAATGCTCAGAGATTGAAGGCTAAGACCAAAATTAGGAGGGTACTGATCAGAGAGTTGCTTTTTGCAGATGATGCTGCAGTTACGACCCACTCTGAGGAAGAATTGTAATGTCTACTATCTGCATTCTCCAATGCTTGTTCTGAATTTGGTTTAACAATTAGCAAAAAGAAGACACAGATTATGTCACAGGGTGCACATGGGGTACCATCAATCTTTATTGACGACGCCGAACTAGAGATAGTAGACCATTTTACATATCTAGGATCAGTGGTAAATGGCAAATTATCCCTAGATCAGGAAATCAACATCCGGATTGGCAAGGCAGCAACAACAATGAACAGGTTAAGAAAAAGAGTCTGGGAGAACAGGAAGCTTACTGCCAAAACAAAAGTCCTTGTCTATCAAGCCTGTGTCCTTAGTACTCTTCTCTATGGCAGTGAAACTGTTGCTCTATTATTTCTGATACTGGTGCTCTATTATTTCTGATACCGATGTTCTAAACGTTTCTGATACTGATGTTCTATCATTTCTGATACCGATGTTCTATCATTTCTGATACTGATGTTCTATCATTTCTGATACTGTTGCTCTATTATTTCTGATACTGGTGCTCTATTATTTCTGATACCGATGTTCTAAACGTTTCTGATACTGATGTTCTATCATTTCTGATACTGATGTTCTATCATTTCTGATACTGGTGCTCTATTATTTCTGATACTGATGTTCTAAACCTTACTGATACTGATGTTCTACCATTTCTAATACCGATGTTCTATCATTTTTAATACTAATGTTCTACCATTTCTGATACCGGTGTTCTATTATTTCTGATACCGATGTTCTAAACGTTTCTGATACTGATGTTCTATCATTTCTGATATTGATGTTCTATCATTTCTGATATTGATGTTCTATCATTTCTGATACTGATGTTCTATCATTTCTGATACTGATGTTCTATCATTTCTGATACTGGTGCTCTATTATTTCTGATACCGATGTTCTAAACGTTTCTGATACTGATGTTCTATCATTTCTGATACTGGTGCTCTATTATTTCTGATACCGATGTTCTAAACCTTACTGATACTGATGTTCTACCATTTCTAATACCGATGTTGTATCATTTTTAATACTAATGTTCTACCATTTCTGATACTGGTGTTCTATTATTTCTGATACCGATGTTCTATCATTTCTGATACTGATGTTCTATCATTTCTGATACTGTTGCTCTATTATTTCTGATACTGGTGTTCTATTATTTCTGATACCGATGTTCTAAACGTTTCTGATACTGATGTTCTATCATTTCTGATACTGGTGCTCTATTATTTCTGATACCGATGTTCTAAACCTTACTGATACTGATGTTCTACCATTTCTGATACTGGTGTTCTATCATTTCTAATACCGATGTTCTGTCGTTTCTGAGACTGATGTTCTATCATTTCTGACACCGATGTTCTTCAAGCCATGGTGTCAGACTGTCCCAACAAACTAAATAACGAGCCATCTAAAACACACAGAGAGGACAACTGTAAAACAGAAATAAGTCTTATGCAGAGGACATGGGCGGATCTACATTAGACAGCAAAAGATGGGACGGCTTAGGGTGAGTTGGTTATGGGCTTGTGTCTTAATGAGGGATAAAGGACAAAAAAGAAGAAGAGTGTAGTAAATTCTATATCCCTATACAGGCATTCACTGAAGCGTTTCGGTTAAACGGTAACATTGAAGCTAAATTTGTCCCGTAACAGCTTCCCCTATGCGTCTGAGAATTGATAAGGCCGTCACATTATGAAGGCATGAATGCGTTGAAGAATAAATAGATGGACGATCTTCCCCTCATTTAGCAAGCGGCGAAACTCAGGCGCCGGACCATCATCCGACCGTGCACATGTCATCATGGCAGTTCCCTATCAACCGCGTTAACGCCCCCGCCGGGTACAAGGTGCTAGCCCCGTATTGTTTTTAGACCAATCGGATCTCGTCGGACGATGTGGTCAATACAATACAGGCCGCCATTACATCCTCGGACAGTTGCTGGTACCCATTTTAATCTGTGTCAACCTGTAAAATTACAAGTTTAGTTTAGTCGACGGATCAGCTTCACGGGACACGGATGTAACCCATAAGTGCTCTGTTCTACTCCTAACTCAAGCCTGAGTCCGGAGAATCTTAGCTCAGTGCACGTACTCCTTAGCGCCGACGAGGACTCTGAAATACTTTGGGTAGATTTTTAGCTCGAAGTTTTGCCCAGTCAGCGCCGTTAGGCTACTCTTTTTCGATTTCCGATTGCCAAGGGATTTTTTTACGCGCGCAACAATACACACGGGAGTAGTAGGAGAGGGTCTCTATCCCTCGTAATGAGGCATAACATACCTCATATACAAAGAATAAAGAAGGAGGACCATGAGGACCCGCATTTTTTAGTAAGCTCAAAGAAGGGGAGTGGGGAAACATAATTTATGCATAATCGATTGGTTTGTGCCGACTGTTACGAGTTGATGTATTCGTATCTTTGATAAGATCGACGAACATCTGTGAGCAAAAAGTCGATATTGCCGGCAGTTGAATATTAGTGTCGGGGTCGAGGTAGGTCGCTGGTGCCATCTGTTTTTAATTAAGGGCGGTGTCGGAATAAAATAATAAGGCAAAGAACGATGTGTGGGGTGGGTTGGTAAGTGGTGAAAGATGGGGTGGGGATGCGTAGTTGGTCATAGTGGGATATCACCAATGTGTAACTGCGGTGTCTAGTGGGTTCCCTACCTGGCAACAGGTTCCAAGCTCACTGTGTGGTTGGTGTGTGCAGGGTCGAGTATGTAACGGGGCTAGGTTATATCATTGGTGATTCGAATCACGCTGCTGGTCGATAACGATGTCCGCCCTAGACGGGTACTTTTTAAATGGCTACTAAGGGATGGTGAGGGCTTAGAGGTGAGAAGTAATTGGTCGTAGAGGGGTGTGGTGGGATATCACCACTGTGTAACTGGGGTGTCTAGTGGGTTCCCTACCGTGCGACAGGTTCGAATCCTACTGTGAGATGGGGTAGTGTGGAGGTGGGCGAGTATGTAACGGAGCCAGGTAGTGTCATGGGTGGTTCGAAAACGGACCTAGTTGATAAATGCGGTATGAGCCATGTCTCATGTCTCGTGGTGGGGTCTATGTCTCATGGCTCGCGGTGGGTCGGTTGTGGCCTGCCTCATGCCTTCCAGATCCTTCGTGGTTTTTTAAGTGTCAGCTGCCGTTTTTAATCAGAGCATCGGGGTTAACAATGGAAAGATCAATTGAACTAGGTGGGTAGTTGGTACCACAGTCGCGTTGGAGATGTGTAATTGATTCAGAAGATGTCAGCCGGTGTAATGAATTAATTAGGTTCCCGTTTGTATAGACGGTATAACAAACCCGGCAACCAGCATGCTTTTTATCATATAACATCTGTGAGCAAAAAGTCGATATTGCCGGCAGGTGTATATTAGTGTCGGGGTCGAGGGAGGTCGCTGGTGCCATCTGTTTTTAATCAAGGGCGGTGTCGGAATAAAATAATAGGTGCAAAAGAACGATGTGTAGGGTGGGTTGGTAAGTGGTGAAAGACGGGGGTGCGTAGTTGGTCATAGTGGGATATCACCAATGTGTAACAGGGGTTCTAGTTACTGCCATTGCACTTGACAGGTTCGAATCTCACTGTGTGTTTGGTGTGTGCGGGGTGGTGGTCGAGTATGTAACGGAACTAGGTTATATCATTGGTGGTTCGAATCACGCTGTGGGTCGATAAGGGTGTCCACCCTAGGCGGAGCTTTCTAAGAGTATATTAAGACGTAAATGCATAACAATGGTGTCTAGTTGCTGCCACAGCGCTTGACAGGTTCGAGTCCTACTGTTTGGTGGGACAGTGTGGCAGTGGGCGAGTATGTAACGGAGCCAGGTGGTGTCACCTGACCCGTAATTTACTCTGTAATGCCCATAGTGCCAGTTTTCCTATAGCGGTTATTAGTGATCTGTTGAGACCTGTCGTGGTTTATGTTTTCCCCCGTTTCAAACTTCATGTCTCTACTCTTATGTATTACTGTGTTAGAAATAAAAAAAAGCATCTCACACTATAGACATATACTACCATAATGTATACAGAAAGAAGCAACAGGCATATGCACAATATAGAAATATACTAAATACACAGTATGTTAATAAAGACAATTACATTATTACAAGTTAAGTTACATAACAAAGCGAACATAGGCGCCAGAGAAGCGAATCACGATGTGTCGCTTTGCATTCTCCTCAGAAACGTCAGTTCCACAGCCTGCAGATTCAGCGGGACTGCTCATTGTCTTCACATTCATACAAAAGTACAGGTTCAACACTCTTTTTCTCGTAGCAATTGCCATCTTTTTACTGGTCAATACGTTTTTCAGCTTGCAAAAGGTTATCTTCGCCACGGCGATTCTTGTGCTAATCTCTTCAAGGCATCTCCCAGCAGCTGTTATGACTGTTCCGAGATTCTTGTATCTATTCACTTGTTTCAGAATATTCCCATTTACATGTATATTACATAGTGGTATTTCGTTCTTCATAGTGACAATCATAACCCGTGTCGTTTTATAATTTAATTCTAACCCTAGTTGTTCACCGGGTGCAACAACCGCCTCTACTAAATATGGCAGATCCCACGCAGTGTCTGTTGATTACATAAATTATATGAAGACCGTTGACAAGTTAAATTAGATGAAGACATTTTATTACAGAAATTAAATGAAGACATTTGACTAGAAATATTTAATAAAACGACGAAAATAAACGGAGATCTACCGGCGTGTGAAAACAAACGGCGGTAGGCTAGTGACTATGTTTAGATTAGCTGTGATGGCACCAGCTGGAGATATTAATCAGCTACCTGGTACCCAGTGAAGATGACACGATAAACGAGGCGGTATAGGCCGCGTGGCCCTGAACAAAACCAACAATGAAACAAAAAATGGTAATGAAACGTTGCGTCGCCGCGAAGCATTATTTTATAAACCAAAGATTACAATCGATCTGAGAGGGTAATAATAGACAGTCTAAACCTACCAGAAAGAGGTGTCTAATACACTTGGTACCAACGACAGACAGCTGGTCAAGAAGAAGCAATACACAGTATATAAAGTTCGGACTAAATAAACCGTAGTTTAAAGAATTCAAGTACATTATTACAAGTTAAATTACATAATAAAATAAATACAGTGATATGTATAAAATTATAAAAAACAAAAAAGAAGAAAACACCAGTGTTACATTAGCAAATAAGTGAAAAACACAACGGTATGAATACGTTGGTGTATTAGATACATACAAATGGTACACACAACATGCCATTATGTCAGTGTGACCGCTATCTGTTATATATTGCGACCAAATTACACCGATCGCCCCTCACGTCAGCGTAACAGACTAACACTTAAACCAAGCGCCCACTATCTATTCTATATTGTTGCCAACAATTTTGTGCATGCCGCCATCCTTTGATGGGAGTCTGATTGATGAAGCCTGTCAGGAAACAACCATAGATACATAGTAAAAGTGACGTGAGAATACAAATCCAAGCGTATTGACTCTCGGTGTATCGTTATTCACGTAACGTTTCCTGTTTCCTGCTCCAGTCTATTGTTGTAAAATCTTACCAAAGTGGACACTGTGGACCAAATCTACATGAATGAAGTAGGATAGATGCGGTTGTCATATGTGTCTTATAGGGCTTGGTCATTGTTTTTTTTAAACTTATCGATGGAAGAGAAGGACCATTACACTACAAACAGAATAAACATTTACATTAATAATACCCATAACAAACACATGACCATCTACACTGGCTGTGACAAAAGTGACAGTCTGCTTAGAGAAAACAGCGAATTTTCAACGAAAACATAGTCTGTGTGTTATCTCCTTGGAAACGTAAATCTTGTTATATTTAAATCACCCTATGCATTCATGTCCCCCATGAAAACTAATGTAATGTCTGAAGAAGTCAAATTTTGAGGCTTCAAAATATGTTTTCGTAGTATATGTATATATGAATATATATACATGTGTTTTCTAACAACAAATGTCCGCATGTCGTGCTTTACAGCCATACACAAGTATAGGTTCTATGAACGACACAACACCTACAAGTTACTAAGATTGGCACTGGGTTACCAACAACATTTGCGTCTAGAGTCAATACAACAGGACAAGACAATGCTTTTTTCGGCCTCTGATTGAGAACAACAGATATAAACGTAATTATGCAATTACCTCTTTACCACAGTACCGAGAAAGTTAAAAATATCATTTTAAATACGCTGACGACCATAGTAACACAACCAGTTAATTCTGCTTGCTCACTTTGTGTATTACCCACACCTACTATAGATTGCAGAAAATACTCATTGTCTACAACCAAGCTGAAAAATATCGGTAAAAATTATAAATGCCTCGTCCGATTTCATAAAAAGAAGGAAATAATGTTAGCCAAATGGGAAAATATCGGTCAAACTTCTAAATGGCTCAGCAAAACTTATAAAAAATAGGAAAATTTGTTAACCTAATGAGAAAAATATTGACCCTGTAAAGAAATATTTACAACAAACTTATAAAAATTAGGAACATTTATTAACCTAATGAGAAAAAAATATCGACATAGAGAGCAATATTTCATCTAATCTTGTAAAAAGTAGGAAAATTTGTCAACCGAAATCGGAAAAGGTCGGTCAAATACATAAATATCTCAACAAATTATAAAAAGTAGGAAATAATAGGGGCCAAGTAAAAAATAGCTTACCCAGATTTATAAAAGGTAGGAAAATGTGTTAGCCAAAAGGGGAAAATATTGATCAAACTAAGAAACATGTCGACCGAACTAGGAAAATAAGTGAACCAAGGTAATAAAAAGGTTGGGTAAATACAGAAATATGTTGACCAAACTTATAAATATCGCTGCTAAACTTATGAACACTAGGAAACTTTGTTAAACAAATGTGAAAAAATATCGACCAAACTTATAAAAAGCTCCGCCAAACTTACGAAAAGTGGGAAACTGTGTTAACCAAAGTTGAAACTATATCGATCAAACTTATAAATGACTCGTTCGAATTCATAAAAAGTAGGAAATAATGTTAACCAAAAGGGGCAAAATATTGACCAAGTAAAGAAATGTCTCGTCCAAAATTGTAAAAAGTAGGACAAATTTGTTAATCAAAGGTGAAAAAAGATCGGCCAAACAGATAAATATTTCAACTAAACTTAAAAACAATAGGAAAAATGTTGCTTCTATAGTTATGTCAAACGTGTCTTGATCTTTTATTTGAAAAGACATTTCACAATACATAATCAGCAACGTCAGCACTTTCCCTCTTTTACATTACTGAAAGCTTCAACTTATCATTCCAGCGTTTCTGTTTAAGAACCACTTATACAGACTAATCACTCATCACTCCATACTCTTGATTTTTTTTTTCTTTATAACACAAAGTGTCTCTGTCTTTCATAGATAGCTTCACAACTTTTCCATGTCACAGCACCAAGAGCTCCAAACCTTCGTTGTACATGAGATTCAACGACATAGTAATAACAACATTTATGGCAATGCAGTCTATGGCTCCACTTGGGATAGTTTCGATATCATCTGAGTATTCGTCAGCAAAGATCCATTTCCCATAACTGATATCTTCAACTTTCCATACCACAATGTCTGCTATACTAATCTTCGATTGTTCCAGCTAGCAACACTGCAGGTGTTTTCTAGAAGTCTAGTGAAAATTTCATTTCTCACCTTTTCCACCTCTATTTCACTGTGTCATTTCACAACCAACCAACAGTGTCTGTTGCGAGGTCGGTCTTTCTTAATACAACATCTGCCATATTGACCCCTTGAATACCAGCGAATACATCTTCTAACCAATTTTCAACGTTTCATATCACTTAACACTAACATTCTCTTTGCTTACAACACAACCGGTTTTCTGCTGACTGGGTAAATTCCCCAACTTACTGGAGATAAATCGACTGTCCCCTATCTGACAAGACCCTTTATTAGACAATGACTATGAGCATCAACCAGGATGGTCACTGCTAAGAAGAATACCAATAACAAACGATCTTCTTTACAGACGGCTATAAAATTATGATGCTATTAAGTGTTACAATGAGAAGAATAAGGAAGACAATAAAGGGTGAAAAAAGGTGACGTGTAGTAAGGATGTATGGAAGGAAAAGAGACACAATAGGCAAGATATATATTAAGAACACTAATAGATAGATCAAAATAGAAGAGAAAAGGCTTAATCAAGTGGATAATTTTATATACTTGAGGTCATTTATAACCTCAGATGGTAGGTACACAATAGAGCTTAAGAGCAGAATACGGCCAACAAAAGAGGTATTTCAGAAAATGAAACGTGTCTTAGGTGATAAGTCACTATCATTGAAGGAACAAATAAATAAACTTTCAACAATAAAATTACAAAAATTAATTTTCGACAATAAAAATTATACAGTAAATTTCTCTTTATTGTTTCTAATTTGAATGTTTCTGGTAGCAATTTAATTGTTAATTTTTATTGTCGAAAATTAATTTTTGTAATTTTATTGTTGAAAGTTTATTTATTTGTTCCTTCAATGATAGTGACTTATCACCTAAGACACGTTTCATTTTCTGAAATACCTCTTTTGTTGGCCGTATTCTGCTCTTAAGCTCTATTGTGTACCTACCATCTGAGGTTATAAATGACCTCAAGTATATAAAATTATCCACTTGATTAAGCCTTTTCTCTTCTATTTTGATCTATCTATTAGTGTTCTTAATATATATCTTGCCTATTGTGTCTCTTTTCCTTCCATACATCCTTACTACACGTCACCTCTTTTCACCCTTTATTGTCTTCCTTATTCTTCTCATTGTAACACTTAATAGCATCATAATTTTATAGCCGTCTGTAAAGAAGATCGTTTGTTATTGGTATTCTTCTTAGCAGTGACCATCCTGGTTGATGCTCATAGTCATTGTCTAATAAAGGGTCTTGTCAGATAGGGGACAGTCGATTTATCTCCAGTAAGTTGGGGAATTTACCCAGTCAGCAGAAAACCGGTTGTGTTGTAAGCAAAGAGAATGTTAGTGTTAAGTGATATGAAACGTTGAAAATTGGTTAGAAGATGTATTCGCTGGTATTCAAGGGGTCAATATGGCAGATGTTGTATTAAGAAAGACCGACCTCGCAACAGACACTGTTGGTTGGTTGTGAAATGACACAGTGAAATAGAGGTGGAAAAGGTGAGAAATGAAATTTTCACTAGACTTCTAGAAAACACCTGCAGTGTTGCTAGCTGGAACAATCGAAGATTAGTATAGCAGACATTGTGGTATGGAAAGTTGAAGATATCAGTTATGGGAAATGGATCTTTGCTGACGAATACTCAGATGATATCGAAACTATCCCAAGTGGAGCCATAGACTGCATTGCCATAATGTTGTTATTACTATGTCGTTGAATCTCATGTACAACGAAGGTTTGGAGCTCTTGGTGCTGTGACATGGAAAAGTTGTGAAGCTATCTATGAAAGACAGAGACACTTTGTGTTATAAAGAAAAAAAAAATCAAGAGTATGGAGTGATGAGTGATTAGTCTGTATAAGTGGTTCTTAAACAGAAACGCTGGAATGATAAGTTGAAGCTTTCAGTAATGTAAAAGAGGGAAAGTGCTGACGTTGCTGATTATGTATTGTGAAATGTCTTTTCAAATAAAAGATCAAGACACGTTTGACATAACTATAGAAGCAACATTTTTCCTATTGTTTTTAAGTTTAGTTGAAATATTTATCTGTTTGGCCGATCTTTTTTCACCTTTGATTAACAAATTTGTCCTACTTTTTACAATTTTGGACGAGACATTTCTTTACTTGGTCAATATTTTGCCCCTTTTGGTTAACATTATTTCCTACTTTTTATGAATTCGAACGAGTCATTTATAAGTTTGATCGATATAGTTTCAACTTTGGTTAACACAGTTTCCCACTTTTCGTAAGTTTGGCGGAGCTTTTTATAAGTTTGGTCGATATTTTTTCACATTTGTTTAACAAAGTTTCCTAGTGTTCATAAGTTTAGCAGCGATATTTATAAGTTTGGTCAACATATTTCTGTATTTACCCAACCTTTTTATTACCATGGTTCACTTATTTTCCTAGTTCGGTCGACATGTTTCTTAGTTTGATCAATATTTTCCCCTTTTGGCTAACACATTTTCCTACCTTTTATAAATCTGGGTAAGCTATTTTTTACTTGGCCCCTATTATTTCCTACTTTTTATAATTTGTTGAGATATTTATGTATTTGACCGACCTTTTCCGATTTCGGTTGACAAATTTTCCTACTTTTTACAAGATTAGATGAAATATTGCTCTCTATGTCGATATTTTTTTCTCATTAGGTTAACAAATGTTCCTAATTTTTATAAGTTTGTTGTAAATATTTCTTTACAGGGTCAATATTTTTCTCATTAGGTTAACAAATTTTCCTATTTTTTATAAGTTTTGCTGAGCCATTTAGAAGTTAGACCGATATTTTCACATTTGGCTAACATTATTTCCTTCTTTTTATGAAATCGGACGAGGCATTTATAATTTTTACCGATATTTTTCAGCTTGGTTGTAGACAATGCGTATTTTTTGCAATCTATAGTAGGTGTGGGTAATACACAAAGTGAGCAAGCAGAATTAACTGGTTGTGTTACTATGGTCGTCAGCGTATTTAAAATGATATTTTTAACTTTCTCGGTACTGTGGTAAAGAGGTAATTGCATAATTACGTTTATATCTGTTGTTCTCAATCAGAGGCCGAAAAAAGCATTGTCTTGTCCTGTTGTATTGACTCTAGACGCAAATGTTGTTGGTAACCCAGTGCCAATCTTAGTAACTTGTAGGTGTTGTGTCGTTCATAGAACCTATACTTGTGTATGGCTGTAAAGCACGACATGCGGACATTTGTTGTTAGAAAACACATGTATATATATTCATATATACATATACTACGAAAACATATTTTGAAGCCTCAAAATTTGACTTCTTCAGACATTACATTAGTTTTCATGGGGGACATGAATGCATAGGGTGATTTAAATATAACCAGATTTACGTTTCCAAGGAGATAACACACAGACTATGTTTTCGTTGAAAATTCGCTGTTTTCTCTAAGCAGACTGTCACTTTTGTCACAGCCAGTGTAGATGGTCATGTGTTTGTTATGGGTATTATTAATGTAAATGTTTATTCTGTTTGTAGTGTAATGGTCCTTCTCTTCCATCGATAAGTTTAAAAAAACCAATGACCAAGCCCTATAAGACACATATGACAACCGCATCTATCCTACTTCATTCATGTAGATTTGGTCCACAGTGTCCACTTTGGTAAGATTTTACAACAATAGACTGGAGCAGGAAACAGGAAACGTTACGTGAATAACGATACACCGAGAGTCAATACGCTTGGATTTGTATTCTCACGTCACTTTTACTATGTATCTATGGTTGTTTCCTGACAGGCTTCATCAATCAGACTCCCATCAAAGGATGGCGGCATGCACAAAATTGTTGGCAACAATATAGAATAGATAGTGGGCGCTTGGTTTAAGTGTTAGTCTGTTACGCTGACGTGAGGGGCGATCGGTGTAATTTGGTCGCAATATATAACAGATAGCGGTCACACTGACATAATGGCATGTTGTGTGTACCATTTGTATGTATCTAATACACCAACGTATTCATACCGTTGTGTTTTTCACTTATTTGCTAATGTAACACTGGTGTTTTCTTCTTTTTTGTTTTTTATAATTTTATACATATCACTGTATTTATTTTATTATGTAATTTAACTTGTAATAATGTACTTGAATTCTTTAAACTACGGTTTATTTAGTCCGAACTTTATATACTGTGTATTGCTTCTTCTTGACCAGCTGTCTGTCGTTGGTACCAAGTGTATTAGACACCTCTTTCTGGTAGGTTTAGACTGTCTATTATTACCCTCTCAGATCGATTGTAATCTTTGGTTTATAAAATAATGCTTCGCGGCGACGCAACGTTTCATTACCATTTTTTGTTTCATTGTTGGTTTTGTTCAGGGCCACGCGGCCTATACCGCCTCGTTTATCGTGTCATCTTCACTGGGTACCAGGTAGCTGATTAATATCTCCAGCTGGTGCCATCACAGCTAATCTAAACATAGTCACTAGCCTACCGCCGTTTGTTTTCACACGCCGGTAGATCTCCGTTTTTTTCGTCGTTTTATTAAATATTTCTAGTCAAATGTCTTCATTTAATTTCTGTAATAAAATGTCTTCATCTAATTTAACTTGTCAACGGTCTTCATATAATTTATGTAATCAACAGACACTGCGTGGGATCTGCCATATTTAGTAGAGGCGGTTGTTGCACCCGGTGAACAACTAGGGTTAGAATTAAATTATAAAACGACACGGGTTATGATTGTCACTATGAAGAACGAAATACCACTATGTAATATACATGTAAATGGGAATATTCTGAAACAAGTGAATAGATACAAGAATCTCGGAACAGTCATAACAGCTGCTGGGAGATGCCTTGAAGAGATTAGCACAAGAATCGCCGTGGCGAAGATAACCTTTTGCAAGCTGAAAAACGTATTGACCAGTAAAAAGATGGCAATTGCTACGAGAAAAAGAGTGTTGAACCTGTACTTTTGTATGAATGTGAAGACAATGAGCAGTCCCGCTGAATCTGCTGGCTGTGGAACTGACGTTTCTGAGGAGAATGCAAAGCGACACATCGTGATTCGCTTCTCTGGCGCCTATGTTCGCTTTGTTATGTAACTTAACTTGTAATAATGTAATTGTCTTTATTAACATACTGTGTATTTAGTATATTTCTATATTGTGCATATGCCTGTTGCTTCTTTCTGTATACATTATGGTAGTATATGTCTATAGTGTGAGATGCTTTTTTATTTCTAACACAGTAATACATAAGAGTAGAGACATGAAGTTTGAAACGGGGGAAAACATAAACCACGACAGGTCTCAACAGATCACTAATAACCGCTATAGGAAAACTGGCACTATGGGCATTACAGAGTAAATTACGGGTCAGGTGACACCACCTGGCTCCGTTACATACTTGCCCACTGCCACACTGTCCCACCAAACAGTAGGACTCGAACCTGTCAAGCGCTGTGGCAGCAACTAGACACCATTGTTATGCATTTACGTCTTAATATACTCTTAGAAAGCTCCGCCTAGGGTGGACACCCTTATCGACCCACAGCGTGATTCGAACCACCAATGATATAACCTAGTTCCGTTACATACTCGACCACCACCCCGCACACACCAACCACACAGTGAGATTCGAACCTGTCAAGTGCAATGGCAGTAACTAGAACCCCTGTTACACATTGGTGATATCCCACTATGACCAACTACGCACCCCCGTCTTTCACCACTTACCAACCCACCCTACACATCGTTCTTTTGCACCTATTATTTTATTCCGACACCGCCCTTGATTAAAAACAGATGGCACCAGCGACCTCCCTCGACCCCGACACTAATATACACCTGCCGGCAATATCGACTTTTTGCTCACAGATGTTATATGATAAAAAGCATGCTGGTTGCCGGGTTTGTTATACCGTCTATACAAACGGGAACCTAATTAATTCATTACACCGGCTGACATCTTCTGAATCAATTACACATCTCCAACGCGACTGTGGTACCAACTACCCACCTAGTTCAATTGATCTTTCCATTGTTAACCCCGATGCTCTGATTAAAAACGGCAGCTGACACTTAAAAAACCACGAAGGATCTGGAAGGCATGAGGCAGGCCACAACCGACCCACCGCGAGCCATGAGACATAGACCCCACCACGAGACATGAGACATGTCTCATACCGCATTTATCAACTAGGTCCGTTTTCGAACCACCCATGACACTACCTGGCTCCGTTACATACTCGCCCACCTCCACAATACCCCATCTCACAGTAGGATTCGAACCTGTCGCACGGTAGGGAACCCACTAGACACCCCAGTTACACAGTGGTGATATCCCACCACACCCCTCTACGACCAATTACTTCTCACCTCTAAGCCCTCACCATCCCTTAGTAGCCATTTAAAAAGTACCCGTCTAGGGCGGACATCGTTATCGACCAGCAGCGTGATTCGAATCACCAATGATATAACCTAGCCCCGTTACATACTCGACCCTGCACACACCAACCACACAGTGAGCTTCGAACCTGTTGCCAGGTAGGGAACCCACTAGACACCGCAGTTACACATTGGTGATATCCCACTATGACCAACTACGCATCCCCACCCCATCTTTCACCACTTACCAACCCACCCCACACATTGTTCTTTGCCTTATTATTTTATTCCGACACCGCCCTTAATTAAAAACAGATGGCACCAGCGACCTACCTCGACCCCGACACTAATATTCAACTGCCGGCAATATCGACTTTTTGCTCACAGATGTTCGCCGATCTTATCAAAGATACGAATACATCAACTCGTAACAGTCGGCACAAACCAATCGATTATGCATAAATTATGTTTCCCCACTCCCCTTCTTTGAGCTTACTAAAAAATGCGGGTCCTCATGGTCCTCCTTCTTTATTCTTTGTATATGAGGTATGTTATGCCTCATTACGAGGGATAGAGACCCTCTCCTACTACTCACGGGCGTCCGATCTCACTACTCAGAGACCAGGGACAATTTTGTTACTAGAAGTCCACATGAAAAAATTCTGGTCCTCACCGGGGCTTGAACCCGGGACCTCCAGCACTCGAGGCGGTCGCCACCCAGTGTTTCGACTGATATGTTTATTTGAAGATTGAGCACAACCCACTACTGGCAACGCTGATCATATTCTGATACGAACCTTGGGCCTTGTCCGACTGGATGCACTAGACTCGAGTTTCGCTCTCGTTTGAGCTCCCCAGTAGTGTGTATACCTGACTGGACCCGGGATAGAACTCCGGATTATTGGTGTGTGAGGTGGGTGTGCAACCACTTAACCACGCGGTTCACGCTAGACGCGACTAAATTATCATACTAGAATATCACAACATCCCCATTATAGGCTATAGATCAAAGTTTGCCCGATGATATGTTTATGTCTAATGGAGATCGCAAGATGAGGCAAAGCATAAATGTCTAAGCCAATCGGCAAAGAACATGATGATGATGTTTATGTCGCCTTCAATGGATGATAATCCCCCAGGCTTATCCGGGATTAGAACCCGCGCCCAACGCTTCCGAGGTAATACATCAAACAATCTCCTGGACTTGTCTACAAGGTGTGAACTTTTGACGATAAGCCTGAAGCTGGCATGAAGCCGTGATCGAATCTGTGTTACTCCGTCTCCGAGGAGACTGGCCGTGGACATTAAATCATCTCACACAACTGATTGGGGCGAATTACAAGAAGGGAGATGGGAGATAATCCAGCAGTTCTGTCCAACCTGGGCGCTGTTTATTTTAATTACGCTGCATTCTCCCGACGCTAATTGGTGATTTGATTCGCTGTAAACACCATACGTTTTTAAACTCATAAACAACAACAAATTACAGGTTGCACAGCACAGCCTGGTATATTTCGCGGCAACTCGTCGGGTGCATACTGTGGAGTTATATATCATATGAAGATAATAGATTAATAACATTTTGGCTGAAATAAATAACATTTTGGCTGAAATACATAACATTTCAAATACATTTAAGGAGGCGACCAACACATAGATAAACACTGGGCATTGTAAACACCCGCCGGCTTCGTGGCTTAGAGGTTATGACTTTTCTCCGTAATCTCGTATACTCTCGTCGGTAACGTGATGACGGTGAGAATCAGCAGCGGTTCGAATCGGATCGGTAACTTACGGGGTATGTGAGCCGGCCGCTCAAAAAGCAATGGGAAACTACTGAGCGTAATCTTGCCAAGAGATCAACATACAGCTGAAATATGCTGGTGTTGACAGCGATGTCCTGTAAAGGATATGCAAATAAAAAAAAAAAACAGTAAACACTCGGGACATGGAAATACACCAGACAGGAGAAGTGACAACGGATCGAGACATTTTTTTTTCCGGCCACAATGAGAGCGACTTGCTGCATAGGTCCTGATATATGATAATGATTTCCCGTTTTTAGCGAAGATAGAAACTGAGTCAGTACATAACTAGATGAGACTGTGGGAGGGGGGGGGGAAGGAGAGAGAGAGAGGAGGGAGAGAGAGAGAGAGAGAGAGAAAGAGAGAGAGAGAGAGAGAGAGAGAGAGGAGAGAAATTGAGTCAGAGCATAACTATATGCTCTGAGGGAAGAAATTGAGTCAGAACATAACTATCAGAGGCTGGGGGAAGAAACTGAGTCAGAACATTACTAAATTAGGCTGGAAAAGAAACTGAGTCAGAACATAACTAAATAAGGCTGGGAGAAGAAATTGAGTCAAAACATAATTAAATGAGACTGGGAGAAGAAACTGAGTCAGGGCATAACTATATGAGGCGTGGAGAAGACATTGAGTCACAGCATAATTAAATTAGTCTGGGAGAAGAAATTGTGTCAGAACATTATACGAGGCTGGGAGAAGAAACTGAGTCAGAACATAACTAAATGAGGCTGGGGGGGGGGGGGAGAGAGAAACTGAGTCAGAACATAACTATACTATGCTGGGGGAATAAATTGAGTCAGAACATAACTATATGATGCTGAGGGAATAAATTGAGTCAAACCAAAACTAAATCAGGCTGGGAGAAGACACGTGCACACTTGGTGTGGGCTCCTTCTGATGACACATTGGCTTCAATCCGAATCAATCCCGCATTCCCGTCTGATGACGCTGAATTATTTAAACAAAACAAAACAAAACACACACAAACAAAGACAGTGGGTGGGTGGCTGGGTGGATGAGTGAGTGTGAATGTGTGTATGTGAGTGTGTGTGTGTGTGGGGGGGGGGGGAATTTGCTTTGAACTCAGGATATCATGGAAAATGCAAAGAATACAATCTTCTTCTTTCTTCTTCAGCGTTCCGAGCCATTGAGGTTCTTTGCTACAGATACAATCCGTCTCCATTCGTCTCTCTGGTTGACCTTCTTGTCAGGGTCTTAAACCTGGCTCGTTGTACCTAACATATGTGAGACAAGTACAAGTACAAACTGATTGGACTTGACACACAATGACACTAAGTTCAATGGATTTATTCACAATTCACATGCAAGACAATCTAGTTTGGCATGTGATGATCATTACAATACGTATACAATACATCAGTACACTTACAGACAAAACCCACAGCATCACAGTCTATCTCACAAGATATACAAGCACTCGACTTTCGGGCACAGAAACGATACGAAGCCTTTCTCAACCCACACGTCTTGTCTTGTCCGAGTCCCCATGCAGTCTGCCGGTTTTCTCACACAGTGCTCACACTGGCTTCACGAGGACTGCGTGCGTCCTGCTTTGTCCTTGCCTGACCGCTGACGATCGCGTCAGCCCGCAACCTGTGGGCAGGTAACTGGTACTCGCCTGGCGGCCGTAACGATGTTACTGCATCCCGGCTGCCGACTATTCGCCTGGCGGGCGTAACGATGTTCCTGCATCTCGGTTGGAGACATAGAGATTCTGACACTTCTCTTGCCAGTCGTTGATTCCAAGTGCTTGTAGGTCTGTATGTGTATTATCTCTCCACCGTCTTCTTGGTCTACCTCGGGGTCTACGGTCATTTATTTCCTGAGTGTAAGCGAGTTTTGTTTCCCTATTATCTTCCATTCTTTCTATATGCCCCAGCCATTGTAGTCTGGGAGTCTCTGTGGCGTAGTGGTCAAGCCGTTTGACTCGTGCTCCGAAGGTTGTGGGTTCGATTCCGGGCCGCGTCCTTCGGTTTACGAGTTAAATGTTTCGGAGACTCCTGTGGGTCGTCGCTAAAAGCTACGGAGTTCGTGCTTTGTGCGACGCTTTCCATGCTGCGGAAAGAGACCGAGCCATATGGGATAAAGCCCGGTGCAATGAAGTCGATCCTGTCGACTTTTAAGCGACTTTTTTTTATTGTAGTATATTAGCCTTCATAATACCAGTGATTAGTGGGGACTTAAACAGATCATAAATGTCTTTGTTACTTCTTCTTTTCCACTCTCCCCTTTGTGTATCCCTAATGGGTCCAAAGATGCGTCTTAAAACTTTGTTCTCAAAGGCTTCGTCTCCTTTCGTTGTATTCCAGGTTTCAGAGCCATACAGCACAACTGGTCTGATCAGTGTTTTGTATATTGTGATTTTGGTGTTACGAGATAGCGCATTTGATTTTAGTAGATGTTGTAGTGCATAGTTTATCTTATTTCCAGAGTTGATTCTAGTTTGTATTTCTTCCCTTATGACGTTGGAGCAGTTGAAGCTTGTACCCAGGTATTTGTATCTTTTCGTTCTTTTAATGGTCATATTATCTATTTGTATGTGGCCAGAGTTTTTAGCCATTCCGTCTCTTGAAACTACCATATATTCTGTCTTATCTTGGTTGATAACCAGCCCCATCTGTTGGGCTTTTTTCTTTAAGTGAGTCAATATTTCCAATGTCTTTTGTTCATTGTCCCCTATAATATCTATATCATCTGCATAACCAAGCAGCTTGGATGTTCCTCCAATATCACATTCCTCCTTTACTTTCCTTACAACTTTCTCTAGAGCCAGATTGAAGAGTAGCGGCGATAGTGCATCACCCTGTTTCAAGCCAGATGTTATTTGGAAAGGGTCTGATTTCCTGCCTTTATATGTTACTATATTATAAGTATCTTCCATGCATAGTCTGGTCATATTGATTAACTTCCTTGGTATTCCAAATTCCCGCATAGCATTCCATAGACTATTCCTATGGGCACTATCATAAGCCTTTTTAAAATCCACAAAAATGTTATGGAGATCTCTTTTATATTCCCAATTTTTCTCGGCTATTTGTCGTAAGATAAATATCTGATCTATTGTTGATCTGTTTTGTCTAAAACCCGCCTGGTAGTCACCTAATATGTCTTCTGAAAGAATACAATGGACAGACATAAGAACCAATGAGCAAGTCTTACAAGAAGCAAATGAAAACCGCAAACTGATTAGAGAAATTAAACACATATAGTGAAAAAATTTTAGACATGTTATGAGGAGGCATAAACTTGGTGACAACTGGCACAATTGAGGGGGAAAGAATCAGGGAAAGGCAGAGAAGTAAATACCTGGATGACTTGACCACGTGGCATGGTCGAGACAAAAACACATTGCTGATCCACGACTCTGGTGATCGTGTGAGATGACGGGCCACGCTTATCGGAATGACATACTATGATGATGCTTAGAACTCAAGCGTGATCCATACACATGCTACTACTAAGGAGTCCAATGGACTGATTTTTACGTGTGGATTACCTTTCCCTATTGCCATGCCCCTCGCCATCAGGCGAACCCACTACGACTTCTGAAGTACTTGTACTTTACGTGTCCTAGTTAAGGACGAGAAGTCAACAATTTAGTCTAGCCGACCGGAGTATGGGTTGAACCCGCTACCCCGACAGCAGGTTCAATCAATCATGTGCCATGCCGGAAAGCGTGGGCGGTCATGACTCGCCATTTCACTCGATCACCAGTGTCGTGAATTAGCTCAGTGTTCCTGTCTCGTCCATGCCATGTGGCCAAGCCATCCAGGTATTTTCCTCTCGGTCTTCCTCTTGGTCTGTTCCCTTCGATCTTGCCAGTTGTCATTAAGTTCTCCAATCCATTTCTTCTCATATCATGCCCAAAAAATTTTGATTGTCTACGTCTAATTTCTCTAATCAGTTTACGATGTTCATTTGTCTCCTGTAGTACTTGGTCATTGGTTTTTCTGTCTGTCCATGGTATTCTTTGCATATTCCTCAGAAACCACATTTCTGCAGCCATCAGATGTTTTTCAGCTTGACTGCTCATTGTCCAAGTTTCACATCCATACAAAAGAACAGGCTCTATGTATCCCCTAAACACTCTTTTTCTCATTTCAATTGACATCTTTTTATTGGTCAGAATGTTTTTCATCTTGTTTAAGGTTACTTTCGCCATGGCGATTCTTGCTCTAATCTCTTCAAGGCATCTCCCATCAGATGTTATGACTGTTCCAAGATAATTGTACCGATTCACTTGTTGAAGAATATTTCCATTTACTTGTATATTACATTGTGGCACTTCTTCCTTCCTAGTGACGACCATAACCTGAGTCTTTTTACAATTTAATTCTAACCCCAGTTGCTCACTGTGTACAACAACCGCATCTACTAATTGTTGCAGGTCCTACGCATTGTCTGCAATTAATACTGTATCATCTGCATATCTAATGTTATTGACGTTTCGTCCTCCAATGCTGATTCCATTTATATCCTCTACATTTCTGAAAATATTTTCACTGTATAGGGAAAAAAGATCAGGAGACATCATACATCCCTGCCTAACACCAACACCACCTGACATCAGGTTGGAAGCCTTAATTTCGGTCGGAGTCTCTCGGGGCGTTGTTATTGTTTGAGAACCATCGTTTGATCAGTTGCCTGCCTAAGAGTGTAAACAACATTTAGCGCGGAGCCCACATTTGTTTAAAAGTAATAAATTTTGTTCGAGGGAAGGATCGTTGATTGCATTGATTCGAAAGATAAATAATATGTTTCTTTGTTGTTTGTCTCCGATCCTTTACGTAATGAATACACGGTGAGTTTACAACATAAATGGGGAAGATAAGCAGCTGTGCATATTTTTGTTTGAAATAATGCACACGTGTTTAATTGTTTGTCCTTGGTGAGATGTGGCGTATGTATGAGATAGCATTCAAGGGCACGACGTTGTAATCACGTGTTGCGAGGATCTACGTGCGTGATGGAGTCAGGGGAGGGTTGGCCGCATTATTGTTGTATGAGCGGACGATTAGGGTATCAGGATGTCCGTTTGTGCGTATTGTGGGGTGCGTGTTCGATCCACGGCTAGTTGAAAAATGCACTGAGGCTTATCGGGTATATGGTGCTACCTGCAACCGGTACTCTCCATACTACTACCACCACTACCATCACCTCAATCTAACCACCACCACCACTAACAATAGCTATGACAACAGCAAAAACACTACCACCACCACCAACAGAAACAACGACAACAACAGCAATATACACTACCACAACCACCAATAACAGCAATGACAACAGAAAAAAAACACTACCACCACTACCACCACCAATAATAGCAATGAAAACAACAAATATACTGTCCACAGCACCACCAGCAACAACTATGACAACAGCAAAATGCACCACCACCACCAATAACAGCAATCATCATCATCATCATCATCATCATCTTCCACTTCTGCCGCCAAGCAATGTACAAGGAGACCCACTCACACAAGGAACCCCTCAGCACAGTGCACTCATACAAGGAGACACACAGCACAGTGCACTCACACAAAGAGCCCCTCAGCACAGTGCACTCACACAAGGAGACCCACAGCACAGTGCACTCACACAAGGAGACCCTCAGCACACTGCACTCACACAAGGAAACCCTCAGCACAGTGCACTCATACAAGGAACCCTCAGCACTGTGCACTCACACAAGGAACCCTCAGCACAGTGCACTCACACTATGAGCCCCTCAGCACAGTGCACTCACACTATAAGCCCCTCAGCATAGTGCACTCACACAAGGAGGCCCTAAGCATAATGTATTTACATAAAGAACCCCTCTCAGCACAGTGAACTCACACAATGAGCTCCTCAGGACAGTACAGGGAGACCCTCAGCAGAGAGCACCAACTCCCTAGTACC
Organism: Cepaea hortensis; assembly: GCA_963921405.1. Classification (NCBI taxonomy): domain Eukaryota; kingdom Metazoa; phylum Mollusca; class Gastropoda; order Stylommatophora; family Helicidae; genus Cepaea; species Cepaea hortensis. The sequence goes on along the minus strand of OY992889.1, from coordinate 87,870,199 downwards.
GTGGTGTGTCAACATGTTTGTACTGCAGAATCAGAAAGCTACAATGTCATTTTTCGTATTGAATGGCACTCATAAAATGTGTCGGAACGAAGAATATACAAGAAGACACACTAGACAAATGAATAATAGAAAACTATTTCTACACACTGGGATTCAGGCCTTCAATTTGCAAGTTATCACTGTACTTCCCCAAAAAACTAGTGTATTTATGCGCAAGGATGTCATCACAAGCAATCTTTTTTTTTTAAAGCTTTGTTAGCTTTTAAGCAATCTTTCCTATTTTGTAATGTGTCTTATTATTGTTTCTTCTTTTTCTGTCTTTCATAAGTGCCGTGAATGTATTTCTCGGATAATTTCAGTTGCTTTTAGATTCTGTCTCCAGCGATTCCAACTTTTAATGAAAATGTCATTGTTTAATTGCTACACGGAGGAAAAAGAGGTTTAGTGGGATGTCTACGCATAGAAAAGGTATTTCTTTGGGTGTGTAAGTGAGAAAGTATGGGTATGTGTGTATAAAATGATGCAGCTCCATCTAACATTCCGCCCTTATTATCTTTTTTGTTTCTTTCTCTCTCCCTTTCTTTGCCAAAATATGAGCGAGAGAGAGAGAGAGAGAGAGAGAGAGAGAGAGAGAGAGAGAGAGAGAGAGAGAGAAAATGATGCAGCTCCGTCTAACATTCCGCCCTTATTATCTTTTTTGTTTCTTTCTCTCTCCCTTTATTTGCCAAAATATGAGCGAGAGAGAGAGAGAGAGAGAGAGAGAGAGAGAGAGAGAGAGAGAGAGAGAGAGAAGAGAGAGAGAGAGAGAGAGAGAGAGAAAATGATGCAGCTCCGTCTAACATTCCGCCCTTATCTTTTTTGTTTCTTTCTCTCTCCCTTTCTTTGCCAAAATATGAGCGAGAGAGAGAGAGAGAGAGAGAGAGAGAGAGAGAGAGAGAGAGAGAGAGAGAGAGAGAGAGAGAGAGAGAGAGAGAGAGAGGATATTACAGATTATTAAGTATGCCAATATGCCATATGAGCGCACGAGAATCAGAAGTGGTTCGAATCGCGCCAGTTTTCAGAGCCTCTACCTCCGCTTTGAAGTTACTTGAAAACTTTCCAGTTGCCACTGAATTTGTTTTGTTCACTCCATTTTTTAAATTTAGGAGAATTCCTCCTCCTCCATTTCTCTACTGAATCTTTGGCTGATCCATCTGTATATGCATGGGTCCAATTGCTGCTTGGGTAATGTTCTTTTATGTAGTTTAGGGTTATTTCTCTTCTTTCGGTTTCATGCTGAGTGTTCTTTTTCTCAATACCAGGAATGTTCTCTATCATCTCAGGCAGTTGCTGCTGTCTCCAAGCTGGGAACTTGTCTGCACTGTAAATGGGTCTGACTGTTGACATGTTAAGTATGGGATCAGCACTAATCTTTCGTTTTGCAGTTTCTACAAAGTTGCCACGCTTCAGTCTTCCCTTTCCAAAACCACTAAATCTTTTATACATAGGGTGGACTGTCAATCTTCTAAATTTTTCAGCTTGTTGCTGGGCTCTGCTATCTCTTCTATCCTGCATTGGTTGTAAACAAGTGATCTTTTCTAATTCATTAATAGGCACTGTCTTCAGGCTTCCAGTTATGATTCGCATTCCTTGATTTTGGACTCTACTTATTTTGTTAAAGTTTGACTTAGCTGCTGTTGCCCAAGCTGCAATGCCATATTCCAGTACTGGCCTCACCCGTCCAGTATATAACTTCTTGAGAACTTTCTCATCTGCTCCCCACGTTGTACCAGCAAGCTTTTTCATGATTGCCATTCTTTGCCTTGCTCTTTTTCGATTTTTCTCAACCTGTGTTTTCCATGTCAGGCGACGATCAAATGTGACTCCTAGATAGTTTGGATTTTCTTCATGGCGCAATATTTTTCCATTCAATACCAGCTTAGTTTGCTGAGTTTTAGTTGAGAGGGAGAACACTGTGCATGTTGTTTTCTCCTCACTTATCTTCACTAGCCATGATTTTGACCAGTCCTCTAGCGCTAATAGGGCTTGCTGTATTCTGCTGTTAGCCGTACTAATATATTCTTCAGATGTCCATATGGCTAGGTCATCTGCAAAGGATGATGTGTGTACTCTGGCTTGAAAATTGTCTGTGATGTCATTTATATATGCTAGGAATAATGTTGGTGAAAGAACTCCTCCTTGGGGGACACCTTGCTCCAACAGCATCATTTTGCTGGTTTGTCCTTGTACTTTTGTCCTGGCAGTTCTGTTCTCAAGGTAGTGGCTGACCCAATTGTACATTTTTCCACAAACATGCATGTTTTGCAGTTTTACTTTCAGTCCTTCCTTCCATACTTTATCAAATGCTTTTTCTAAATCTATCCAGACTGCTAGTGTGTGCTTTTTCTCTTGGAAGGCATCCTCTATTTCCTGAGCTATATAGGTTATTTGATCTTCAGTGGATCTGTACTTTCTGAATCCTGCTTGGTGTGGTGTTAAGAGTTGGTTTTCTTCCAGATGCCATGTTAGCCTGCCATTGATAATGCGTTCCATTAATTTTCCTACACAGCTAAGTAGACTGATAGGTCGATAGCCATTTGGTTCTTCCAGGTCTTTTCCTTTCTTTTGGACTGGTATTAGTATAGCTTCCTTCCATGCCTGTGGGACTATTCCCCTCTTCCAGCTGTAATTTAGGACTGCTAGTAGTTTCTTCTTTGCCTTGGTGCCTAGTCCTATTAGCATTTCATTTGTGATTCCATCCTTTCCTGGTGATTTCTTCTTTTTTAGGGTATTCATTGCCTGTTCCATTTCTTCCATTGTTAGATTTGCCATCATATATTCTGCTGCTGTCTCTGTATTTCTATTATGTATCTGTTCATCTTTGATTGCTTTCTTCTGTTCGGTTGTAATATCAATGTGGTTTGCACTGGCATAGTGTTCGATTAGTGCATTTGCAGCCTTTTTTCCTGTAAGCAAGGCATTTCCTTGTTTAATTGTTATTTGTTTGTTTCTAGGTCCTTCATTGTTCATGGCTTTCAATAGTTTCCATAGTTTGTTTCCATCCCTGTCAAAATTCAGGTTTTCTGTTTTTTTCCTCCAACAATCTCTTGTTGTTTGATTTACTGTTCTTTTATATTTTGCTGAGATGGCTTTGAGAGAGATGTTCGCTTCAGTTGTTTATTCTCTCTCTGCGGTCTTCCTAGCATCTTCAACTTTGTCCTCCAAAATTTGTAGTTCTTCAGTCCAGTATGGTTTGTAATTTTTCCTCGCTCCTCTTGGAATAGACTCAGTGGCCGCCTGTATTATTGCTCTGTTTAGACTTTCCACCATTTGCTTCATGTTGCCATATCGTGTATTTATGTTTTCACAATATTTGTCTGTTAGTATGGCAAATCTGTCCCAATCTGCTCGTTTGTAATTCTGAAAACTGCAGCAGAAATGCTCTTGATGGAGGAAAATAAAGAGAAGCAAATAGCTATCATTTTTAGATGCAAAGTCAGCTGTCTCAATACTGAAGAGCAATAACAGCACAGAAATAGCTGACCTAAGAGCAGCACTCCATGGGCTATGCCAGAAATCCAAAAAAGTTGTAATACAGTGGATCCCATCACATTGCAGTATACCTGGAAACGAAGAGGCTGACAGACTGGCAAAAGAGGGCGGACGACTACCACAGCCTGACATAGACATAACCTATAATGAGGCAAAGAGGTTGATAAAAAGCACTTATAGAACCAAATGGGAATCAGAGCATCCAGGCCACCAGAAGGATGATGCATACTACAAACTCGACCGAAGAGAACAAGTAACAATCTTCAGACTCCGCACAGGACATAACAGGCTGAAATACCACTTGTTCAACAAACTAAAGATAGGAGACACAGATGAATGTAATTGTGGAACTGGTAAAATGACAGCTAAACATTTGCTGCAAGAGAGCCCAATATATGCAGAACAGAGAAAGATATTTTGGCCCACACCTGCTTCATTCGAGGACAAGCTCTATGGAGATATCAACAAGCTCAAGTCGACTGCAGCTTACTTTAACTGTATTCAGGTTGACATTTAAATGTACATGAAGAAGTATTTAGACTGCCACACTTCATACCACAGGCATGTCGGTTACACAAGCCTCCCAGAGGCATGAAATGGAATATTGCTTGGATAGCAAATCCATTACGTGGAAAGTCCGAATCGAAAGCTCACTGTGTGGGCTTCAAAAAAGGTGGAAAAAGTGTCCTAGTGGCACAAAATGGAATATTGCTCGGATAGCAAATCCATTACGTGGAAAGTCTTAATCGAAAGCTCACTGTGTGGATGTCATCTGCAGACTGCATTCTTCTGGTTTCCGGAGGAACAGCCTATGGTGAACGGAAGGCCCAATATACGGAAGTGAGGCTAAGCAGCCATGTGCAGGACGTGACGATTCCTTGGGTGAGCCCAGTACCAGAGCGCTGTGTGATGGCTCTGCAATTATGGAAGCCTCCTTGGATGGCGGGGAATGCCCATGGTCTGCCCCTGCCTTCCCTTGAGGGCTGACCAGGATGCCTTTGGCTGTTCTGTATGGGCCAAGATGGGATGGGAGATAACACCACAACAGTGAGTCTAATGTCCTAAGAAACCCCCGGGAAGGTTAACCCGGTCAACAAATGCCCGCAGAAGTCGGATGTGTCGGCCTAACGGCGCAAGAACGCAGCTCTGCTGTAAACAGGCACAACGCAATCACGTCCGAAAAAAAAACTCCGGATGAACGAAGAAGAAGAATCGCGCCAGTGACGTATGAGAGTATGGAGCCGGTCGCTCAGAAAGTCGTGGCGTGCTGATGAGCGTAATCTAGCCTAGGAATCAACATACAGCTGAAAGATGCTGGTGTTGACCGCAATATCCCGAAACAGGATGGAAATGCGAAAAAAAAAAATATGCCTTATTATTTATTATAACTTTTTTTTTTTTTGCACGCTGTTCATTTGTGTAGTTTTATCTCAAGTTAGAAATGAAAATAATATTTAAAATGTTAAGGTAAATTTTAACCCCAACAAGCTGAGGTAAATGTAAAAAGAAAAATATATAAATATTTGTGAAACCAATGATTATTATCATGTCAAACAAAATAAAGCAGTGGATAGAATATCAAGTTTTGAACCTTTCAACCCTATCTCTCTCCACCTGGGCATTGAATTTCTTCTTCTACTTCTTCGTTCGGCCGATATGTTTGTTTTGGACGTAACTACGCTATGCCTGTTTACAGCAGAGCTATGGTATTTGTACCTTGCGGCCGACACACTCGACTTCTTCAGGCATTTGTTGACCTTCCCGGGGTTCATTGTGTTGAAACTGGAATACCAAACAACCCGTGGAAGAAACCGTATATCCTAGGGCTATTCCTATGTTAGTCCACATGGTTGTGCTGGATTAGAACATGGTTACATCCCAATATGCATCCGGACAGATGTAAAGTTCTTGTACCACTACTGCAAACCCCGCTGGTTTCTGGCACTTATGTAAAGTTCCAGTACAACTCTTGTTCAACCCGCTGGTTTATGGGACTTATGTAAAGTTCCAGTACAACTCTTGTTCAACCCGCTGGTTTATGAGACTTATGTAAAGTTCCAGTACCACTCTTGTTCAACCCGCTGGTTTATGGGACTTATGTAAAGTTCCAGTACCACTCTTGTTCAACCCGCTGGTTTATGGGACATATGTAAAGTTCCAGTACCACTCTTGTTCAACCCGCTGGTTTATGGGACTTATGTAAAGTTCCAGTACCACTCTTGTTCAACCCGCTGGTTTATGGGACTTATGTAAAGTTCCAGTACCACTCTTGTTCAACCCGCTGGTTTATGGGACTTATGTAAAGTTCCAGTACCACTCTTGTTCAACCCGCTGGTTTATGGGACTTATGTAAAGTTCCAGTACCACTCTTGTTCAACCCGCTGGTTTATGGGACTTATGTAAAGTTCCAGTACCACTCTTGTTCAACCCGCTGGTTTATGGGAATTGTGTGAAGTTCCCGTACCACGCTTGTTCACTCCGCTAGTTTCTGGGAATTATGTGAAGTTCTAGAACCACTATTGCACACCCTGCTGGTTTCTGGGAATTATGTGAAGTTCCAGTGCCACTATTACAAAATACCACAAAGTAGTGCAGCTTTAAATAACAGAATTACGACATATACAGGACGTTTCGGCGACTAGCTTTCATCAGCAAACAAATACATACACAAAACACAACATATAGTCACGGAGAAGATCCTCCGATGACTACATTATGGCGTGGCGACGGGATGAGAAGAATAAAATGATGGGAAAAAATGAAAGCAATGAAGAAAAAAACATGAAAATTTGAAAAATATGTTCCTACTTACTTCAGAATCCTGCAGCTCAGGATTTTTTTCTTTACTGTCGTCATTACTATTGTTAGTGGTGGTTATGGTTAGGTTAAGGTGATGGTGGTGGTAGTAGTGTATTTTGCTGTTGTCATTGCTGTTATTTGTGGCTGTGGTAGTGTATTTTGCTGTTGTTGTGGTTGTTTCTGTTGGTGGTGGTGGTTGTGTTTTTGCTGTTGTCATAGCTATTGTTAGTGGTGGTGGTGGTGGTTAGGTTGAGATGATGGTAGTGGTGGTAGTAGTATGGAGAGTACTGATTGCAGGTAGCACCATATACCCGATAAGCCTCAATACATTTTTCAACTAGCCGGGGATCGAACACGCACCCCACAATACGCACAAACGGACATCCTGATACCCTAATCGTCCGCTCATACAACAATAATGCGGCCAACCCTCCCCTGACTCCATCACGCACGTAGACCCTCGCAACACGTGATTACAACGTCCTGCCCTTGAATGCTATCTCATACATACACCATATCTCACCAAGGACAAACAATTAAACACACATGCATTGATTCAAACAAAAACACGCGCAGCTGCTTATCTTCCCCATTTATGTTGCTAAATCACCGTGTATTCATTACGTAAAGGATCGGAGACAAACAACAAAGAAACATATTATTTATCTTTCAAATCGCTGCAATCAACGAATCTTCCCTCGAACAAAATATCCCCATTTATTATATTTAAACAAATGTACGCTCCATGCTAAATCTTGTTTACCCTCTTAGGCAGGCAATTGATAAAACGATGGTTCCCAAACAATAACATAAACGCACTGAGAGACGCCAATCGAAACTAAAAAGGCTTTTAACCTGATGCCGAGGCAGCGGGTTCAGCCCATACACCGGTCAGTTGGACTAAAATTGTGCCTTGTCGTCCTTATCTTGGGGATGTACGAGGGGATGTGGCCGACGATCAACGCTCAGAGGAAAGGCGAGATGGACATATAATCAGATTGCTACAACTCTTCGCTGGCTGCTGAGGATGGGGACGGAGCGCTTATGGGAATGCCCCGAATGCTGTGATGTCGGTTCCTAAATCAATCAATCAATCAATCTTGGGGATGTAAATTACAAATAACTCAGAAGTTGGGGGAGGGTTCGCTTGATGGCGAGGGGCACTGGCAATAGGGAAATCCACATGCACAAATCAGCCCAGTGCACTCACTAACAGTCGCATGTGTATGGACCATGCTCGAGTTCAAAGCTTCATCATCATGTGTCATGCCGATAAGCGTGGCCGGTTGCCAAGGGGAAAAGAACAAGGGGCAGGCAGAGAAGTAAATACCTGGATAGCTTGACCACACGGCATGACCGAGACAAGAAAACCAAGCTGATCCACGATTCTGGTGATCGTGTAAGCTGACAAAACATGACCGACCACGCTTATCGGCATGGCACATGATGATCGGGAGTTTTTCAGCCAGTTATGGCCACAGTCTGAAGACTGTTACTACTTCACTTTGGTGAGGTTGCTAACAAGCATAATCTTTCTGGCAACCTGAATGCTCTAATTCCCACTTGGTTCTATAACAGCTTATTATAAATCTCTTGGCCTCATCAAGGGTATGTCTTCATCAGACTGGGGTCCTATACACATGAAACTATTCGCAATTACAAAAATACTTGTAAGCTCCAAAACCATTGATAATAGTCTAAGAAGAGAAATGGAGACAGATAGAAGTAAAGATGGCAGTGTTTCCTCTCTGATGATGTCGCTTCATGTTTTATTTGCAACATTTTATTGTCTATTCCATAATAAAATATTCGATTTTCCCTGCAGCCCCTCTCTTGATGTCTGTTATGAAAGCTGGTAATGTGTCTCTAACCCAGTTCAGGAATAAGCCAGAGCGTGGGATGTAAAACAGTCTTAATGGGGACACGTATTTTTAGAGTTCTAGAAACGAAGGATTCTCGACACTGTGTACGTGGGTACATACATGCAGTGGTCCCCAAGATGTTTCTTTGGTCGATAAATTTAGAAAGGTATCAGAAAAGTAAATACTTTGCAAACAATTGCAGTGCTCATCAATCAGGTGCCGTGTTCATCAATCAGGTGCCGTCTTCACAGTGAAGGTTAGCTGCAATGGATCTCCAACACAGTCTGTCTCTCGCCCTGACTGTGCATTCTGACAGATTGATGTTCGTCCATCTCTTGATGTTATCTTCCCACTTGTATCGTTGTCTACCTCTTGCTCTCTTGCCTTCAACCTTGCCCGCCAGTATGGTTTGTAAGAGAATGTTATGTCTTTTAGCATGGCCGAAATATTTCACTTGCCTTTTTTTTTATTTCTTTCATCAACTCTCTTTTCATTCCCAGTTTTTCTAGAGCCTCTGTATTTGATTATTTTAGTGTTAGCCAGGCTACAACTAATGCGACAGGATTAAAGCACGTATATCATTCATAATGTGAGCTCGGCGAACCAAGTCTCCACTCATGATGTGAGCTCAGCGAATAAACCAGGATCAGATGATAGTGAATGGTGGTAGTTTTTTTAAGCGTCTATTGTGGCAATATTAGGTAGCGTTCCCCTTTGCCGTCAGATACCTAGGATAAATGCCTTACCTATTAGATTAAATAAACACTTCACTACTAAGTTAATTAGTTGCATATCCTTTACAGGACGTCGCAGTCAACCACAACATTTTTGGCTGTTTGTGATTTATTGGGAAGTTTACGTTCAGTAGTTTGCCATTGCTTTCCGAACGACCAGCACTCATACCATTTTATGAAAACCAACGCCAGAAGCTGTGTTTCGAACGTGGTATGTGGGATTACGAATTGCGTCCGTAGCCCGTTCACCACAGAGCCGGTACTACTAAGGCCAAAAAAAAAAAAAACTATCTAATCACTTCTTTCTCCAATACAATAAGAGATTAATTGATGACGGGTTTAATACTCACATACACCCACATATGTCTGCACAACGTGAATACATAAAGTAGTCTTTGTCTAGAGAAGTGTAGAATTGTGTAGACTTTTAACATAAACATACACAAGATTAGGGAGAAGAGGTGCTGTTGAGATTTTGTACGCGTTCTTTCTAAGTTGGGTGTCATTCCTCTAAGGTTGTTCTTGATACCATTACTTCATTTTTAACGTGGTCTTCCCTTGCTCGGTATCGATTATATTTCTTCAATGTGGCTCTTTGTGGCAGATGGTACCAGAGCATTCTTATGAAGTGGCAAAACCATTTAATCTGGTGTTAATTTTTTTTTTTTTTTTACTGAACTGCAAGACTGGCCTCAGACCTAATCTCTCTCAACTTTCCCCATTCCTAATTCTATTCTAAAGCATCTCATTTCTGTTGTTATGATTTTGAGCTCATTTGTTGCAGCAAGCATCCATGTTGATATTGGTAGCATAATTTCCGAGTTATTTTTATTGCCGGCTTCCTGGCCTAGAGGTTAGCGACTTTTCTCCGTTATCTCGTATACTCTCGTAAGTAACGTGACGACGGTGAGAATCAACAGTGGTTCGAATCGCGTCGGTAACTTACGGGGTATGTGAGCCGGCCGCTCAGAAAGTAATAGCAAACTACTGAGCGTAATCTTACCAAGAAATCAACAATCAGCTGAAAGATGCTGATGTTGACAGCAATGTTCTGTAAAGAATATGCAAACATTTAATTTAATTATTTTTATTAACAGGGTTTCTGACTGTCTACCGATAACAATTGTCTCTGTCTTTCCAATGCTTATTTTCATGTTAAAATTCTCACACGTTGAATTGACTTGATTTAAATGATTCTGAAGGCTCTCTTCATTTTCTGCTTTTAACACTTGGCTGTCCGCAAATAATAATTCAGAAAGGGTTTCTTCTTCTTGACTCTCTGCTTCTCGGCATCTATCGTCAATGTTATAAAAGGCAGAAGTGGGGAGAGCACACATCATTGACGTCCACTTGAATTTACTTCGAAATGTTTTAATGTACCCGTCTTTATTCTTACGCAACTTTTGCTTGACGTATACAGATTTTTACAAACATTGCTTACATGTTTGGTATGAGTTGAGTTGAATCAAGAACCGACATCATTGCATTCGGGGCATTCGGGGCATTCGCATAAACGTTCGGTCATCTTCAACAGCCAGCGTAGAGTCCCAATACTAATGGTGCCCGTTTTAATCTGATTATATGTCCGTCTTGCTTGACCACTTATTGGCGACTGTCTACCAGATTGTCTGACCCCCCCCCCCCCCCCCCCCCCCGCCTCCCCTGATGCCGCATTCTCTAAAGACCATAATAGTCCAGCTGTTTTTCTGCATTAATTATATTCTCCCAGAGGGCCTTCGCCACATCTGCCTTATCAGCCATCAGATCACCCCTCAATGATGTAGTATCAGCCATCAGATCACCCCTCAATGATGTAGTACCAGCCAATCTGTCTGCCTGTTCATTCCCAACCACACCAGAGTGTCCTGGAGAAAAAATCCAGCGAATGCTCACAAGCCGCGACACCTGAATTGATGCATACCATTCAGCACGAAGCATGCCAGTCTTCACCTTTGCCAGCATGCTTTGTGAATCAGTCACAATAACGACATACGTATAGAGTTTGTTCTCCAACCACTGGAAAGCCGCAGTAAACGCCTCCGGTAAATCGTCAGGTAAATTCGGGTAAATCGTCAGGTAAATTCGGGTAAATCGTCATTACCTGGCACTTTCTGCTTTGGTGCCATTGTAATCACTTGTTCTACTTCTGTCAGGATTATTTCTGATTCCAGCTCATATATCTCTGCTTCTGTCTTATTTATAATTTTAACTGCATTTTCGTCGTTTAATTTAAATTAAGCAGTCCTTTACAATATTGTCTCCGTCTGTCTAAGATCATTTTCTCCACACTTTCCCACGGATCTCTCTTAGCTTTTCTTATTGTTATATGTTTCTCTATTTTATTTATTTGCATCTTGAAATTTTTTTTATTCTCTTCTGTTCTAAAACCAAAAATTATAAGTCTTCTTTTTTCTTATTCACAATGTCTTTTATTTCATCATTCCATCATGCTGATATTTTACAATCAGCATTTTCTTTCTGTATGGCTCCTCAAATTTCTTGGGCTGTTTTAATTAGTTACTTTGACATTAATCCATTTCTCATTTTCTTAAAATGTCTTTTGAAGAATCTTTTCATGGCATTATCTTAATTTTTCTTGAAATGATTTGTCATGTTCTTCTCCATCTGGTTCTGTCCATTTGATTACTTCAGTGTTCTGTTTCTTCTTTCTTATGTGTGTGTTCATTTTGACTTGTCTGTCTCTTGCCGCCATCTTAAGATATGTGTCCATGCTTATATTTGGTATGACTTGCATCTGTGACTCCACAAAAGCCTCTTTTCCTTGGCAAGATGCAATCAATTTGCCTCTGTTCCTTTTCAAGATGTAATCAATTTAGTTCTTTTCCTTGTCAAGATGTAATCAATTTGGCTCTTTTCCTTGTCAAGATATAATCAATTTGGCTCTTTTCCATGTCAAGATGGAATCAATTTGGCTCTTTTCCATGTCAAGATGGAATGAATTTGGCTCTTTTCCATGTCAAGATGTAAGCAATGTGGCTCTGTATTTCTGTGCCTGTCCATTTATACCGCACGAATACCCGAGAAGCTTAATGTTGAAAAAAGTATTCGTAATTACAAGATCATGCTGAGCACATATTTCTAATAGTATTTCACTATTTGTACTTCTCTCACTGTTTATATCAACACACTTGCCCAGGTATCTTGTACATGACCTTCTGTGAAGGTCAGCACGAATCAAAGGATAAGAGCGCAGCTCTAAAATTCCCGGTGTGCTGATGCCGAGATAGCAGGTTCAACCCCATACACCGGTCAGTTGGGCTAAAATGCTGGCTTAAAATGCCGAATTACAAGTATCTCAGACGTCGGAGTTGGTTCGCCTGATGGCGAAGGACACTGGTAATGGGGAAAGTTAATCAACACAAAAACATTAAGTCCAGTGTTACTAGTGTATGGACTACGCTCAAGTTAAAAGCGAACGAACACACACACACATAAATGATGTCCTAATCTTTAGATGTGTTTCTTATTAATAAGATAAAGTTTATGCGTGTGTTTTACACATTTCTGCCACAGAATTTCGGGTTTGTCCATCTAGGAAGACAAGTATACGCAATATAATCCTTTTGCCGGTCCTAATCGCGTGTATACGTATAATATATCAGACTGCAGATGCTGAGGTACGGGGTTCAACTCCTACATCGGTCAGTTGGACTAGAATGTTGACTTTTAGTGCTTGACTTTGGGACGAGAATTACAAGTACCTCTGAAGTAAGAAGTGGGTTCACCAGATGGCGAGAGACACTGGTAACAAGAAAAGCTAATCAACACACACACAATTAAGAAGTAGTGTGTATAGGCTATGATTGATTTCAACGCGAGCGACGGCAAGAAAAAAGAAAAAAAAAATCATACACCCTTAACCAGATGTCTTACCCTGTGTGAGTACCTTCTCTGTAATCAGACGCGTGGGCCTGGTTGAGCCCTTCCTTTCTTCGGTAACTTTTAAACCCACTTACAGACTCAACCACCAATGTACACATCCAATGTAGGTATATCCTATCCCACTTAGCTGTCCAGCTGTCAATGCATACTCAGCTATGCCTACTATTTTAGCTACCAGCCTTAAATATTAGAGGTCAGCGTGACCACCAGGCTTCACGAGCTTGCGCTAAAACTTCCGATGCGCTGATATCAGGGATATAGGTTCAATCCACACATCGGGCAGTCAGTTGGACTTAAACGTTGACGTCCGGTCCAGAAAGCAATGGCAAACTTAATCATTCATTCATACATTCATTCATTCATTCAGTAGCGTGTCCTTTGCAGAACCTCGCTCCCATAACAACCTTCCGGGAAAACGTCTCGGTCATAAGCAAGATGCCCCGCGTCCGATACACCCATCTGGAGATCATCCGCCACATCCTGCACCCATCTTCTCTTTGGCCTTCCTCTTCCTCTCTTCCCGGGCATATACCCCTCCATTATTGCTCACTCCAAAACTTTCATGACGTTTCATGTGACCAAAATACTTCAGTTTTCTTTATTTTATCGTCAGTAATAGCCAACTTTCTTCAATATTCAGATCTTTTTCTTTTCTGCATCCAAGATATTCTTATAACCCGCCTATAACATTTATATTCAAAGGAATGTATGCGATGTACAGCTTGTTTAGTAACCACAAACTGCTGAAGGTAAAACTGCCTTGTCGATCATGCTGGGGTCGATCGCAATCTCCTGCAAAGGACATGCAACTTTAAATGTTATAAAACATTTTTTACACATTGAATCCAGAACAAGAAGCCTGCTGACATTCTATGATAGGGCCATGTTCTGCAAAGGACCTCTTTAACCTCACTGTCGATAGATTTGCTAATCGCATCTGTACACTCCAGCGCAAGAATGCATACGAATGTTTCTAAGTAATGAAACAGTAAAGAATACGTAAATAACGCGGTTGGACATACACATCATCATCATCCAGTCTTGCCGACTGGCGTAGCGATCATGCCTCTCCTCAAATTGCGATCTCCGACGGCATAGATCATTTCGTGTGTTGACTCCCTTCCGTGCCATGACACAAGAGTGTCAAGAATCTTCTCAAGTTGTCCTCCTCTTTCTCTTTTTCCGCAAATCTTTCCGGTTGTTACAACATGTTCCAGTGTTTATCTTCTCATAACCTGGCCAAAAAACGATAACTGCCTCTTTCTGATGTTTGTGATAAGTTGTCTTTGCGACTCAGCTTCCCTTAAAACGTCCTGGTTCTTCATTTTGGCTGTCTAATTAATTTTCAGCATTCTTCTATAAAACCACATCTCCAAGGCTTGCGGGGATTTTTTCGCCTGTTTGCTAATTGCCCAGGATTCGCAGCCGTGTGTTAAAACTGGTTCTATGTAACATAAATGCACAACTCCAAACAAAGAAAAAATAATGAAAACAAAAAAAAAAACATCTTTCTGGTTAAAGTTCATTAAGATTTAATTATTTTTCCTGGTAACAAAAACGCCCTTGTCTTACTTTTTCCGCCCTCTCTTCTTGGTGTTTTAATCATTCTTTAATGCACATGAATTTAATGCTTTCTGCATTCAATTTATTTCCTACTTAACTTAGAAGCTTTAGCGCTGTCTACTTCAAATTCTATTCTGTGAATTTCGTTCATTAACGGGCCTTTTTTTTTTTAAAGCCAACCCACATGTTTCAATATTTCCAGGCTGATCTCCACAACAAATAACTAGATTTACTGACCTCAACAAATTCTATGACCGTTATTTCTTCTTCGTGTGGGTATTTTTATAAGCGCTGAGGTTATTAATCAGCCGGGTGATGTCGCCGCATTTAGTGTTACCGTGCTGACCCCTTGAATGGCGTGAGGGCAAGGCCGTTTGGAAATTTATAACACCATTCGCTGACCGTACAAAATTATCAACTTAACAGATTCAGTGCCAAACAAAAAGTAACTTTGGACCACACAAAAATGAATGGCGGAAAATGGGAAGTAGGAGTGTGTCACGGTCGAGATTTAAAAATTGTTATTATGGTAGCAGACATGTTGTATTATTTAACAAATTACAGCCGGTTGATCATGTGTCTCGGCACCTTTAATGCAATGTATAACAGTGTCGTCTCATGGCAAGCCATCCGAACTCACGGCAACAATAATGAATGTCTAAGTGACAATACTGTCTTTTCTCCACGTTCGTAATGTTATAAATCTTCTCCAAGGCTTGTGAAATCGCAGTGGTTGTTCATTTTACTTCTAAACCAGTACTTCGCGGGAGGCAGTCAGTACAGCTTTCCGCTGGATGGAGATTACGATACACATAGACATCGTGATTGTAACTGGCTCAAAAAGCATGCTGAGTAGGGTGAGGACTGGCAAGCTTCGTGCCGAGTGGCTTGCTTCGCTTCGGAAGTCACGGGTGGCAAGCATCGTCTGGATATTTTCTCCGGGGCATGGCGGTGTGTTGGGGAATGAACAGTCGGACAGATTGGCTGGCTCTGCAAAACTTGGTGGAGTATTGATGCATGATAAGGAGACGTGGTTGCAGCCTTGTGGGAGCACGTGTACACCTCGGAGGAGCAAATTGATCACTATGGTCTGGCAAGAATGCGACAGCGTGGAGTGACGAGGGGATCTGGCCGATGCTCGACGCTTAGAGGAAAGGCGAGACGCACATATAATCAGATTGCTACTGGTACTATTGGGGTTGGAACTCTTCGCTGGCTTCTGGGGATGCGGACGGAGCGCTTATGGGAATGCCCCGAATGCTGTGATGTTGGTTCCTAAATCAATCAATCAATCAATCAATCAAACCAGTACTTCGCGTTGTATTTATTTCGATGTGAACAATCCGTTGAAATATATTGACTTTGCCATGTCCATGCAAATTACAGAAATCAAAGGAATCAATTTTCCAAATTTCATAAAAATTCCAGGAATGCTAATTTTCCTTTTCATTCAGAATCTTTATTTATAATAAACCGCTTCAACATATGGTTCACTTCAATACAATGATAACAGAATTTTACTCTCATGAAACAATTCCCAAATGATGTACAATTCAATATGATAATCGGTAACAGCATCTAATGGTAAACTACTGAGCGTAATCTTGCCTAGTACATCAACAGCAGCTGAAAAATGCTGATGTTGACTGCAACATCCAGTAAGGGATAAAAAACAAAAACAGCATCTAAGTTCCTAACTTCAATACGCATTGCTGGCATTCTTAATTCATTTACACTTACACATTTACGTCTGGTTAGATCAAAACTCTTCGTTATCTTCATTAGTTTATTCTGAGACATTCTACTCAACTATCAAGTTACTTTAATTACGTTGGTGTCTTCACTTTATGATCTTGTCAATGCTTCAGTTTTCTTACAAACGTCTTCTCCTGACGGTGTCCGAGCTAACACTAAACTATCAACAACCCAAGTGCCCCTTGTTGTCGTATTATTGTCAAAGCATCGTCACTACTCACAAACGTACTATGTTAATTACTTTCTGGTGCGTTATCGTGCACGGGGAGAAAGGGTTTCTCTACTATCTGTCCTTCATCAACTTATAAGTTTGCACACATTAATTTATTAAGTTACTGTCATAATAATCCTCTTTTGTCAACGCCTTCTATCCTACTCTTTTACATATTTCCCCCTAAACCATCTTGAGGCTTTTCGTATCTTTTTCTTCTTCAGCGTTCCGAGCCATTGGGGTTCTTTGCTGCAGATACAAGCCGTCTCCATTCGTCTCTCTGGTTGACCTTCTCTTGCCAGTCGTTGATTCCAAGTGCTTGTAGGTCGGTATGTATATTATCTCTCCACCGCCTTGTTGGTCTACCTCGGGGTCTACGGTCATTTATTTCCTGAGTGTAAGCGAGTTTTGTTTCCCTATTATCTTCCATTCTTTCTATATGCCCCAGCCATTGCAGTCTATTATCCTTCATGATACCAGTGATTAGCGAGGACTTAAACAGATCATAAATGTCTTTGTTGCTTCTTCTTTTCCACTCTTCACTTTGTGTATCCCTAATGGGCCCAAAGACAAACAAACACATATACAAAACATATCTCCATAATAGTTTTTATATGTATGCATTATCTTTGTTTTTACTATGTTAAGATATAAGTTGTGATTTTCACTATTCAAATGGGTTGAGATTATTGTTTTTTTTCTTTTTAAATACCATTCTGTGTAGTAGTTAGCAATACTGTATCGTCAGCACATCGAATCTGTGGTATGTCATGACCACCGATATTTAGGGCATCATATTGCTCCATGTGTATATCATCTCTGACATTTCTCATTATATTTTCGGCGTACAGGTTAAACAAATATGGGGACAGCACACAGCCCTGACGGACTCCTTGCTTGATGTCAAACCAATCTGATGTCTCGCCATCTATTCTAACCGCTGCTTGTTGGTCTGGAAAGAGCATTTTTATGAGTTGTATTACATGTGATGGAAAGCCCATATCCCTCATGATTTCCCAAGTTTCTGAAGTACAGTCAAATGCCTTTGAATAATCCACAAAACATGAGAATAGGTTTAGATTAAATTCTCTGCGCTTCTCTATTATTAAACGCATGTTGAGTATGTGATCTCTTGTTTCTCTTCCTTGTCTAAATCTAGCTTGACAAGTTATCTTTCACATACTTATTTTATGTTTCTTTTTAAAACTGCTAGATTACTAACATAAACATTATTTTCATCACCTGCTAAGTCATTCCTATTTTCTTTAGCACTGGAACTAGGATAAATGTGTGAAATATTATCTTTTGCTACTTCATTGCCATTTTTTGCCTCGGTAGCAATTTTATGAGCACTCTCGATAGGATAGCTCAATAATCCATCCAGACACGCTCGATAGGTCGTTTAAAAATTCATCAAGAGACGCTCGACAGGGCGGCTCAATAATGAATCCAGAGACGCTTGACAGGGCGTTTCAAACATTCATCCAGAGGCGCTCGACAGGACGTTTCAAAAGATTCATCCAGAGACGCTCGACAGGACGTTTCACAAATTCATCCAGTGACGCTTGACAGGGCGTTTCAAACATTCATCCAGAGGCGCTCGACAGGACGTTTCAAAAGATTCATCCAGTGACGCTTGACAGGGCATTTCAAAAGATTCACCCAGAGACGCTCGACAGGGCGGCCCAATAATCCATCCAGAGACGCTTGACTGTGAGAGACAATATGGGGGAAGGTCAACACAAGATAAGATGGACACTCTCATGTGACAGAGACCCTTGTACAGGTAGGCTTTTGAGACTGGAGAAATAAGGTCGCCTGATTAGCGTAGTTATTGCTAACTGTACAAGCTAAGTGTTTTGTCCTTTCGCCCCCCCCCCCCCCCCCCCGACAGACTATGTCTGTTTGTCTCTCTCCAATAGACAGCAGTGTGTACCATCACGCCATGTTTACCATAGTAGTTTTATCATGAAGTCATGACTCTATATCGGCCTTAATTTCAACCCAGTCATATTGTTCTAGCGAACAAACTAGTGAAGCTGAATGCTAACTGCGCTGGTTATGTCATAAGTACGGTAGGACGCAGGTGCGACACGTGGGCTCGTCGCTTGCCATAGTGAGGTACATAGTATGCATACTCACCGCAAAAATGCACACTACCGATCATAAATAATGAATTAGTAAAAGAACACATATATAACATGTTTTGACAAACACGGTGAAACACAAACACAATGAAACACAAATACAGATTTGACTGGCACCTTTCCGTCTTGACAGACGATAGTTTGTAAAATGGAACTATACCTCTACACAGCACAAAGCCTGGGTTGGATTTAGAGACCATGTGTTGCCCATACAGCATTGTCCCTCTCTTGACCGGCCCAACATTAGATGCTAACAGAAAGCAATGTGTACAGTCTACTGTCATACGGTAGCTCAGTCACATCTGACCGACCTGACTTCAAATACATAATTACAAACACACACAAAATGATGAAAGCCAGAAACATCTTTCCAGTTAAAGTTTACTCAGATTTAATTATGAGTCAGTTAACCTGTCCTCCTTGCTCTACAAAATCTGATGGTGCTACAGACCCACAGCAGAAAACTGCCCCTTGAATATTTTTTATCATATTGTTCGTGCAGTCGCTATGAAGACGAACCACCGAAAGAACTTCAAATCGATGGTTTTGAAAGGCCCCAAAATAAATTACACAGCTCGATGTATATTTACATGGAAACTACCCACTAATTGTGTGGGAAAATTACACAACCCAATGTATATTTACATGGGAAACAACCCACTAACTGTGTGGGGAAATCCCCAAAAGACTATATTCATGAGGGAGACGCCAGCGGTTGTATAGATCTGATTACGTAGCCATTTCAATATGGCCTCCAGCCTTACAGAAATGCAGAGGTAGACCAGTAACTATCGTCTGTCAAGACGGCTAGGTGCCGGTGGATTTACAGAAAATAAAATTTCATGGGAACGTTCTGAACCAAATCTCCGCGATCTTCGCGGGCTGTTGAAAGAGGGGCGGAGTGCGAGTGGGAATGTCCTGAGTGCAGTGATATCGTCTCTTAGCTCTACTCAACTCAACTTAATTATTGAAAGATATTAATCCCGCATCTTCTTGCGTGTATTATTTGACACGACGTATGTCATTTGTTGTCTCAACGCTCATTCTTTGACACAACGTCTATCCCCTGTTATCTCAACACCAATTCTTTGACACAACGTCTATCCCCTGTTATCTCAACTCCCATTCTTTGGAGCGACGTTATATCCTGTTATTTCAACCTCCATTCTTTGGAATGACGTTATCTCCTGTTATCGTAACAACCATTCTTTGAAACGATGTCTATAAAATGTTATCTCAACCCTCATTCTCTGATACGGCGTTATCTCCTGTTATCTCAACCCCAATTCTCTCATATAACGTTAACCCTGTAGCCTACCACGCATGTCGTAAGAGGCGACTAAGGAGGATTGATGGTTCCGTCGCCCTGCTACTGAGTGAGTGCGTGGTGCGACACTGTGAGCTGTGAGTTTCATGTGAAATGCTTTTGAATCTGCCCGAGGTATTTTTGAACGTGACTGCATGTTCGGAGCGATGGCAGATGGCTATGTCCCAGAGTTGACCGGTTTTTGCCTTATGCAGAAATGCGTGGCTGCTAGGCTTCTGGTTGACTGCCACTGCCATCGACGATGAACTGTATTTCGTAGACTGTGTGGGTGAACATCTAGGAAACATCCAGATGGGAAAAGGACTGCCGATTCCATCAGAAATGAACTGGGTGTTTTGTGGGGGACTATTGTGTTGACATTCTGGCGGCGGCATTATGCACAGTGTATCTGTGCGGGCTGTTGTTTGTCGAGACTCCTGTCTTTTCCACTTTTCACATTGGGCAGTGGGGAGTATTTTCTGTGATATTCACTGGCACAGGAATGGAGCATAATGGGGACGACCCGTTTCTGTGAAGTTGGAACCGCGACTAACTAACTAACTAACTAACCCGTGTTATCACAACCCACACTCTTTAAAATGACGTTATCCCCTGTTATCGCCCATTCTTTGATACGACGTTATCTCCTGTTCTCTCAAACCCCATTCTCTGATAAGACGTTATCCCTTGTTATCACAACCCCACTCTTTGAAATGACGTTATCCTCTGTTATCTCAACCCCATTCCTTGAAATGACGTTATCTAATATATCCTTACAGAATGGGTGTTGAGATTACAGATAATGTCGTTTCAAAGAATGGGTGTTGTATGCATGTATGTATTATCTCTTTATTCTCTCTCTCTCTCTCTCTCTCTCTCTCTCTCTCTCTCTCTCTCTCTCTCTCTCTGTGTGTGTATGTGTGTGTCTGTATGTGTGTGTATGTGTGTGTGTGTGTGTGTGTGTGTGTGTGTGTTCGTGGGTGCGTGCGTCTGTGTGTTCAGGAACGTATACATTTCCATTAACAATCTATTCCATATTATTTGTGTATATTCACCTTTCATATGCTTATGTTCGCTGCCACTTGATTTCTGCATGTACAATATGAACATGTTTGCACTGCTTACCTCATACTGTTTATATCAGTTATGGTTCATGTTATCCTTTTAAATTGCATTAATATACTTTAAGATGTTGTTGTTGTTGTTGCATATCCCTTACAGAACGTTTAAGTCAACATCCGCATTTTTCAGCTGCTGTTGATGTACTAGGCAAAATTACGCTCAGTAGTTTGCAATTTTTTGCTGATCGGCCGGCTCACATATCCGGTAAGTTACCAACGCTGCGAGAACCGCTGCCGATTCTCGCGTAGGTTACGTTACTCACGAGAATATACGGGATTACGGAGAAAGACGTCAACCTCTAGGCCAGAGACCAGCATACTTTAAGATATGCAGTGTATATGTATAAAATGTTGCTTCCATTTTTGTGTGGATGCTCATGACAGTTGTCAATGTGTGAAAGGGGGAAAGTGACAGAGAGAGAGAGAGAGAGAGAGAGAGAGAGAGAGAGAGAGAGAGGGAAGAGAGAGAGAGAGAGAGAGAGAGAGAGAGAGAGAGAGAGACAGAGACAGACAGACAGACAGACAGACAGACAGACAGACAGACAGACAGACAGAGTATATGTATGTATAAGTAAACTCTTATTAGTGAATTTGTGATTGTGGGTGAGTATATGCGTATGCGAGGGAGTGTCTATGTGTGCGTTATTGAGTGGGTGCGTAACTGTGAGAGTTTGTGTAAATGATGTAAGTATGTATGCAAGTGTGTATGCATGTGTTTACGCATGCGTGTGTATGTTTGTATGCCTGCCTGTCTGTCTCATAATATGGTAATATGCAGTTTATTTTCACGAACTTTCATTTGACAATGTTTTATTCTTCCGATGTGAATGTAACATACAGATGTAAGAAAGATACATGGTTGGAATAGCCGAATGTAAGACGGGCCTGCATGCCAAACTTGTGACACTCTGAAAATAAGGTTCGTTCGTTTGTTCTTTGAAAAGTTGTGTATCCAGGTATTCTCGTCACAATCGTTCTTTTCACAATGGTAAATACCCCGAAATGCGGACATTCATTAATTAACAAGATGCAAAATACCAATGGGATAAACATAGTCTCAAAGAATTGGTATTGAGATAACAAAGGATAGATGTCGTGTGAAATAATACACGCCGAGAAGATGCGGGATTAACATCTTTTAACTATCAAGTTCAGCTGAGTTGAGATACGAAACGACATTACTGCACTCATGATATTCCAACACGCGCGCCGTCACCTCGTTCAAAAGCCAGTGAAGATCGTGGAGATTTGGTTAAAATCGTTCGCGTGAAATGTAATTTTCTGTAAATCCCCTGGCACCTTGTCTTGGCAAACGATAGCTACTGGTCGGTTTCTGCATTCTTGTATGGCCCGAGGACACATATAATAACATTGATTTGACAGCGTAATTAGATCTATCTGTAGCGCCATCAGATGTTGTACTTGTAGAGCAAGGAGAACAGGTTAACAGACACATAATTAAATCCGAGTGAACTTTAACTGGAAAGATGTAAAGATGTTTCTGGCTTACATCGCGTTTTTATGTTAGTAATTATGTATTTGAAGTCAGGTCGGTATGACAGTAGACCTATCTACCTGCGTTCTGTTAGCGCCGAATGTTGCGCCTGCCGAAAGAGGGATCACGCTGCATGGGAAACGCATGGTCTCTTAATTTAGCCCAAGCTGTGTGCTATGTAGAGGTATAACTCCATTTTACAAACTATCGTCTGTCCAGACTGAAAGGGGCCAGTCAATTCTGTATTTGTGTGTCACTGTGTTTGTCGGTATCGCTGCATTCATTCTTTAATCAGATCTGAGTACACTTAACACAGATCAGCGTGGTCGAAAGGTGTAACGCTCCCGTCCTTATACTTCCTTGCGCTGGTAATGGGATCATTCACATACCGGGTGGACTTAAAAGGTGGACTTCTCTTTCAGAAAGCAATGGCAAACTTTTTTTTTCGCATATCCTTTACAGGACATCGCTGTCAACATCAGCATCTTTCAGCTGATTGTTGATTTCTTGGCAAACTACCGACATTAAGTTACCCAGAAAATCAACGCGGTGTTGATTGCAATCTCCTGCAAATGACATGTAACCTCAATATGTTTACATTTAGTCTGTATATTTTGTTTTCGTTCTCTCGTTTTGAACTTGAGCATAGTCAAAACACTTGCTATTACTACTACAGTAGTGGTTGCTACCAGTGAGTCCGAGGAACTGATTTTTATGTTAACCTTCCCTATAACCAGTGTCCCGCGTCATCAGATGAACCCACTCCGATTTATCAGGTACTTGTAGAGTACGTTCCCAGGTCGAGGACGAGAAGTCAACATTTAGTGAAGCCGCTACCTCGCCATCAACCTACCGGAAGCTTAATAGTCTTTCAAAAGATGAGAGTATCGTGGTGTCTCGACTTTCCCCCTTTGAAAGGATGTCAGTATAACGTTATTTCGGCGTATGCAACGATATCTGAACATCCATTTTGTAACACGATGAGCATAACACGACATTTGAACATTTATTCTTTAACACAATGAGTATAACACGACATCTCAACATGTATTCTTTAACGCGATGCGTAGATCACGACATCTCAACATTTATTTTTTAACACGATGAGTATAACACATCTTAACATTTATGTTTTAACCCGATGAGTATACTACGACATCTTAACATGTATTCTTTAACACAACGCGTATACCACGACATCTCAACATTCATTATATAGAAGCTTCGTATACTGCAATATTTGTCAACTAATAGATACCTAATCAACCGAATGACGACTACAAATCACACGTTTGGCAGACAAGAACTGATCATCACTGTTCGGTTTAATGGGTGGGCACAAAAGAATGAATAAAGACACGTATCGTGTCTGTGCATGGCCACTGTGCCCGCGTATACTAGACAAACACACTGCTGAATGTGTTCTGATAGGCTGCTCTCTGTACAGTGAGTGAGGAAATATATACAGGCTCACGGGATCAACGTGAAGTTTCAGGGTGTACGAGGGAAGGGGAAAACAAGAAAAAGAAACACGACAACTTGCTTTGCTTGATAGTGCAATCAAATCAGATGCTCGCAAGAATTAAAAAGGAAAAGCGAAAGTGTAGACAAAGAAAATGGACAGCGGTAGAGAAGGAGGAGTAAGAGAAGATGAAGAATAGGAGGTGGAGGAGGAAGAGGAAATAACAGAACGAGACGACGACGAAGAAGAAGAAGAAGAAGAAGAAGAAGAAGAAGAAGAAGAAGAAGAAGAAGAAGAAGAAGAAGAAGAAGAAGAAGAAGAAGAAGAAGAAGAAGAAGAAGAAGAAGAAGGAGGAGGAGGAGGAGGAGGAGGAGGAGGAGGAGGAGAAGAAGAAGAAGAAGAAGAAGAAGAAGAAGAAGAAGAAGAAGAAGAAGAAGAAGAAGAAGAAGAAGAAGAAGAAGAAGAAGAAGAAAAATAAGGACAAGATCAAGAGCAAGAAGAATGAGAATAAGAACAAGAAGTACAAGAACAAGAAGAACAAGACAAAGAAGAACAGTCAGAAGAACAAGGTACTTCCTTATTTTAAAAGACGCATGTGTCACATCATCTGCACATTTATTATCTGTAAACAGATGCCTAGCCTGTACTGTTTTTCGCATTCATTATTTTACAACATGCGTATCCCCATTAACATCTAAATAAAGCACACACGTTTCTGAAATGACAGCGCAGGTGAATGAAAAACAAATCCCCTTCTCCAGGGGGATTCGAACACATGGCCAAAAGTTCTTCAGGCCAGGTTTATAGCCACTGTGCTGCCACGACTCCCTACTCACGTCTAAATTGATTGAAAAACAATATTGTTTTCACGACAGAGATAAAATCATAAATAAATTGTAGCGAAGCAATCATATTTTGTAGGTCCGAGAACCAGAAGGAATAGTTTGCCAAAATTGACCTCACTTTGGCAAGAGACGAAGACAGGCCTCGAACCCGCGTCCGATAGCGCTCATGACTTTTACCAGCGCAGCTTGCTAGCAACTTCGCTAGCGCACAAGTTTAAGATTTGTTTTTTTTTTTCATATCCGATTTACAGGACATTGCAGTCAACATCATAATTTTTCAGCTGCTGTTGATGTCTTGGCAAGTTTTTTTACTTTCAGTAGTTCGCCATTACTTTCTGAACGACTGGCTCACATACCTTCCCATAAGAAACCAACGCTACGTGATCAGCTGCCGAACTTCGCGCAGCTGTGTTTTAGATTGGACTAGCCACGTCAAAATGACATAATGAGAAATTTCATAAATAATTTCAAATATTAAAATAATGAAATATTCATAAATAATGAAAAGCAATGTTTAAAGGCGCGTAAATAATTCACTTGAGATGTATCAATAATTAATTACCAGGGGAATTTGTAAATTGTCTTCGAATGTTTTTGTCACTAGTAAGTATTGCTGTCATAAAAAGTTAGCGCGCTTTGTTTTTGGGAATCTGCACGGCCATTTATATTGTTTGGTGGTTGTTCCAACAGATAATTTTATTAATCTGATCGATTGTGGGGGAAATTATTTATTTGAATAAGTTGTTTTTCAATATCGTTCTTTTACCTCCTATGTTTACTATTTCAACTTTCTTCGTGTTTGCAGTCTTGTATATGTAACCTCTCTCTCTCTCTCTCTCTCTTTCTCTCTCTCTCTCTCTCTCTCTCTCTCTCTCTCTCTCTCTCTGTGTCTTTCTGTTTCTTCGTCTCTCTTTTCTATCTCTTTTTATCTCTCTCTCTCTCTGTCTGTCTCTTTCTGTCCTTTACTCACTCTCTCTATCCATCTACATGTCTGTCTGTATGACTGTCTTTTGTATCTATTTCTCTTTGTTTCTCTGTCTATCTCTCGCGTATGATGTCTCCCTCTCTTTCTAACTCTTTCTATCTCTCTATTCCTATATCTCTCTATTTCTTCTTCTTCTTCTTCTTCTTCTTCTTCTTCTTCTTCTTCTTCTTCTTCTTCTTCTTCTTCGTCTGCGTTCATCCGGAGATATTTTTTTTTTTCGGACGTGATTGCGTTGTGCCTGTTTACAGCAGAGCTGCGTTCTTGCGCCGTTAGGCCGACACATACGACTTCTGCGGGCATTTGTTAACCGGGTTAACCTTCCCGGGGGTTTCTTAGGACGTTTGACTCTCACTGTTGTGGTATTATCCCCCTTCGCAGCTGGCCCATTTAGAACAGCCGAAGACATACTGCTCAGCCCTCAAGGGAAGGCAGGGGCAGACCATGGGCATTCCCAGCCATCCAATGAGGCTTCCATAATTGCAGAGCTGACACATAGCGCTCTGGTACTGGGCTCACCCAAGGAATCTTCACGTCCTGCATATGGCTGCTAAGCCTCACTTCCGTGTATTGGGCCTCCAGTCACCATAGGCTGTTCCTCCAGAAACCAGAAGAATGCAGTCTGTAGATGACATCTACACAGTGAGCTTTCGATTCGGACTTTCCGTGTAATGGATTTGCTAGCCAAGAAATATTCCATTTCGTGCCAAGGAGACTTTTTCCACCTTTGATGACATCCACACAGTGAGCTTTCGATTCAGACTTTCCACTTAATGGATTTGCTAACCAAGTAATATTCCATTACATGCCTCTGGGACGCTTTTGTTACCGACATACCTGTGGAATGAAGTGTGGCAATCTACGTACTTCTTCATGCACCTTTAGATGTCAACCTGAATGTAGTTAAAGAAAGCTGCGGTCAACTTGAGCTTGCTGATATCTCCATAGAGCTTGTCCTCAAATGAAGCAGGCGTGGGCCAAAATATCTTTCTCTGTTCTGCATATATTGGGCACTCCTGCAGCAAATGTTTAGCTCTCATTTTACATTTTACCAGTACCACAATTACATTGATCGGTATCTCCTATCTTTAGTTTATTGAACAAGTGGTATTTCAGCCTGTTATGTCCTGTGCGGAGTCTAAAGATTGCCACTCGTTCACTTCGGTCGAGTTTGTAATATGCATCATCCTTCTGGTGGCCTGGATGCTCGATTTCCATTTGGTTCTATAAGTGCTTTTTATTAACCTCTTTGCCTCATTATAGGTTATTCTATCCCTTCTTAAATCCCTTTCTCTCTTTTCCTACCTTTCTCTCTCTCTCTCTCTCTCTCTCTCTCTCTCTCTCTCTCTCTCTCTCTCTCTCTCTCTCTCTCTCTCTCTCTCTCTCTCTCTCTATATATATATATATATATATATATATATATATATATATATATATATATATATATATATGATTCTTTGACTTTCTAACTCTCTATGTATATATCTACCTACCTATCAATTTACCCATTCCTCCATCGATCCATCCATTCACCGTACGAGCAGACAGAAAACAAACAGATGGATACAAATATAATTATCCTACTTTACTGTTCATGATCTATCTTTCACATATCTTATCCAGACTGGAATTTCAGCGGTACAGTTAAATCTCCATGCAACGCTTCCTGAACCCAAATATACAAAGGCTACCTACGGAATCTCAGATGTGTGAACTAACGCATTCTTGAAAGGTAAGCTCCCTCATTTGAAAGTAAACATAATGGCACAGCCTGCTGCTCCAAATGACATAAGCATGTATATCTTTACGCATACACCACTAAGACTGAGACAACAGACAAGGCATCAGTTCCCGGGGGACGGGCTGTATGAGCGAGCGTTAGATTGTCAAAATACGTATGCACAACTTTTAAGATGTCATTTGTCATCGATACTTTTGGACTGAAAAAAAAAAACAAGAAGGATAGATCTCCCAAAAACAACAACAACTCTCTCTCTCTCTCTCTCTCTCTCTCTCTCTCTCTCTCTCTCTCTCTCTCTCTCTGACATACATAAACACCCACTCACACACATCCACATACTCTCACTCTCTCTCTCTCTCTCTCTCTCTCTCTCTCTCTCTCTCTCTCTCTCTGACATACATAAACACCCACTCACACACATCCACATACTCTCACTCTCTCTCTCTCTCTCTCTCTCTCTCTCTGACATACATAAACACCCACTCACACACATCCACATACTCTCTCTCTCTCTCTCTCTCTCTCTCTCTCTCTCTCTCTCTCTCTCTCTCTCTCTCTCTCTAGTTGACAGTTAGTCAGGGTTTCGCACAAAATATTCTTGTCATAAATGACAGAACACTGGCATCAAAATATAACAACAATACTTTATGTAGAGCTGTGTTTATAGACTTTAGAAAAGCATTAGATATGATACATCATACTATTTTAATTCAAAATCTAGAAACAAAGAAAGTAAGCTTTAATATAGTGATATTGATCAAATCCTTTATTATTAGACAGACAAAAAGCAGTATCACACAATAAATCGGTATCTCAAACCATTACCATTAATATTGGAGCACCTCAAGAGACTATACTTGGCCCTCTGTTATTTGCCATTTACAAAAATGATCTTCCCTTATATCTTTCGTCGTTCTGCGATCTATTTGCAGACGACTGCACAGTATATACAGACGTTAAATAGTGTACTTAACAGGAATTAACATTTCTGAAACAAAATCTATGTTAATAGCAACCAGGCAAAGACATCACACTCTAAAATTACAGAGAACTCTTCAGCTGCACATTGATAGCACGCCTGTAGAAGGTGTAACCGAGCGCAAAGTATTGGGTTTTATTATTGATCAAGATCTAACCTTTAATTCCCATGTTCATGTTCTCGTCAAACAAACAGCCAAAAAAGTATACCAACTTGCCAAAATTTAAAAAGAATTCCCTTGATGAAAACACAAGAAAGATATTCTATACTTCCTACATACAAACACATATTAACTATTGCTCCACAATCTGGGATGGATGTTCCAAATCAATAACAAAATGCCTTTATTCACTCCAGAAAAGGGCAGCGCCTTTAATTAATGTGGGGGGGGGGGGGGAGAAGAAACTTACCGACAATTCTAGGTCTTCAGTTACTGCCACTCCACAAACGCTTACTTTTTAATAAGGCCAAATCAATTCACAAAATCCTATTACAAAATGCTCCAAGCTACCTTTAGCCACTGTTCAAATATAACGCAAGACACAGCGAACGACTAAACATACTTCTTGTCCCTAAACCTAGGATAGCCTTATACAAACCAAGTTTAGCATACTCTGTCGCTCAGTTGTGGAACAATCTTCCACAAGAAACCAAAGACACCACCAATCATTATAAATACAGTCGCAGCCTGTTTGAACACTATCTTAGTACAGAATACATGCCCCCCCCCCCCCCAAAAAAAAAAAAAAAACATAATGGAACATTATCTCATACGACAATGAGCTAATAAACATGCCCAAATGTATGGTACGTTACACCTTCCATGGGTATTTATAATGGTCATGTTAAAAAAATTGCTTTAGTGAGCCGTGTATTATTGATTATTCTCCATGCGTTTTAATGCATATTGTTCTTTTGTTGTCTAAGATTAGCTTCATAAGTGATGCTGAATGAAATAACGTATGAGAGGAAAGAGAGAAGAAGGGCAGAATGTCAGACGGGTCTGCGTGCCCAATTCTTAACGCTTTGAAAATAAAGTTTGATTGTTTGTCCGTTCTCTCTCTCTCTCTCTCTCTCTCTCTCTCTCTCTCTCTCTCTCTCTCTCTCTCTCTCTCTCTCTCTCTCTCTATCTATCTATCTATCGCTCGCTCTCACGACAATATCAGACATATTGCATGACGTCACCATAAACATAAGGACAATTTTTAGGCATTTTTACATTCGGCAGTTTGCCTTTTTTTTTTTCTAAACGAGAATTCAACGTTTAAGTCCAACCCGCTACCCGGCCATCAGCGAACAGGAAGTTTAAGAGTTAAGCGCTCTTCTCCTACCGGCCACTTCGGCGGCTACGTGGTAACATACGATACAAAAACAAAACAAACTGCCAAAAGCCAATGCTTAGATGGGCTCTCTACGGCAGGCAATGTAACGCCATTCATTCCATATGTCATATACATTGTCTGCACTTAAAATCCCCGGCCACGCATTTCTGTGTGTTAATCTACGCGCAACAATCAATCTAGAAATTTATTTAGAAACGTGATAAACGGAGAGATGTAGACAAAGTGATAGAGTTAGAGGCATAAATGTGCAGATTTCGTGTCGCTAGTTCATACATCCCGCGGAAATGCCTTTAGGAAAAGCGATAAACTGGTGTTTTGTTGGTGCTGAAATATCAACAAACACAACGACAAAATAGATTATCAGACTGTCTTCACATGAACAGCAAAGAGTACAGTAATAGAAAAGATTTGGACAGAAAACAGAAGAGTGTGAAGATATAGTGGTGAATAACGAAACTTAATATATTTCAGTTAGGTCTTGGGCAAATATGACTAAGCTGCCAGCTACCGTATGACACATTGTGATAACGGCTTCGGACGGAGGAGTGCAACTGGGAGGGTACAAGCCTTATCCTGGTGTGAGGAAATGCAACCTACTAAATGCCATGGCAGAGCAGACCAAGGCCTAAGCCTTGATCGGCAACTAATCTAGGATCGAAGCTCCGTCAGCCGGAGAAACTTCTACAAACTTCTACAGCTTGTCTTGTTCCAGACGTATTGGTGGTACCTTTCCTCTGTGGTAAACTAGGAAGACCGATAGAGGGATCATGCTGCATGGGCAACACATGGTCATTAAATTAGCCCAGACTTTGTGTTATGGAGCATTATAACTCCATTTTACAAACTATCCTCTGTCAAGACTGCAAGGTGGTAGTCATAGTATATATATTGTGATGAATAACGCGACTGCACATAAAAGTTGGACAAGTAACGACAGTGCCCCGCTGCAGGAGCGAGTGTACTTCGTCGCTTGTGGGGTGTCCAGTTGGTCATGCGTCGAAGTTCCTGCAGCGGGCCGCCACCGTCGTCTTTTAGAGGTGACAAGTTCGAATCCCAGTTGGTAACTATAGCTTTTAAGTTGTATGTTGTCTGGTGCATCTTATAGTCCTACTTCCTTCTTCTACTCCTATGAGTGCAAAACAATACATGCGTGTTTAGTCCAACATCTAGACTCAATCGGCAGCCGATGGGTGATATCCACTGGGCAACGTCCGTCCAATTTAGACCAGAATTGTGCGTCTGAATAGAAACAGGTAATTGAGAAAGAGAACGCACAGCAGATATCTTTAGTGAACAAATAAAGCACGTGAAAACAAAGAAATATTCAAACTATAAATGATTCCGGGAAAAGCACGCAAAATATGACTAAGGCCAATTGCGACTAAAATTAGATTTTGGTACAGCTGTGGAAGTGTAAATAAATATACACACACGTAGTTTAGGACACCTGGATAAATCACATCAACGGAAATCCTTTGTTTTTCCTTTATTGTGTTTCGTAAAACTGCCATCTAGTTCGTGTGTTTTTAAATATTGTTTCTTCATGACTAAGAAGCTCGACAAATTAGGAGACAAAAAAAAAAATCACTGATAGAGGCTTAAACGTTGACTTCTCGTCCTTGACTTGGGGACGTAAATTACAAACACCTCAGAAGTCGGAGTTGGTTCATTTGATGGCGGAGGACAGTGGTAATAGGAAAAGCTATGCCACACGCAAAGATCAGTCTAGTGTGGACTATGTTCGAATCTAAAGCCAGCGAGAGAAACAAACAAGGTTAAGCGCGAACGCGTTAATCATCTCGGTCATGCCAATCTCAGAATTAAACACAAACAGATAAAATACGCGAATGCTTATCTCGACATTCAAGAGGTAGCCCGATCCAGACAACTGGGAATGAATGATGGAATGTCGATACAGACATTCCTTTGTTTTACGTGATTGTTGTATGATTGGAATCATACACGCGGATCCAATTTTAGACGTGTATAGACAATATCAGCACACAAGGAGACAGATACGTTTTGTTTTTCCCGCGTTTCCATCCTGTTTCAGGATATTGTTTGAGCATCTTTCAGTTGTATGTTGATTCCTAGGCTAGATTACGCTCATCAGCACGCCACGACTTTCTGAGCGACCATACTCTCATAAGTCACTGGCGCGACTCGAACCACTTCTAATTCTCGTGCGCTCACGTCAACCACGAGAGAATTCGGGGTTAACGGAAAAAAGCTGCTAACCCCTCGGCCAGGGAGCGGGCATGAGACAGATAAGTACCTTTGATATTTATATTTTCATGTAGTTGTGTCGGTTTGTGTGTTTTTCTTTCTTTTTATTTTTGTGCTGGCGAAGGCAATAGCCGCAACATACATCTTATTACTTGTGATCGTGATCTAGTCACACTTTCCGTCTACTTCTCATCCTCTCTATTTTTTTCTATGTGTGTGTGATTCACTTTGTTCTGTCTGTCTGTCGGTCCGGGGGGAGGGGGTGTGTGTGTGTGTGTGTTTTTTTTCATCCACTGACACAGATTTCTGACGAAGCCGTTCGATAGACTTACCCAAATACTCGGTTAATCCCTCAGTATTTATCAGCTTTAATTTGTTACTTATTTTATTTTGTGAATCCTACTGACGGCAGGCTTTAAGAATGCACTCAAAGGAAAGGAGAACAAATAGTATACCCAACAATAACTGGGTCATGAAACAGCGCTATTTATTAAGACAAGGGAATGGTGAGGGAAATGAAATATTTTGGACGCGTGCAGACAGGAAAGTCTAGAAAAGATCATTATGGGGGAGGTGTACTGGTGAGGCAGAGAGAAGGACGATCGTTATGGGTGGAGTTGTACTGGTGAGATAGAGACGAGGACGTCGTTATGGGGGGAGGTGTACTGGTGAGATAGAGACGAGGGCGTCGTTATGGGGGAGGTGTACTGGTGAGATAGAGACGAGGACGTCGTTATGGGGGGAGGTGTACTGGTGAGATAGAGACGAGGGCGTCGTTATGGGGGGAGGTGTACTGGTGAGATAGAGACGAGGGCGTCGTTATGGGGGGAGGTGTACTGGTGAGATAGAGACGAGGACGTCGTTATGGGGGGAGGTGTACTGGTGAGATAGAGACGAGGACGTCGTTATGGGGGAGGTGTACTGGTGAGATAGAGACGAGGGTGTCGTTATGGGGGGAGGTGTACTGGTGAGATAGAGACGAGGACGTCGTTATGGGGGGAGGTGTACTGGTGAGATAGAGACGAGGACGTCGTTATGGGGGGAGGTGTACTGGTGAGATAGAGACGAGGGCGTCGTTATGGGGGGAGCTGTACTGGTGAGATAGAGACGAGGACGTCGTTATGGGGGAGGTGTACTGGTGAGATAGAGACGAGGACGTCGTTATGGGGGGAGGTATACTGGCGAGATAGAGACGAGGACGTCGTTATGGGGGAGGTGTACTGGTGAGATAGAGACGAGGACGTCGTTATGGGGGCAGGTGTACTGGTGAAATAGAGACGAGGACGTCGTTATGGGGGAGGTGTACTGGTGAGATAGAGACGAGGACGTCGTTATGGGGGAGGTGTACTGGTGAGATAGAGACGAGGACGTCGTTATGGGGGGAGGTGTACTGGTGAGATAGAGACGAGGACGTCGTTATGGGGGGAGCTGTACTGGTGAGATAGAGACGAGGACGTCGTTATGGGGGAGGTGTACTGGTTGAGATAGAGACGAGGACGTCGTTATGGGGGAGGTGTACTGGTGAGATAGAGACGAGAACGACTGCAACTTGGATGGATTCAAGATGTGAAAGATAATTTAGACGCTGCAGCAGCAGAGGCAAGTCATCTGGCTTGTGAGGGAGAGACATTTCAAAAGACTAATATAGGGGTGAAGGACAGGCCGCTGGATGATGATGTTGCTGCGGCGGAGGATGATGGTGCTGATGATGATGACGAGACGACGACGACAATAATGATGAAGACGACGACGACGATGATGATGATAACGATGAAGTCGATACTGATGATGAAGATGATGATGAAGATGATGACGACAATGGTAATACTAATGACGACGACGACGCCGATGGTGATGACGACGACTATGATGATGACGACGACCATGATGACGACGACGACGACTGTGATGATGACGACGACTATGATGATGACGAAACGACGACGATGATGTCGAGACGACGACGATGATGTCGAAACGACGATGATAATGATGATGACGATGATGATGATGATAATGACGACGACGATGACAAGATGACGATGATGACAAATGACGACGATGCTGATGTCGAGACGGTGCCGATAATGTTGATGACGATGATGATGATGATATTGATGATGACGACGATGATAATACTGACGACGATGACAACGACGACGTCGATAATGAGGATGACGATGATGAAGATGATGATGACGACGATGATAATACTAATGACGACTACAGTGATGATATTGATGATGGCGATGATGATGATGACGATGGTGATGACAACGACGATGACGAGATGACGACGACAATGATGATGGCGACGATGATGACGAGAGGACGACGATGATGATGACGAGATGACCACGTTGACGACGATGATGACAACGACAATGACGACGATGATGATGACAACGACGATGATGACAACGACGATGATGACAACTACGATGATGACAACGACAATGACGACGACGATGGTGATGACAGCCGTCTAATAAAACCAAAATCCGCGAACTGCAAGCAGCCAATTCACAAAGACATCTGATCACACACGCCAGGACAAAGATAATCGCCATTGTATGGTCACGGTATTGAGACCAGACAATCCAGAGAATGTTGTGACAACAGGAAATACCGCGGGTTCTAGAGACAGGTGTTAACAGAGGGAGAAAATGCTGGGCAAGCTGCAAGAGTGGTACGGAAGACAGCTTGAGCTTATCACGAGCACAACGAGTAGATTCTCATGGAAGAACATGATGCCCTGCGACTTTCACCGTGGCACGTCATGACGATGATGAATCTTATTACAGAAGAGGAGTATTATTTCAAACGACTCACGATTGGGCGTCTGGCAGTATTGGAGCCCGCGCGAGCTGCTGAAAGATTGTTACCGTAAGCACTTAAAAGGCGAGGTAGAGGGAGAATTAGAGGATTAAAGAGAGTCGCGGTTGTGAAATGTAGAGAACATTTGCCTATCGACCCAGTGTTCCAAATCGAGTTTTTGTAACAGGCTCTCGCGTTAACACAGCCTGCAATGAGTATAAGGAAATGTTCTGGAGAGTAAAGGTTTCTTATTCTTGCGGCCCTTTATCACCCAGTGTGGGACGCAGAGGTAATTCCAAGGCACCAGGGCCGGGATCTGTACTGGCCAAGACCTGCTGACACGTCCACGCCGTGCGTCCTGGGCAACAGGTCCCTTCGGGGACCTGGCTAACATCAGTAGGATCGATGATTCCTCCGAAGCCGGAGAGTATCTGTCTGCATGGCGAGGCATCACCAGTCTGCACACCAGTAAGGCAGACATGGGACAACGGATACTCACGCAAACCTCAGGTCCGGTATGACATCACATTGATGTTGGACAACAGGATGTATTCATCCGACATACAGGACTTCACGCTGGAGTTCACAGCCAGCGAACGCAAGCAAGCAAGCATCACCCAATGTGACACAGCCCCTCAACCACATCACTCCACGCTCACCCTCCCCCCCCCCCCCCCCCCCATCTTTAGCTATCCTATGCTGCGTAGATGTCCTTTCCATAAAGTTCATTTCTGTTTCTACTTCTCTTCTCCGTGAGTTTTCAGGTCTTCCTCTCAGTTTATGGCCTTTCCAGGTCCAGAGTCTTTTCTTCGCCGCTTAATTCATTGGTATTTGTCTAGTTCTCCCCATGAGCTCTACATCAGTGATTTGGTCATACCATTGTATTCATTCCATTTTGCGCGCACACCAGTGAGTGAATATTTCTAGAAGAGCCTCCTTTCCTCTTGGTTGGTTTAGTTAGTTTTTTTTCGTTGCTGAACTCTTGTTTGACTGACTGGGTAGGTGGCTTTTGTAGTTAAAGTTTTTCGACGGGACGAGGAAGCCGAGCCCAAGCCTCCTTCGTCGCCTTTTACGGCCTGTATGGTAGGTTACAGTGTGATACTGTTCTTTGCTTCCTTAGGAGTCCAGGCGGTACACGGGCTGTATCCCTTAGTCGGTTCTTACGACATGTATGGTAGGTTGCAGTGTTACTATTCTTAGCTTCTCTTTAGTGTTCCGGTAACACATAGGGACGAAGAGGGATAGAGGGGGGGGGGGGGGGGGGGGGGGGGGGTAAAAAGTTAGTTAGTCATTCGCGGTCCCAACTTCACGGCAACGCGTCATCCCCATTATGCTCCGTTCCCGTGTCAGTGAATATCACACAACATGCTCCTCACTGCCCAATGTGAAAAGTGGAACAGACAGGAGTCTCGGCAAGCCAACAGCCCGCACAGGTACACTGTTCATAATTCCGCCATCAGAATGCCAACACAAAAGCCATCCACGAAAAATACAGTTAATCGTCGATGGAATCGGCCGTCACCAGAAAGACTTCACTGACCGGGGTTTAATCCCACATGGGTCGGTCTCTTTCCGCAGAGCGACCCGCCTAAAGCGCCGCATAAAGCATGAACTCCGTGGCTTCAGCGACGACTCCCAGGAGTCTTCTGAAAAATGCACTCCTGAACCGAAAAGCAAACCCAGTAAATTCAGCGACAGGTGGCCATTGTTCCGAATATACAGTTCACTGTGCAAACAACAGCGGACAGATGTAAACGCGTTCCACACGAATTCCACAGCTCACAGTGTCGCGCCATGCACTCACTCAGTAGCAGGGCGACGGAACCATGTACTAAGAGTCCAACGTGAGGAAAATGCGAATGCAAACCGTAGCCACAAGCATAAACACGCCAGAAGCCTCAACGGTTCAATGCTAACCGCCATGTTCGGGGGTAAAAAGTAAAGGCAACAAGCATGATATTCACTACATCACTAGAGCGCCCTTTAATCAACTCTGTGGACTGCATCCTTAAAAAAGTATCTTTCCGCAGTGCGCGCTGCCGAATGCGTCGCACAAAGCACGAACTCCGTAGCTCCAGCGACGATCTCCAGGAGTGTCCGAAAAATTCACTCGTGAAACGAAATGTGCGGTCCTGAATCGAACCCACAATCTTCGGAGCCCGATTCAGATGGCTTGACCACTTTACCATGGAGACTCCATCCAGCGGGAATCAATACTGTTATAGATTCAATTGTATAACTCTGCAGACTCCCCTCTATATATTCATTTCCAACTATTTGCACACCATCGGCTCCACATTTTACTATTCCATAGCTAAACCTCTGCGCAGCCTTCCTAGAAACGGAACATGCGCAATGGCCTGATAACGTTTGACACCAATACATTCTTCTGTTTACGTTTGATGTTTAATTCGGTTTTCTAATTTAACGTTTTTATA
Organism: Cepaea hortensis; assembly: GCA_963921405.1. Classification (NCBI taxonomy): domain Eukaryota; kingdom Metazoa; phylum Mollusca; class Gastropoda; order Stylommatophora; family Helicidae; genus Cepaea; species Cepaea hortensis. Next base: position 87,832,939 of record OY992889.1, on the reverse strand, counting down.
TAGATATGTCTGTATTGTTCCCGATGAAGATCAGTAAGCTCGAGTAGATCAGCATGGCCGAATGGATAAGAACACGTGTTCTTAAACATCCAGTGGATACTTTGGCTTTCTTTCACCCCAAACAAACTTTGTCAGCTATATTTAGAGTCACCAGCTATATTTAGCGCCGACGGTGATCTCCTCTGTGTTCGGGTGGAGTGCGTGTCAGTGCGTTTCAATTGCCCCACACCACGGTGTTGTTTCTTTGGGCTGTGGCAACCGTTTCTGTCTCCCTTCGATCCTCATTTGCATCGGTCCTGCAATCACTTTCCGGTTAGGGTTAGAATTAGGGTTAGGGGTAGGACACACACTAACCCTAACTCTAACCCTAACCGGAAAGTGAAAGAATAGCGCACCACCGCCGCCGCATAGAATTGCGCACCGAGCTACGGCGCAACACACGGAAACCCCCTGAATGTTCGGCGCAACACAGGGAACCCCTGGGTGTGACGTCATACCCTGGAATTCCCTTTTGTTTGGGGTGAAAGAAAGCAAAAGTACCTATCCAGTGTGCTGATGCCGAGGTAAGGGGTTCAAACCCTACACTGGACAGTTGGACTAAAATGTTGACCTATCGTACTTGACTTGGGACGTTATTCGCAGGTACCTCTGAAGTCGGCGTGGGTTCGCCTGATGGCGAGGGACACTGTTAATACATAAAGCTAACCCACACGCAAAATTCAGCCCAGCACTACTGGAAGTAGTGTGTATTGACTACGCCGAGTTCAAAGCATTTCCGTTTGGCGGATTTGCTTTCCTTGTAAGGTATGTACACCGTGTCTGTGCCGGCTCTGTGCATTCGTAATCCCGCAAACCGCGCTCGAAACACAGCTGCTGGCGTTTTGGCAGCAGACCGCCTTGGGTTAGTTTTCATAAAATGGTATGCATGCCGGTCGTTCAGAAAGCAATGGCAAACTAGTGAAGGTAAACCTGCCAAGAAATCACAAACTGCCACAAAATGCTGGGGATGACTGCGACGTCTTGTAAAGGATATGCAACTAACTATTCTAACATACATACTAACATCACTCGAGGGCCTGATTGGTGTATAAAATTAAGGATATTACCCTCTATGAACAACAATCACCTTCAAATTAACAACCTTGTGAGGGTAAAACCACGGCCAGCTACTATTTGCGGCTGACTCCGAGAGCTGGAGGTCCCGGGTTCAAGCCCCGGTGAGGACCGGGATTTTTTCACGTGGACTTCTAATAATAAAATTTCCCCTGGTCTCTGGGTAGTGAGTTCGGACGCCCGTGTGTATTGTTGCGCACGTAAAAAATCCCTTGGCAGTTGGAATTCGAAAAAGATTAGCCTAAAGGCGCTGCCCGGCAAAATTTCGAGTTTTCAATCTACCCAAAGTATTTCAGGATCCTCACCGGTGCTGCGGAGTTCGTGCACTGAGGTGAGTTTCTCCAAACTCAGGTTTGAGTTAGGAGGAGAACGGAGCACTTATGGGTTACACCCTTGTGCCGTGATGTTGATCCATCCACTAAACTAAAACTCAGTCACAGGATTATTAATCTGAGCCAGGGATGGACCTTAATATAACTTCTCCTGGAGGTTGAACCGGGTTGGGGTAATGGTGGAATCAACATGTACCCAACAAGGCGTGGAAAATGATCCCTTACTTACGCTTTCAACAGTAAAACACTCACCTTGTAAAACTCTGGAAATACAATCCTCTTGGCCCGGTCGAAATGAGGCAAACCCGAATACCGACAAAGCTCTGTACACTTCCGGTCGGACATCTGTTGAGAACACAATGAGAATATGCCGTTGTAAATGGTTTATTTTAGACCCAATGACGAATTAGAGACAATTCATAATAAAGGAAATGGACAGAATTGCTGAAAGGATCAAAGAAATGTAATAAAGAACATGAGGATCGGTGAAATGTTATCATAAAGGACATGAATAGGATAAGTGAGAGGATCGGAGAAATGAACTAGATGAAGAGGAACATTAACAATGATGAGAGAGAGAGAGAGAGGGGGGGGGGGGGAGTTAGTTACATATCCTTTACAGTACGTCGCAGTCAACCCCGGCATTTTTAAACTGAGTTCTTGGCAAGTTTATGTTTCGTAGTTTGCCATTGGTGGTTGAACGACCGGCACTCAAACCATTTTATGAAAACAAACGCAATGTGGTCAACTTCTTAATCGCTCGCAGCTGTGTTTTGAACGCGGTATGCGGGTTTATGGATTGCGTCGGTAACTCCTTCGCCATAGAGCGCGTGATGAGAGGAAATCGGTTACAAAATAACACGAACAGGATTTGAGCGAGTTCGTAAAAAAGGACACGAACAGGACAAGAGAAAGCCCCTAACAAAGGACATGAAAAGAATCAGACAAAAGATCAATGCAAGCTCGTAAAAAAGGACATAAACGGGATAAGAAAAAGCTCGTGATAAGGGACACGAACAGGACAAGAGAAAGCTCGTAATAAAGGACATGAACAGGACAAGTGAAAGCACATAAAAAGACATGAACAGGACAAGCGAACGCTCGTAATAAAGGAGATGAACGGGACAAGAGAACGCTCGTAATACAGGAGATGAACAGGACAAGAGAACGCTCGTAATACAGGAGATGAACAGGACAAGAGAACGCTCGTAATATAGGAGATGAACAGGACAAGAGAAGATCGGAAAAAAGGACATGAACAGGACAAGTGAAAGCCCATAAAAAGACATGAACAGGACAAGCGAACGCTCGTAATAAAGGAGATGAACGGGACAAGAAAACGCTCGTAATACAGGAGATGAACAGGACAAGAGAACGCTCGTAATACAGGAGATGAACAGGACAAGAGAACGCTCGTAATATAGGAGATGAACAGGACAAGAGAAGATCGCAAAAAGGACATGAACAGGACCAGATAAAGCTCGTAGTAAATTAGATGAAAAGGACAAGAGAACTCGTAATGAAGGAGATGAACAGGGCAAGAGAAAGCTCGTAATAAAGAAGATGAACAGGACAAGAGAATGTTCCTAATAGTAAATGACATAGACAGGATAAGAGAAAGCTCGTATTAACAGACATGAACAGGATAAGAGAAAGATCGAAATAAAGGGCATGAACAGGATAAGAGAAAGCTTGTATTACAAGACACACATATAACAGACACATAGACAGGTAGATAGACAGACGGGCAGACAGACAGGCAAACGAGCAGTTAGATGAGAGAAGCTAACACCATGTACCCATGGACAGACCTACGCCACGGAGCTGGCGACAGACAGACTGGCAGATAGATAATCAGAGGCGAGCAGACTGACAGATAGTCTGGCATAGGGACAATCACACAGTCACTGAAACAAACATACAGACATGCAGATAGACAGACGGGAAAACTGGCAGATAGACGGACAGGCAGATAATCAGAGTAGCAGACAGACGGGCAGACTGACAGAGAGACGAGCAGATAGACAATCAGGCGAGCAGTCAAAGAAGCAGGCATATAGAGAGGCACATAGACAGAACGGCAGATTGGCATTCAGACGAGCAGGCATAATCAGATAAGCCGTCATAGAAGCAGACATATGAATAGACTGACAGATAGACAGGCAGACTGACAGGCAATCAGACAGACAGATAGATAGGCAACCAGACAATCAGTCACAGTAAGAAACAGGCAGGCAGATAGGCAACCAGAAAGGCAGTCACATAAAAAAAACAGACGGGTAACCTGACAGACTGGCAGCTAGAGAAGCAGACAGACAATCTCTCAACATTTGCCTAACATACCGAAACATCACCCATGTGAAACAATTGCTGTTGCCTAACATACCGAAACATCACCCATGTGAAACAATTGCTGTTGGCCTAACATACCGAAACATCACCCATGTGAAACAATTGCTGTTGCCTAACATACCGAAACATCACCCATGTGAAACAATTGCTGTTGGCCTAACATACCGAAACATCACCCATGTGAAACAATTGCTGTTGCCTAACATACCGAAACATCACCCATGTGAAACAATTGCTGTTGCCTAACATACCGAAACATCACCCATGTGAAACAATTGCTGTTGCCTAACATACCGAAACATCACCCATGTGAAACAATTGCTGTTGCCGAACATACCGAAACATCACCCATGTGAAACAATTGCTGTTGCCTAACATACCGAAACATCACCCATGTGAAACAATTGCTGTTGCCTAACATACCGAAACATCATCCATGTGAAACAATTGCTGTTGCCTAACATACCGAAACATCACCCATGTGAAACAATTGCTGTTGCCTAACATACCGAAACATCACCCATGTGAAACAATTGCTGTTGCCTAACATACCGAAACATCACCCATGTGAAACAATTGCTGTTGCCTAACATACCGAAACATCACCCATGTGAAACAATTGCTGTTTCCTAACATACCGAAACATCACCCATGTGAAACAATTGCTGTTGCCTAACATACCGAAACATCACCCATGTGAAACAATTGCTGTTGCCTAACATACCGAAACATCACCCATGTGAAACAATTGCTGTTGCCTAACATACCGAAACATCACCCATGTGAAACAATTGCTGTTGTCACAGCGTCACGATGACCTCACTGAGACCACAGAAGTGAGCTTTTCGATGCACTTTTACAAGCATAAGCAAATACTGGGAATCAAGTATTAATATGTCGCCAAAGGTCACAATTTGCATAAATCCCTTCGTCTACAGATATTATCACTGTCTCGTCTCTACAATTAGCTGTTGAGAAAAGTAGATTTTATAAGAAGCTAGTCAGACACGACAAGCGCCGTTCGGATAATTAGAGATAACAACGCCTATACCAGTCGGATCATGAGATATAACGAACTTAATATCAGTCGGATCAAGAGATATAACAAAATTATTACCAGTAGGGTACAAGCCTTATCCTGGTGGGAGGAAATAAAACCTGAAGACAAAATGTCGTGGCAGGGCAGACCTGGCTCTAAGATTTGGTTGGCAACTGGTCTAGGATCGAAACTCCGACAGGCGGACGGTTAAGAGTATTGCTTGCTGATCCGGCAGCTTCTGCAGCTTGTCTTGCTTCAGATGTATTGGTGTTACCTTTCCTCTGGAGTAAACTACACAAGCCGAGAAAGGGCTCATGATGAATGGTCACAACATGGTCTCTAAAATTCAGCCCAGGCTTTGTGCTATGGAGAGGTAGTTGTGCTTTGTTTTTTTTTTTTTTTTTTGAAGCACAATGTAACAAACTATTGTCTGTGAAGACGGCAAGGTGCCACTCAGTCAATACCAGTCGCATCATGAGATATAACACAATACCAATCGGATTAAGACATTTAATACGGAATATCAAGTCGAATCATGAGATTTAATAAACATAATACACGTCGGATCTTGAGATTCAACAATTCCTATATGTGTCGGATCATGAGACTGAACAACCCCAATACCAATCGTATCATGAGACCTAACAACCCCAATACCAGTTGGATCATGAGATCTAACAACCCCAATGCCAGTCGTATCATGAGACTTAACCCCAATGCCAGTTGAATCATGAGACCTAACAACCCCAATACCAGTTGTATCATGAGACTTAACCCCAAATACCATTCGAGTCAAGACATTTAACAAGCATAATACCGGTCGCACGTCGAGATACCAGAAACGCACTACCAATCTGACCCGAGGACATAACCTTTGATGTACTCAATCGCTTCTTCTTCTTTCTTTCGCCCTGTATTGCCAAATGGGGCATACATGTGCCCTCAACTCATCTCAAGTACTCCTACCCTTAGCTATCCATGCGGCTCTGCCCATATCCTCCCCATATTATTCATTTATGTTGTTTCTTCTCTTCCTTGTGTATTTTAGGTCTTTCTCTATTTCTTTTACATTTTGGATTCCAGCACAGGCCTTTCTTGTTCTACTATTCTCATATATTCTTAACATATGTCTCATCCATCGCCAGCGTCTTTTCCTTACCTCTTGGTTCACTGGTATGTCTAATTCTCTCACTAAATCGTTTAAGTAAAGGTCTCTTGTCACACCTAAAGCGCACAAAGCATGCGGAGCATGACCCATATTTTTATAAACCAAAAGGTACATAGAGGATGAAGGGTCGGTATCACGCTAGCTGCCTTTACTTCCCAAAACAAGTGCCGGAATCCTTTTTAAGAGGGGTCGATTTTAAAAATTCCAAACCACCCCGACGCAGATTGAAACAAAGACTATCGGTGCGGCAGGCCGGCATCTAGCCACTACGCCACCATGGATTCAACTGCATCATTCAACAGAATACCCACAGAGAGAACGAAAAGGTTCAATGGAATCTGTTTCAGACCAGACGAACTGGCAATGACAGAATGGGTTTCATACTGGACAAATTGCCAATGTCTTGCAAGTACTCGTCAGGGAATGGGGGGACAAAACAACAAACGTCTACGCTGCTTAATTAACCACGGTTATTCTCCGATGTCCTGCTGTGTGTCTTGGGAAATTCTCAGCCAGACAGGTAATTTTATGGCAACAGGCATGGAACTGATACAAGTTGGTGTCGGTCTTCTGATGCAAATTGGGATAACGGTCAACACTGGGGTCAGTTCGGAACTGGCTATTTATTTTAGTAATCAGGTTATTTTCAAGTAACCCTGTTTTTCAACCTAGTGATACACATACTCTCTCTCTCTCTCTCTCTCTCTCTCTCTCTCTCTCTCTCTCTCTCTCTCTCTCTCTCTCTCTCTCTTTGCACAAGCCCGCTCTGTGATGAAGGGGTTACGGACACAATTCGTAATCCCGCATATCGCGTACGGAACAACTGCGGGCAATTCCTTCTTGGTCTTCTTCTTCTTCGTCATCATACTCTACTTTGAGAGGAGTAAATCACAACTAGTTCTCTTCTTCTTCTTCTTCTTCTTCTTCTTCTTCTTCTTCTTCTTCTTCTTCTTCTCCTCCTCCTCCTCCTTCAAGCCCTTTGTAAACTTGTCCATGACGGGTTGGATTTTGCATCTAAGGTTTCCTAAGGGATGCCGAATCCAGTCTCACGCTATACCTCATAAGTCGTCTCTTACGCCATGCATGGCAGGTTGACAGCGTAACTATCCCATATCGCTGCTCCCAATACAACACGGTCGACAAGACGCACTAAAACATATGAAAGCTAGAAACAAGAGAACTCTAACCCATTGCCTTGAAATAAGGACAGCGTCTCGCTAATGGAACAAGACTACTTTGGAAATCGAACAGCTAACATTAGCAATGATTACCCTCATTTTGCGGGGTTGAGGACGCTATGGGGAGGGTGCAGACAACGTTGCGTCAATTACAGCTGCACATGACTCTTCTAGCTGAGTAATCTAACCATTCTTCTTCTTCTTCTTCTTCTTCTTCTTCTTCTTCTTCTTCTTCTTCTTCTTCTTCTTGTTCTTCTTCTCTTGTTTCTTCTCCTCGTCTTCCTTCTCCTTCTTCTTTTTTTTCCCTCATCCTCCCCCTCCTTCTTCTTCATTCCTCCTTCGAGAGGAGTACGTCACACCCAGCTATGCACCTCACAAGTCAGTGGGTCCCACTTCGTCATGCATGTTAGTAAGGTTTCCTTCTTCTAAAACGACTCCATCCAAGATAACGGGCTGTAAATCTACCCATGGGTAGGTGTACGTTTTCCGAAAGATATTGCCAAAACAGTGACATTATGGCCTACCCTTTGCGATTTCGAACTGCCGTGGGACTTTTATCGTGCACAACCTGTACACAGGACCTCCTGTTTTTTCGCACTTATAGGAATAGGCTCGTTGTCCGATCTCACTACCCAAGAGACCATGGGACGCGTGGTATCATTAGATAACAACAGTTCTTAGAAAGATCCTCAACTCTATGCAGGGATGCAACCCGGAACCTCCTGAACCCGTGGCGGACATCTTAACCTTTCAGCCACGGTTTCCCCTTAACAATCCCATCTGAGATGTAGAAAGTGGTTGCATTGCCTTGACAAGCGAAACTATTGATGTATTCTTCTTTCCTCTTTTGTTCTACTGCTTTTTCCGCGAAACGTCCCAGAGAAAAGGCAGGTGTAATTTTCTATGTTTCGCTTGCTTACGTGTACTAACGCCATATCTGATTTCTTCAATGTCTCTTTTACTCCATCAAGCCAACTCTTCCTAGTTCGTCATGTCGTCTTGTATCCGTGTTCTCACATAGAACGCTCTAGCCGCTGTTTGATCTTAATCCAGTCTAACTATCTTAACCATTTAATTCTTTGTTATTCTATAAAGTCATTATAATAGGCGTTGTCCCTACACTTGTACTTCAGTATCTCATTTGCTGTTCTTATTATGAGATACAGTGGTGTGGCAGTTAAGACTCATAAAATGTTAGATATGTTCTTCTGGTGTATTAATTTGTTTTGACTAAATTTGTCTGAAGCTGCAGCCAATCTGCCAATATTTCCAGGCATTGTGTCCAGATTTCACTAAAAGTTGTACAACTGGATGTACCATCCATCCATCATGTGCCATGCCGATAAGCGTGGGCGGTCATGTTTTGCCATCTCACTCGATCACCAGAATCGAGGATCAGCTTCGTGTTCCTGTCTCGACCATGCCACGTGGCCAAGCCAACCAGGTATTTACTTCTCAGTCTTCTCCCTTCGATCTTGCCAGTTGTCACCAAATTCTCCAATTCATTTCTTCTCATAACATGCCCAAAAATGCTGACTGTCTACGTCTAAAGTTTCTAATCAGTTTACGATCTTCATTTGTTTCTTGAAGGACTTTCTCATTTGTTTCTATGTCTGTCCATTGTGTTCTTTGCATTTCCCACAGAAACCACATTTCCACAGCCAACAAATGTTTTTCATCTTGTCTGCTCATTGTCCACGCTTCACATCCATACAAAAGTACAGGTTCTATGTAGCACTTCAACACTCCATTTCTCGTTTCAATTGCTATCTTTTTATTGGTCGGTACGTTTTTTATCTTGCAAAAGGCTACCTTCGCAAAGGCAATTCTTGTTCTAATCTCTTCAAGGCATCTCCCATCAGATGTTATAACTGTTAAGAATATGCCCATTTACTCGTATATCATATTGTGGTATTTCCTTCTTCCCAGTGACGACCATTATCCGTGTCTTCTTACAATTTAATTATAACCTTAGTTGTTCACCGTGTGCAACAACCGCATCTGCTAAATGTTGCAGGTCCTGTTCATTGTCTGCAATCAATACCCGTGATACCGCCTAGCATGATATCAGCCATATCACCCCGATGGCGTGAAACCCGGGGTCTGACAACGTTTTGTAACATGCAATGTAAGAGCTCTATATGTGATCACTTGAGTGTCTGCAGGCTATACAATCAACATAAAAGGTTACAGTAAAGTCAGTCACAAAAGAAACCCACAAACTGTGGATACAATAAATGAAGACAAATATGTAATTATTGAACTGAAGAAATAAACAGGCCCTCTGTGGACACACGACAGCATTAATGAGGACATAAACGGGGGAGGGAGTATGGCTAACAGAACTGCTATTTGGAAAGGCCATTCGCGTGATAAATGCATTTAAAGAGCAGAGTTAGTAGAATGAATAGAGACGTCTGCATCCCTTACAGCATGCTTCGTAAATGAATTCCAGTTTCTCTCTGCCGAGTAACGTTTTTGCATGGGCGATATAAACCATCCAATTACGCCTGTCTGAAGAATCTTAAAAAGAATCTTAAAAGGCAGTTTCAATGACTTTGTTCTGTTTCTCGAAAAACTGAATCTTTTTAGCAAGTCATTTGGAAATTTGTGGTGGTATTATTTGACATGGTTGATTGCGAGTTGCGATGCAGATCACGTATCTCTGTCTGGTGCGCCGCTTCACTGCTCAATTTAGATGTTTTTCAGGTTTTCAAATACATCCCGTGTAAATCCTCAAGACCCCTGTGTTAACTATGCACAAGATGGAGTGGTGGTCTTAGCGGTTTTTTTTTCTTCTTCTTCTTCTTCTTCTTCTTCTTCTTCTTCTTCTTCTTCTTCTTCTTCTTCTTCTTCTTCTTCATCTTCTTCTTCTTCGTCCTCCTTCTTCTTCTTCTTCCTCCACTGCTTCTTCTTCTTCCTCCACTGCTTCTTCTTCTTCTTCATCCACTTCTTCTTCTTCTTCTTCTTCATCCACTTCTTCTTCCTCTTTTTCTTCCCCCACTTCTTCTTCGAGGAGCGACTGGCCGAGTGGCTAGAACGCCATACTCTCATTCGGGAGACTCGGGTTCGATCCCTCGGTAAGTTGTGGGATTTGTTTCTGTCGGGGGCAATAAGAAAATCCTAACCTGCACAGTTCGCGGCGACTGCACTAGCCAGGCGACCTTAATTCCTCGGGCTCAAAGGCCCCTCTGCCAAACACCGCAAGGTACTATATTGGCAGTAAATGACAGTGACTTCTCCTTCTTCTTTTACTTCTTCTTCTTCTTCTTTTACTTCTTCTTCTTCTTCGTCTTTTTCTTCCTCCACTTCTTCTTCCTCTTTATCTTCCTCCACTTCTTCTTCTTCTTCTTCTTCTTCTTCTTCTTCTTCTTCTTCTTCTTCTTCTTCTTCTTCTTCTTCTTCTTCGTCTACTTCTTCTTCTTCTTCGTCTACTTCTTCCACGTCTATTATTTCTTCTTCTTCTTCTTCTTCTTCTATTCCTCCTCCTCCTCTTCTTCTTCTGCGTCTATTATTTCTTCTTCTTCTTCTTCTTCTTCTTCTTCTTCTTCTTCTTCTTCTTCTTCTTCTTCTTCTTCTTCTTCTTTTCTTTTCCTCCTCTTCTTCTTCGTCTTCTTCTTCTTTTCCTCCTCTTCTTCTTCTTCTTCTTCTTCTTCTATTCCTCGTCCTCTTCTTCTTCTTCTTCTTCATCTTCTTCTTCTTCTTCTTCGTCTTCTTCTTTTTATTATTATTATTATTATTATTATTATTATTATTATTATTATTTTGTCTTCTTCTTCATGTTAACTTTTTCCGAAAGATGTTGCAAAAACAGCGAATTTACAGCGTACCCTTTGCGATTTCCAGCTACCGTATGATTTTTACCGAGTACAACTTCTACATGGGACCTCCTGTTTTTCGCACTTATAGGTGTAGGCTTGTTATCCATTCTCACTACCCAAGAGACCAGGGGAACGCATGATATCATTAGATAATTATAGTTCTTAAAAATTCCCTAACAACATGTAAGGATGGAACCCGGAACCTCCTGAACCCGGGACATTTAAACCTCTCAGCCAAGGCTTCCTCTTAACTATCCCATTTAAGATGTAGAAAGAGGATGCATTGCCCCGACAAGGGAAACTATTGATACATTCTTCTTTCCTCTTTTGCCGTGAAGCGGCGCAGAGAAAAGGTAGGTGTAATTTTCTGTTTCTCTTGTTTTAATACTTGTACTAACGCCATATCTGATTTCTTCAATGTCTCTTTTACTCAATCTAGCCAGCTCTTCCTAGTTCGTCTTGTCAGCTTGTATCCCGATGTTCTCACATAGAACGCTCTAGCCGCTGTTTGATCTTGTTCCATTATAACTAATTTTCTGAACCATTTAATTCTTGATGTTCAGTAAAGTCAGTAATTGGAGCTATCCCTACGCTTGTACTTCAGTTTCTCATTTGCCTCTTGTTTTTCCACCCGCGCTCTACAGCAAAAAGTGCGACATTATGTTGATTTGAGTACATTCTACAATCAAATCTACGACGGCACGATGGTGCGCAGAAAATGAAATGTTACAAACAGGATGCTCTAAATCATGAGACTAGACAACGCGACGCGATCCTAGGTGATATTTCGGAAAATAATTACAGAAAATAGGAAGATGGTAAAGTGTGGCCAAAAATTAATATTTGATAATATCCTGTTTCACTCTTATGGATTGTTAGTGGGATATAATTCCATTAGTATTTCAGATAGTAAATTTTTCAGATGTTTATCTTGTCTTAGAGATGTGGTTTTATAAAAGAATGCTGAAAATTAATTGCACAGCCTAAATGCGCCGTCTAGACATTTTGAGAGAAGCTAAGTCGCAAAGACAACTTATCACAAACATCAGAAAGAGGCAGTCATCGTTTTTTTTCCCCCACATTATGTGAAGATAAAAACTGGAACATGTCGTGACAACCGGACAGATTTGAGGAAAGAGATATAGAGGAAGACAGCGGGAGAAGATTCTTGACAGTCTTATGTCATGGTACGGAAGGGAGTCAATACATGAAATGATCTATGCCGTCGGAGATCGCAATTAGTGGAGAGGCATGATCGCCCACGCCAGTCCGCAAGGCACTGGATGATGATGATGATGGTCTGTCCATACCCAAATGGGGCCCATCTCCTACAGCTCCTTCCATCGCCTCCCAATGTTATTCATCCCAGTCTGTATTTCTCTTCTCCGTGTGTTTTAGGCCTCTCACTATTTTGTTCGCATACTGGTTTCCACACAAGAGAGTGTCTAGTTATATTGTCCTCAGGTTTTCTCAATATGTTAGTTAGTTAGTTAGTTAGTCGACAGATCATCCTCATTGCACATCGAACCATTCAGTCCATAAGTGCTTGGATCCCCTCCTCAGCAAATCCCGCAGCGTATAGCGGCTAACGACGCCAGTTCTGTGTTGGTTTATCAATCTCCCATGTTGAAAACACGAAAACACAGAACCCACACACGCTGCTAAAAATTCACTCAAGGATGGCTTCGCTCGATGCACGAACTCCGTAGCACCCGCGCAGATCTTGAGTACAAACTCCTGGTTTTACATCCTGGCACACCAATTTCTCAATATGTGTCCTACCAAGGCCCTTTACTCACTGCTTAATCCGCTGGAACATGCATAGTCCTCTGGGTGAGTTCTACATTGGTGATTCCGCCATACAGTTCAGTCCCACTATTCTGCACAGGCGCTAATTGTAGTTTATGAATCATGCCTGTGGTCGCTCTCCATGTCTCTGTCCCACGGCCCACTGGAGTTACAACTTCAAATTTGATGCTGAGTTTCACTACCTTTGGCTTCCACAAATTATCCAGTGTTATAAAACACTCGCTCCTCGCCCATGATATTGATCACTTCACAAATGTTACTGACCAAATCATTCAAACTACTGATCACATCACTCATGTCACTGACCACTTCACTCATGTTACTGATCACATCACTCACGCTACTGACATCACCCACGCTACTGACATCACCCACGCTACTGACATCACACACGCTACTGACATCATCCACGCTACTGACATCACCCACGCTACTGACATCATCCACGCTACTGACATCACCCACGCTATTGACATCACCCACGCTACTGACATCACCCACGCTACTGACATCACCCACGCTACTGACATCACCCACGCTACTGACATCACCCACGCTACCATATCACTAATACTACTGAACACATCATGCATGTTATTGACCACATCATTCATGTTACTGACCACAACACTCTAGCTACTGACCACATCACTCATGATACTGACCACATCCCTCAGGCTACTGACCACAGCACTCATGCTACTGACCATATCACTAATACTACTGACCACATCATGCATGTTATTGACCAACATCATTCATGTTACTGACCACAACACTCATGCTACTGACCACATCCCTCAGGCTACTGACCACAGCACTCATGCTACTGACCACAGCACTCATGTCAGACTACTGACCACAGAACTCATGTCAGGCTACTGACCACAGCACTCATGTCAGGCTATTGACCACAGCACTCATGCTATTGACCACATCACTTATGTCTGGCTACTGACCACAGCACTCATGTCAGGCTACTGACCACAGCACTCATGCTACTGACCACATCACTTATGTCAGGCTACTGACCACAGCACTTATGTCAGGCTACTGACCACAGTACTCATGTCAGGCTACTGACCACAGAACCCCTGCTACTGACCACATCACTTATGTCAGACTACTGACCACAGCACTTATGTCAGGCTGCTGACCACAGCACTTATGTCAGGCTGCTGACCACAGCACTCATGTCAGACTACTGACCACATCACTCAGGCTACTGACCACATCATTCATGTCAGGCTACTGACCACATCACTCATGTCAGGTTACTGACCACAAACTTACGTGAGGCTACTGACCACATAACTCATGTCAGGCTACTGACCACATCACTCAGACTACTGACCACATCACTCAGACTACTGACCACATCACTCAGACTACTGACCACATCACTCAGACTACTAATCACATCACTTATGTCAGGCTACTGACCACATCACTCATGCTACTGACCACATTACTCATGATCCACTATAGTTATCACATCTCTCAATGATGCTGACCATATCACGTATCATACTGATCGCATCATCCGTCATACTGAACATACCATCCATGAGACTGACCCCCTCACCCATAATTCTGACTCCATCACCCATAATACTGACCACATCCCCCATACTGTTAACCCCATCACCCATACTACTGACTGTTTCAACCATACTACTGACATCGCCCATAATACCGACCCCATCATCCATAATACTGACCCATCACCCATAATAGTCACCACATCACCTATAATACCGACCTCATCACCCATAATACTGACTACACCACCCATTATACTGACATTATCAATGATGCTGACCACATAACCCATGAGACTGTCACAATACCCGTGTTACCGCCTAGCATATCAACCATATCACCCCGACGGCGTGAAACCCGGGGTCTGACAACGTTTTGTAACATGCAATGTAAGAGCTCTAAATGTGATCACCTGAGTGTCTGCAGGCTTTACAATCAACATAAAAGGTTACAGTAAAGTCAGTCACAAAAGAAACCCACAAACTGTGGATACAATAAATGAAGACAAATATGTAATTATTGAACTGAAGAAATAAACAGGCCCTCTGTGGACATACACCAGACAGCATTAATGAGGACATAAACGGGGGGAGGGAGTATGGCTAACAAAACTGCTATTTGGAAAGACCATTCGCGTGATAAATGCATTTAAAGAGCAGAGTTAGTAGAATGAATAGAGACGTCTGCATCCCTTGTAGCATGCTTCGTAAATGAATTCCAGTTTCTCTCTGCCGAGTAACGTTTTTGCATGGGCGATATAAACCATCCAATTACGCCTGTCTGAAGAATCTTAAAAGGCAGTTCAAATGACTTTGTTCCGTTTCTCGAAAAACTGAATCTTTTTAGCCAGTCATTTGGACATTTGTGGTGGTATTATTTGTTTGACATGGTTGATTGCGAGTTGCGATGCAGAGCACGTTTCTGTCTGACGTTTCTGCCGCTTCACTGCTCAATTTGGGTGCTTTTCAGGATTTCAAATACATCCCGTGTACATCCTCAAGACTCTTGGGTTAACTATGCACAAGATGGAGCGTGGTCTTAGCGGTTTCTTCTCTTCTTCTTCTTCTTCTTTTTCTTCTTCTTCTTCTTTTTCTTCTTCTTCCTCTTCTTCTTCGTCCTCCTTCTTCTTCTTCGTCCTCCTTCTTTTCTTCCTCCACTTCTTCTTCTTCTTCTTCTTCTTCTTCTTCTTCTTCTTCTTCTTCTTCTTCTTCTTCTTCTTCTTCTTCTTCTTCCACCACTTCTTCTTCTTCTTCCGTCTTCTTCTTCTTCCTTCTTCTTCTTTTTCTTCTTCTTCTTCCACCACTTATTCTTCTTCTTCTTCTTCTTCTTCTTCTTCTTCCACCACTTCTTCTTCTTCTTCCGTCTTCTTCTTCTTCCTTCTTCTTCTTTTTCTTCTTCCGCCACGTCTTCTTCTTCTTCCACTTCTTCTTTTTCTTTCTCCACGTCTTCTTCTTCTTCTTCTTCTTCTTCTTCGTCTCGACCCTTGCGAATTCAGGTAATACATACGTGTGTAGTATCTTCTCTATAGGCTTTGGGTTACAGACAGACGATAATAAAGTACCTACAGTTTCATTTAACTCCCACCCTCCAAACCCCCGCAGTTCCCGCATTAGTGTAGTCACTACTAATCCCTATTTTACCGTTCGCTCACATAGGCGCCTCCCCTTTCCCCCTAGCGGGTGTTCTCCCCTCGGGTGGCTAGGCCAATCCCTGGGATTGTGGCGTTATTGACCTTTAGTCCACTGGCCATCTTTAACCACACATCCGGTTCATTCACTCCATTGTAAGTCATCATACGCGCTGATCGTTTAAGGCGTATCCAGTCACAACAAAGATACAGATAAGTATATTTTATAGTTACACTAGCTGACCCGGCCCGGCTTCGCCCAGGCCCTGGCGGGGATCTATCTATCTGTCTGTCTGCTTGTTTGTCTGTCTGTCTGTCTGTATGTCTGTCTGTCTGACCCGGCCCGGCTTCACCCAGTCCCTGGTGGGGAGCATCTAATTTAATTCATATAAGTAGTTATATAAGCTCCCGTTCCCGTTCCCAACTATCTATCTGTCCGTCTGTCTGTCTATCTGACCCGGCCCGTCTTCGCCCAGTCCCTGATGGGGAGCATCTCATTTAATCCATATAAGTAGTTATATAAGCTCCTGTTCCCGACTATCTATCTGTCCGTCTGTCTGTCTGTCTGTCTATCTTTCTGTCTGACCCGGCCCGTCTTCGCCCAGTCCCTGATGGGGAGCATCTCATTTAATTCATATAAGTAGTCATATAAGTTCCCGTTCCCGACTGTCTGTCTGTCAGTCTATCTGTCTGATGACCCGGCCTGGCTGTCTGTCTGTCTTGTCTGACGACCCGGCCCGGCTGTCTGTCTGTCTGTCTATCTATTTATCTGTCTATCTATTTATCTATCTATCTGTCTGTCTGCTTACCTGCCTGTCCGTCCATCTCTCCCTCCGTCTATCCCACCCTCTCTATCTATCGGGTCAGGTATGTCTGTCTGTCTGCCTGCCTGCCTGCCCCCCGCCCGTCCGTCCGTCTCTCTGTCTGTCTATCAATCTATCTATCTAATCTATCTATCTATCTATAGCCAGGGGACTTAACCTAAGATATAGCAATGCTACTAAAAGTTATGTCCCTTTATATATTTTTTCTTATGTTAAGTCCTGTAATTACAAAATTAAATTTTAGTAAGTAAATAGCTGATTGTACAGTACCAAACTATGACAGTTGGCTGCACGGGAATGAAAAGAAAACATGTAGAAAATTTCATCTCAATCGGATGGACCGTTATTGAACGCATCAAATACATCCCCACCCACCCACATACATACATCCTATTATATATATATATATATATATAGATTTTCATGTAGTGTTTTTCATGTACTTGTGTCGGTTTGTGTTTGTCTATTCCGTGCTGAGGAAGGCTTTAGCCACAGCGTTCATTTTGTTTCTTGTAATCGTGTTCTAGTAAAAATCACAATCTACTTCTCGTTTTGTGGTGATTCACTCATTGCCCAGAAAGCGTGGAGACATGACCAATCTAGGACTAATCTTAGCCAGTCATCATGTGCCAGGCTGAACCATGATCTAATTACTTCCTAATAAGCTTCTGATCACATGTGAGGAGGTCAGCATAGCCGAATGGATAAGAACACACGTTCTTAAACATCCGGTGTGCTGATGCCAAGGTAAGGGGTGCAAGCCCTTCCGTAATCTCGTATACTCTCGTAAGTAACGTGACGACGGTGAGAATCAGCAGCGGTTCGAATCGCGCCGGTAACTTAACGGGGTCTGTGAGCCGGCCGCTCAAAAAGCAACGGCAAACTACTGAGCGTAATCTTGCCAAGATATCAACAATCAGCTGAAAGATGCTGATATTGACAGCAATGTCCTGTAAAGGATATGCAAACAAAACACAAAACAAACCAAAAATGCCTTTTTACGGTGTCAATTACAGTTCTCCATTGATTCATTGGATAGATCTGGGAACTTCTAGTCCTGACATACTTTCCTTTATATATTTGAAACGGGTCTTTATGTGGAGCTAATTAAGCCGATGTATTTCTGGTTCACAATAAATGTCCTGTATGAATGTCCACATTTTTCTCACCTTTAAGTTGCTCCATTACATCACGTAGGCATGGCGTAATCTGGGTTTATCATCCCATTGTGCATTACCTCGTATGCGCAACAATTTCATGTGCTGTGTCTTTTATCTTCCGGGCCGTTAAGCAAGGTCTTCACTCCGCGCGCGCGTTTGCATATTTGTGTTTTCGTTCTGGGTTATTTGTTATGGCGTAAGTAAAAGACGATGTGGCAACAAAATTAAACTAAATGGGGTGTTTCGAATCTGGGATCATTCAATGCCGCAACATGTAAGTTCCAGTTTCTTGGGGAAGGGCTGGAGAAGGGGAGGGGGGGGGGGGGGTACTTGATGGTCAAGTCATGAGATGAGCTGGTCTGAAGAAGGCTGTAAAACCAGAAAGACTACTGAGGCTATTAGAGACAAATTGACAGCACATGGGGGGTGGGGGGGGGTGGGGGGGGTGGGGGTGGTGGTGGTGGTGGTGGTGGTGGTGGTGGTGGTGGTGGTGGTGGTGGTGGTGGTGGTGGTGGTGGTGGTGGTGGTGGTGGTGGTGGTGGTGGTGGTGGTGGTGGTGATGATGATGATGATGATGATGACGACGACAACGATGGTAATGACGACGACAACGATGATGATGATGATGATGATGATGATGATGATGGTGATGATGGTGATGATGATGATGATGATGATGATGATGATGATGATGATGATGATGATGATGATGATGATGATGATGACGACGATGATGATGATGGAAACAGAAGAACTCTTTTTCACGTTCTATCCTGAAATTGTGCCAAGTGCCTTAACAAATTACTCACCAGAGCCATGTAAATCGAATTTCCTTTTACCAGACAGACTAGTAGGCGTATATCAGCTCAAATTAATGACGGGTCCTTCGCGAAGAACCAAATGATTGACCCGACGGAGTCACGTAATAGTGGTGGATCGTATTAAATCTGGATTTAGACTTAACTATATGAGAAAGGTCGGGCTAAATCACATGTTACGTCAGGTATACCAAATAATCTAAAATAACTAGTATAGGAGGACAGTCGCCGTGAGGTTCGGCGCAAGAAGCCTGTAGGTGAGGAGGGACCATTCTAGCACTAATAGAGAAGTGACTGGTTGGTTGGTTGATTGGTTTGTTGCTTGGCTGACTGATTGGTAGGTTAATTGATTGGTTGCTTGCTTGCCAATCATCTGCATAACTAGCATAGGAGGAAAGTCGGGAACTATTAGTAGTATGACTCTTCGCTGGCTGTTGAACGAGGGGTCGCAGCACGTATGGGAATGTCCTGAGTGCAGTGATGTCGGTTCTTAACTCAACTCAACTCAACTCATCTGCAAGACTGACCCATAAGTTCGATGCAATAGCGCTGGGGTCATCTGAAGATAAGGACGTGCGTCCAGCGAGGAGAAGCTGATGTACAGACTTCCCTGCAGACCAGGGTACTAAAGTATCATCTACACGAGTTTTGTATTGCTGAGCTCTGCTTCCCCTGTCCAACATCAACAGTGGGGTGTGTATGGCCAGTCAAGGGTATTCGAATATGTGGAGGAGCATTCGATATTTGGAACGTCTGTCACATTGGGGACCAAGTCTGTGGATAGACCGCGCCACACATACGCTATAAGACAGTCGTTCTCAACCGGTGGGGAATTCCCCCCCCCCCAGGAGTGAATTTTAGGGTTTCCTTGTGGGGGGGGGGGGGGCGGATTCAGATTATTTCAAGATCGCATTAATACAAGAACCAGTTACTTGATATTGTTTTTCCCTCTGCGGTTTTTTACGGTTCCGTACTTCTCAGTCAAAATTTTTTGGACATGTTATGAGAAGAAATGGATTGGAGAACTTGGTGACAACTGGCAAGATCGAAGGGAACAGACCAAGAGGAAGACCGAGAGGAAAATACCTGGATGGCTTGGCCACATGGCATGGACGAGACAGGAACACTGAGCTGATCCACGACACTGGTGATCGAGTGAAATGGCGAGTCATGACCGCCCACGCTTTCCGGCATGGCATATGATTGATTGATTGACTTCTCGCCCTAATGAAATTCGTTTTATAACGTAAGTAGACCCGCAAATCACGTTTTATGTAGATGTCTAGACTTGTTCTAGTATGTGTTATTAAATTTAGCTTCCATTTTTATGTATACTGTGTAAGGGTGGGGGGGAGTTTATAGGGGGAAATTTGAAAAGGGGGAAGGGGGGAATGACGTTCTGAACATATGGTAAAAAGGGGGGGGGGGGGAACATGGGCCAAAAAAAGATTGACAATGACTGCTATAAGATCTCAGCTAGAGTGAAATCCGGTCCTTCGACTTCAAAGAACCAATTAGGTTAAATCACACGACCAGCAATCTAGGATGATGTTTGCATTCCTGTCCTGATTACGTCACGTGGCCATGCCACCCAATCGTGTATCTCTCTGCCGTCCCCTAGCTCCTTTCCCGGCAAGTCTGCCAATTGTCACTAAGTTTCCACGTCTATTTCTCCTCATAACGTGCTGGAAAACCTTCCCTACCTGCAAACAATTTATCTAATCATTTCTTAAGGATTGTCTGGTGTGTTTCCCGGCCCGTCCATTGTAATCTTTGCATTACCTTCAGTAACAATATTCCCATTACTGTTTGGATGGCGTTATTGGATATTGATGTGCATTTCAATATCCCCATTACCATTATATGTTTCTCAACTTGTCTGCCTATTTTCCGTATAACAAATGCATACAACAGTGCAGGGATTAGATACGAGGCGGATTAAATGAAAACCTTAACAGTGTGACAGGAATGACAATAACCATATCATTGTCTTGTAACCTGTCAATATTGTTGTTAAGGGTGGCAAGAGTGTTTGGCGCGTAACATCACGGCGCATATGAACACGGGGACGCCATAAGAACAGTTTAAAGATGGCCGCGACACTTTTGACATGCACCTAAACGTGCGAGCGTTTTGTTATCTGGTTTTTTGTTTTTTTTTCAGTGAAGGGGTGAAACCTATAAAAAAAATCATCGGCGAATCATGGTCTAGTACTGTGATGCATGTCTGTCAGTCCAGCAAGCATATGAGTGGAGTAGGAAGTTTGAAAACGGCGTGACTTCTGTGACAGATTATTCACGACCGGGTCAGGCGCACCGAGTGGTGACCCCAGAAAATTGTTTTCTACATGAATCTAAACCAGTGTTTCCCAACCTTTTTTGTGCCATGCCCCACTTAAGCCTTTCTAAAATTCATATTGCCCCACTCCCCTGCCCCACGCCCCCCCCCCTCAACATATACATTATTTTTAATATTCAAAAATTGAAATGTTCACTAAAGAAACTTGAATGATAGGTTTTAGGAAGAAATCACTAGGTAATTATTGAGCAAACACAGTAAGTAAATTTTCAAAACATATAATGGAGAACTGAAATTCAAGTACAAAATAATTTTAATGAAAGATTTTTCTATATTATTTTAATTATTAGTAATTATTTATTATTTAAATTTAGTGAGATCCTTGCGCTTGATGCTTGCTGCAAAGAGATCTGATGTCAGGTTCCAATTTAGTTAACTTCAGTGTCAAGTCTCCCCGTTTTGTTATATTCAGCCGATTTCTTCCATTTTCGAATTGCCCCCCTTAACAGTCGAATTGCCCCCCTGTGGGGCGTGGGCCCCACGTTGGGAAACACTGATCTAAACCCTTTATCGGTGCTGGAGGACTTGCACTGAACGCAATGGTGACTAAATCGAAACATAATACATTTGCTCTTCACTTTATCTCTCTCTCTATCTCTCTCTCTCTCTCTCTCTCTCTCTCTGTCTCTCTCTCTCTCTCTCTCTCTCTCTCTCTCTCTCTCACAAACACACACACATTTAAGGTTTTCACTTGAAGCCCCCTCGTATGCCATATGTAAGAATACATTTATATCACCTGAGAATAAAACATTTAACGCAAACCAGACATATAACATGGGGGTAGAAAGACTATACCAACCAAACAATGCAGTCTTGTCTTCACCGCAACATCATAGTTTCATCTTACCAGGGGAGTGCATTTCGAGGATAGTGCATCACACCCAGTTATGCACGTCAAAGTCCGGTTTGTCTAACGTCTGCGTGCATTAGTGCAAAGTTTGGTGACACTAAACAGACCCTACCCAAGATAGCGGTTTTCTTTATAACAATTGTTCATAGGCAGCGGCGTTACGTTCTAGTTTTAATGTCAATGTCGATTTTTTGTTTGTTCCGACGAAGGCTTTCTATGCGTCTTTCAATGTCTTTTCTATCACTTGCGAGTAGTGTTCTTGTAATGCTGACCAATTTCACTTTCCGTTTTGGTTTAGTCATTCACTACCTGCTCTGTGGCGAACGTGATACAGGCGCAGTTCGTAATCCAGCATTCCCCGCTCGAAACACAACTGCGGGGGATTCGGCAGCAGACCGCCTTGCGTTGGTTTTTATAAAATGGTATGCGTGGCGGTTGTTTAGTAAGCAATGCCAAACTACTGTACGTAAATTTCTCAAGAAATCACACACAGGCAAAAAATGATGGGTTTGATTGTGGCGTCCTGCAAATGATATGCAACTAACTATAGTGCGTTTACTTTTGTCTGCCCCAATATAAAATTCCATATCTCAGAAACCAACTGAAGGAAAATGATGAGATTTAGCATATAACCTTATCATTATGTCCACCCAACAAAAGAAAATTTGTTCTGGAGATGTTACAGCAGATTTCATAGTATGTTTTATACGCGGTATATAATTTACGGGTCCGAGATGAAGTTCATAATTTTAAATGTATTACAGCGTAGCCAGACACTCAGCGTTCAATGTTGAATATTTTACGTGTTTCACCGGGTTGG
Organism: Cepaea hortensis; assembly: GCA_963921405.1. NCBI lineage: Eukaryota > Metazoa > Mollusca > Gastropoda > Stylommatophora > Helicidae > Cepaea > Cepaea hortensis. Next base: position 87,810,128 of record OY992889.1, on the reverse strand, counting down.
CCTTATGCCAAGAACGCTGCGTTGTTTAAACTGGGACTGTTCGGAGATGTCTCAAAAGGTGGGTTATTTCATGAAACCTGATTAATATGTTGTTTTTTTTTTTTTTTAAATCTTACCACTTATCGCTAACATTGAAATGTGTGAATATTTTTCAATGGGATTGAATGCGAAATTGTGTATACACTTCAAAGCATCGCTATGAAGTTGTACACATATTTTTGTCAAGAAGCTGATCGCAGGAAACTGTTTTATACTATTAAAATTTCCGAAAAAGGAACAGTGCATGCATTGGGTTTGAATATACGACCATTTCGTCTATGGGTGCAAGAATCTGGAATTAAACCACCACGCAATAACCAAACGGTAGGTAGAAAGGTTATTGTAGACAGCTTTGACTAAGATGTCATAAGGCGAGCTATTATAAAAATGCTTTAAAAAGTCGCTTAAAAGTCGACAGGGTCGACTTCATTGCACCGGGTTCTATCCCATATGGCTCAGTCTCTTTCTGCAGCATGGAAAGCATCGCACAAAGCACGAAATCCGCAGCTCTAGCGACGACCCACAGAAGTCTCCAAAAAATTTAACTCATGAACCGAAGGATGCAGCCCGGAATCAAACCCACAACCTTTGGAGCCCGAGTCAAAAGGCTTGACCACTTCGCCATGGAGACTCTTAAAATTATAAAAAATTTTGGATTTTATATCCAGGATAATCCAGCATTATAAAAATGCTGGATGCCAAAGAAACATTAACTGTAAGAAAACATAGGGTTTGGTTGAGAAAGAACAATAACATAGAGCTATCCAAAACAACCTTGTGGAAAATTATAAGGACATTATCTTCACTTTTAGAAAGTACATGGGCGGTAGAAATATTCTTTGCGAGCAATAGCATTTAGGAGCCATGAGAAGCAGATACCTATGTGAAATAAGGGAAATGTGCAAAGAAAATTATGGCATAGTGTGTTTGGATGAAATGTAGATCAATGCGCACCACACAAGTGATAAGGAATGGCAATCAGTGGATGGACAGATAAAGCGATATGTGCCCAGTAGTATAGGACAGCTTTTGGTCATGGCCCATGCTGGTAATACGCATAATGGCTTACAACAGAATGCTGAGCTCGTGTTCGTATCAAAGCATACAGACAATAGGGATTATCATAATAAGATGAATGGTAATGTATTTAGAGATTGGCTCGAGAATACTGTGCTTCCATCCCTAGATAGACCGCTGTGTCCAATTATGGACAATGCATGACATCAATGTTGTTGCCCAAGAAGACAAAATACCTACAGCTTCAAGCATAAATGGAGCAATAAAGATATGGCTCCGAATGGAAAACATACCATTTCCAGAATCGTATTTCTAGCTAGAATTGTTGTCCCTTGTAAAGCAGACGCCAAAAAGCAAGAAATATCAAATCGACAAGTTGATAGAAGAGCATCGTCATGGGTGCTTGAGACTTCCGCCATACCATTCTTATTTTAACCCTATAGAACTTGTGTGGGCTAAAATTAAAGGACAGGTGGCAGCTGACAATACTATATTCAAATTGTCTGACGTCAAGATACTAATCCAGTCCGCGCTATTAAATATTGATAACAGTTACTGGAAAAATGTGAGGACCATGTGTTGAAAGAGGACTATTGGAGACAGGATGGATTGAATTTTATGCAACCGAGAGCAGTCATCAACCTACTAGAATCATCCGACACAGATTAAGGTCTGAGCACATCACAGACCTTAATCCACGTGCACACCAACTGAGATATTTTGCTATAAATATTCAGAATAATTGCAGGCCCTAAACATTACAGCATCGGCATAAACAATACAACTTGTTAATGGCAACAGTTTGTATTCCACAGTGATGAATTTTCAATTCCGTGAACCCTCAACGGTGACAAACAACTGACATTGAAAACACAAAAAGCTCTAGATGCATCGAATACCAACCGAAGAGTAATATTGCGGTGGGAGCTGACATATTGTGGCATAACAAGAAACGTGAGAAGAAACACATTGTCAAATGAGGGGACAACACACAAACATACGAATCATTCTATAAACTTCAATGAAAAGAGGACAAACATCATGACCGTTAAGAAGGAAGCCCACTAAAGAGACATTCACAGCTATATTCGTCGTGCAAAACATGTAATCATGTTCGCTGAGAGCAGACAATGCACCCACTCCTATACGAATCTGGACACGCCTTGTGTTTGTCATCTGAACTGGCGGGGGCATTGGCATTACTGTAAAACAAGTTTGTTAGTGAGAAATCACTAGTTTTTCATCAAAACATCAAAGAAATATCGCCGCTTTTCATGATTTAAGTTGCTTTTGGACCTATCAAAGACATATTCCTTGGGTGGGGGTAAATATAAGACGGCAGGAAAAATTTCATAACGATGCAACAGTTTTCAAAATAATTGATCCTGAATGACGGCATTCATTTCTGGACATACTATAAATTATTCCTTACTTTCTCAGGCGACAAAAACACTCCCCAAAATACATACTGCCCGGACAGTCTCTTGTATTCTTAGACTAAAGAAACCAATGTACGTCAACCCTCTACCAGCTAATGTCTTTGGGAAAAGGCATCATTACCAGCCAGACATATCACCCACCGGAAGCTGCAATCACCAAAGAGCGGGACATAATTCAACTCCGACCAGATTGGACCAGCTTGTCCTAGAAGGCTGACACACTGTACATGTAGCGATCCTGATTTAACTTAAAGTGATGCAACTTGACATTTCTGGTCTGGTGAATGGATGTTCTGGGGTCAATTATTCTAGACAGTCTCCAGCCAGATGTCTGATTAGTTTAAATAGATCACTTGTGGCTATTTTAGCCAGTAGGTCACAGAAATGTGGGCCACGAGACTTCTCCTTGCTCTCAGAAATTGTATAATGACAACAGCGATTCGGATTATGAAAGATTAACGCATATTGAAAATATGGTGAGAGACCACTGTATTCGAACTTTCCCTTCCTTCTTCTTCTTCTTCTTCTTCTTCTTCTTCTTCTTCTTCTTCTTCTTCTTCTTCTTCTTCTTCTTCTTCTTCATGATCAACATCAACTACGCTGAAGCTAATCGACTAGCCTGACTTCAATGGCTATCCTAATTATGTAGTAGGTATGGCAAGTGTTTACTGTTAGTAGATTTCTTCTTCTTCTTCTTATTCTTCTCTTTCTCCTTACCTCCTCCACTTCATTTTTTCCCATTCTTCTTTTGTCTTTTCTTCTTATTATCGACGCCGTCGTCATCGTCGTCGTCATCATCATCATTATCATCATTCCCCTCTTGCCCCCCCCCCCCCACTCCTGCTCCTTGAATTTCTTCATCCTCTTTTCCTTCTACCGTTCCTCTCTCACCATCTTCACTTGCTCTTCCGCTTCTCCTTTTTCTTCCTTCACCTCCTCTTCTTAATTATTTCCTCCTCATTCTGCTTCTTCTTCTTCTTCTTCTTTTTCGTCGTCACGATCTTCTTCTTCTCCCTAATCATCATCTTCATTTCCGCCTCCTTTAACCTTTTTTCATGACCTAGTTAAGAATAGCCACATTTCAAGAGATTTGGTGTGTATTTCTTACAATGTGATATTCAAAGTCTCAGATATTCCATCAGTTTGTACGGGTGACGACCACTTGCCCTTTGTAGGCTACCATCATATGACCAAATCACCAGATGTGCTGCATGGTGGACTGGTTAACAATGAAAGAGCAGGAAGAGGCGGAGCAGCAGGAAGAAAAGAAGAGGAAAAGGAAGAGGAAGAAGAAGAGGAGAAAGAGGAGGAGGTGGATGACCATTTCCCTTCATTATCGCCGTTTCTTCTCAGACAATTTCCCGAAAATTACGAAACTTGTCTCAATCAATCATGTGCCATGCCGGAACGCGTGGGCGGTCATGACTCGCCATTTCACTCGATCACCAGTGTCGTAGATCAGCTCAGTGTTCCTGTCTCGTCCATGCCATGTGGCCAAGCCATCCAGGTATTTTCCTCTCGGTCTGTTCCCTTCGATCTTGCCAGTTGTCATCAAGTTCTCCAATCCATTTCTTCTCATAACATGTCCACGTCTAATCAGTTTACGATGTTCATTTGTCTCCTGTAGTACTTGGTCATTGGTTTTTCTGTCTGTCCGTGGTATTCTTTGCATTGTCCTCAGAAACCACATTTCTGCAGCCATCAGATGTTTTTCAGCTTGACTGCTCATTGTCCAAGTTTCACATCCATACAAAAGAACAGGCTACCGTGTAGCACCTCAACACTCTTTTTCTCGTTTCAATTGACATATTTGTATTGGTCAGAATGTTTTTCATCTTGCTAAAGGCTACTTTCGCCATGACGATTCTTGTTCTAATCTCTTCAAGGCATCTCCCATCAGATGTTATGACTGTTCCAAGATAATTTCAAGATTCACTTGTTGAAGAATATTTCCATTTACTTGTATATTACATTGTGGCACTTCTTTCTTCCTAGTGACGACCATAACCTGTCTAGTAACCATTATTTTATTCAGCGTGGCCGAGCCCTGAGCCGCATTGTTCAAAGACAAAATAACCCTTCCTCTGTTCACGGTTGAAGCCGGACTAGTCTCTACAGACAAAGGCACTAACTGTGGTGCCACCACGTCTTCACCTTTAAGAAAAACACAGACGGGCCCAATGGTTCCGTCACCCTGCTACTGAGTTGAGTGCGTGGCGCGACACTGTGAGCTGTGAATTTCGTTTGGAATGTTTTTACATCTGTCTGCCGTTCTTGTAACGTAAACTGCATGTTCCGAACGATGGCGCTCGGCCTGTCGCTTTGAACTGTCTGGATTGCCTTTTCAGTTCACGAGTACATTTTTCGCGGAGACTTCTGGGGGTCGTCGCTGGAGCTACGACGTTCGTGCTTTTTGCGATGCTTTCAGCCGGCCGCTCTGCCGAAAGAGACCGAGCCATGTGAGATAAATTCTGGGGCAATGAAGTCGATCCTCTCTAACTTTTAATGCAGTAATGTGTGGTTGCTGGTTTTCTTGTGACTGCCGCTTCCATCGACGATGAACTGTATTTTCCGTGGAGGACTTTTGTGTTGGCATTATGACGGCGGCATTATGCACAGTGTACCTGTGCGGGCTGTTGGCTTGTGGAGACTCCTGTCTATTCCACTTTTCACATGGGGCAGTGAGGAGCATTTCGTGTGATATTCACTGGCACGGAGCATAATGGGGACGTACCGTTGCGGTGAAGTTGTAACCGCGACTAACTAACTAACTAACTAACTAACTAACTAACTAACTATCAGACGGGCCCATGGAATATTGTAAGTAAGTAAAGGACCCTGTAACGGCCGAAGGAGCATTGTCCATAAGCTGCTAATGTATAGGCCAATCGGCACTTTGTGATGGACGTGGTCATTTTCACGCTGGCTCCTTTACTTCCCACGACATTTCCGGTACGCATGTTAGGCTGGGTCGATCTGTGTGCCCAGGTCAATTGTAAACATTGGAATTCTGAAAACCGAAAAGGACGTACAGAGCTACCAAAGCGCACCTGCTTACAATTCACACCTACCCACTGAAGCATACTCACACTTGTCTAACTACCCACCAGCCTGTCTACCTGCCCGCCTTCCGATCCTAAAATCATCATCATCGTTTGCCATGTCGATAAGCGTGGGCGGTGATGCTTCGCCTTCCTGCCCACTCGCAACATTAATTCTTTTGTGCATTAATTTGGAATTTGGAGTGTTATGTTGGCTTTCAATTACCGTTGGCTTTCAATTACATTGCAATTTTCCTCAAGCCAAGTTTCTTTTGCCTCTTTGCATGATTTCCTAATTTTCCTGTGAATCTCTTCACATTTTTATGGCTATTATCGTTTTTTAAAATTATTATTTCTTATTTCCATTAGTTTTGAGATGTCCTTCGTCATCCATTTCTTACTTCTCATCATCTTCATTTTTGGGATAGTTTCTTCCGCACCCCGGCTGACTGCGTTCTTTAATATTTTCCATTCGTCTCCGATATCTTGAAATAGAATTACTAGATTAGACACTGTATCAAATCGGTTCTGTACTTCTACTGAAGAAGAGCTAACTCTAGTGCAATTGCCTAGAAACGACTCTCTCTCTCTCTCTCTCTCTCTCTCTCTCTCTCTCTCTCTCTCTCTGTATCTCTCTCTCTCTCTCTCTCTCTCTCTCTCTCTCTCTCTCTCTCTCTCTCTCTCTCTCTCGTTTGCTCTGTCTCTTTCTCTCTCCCTCCATCCATCCATCAAACTGTCTGTCTGAATTCCTATCCATTCATTCATCCACAAATCATTCCACCCATCTATCCACCCACCCATCCACCAACCAATTCAACCAAATTCATCCATCTCTTCACACAAACACGCACAAATCCATTGATCTCTTCACACAAACACGCACAAATCCATTGATCTCTTCACACAAACACGCACATACAAGCGCGCACAAACACATAGGTCTAACGTCTTAGATATATTCGAAATCAAAGTTTCAAACGTTTCTACCCCATCCACACTCTACCCCCTTCGATCCCACTCCAACATTACTTCCAGCATGCGCATTTCTCCAGCTAATCTAATGATTTTTTATTTTTTTTAACAAACTAGAATTCTCGCTGATCTGTTAATGCCGTGTTTATTCCTTCATAAAATCTAACAAACCTTTTGCATGGCTCAAATGATGCAGTTTTCCTGGCTCAAACGATGTCAGAGCCGTTTTTGTTCATGAAGATCACACACAAAAATTACCGACTTGGACGAAAAGTGCCAAGATTAGAATGAGAGAAACATCTGCCACAGCGTTAATTCAAAAGAGAAAACAAACTACTAATAGTTTCTATTAACTGTAAGAGGGAAATATATTAAGCAATATAAATTTTTATTATAAAGTGCATAAAAAAGTGTCGACAACGAAAAATCTTATTTCAGGACACAAACTGGCCTTTAAGCAATACCCCATGTAGGGGTCGTGAGGATCGGGAAGTTAACGCATGGGCAATAGCGAAGTAGCATGTTACTTGAGATATTGAAAAAGTCTATAGATGAAAGGCTCAGAGACTAACAAGCTGGCTTCAGACCAAAACGGTCAGCATAGACCATATTTCCACCCTCAGAATAATTATTGAAGACTCCGTTGAATTCCAGTCGAAATTAATCACCAACTTTGTCGACTTTCAAAAAGCCTTCGACAGTATTCATCGTCCTTCACTTCCAAACCTACTTAACATCTATGGTTTCCCTACCAAATATACCAACATCATAAAATCTTTCTACAAAGAGACACGTTGCTGCAAAAGAACAGAATCAGGCAACTCTGACTGGTTCTCAGTGGAAACGGGAGTGAAACAGGGTTGTGTCTTGTCACCTATGCTCTTTGGAATAGCTATCGATTGGGTCATGCGCAAATGCACAAGCAACACAAATAGGGGTATCCATTGGGTTGACAAAATTCTAGAAGACCTGGACTTTGCCGACGACATAGTGCTTTTGAGTTCAACACACCCGGATGCCCAAGAGAAAATAAACCATCTCCAAAATGTTTCAAGACATATTGGTCTCCACATTAACACCGCAAAAACAAAAACTATTGATCTTACCAACATTTCAGACGACACCAAATTAAACAACCAAGTTCTTGAAAAAGTCAACAGCTTCACATACCTAGGAAGCAAAATGACATCCACAGTGGACTCAACGCCATAAATATCATCTAGAATCGCACTGGCATCTGGTGCCTTCAATAAACTGTCAAACATCTGGAAGTCAAAGACACTCAGCAAACACACGAAAATAAAAATCTTCAACTCTTGTGTGATTCCAGCGCTAACGTATGGATGTGAGAGTTGGAAATCAACGGTAGCTTTACTTAAGAAATTAGACAATTTTGAGAACAAATGTCTTAGAAGAATTCTAAACCTCCACTGACAAATTTCAGAACCAATACGCAAATAAGACAAGAGACTACGCAAGATATTGTATCCAACTTTATAAGAAAACGCCGTTGGAACTACATCGGCCATGTACTCAGAATGGACAAGACAAGACTCCCCAACCAAGCCCTCTTATGGTCACCAGTAGGGAAAATAAAACGGGGAAGACCAAGAGAGACCCTGCGTAGAACCATCATCAGAGAAGGCTCATTCAATGGCCAAGTAAACATCCAAGATCTACAACAGGTAGCAGCGAACCGCCAGACATGGAGAGCCGTGACTTCTGCCCTATGCGCCGCCTTGGGCTCAAGAGGAAAGACTAACTAACTAACTAATAGCGAAGAAAAGCGTGGCATTATTAGTTTGTTGTTGTTTTTTTTTTTTTTTTTTTGGGGGGGGGGGGGGGGGGGGGGGGGGGTCAGAGGCTGTGAAACCTTGTGAAATCGTTAGAAGAATGATGGTTTAATACCGAGACAGGTGTCTTAACATTACTAACCAGAGGGCAAGAGATAGCGGAAGCACCCATTGTCTTCGGTTAAGAAACACTTCAAGATGCGGAAATCCGCTAGGAAAGTTATGATGACCATCTCTTAGGATATCAAGGGCTACGGTTAGTCATGGTGCACTTCCGGAAACGGGTGTGAAACTGTGACTAGTGCTCGATGCAGTGACATACTAGTGACACAACGCTGCTCTGAAATTTGAGGTCTTTAAACATTCAGCAAACAGACAAATCTTGGCGCCATCGGACTTTCACTTGTTTGGACCCTTGAAAGAACATTTGCGGAGTCAGAGGTTTTCAGATGATGCCGAGGTCGTGGAGGTGATGCAACATTTGTGTAAGGTCACGCCTACAAAATGTGTTCTTAGAAGACTTTAATAAACTAGGAGACATGTGGACCTGGTGTGTTGCCGAGTAGGAGGGGAACAATGTTGAGAAATAACACACATAAAATTTCTGGTTCGCCATGTGGTAAAAAAAAAAGGTTATTCGTAAAATTCCTTTTATTTAATGCCTCCTCTCGTATTAATATTAAAGGTTACGAAAGTTACAGAACTCGGAGATACACAGATAAACAGATGACAAATACTTGCAGGCAGGCAGATAGATAGGTAAGTAGATAGGGGTGGACGGAGAAGTAACACGTGTTGTAGGTGTGCAGGTGAATAATTAAGTAGATAGGTTATAGGGGGGGGGGGGGGGAGAGGGGAAAAAAAGGGGGGGGGGACGAGAGAACATTCTTGACAGTCTAGTGTCATGGCACGAAATGTGTCAGCATACGAATTGATACATGCCCTTGGGATATCGTAAGATGCGAAGTAGCATGATCGCCAACGCAAGTCGGCAAGGCACTAGATGATGACTACCAGAGGTGTGTAGCTAGCTAGGTAGGTAGACGGGTAAGTGGTCAAACAGACGTAGACCGGGTAGTTATGGCTAGGAAAACATTACAAAAGGGCACTAACTGTTTACAATATGTGTACAAGTCTTTTAATAATATTATGTCCCATTATTATTATATTATTATAGTTCCGGAACGCTTACAATATGCGTACAAGTCTTTTAATAATATTATGTCACATTATTATGATTATTATAGTTCCGGGACGTTTTTCATTGAGATGGCTCCTGGGTCGACCCATCCTAAGATGGGTTCCAGGACATTTTTTGAGAAGTGAAAGCAGTCGGCGTAATACTGACTACATGACGCATCGAGTGCCCATCGTTCTGAAAAGTAGAGGGTTAGAACCATATACTTGATACACCTCATAGTGTGAAAAAGGTCCTTTACGTACTTGCTTTTTTTTTTTTTAAGGGCTGGTGGTTCCCCCAGAGGCAAGAGCCGCCCAATGAGGTTCCCACGTCCCCCTGTTTTTGTTGTGGGCCCTTTAGTCCCACTATGTGCCCACTGGCCCATAGTGGTCCACCAAGGCCCACTGTCAGTGTTAGTGGACGGTGAGTTAAGTCAGGTAGTTGGTGACCGTCTCTTTACTTTAACCAGACCAAGCACACTACATTTTGATCTTAGCCAAAAGGCCAAGAAGCGACTTTACGTACTTATAAATAGTTTTGGGATAGCCATTTTGGGATATAACCATTTGGGATAGCCGTTCATTCTAGGACACAGATAAGATGAAATTTATACCTCATGTAGTGTCGATCGTGTATTTGTTAATTTATTTTTGTTTGTTTGTTCTGTGCTGACGAAGGCTTTGGCCTCAACGGCCATTGTTTTTTTTTTTTTGTAGTCGTGCTTTGGTAAAGCTCTCAATCTACTTCTCGTTTTTCAGTGATTCATTCATTATAAATAGTTTGCACCACTGAGAATCTTTGTTCGTAGGTTATCTGCCCCTTAAGTTACCTGAATTAAACCTTCAACAACAGAAACACTAACTTGTGACACAAAACCCTTTGACAAGAAATAATATGGAACACACACTCTCTCTCTCTCTCTCTCTCTCTCTCTCTCTCTCTCTCTCTCTCTCTCTCTCTTTCTCTCTGTGTGCGCGCGCGCAGGCGCGTGCGTGTTCCCTCAATGGATCTCCCAACAATTGATATTTATGTGTATTACGTTTACCACATACCACATAGGAACCGACTAGCCTTGTCACTTCTTTAAATGTTTGTAATATACTCTTCTTTTTTTTTTTAATTCGTATATCCTTTACAGGACTTAGCTGTCAACAGCAGCATCTTTCAGCTGTCTGTTGATTTCTTGGCAAGATTACGCTCAGTAGTTTGCCATTGATTTCTGGGCGGCCGGCTCAGTTATCCCGCAAGTCACCAGCGGGGGTAGAACCGCTTCCAGTTCTCGCCCGCTACGAGACTCTGCGTGATAAACGGGATTACGGAGAAAGTGGTGTAACCCCTCGGCCAGAGAGACCGGCTTGTAATATACTAGACACCGAATTATGTTTGTGCCTCCTATTTGACCAATGCTGATTTAATATAAAATGATGGGACCTATGGTTCTACTTCAAGGGTTAGATACAAATGCTATTCGTATCCCATTGTTGTGGTTCATGTAGATTATAAACCTGGCTAATGAAATTGACCGTGCATCGAAAGACACTTGTACCTACGGCAAAGGGCTTTCATCTGGAGGAGGCAGGTTCGAATTTCTATATGGTAACTACATTAAGACTTTGGTGATTGTGTGAGATGGCTTGTTGGCATTGGACATGATGATAATGACGGTAACTATATCGTTTAATTTTTATGTTGTCTAATTTGTCTTATAATCTCTACTTCATTGTTCTACCTCCATGAGCGCCAACCGGTGCTTGTTACTTTGTTTATGTGATGTCTCAGTGGTCCCGCTGGTTCCCCAACGACAGACATGTCTGGGTATTAGTCTCTCTTATACGGCTGTCAGCTATGGTCAGTTCTTAGGAGGTCAGAGCAACAAATGCTGAAGTGCTCACACACACTAGTCAAATGATTATGTAATCGCTGGTTAGACACCGCAAAACGTGATGGCTTGGTCATGCATAAGGCATGCCAGATGGACGTAATCCAAAAGATCTCTTCTATGGACCGATGGTCACATGGTAACAGAAGAAATGGACATCAACAGATACGGTTCATGGTTACATGTAAGGGAGACACCAAAAGGTTGGGCATTGACGTAACAATGGAGGAGCTGTATTCTGACCTACCACGGGGAGAAGCACTGTAAGGAATCATTCTGAATAGAATAGATGGCTGCAGCAAGCAGTGGAGAACATGGCCCACCAAAGGGAACATCAGATTGTGGGGCTGGAGGCCTCCTACACCTAATCAACTCATCAACTCATAGCTAAATATGATTAAAATAGAATCCACATATCACCAGAAATGAAGGAAGACCTAAAAACACACTCAGAAGAGGTGCAGAAACATACATGAATGTCATAGGATAGGAGGACTTGGAGCACACACAGAGAAGAGCAGTAGAAACAGACATGAATGTCATAGGACAGGAGGACTTGGAGCACACACAGAGAAGAGCAGTAGAAACATACATGAATGTCATAGGACAGGAGGACTTGGAGCACACACAGAGAAGAGCAGTAGAAACATACATGAATGTCATAGGACAGGAGGACTTGGAGCACACACAGAGAAGAGCAGTAGAAACATACATGAATGTCATAGGATAGGAAGACTTGGAGCACACACAGAGAAGAGCAGTAGAAACATACATGAATGTCATAGGATAGGAAGACTTGGAGCACACACAGAGAAGAGGTGCAGAAACATACATGAATGTCATAGGATAGGAGGACTTGGAGCACACACAGAGAAGAGCAGTAGAAACATACATGAATGTCATAGGATAGGAAGACTTGGAGCACACACAGAGAAGAGCAGTAGAAACATACATGAATGTCATAGGATAGGAGGACTTGGAGCACACACAGAGAAGAGCAGTAGAAACATACATGAATGTCATAGGATAGGAGGACTTGGAGCACACACAGAGAAGAGCAGTAGAAACATACATGAATGTCATAGGACAGGAGGACTTGGAGCACACACAGAGAAGAGCAGTAGAAACATACAGGAATGTCATAGGATAGGAGGACTTGGAGCACACACAGAGAAGAGCAGTAGAAACATACATGAATGTCATAGGACAGGAGGACTTGGAGCACACACAGAGAAGAGCAGTAGAAACATACATGAATGTCATAGGATAAGAGGACTTGGAGCACACACAGAGAAGAGCAGTAGAAACATACATGAATGTCATAGGATAGGAAGACTTGGAGCACACACAGAGAAGAGCAGTAGAAACAGACATGAATGTCATAGGATAGGAAGACTTGGAGCACACACAGAGAAGAGCAGTAGAAACATACATGAATGTCATAGGACAGGAGGACTTGGAGCACACACAGAGAAGAGCAGTAGAAACATACATGAATGTCATAGGATAGGAGGACTTGGAGCACACACAGAGAAGAGCAGTAGAAACATATATGAATGTCATAGGATATGAGGACTTGGAGCACACACAGAGAAGAGCAGTAGAAACATACATGAATGTCATAGGATAGGAGGACTTGGAGCACACACAGAGAAGAGCAGTAGAAACATATATGAATGTCATAGGATATGAGGACTTGGAGCACACACAGAGAAGAGCAGTAGAAACATATATGAATGTCATAGGACAGGAGGACTTGGAGCACACACAGAGAAGAGCAGTAGAAACATACATGAATGTCATAGGATAGGAGGACTTGGAGCACACACAGAGAAGAGCAGTAGAAACATACATGAATGTCATAGGATAGGAAGACTTGGAGCACACACAGAGAAGAGCAGTAGAAACATATATGAATGTCATAGGATATGAGGACTTGGAGCACACACAGAGAAGAGCAGTAGAAACAGACATGAATGTCATAGGACAGGAGGACTTGGAGCACACACAGAGAAGAGCAGTAGAAACATACATGAATGTCATAGGATATGAGGACTTGGAGCACACACAGAGAAGAGCAGTAGAAACATACATGAATGTCATAGGATATGAGGACTTGGAGCACACACAGAGAAGAGCAGTAGAAACAGACATGAATGTCATAGGATATGAGGACTTGGAGCACACACAGAGAAGAGCAGTAGAAACATACATGAATGTCATAGGATAGGAAGACTTGGAGCACACACAGAGAAGAGCAGTAGAAACATACATGAATGTCATAGGATAGGAAGACTTGGAGCACACACAGAGAAGAGCAGTAGAAACAGACATGAATGTCATAGGATATGAGGACTTGGAGCACACACAGAGAAGAGCAGTAGAAACAGACATGAATGTCATAGGATATGAGGACTTGGAGCACACACAGAGAAGAGCAGTAGAAACATACATGAATGTCATAGGATAGGAGGACTTGGAGCACACACAGAGAAGAGCAGTAGAAACATACATGAATGTCATAGGATAGGAGGACTTGGAGCACACACAGAGAAGAGCAGTAGAAACATACATGAATGTCATAGGACAGGAGGACTTGGAGCACACACAGAGAAGAGCAGTAGAAACATACATGAATGTCATAGGACAGGAGGACTTGGAGCACACACAGAGAAGAGCAGTAGAAACATACATGAATGTCATAGGACAGGAGGACTTGGAGCACACACAGAGAAGAGCAGTAGAAACATACATGAATGTCATAGGATAGGAAGACTTGGAGCACACACAGAGAAGAGCAGTAGAAACATACATGAATGTCATAGGACAGGAGGACTTGGAGCACACACAGAGAAGAGCAGTAGAAACATACATGAATGTCATAGGACAGGAGGACTTGGAGCACACACAGAGAAGAGCAGTAGAAACATACATGAATGTCATAGGACAGGAGGACTTGGAGCACACACAGAGAAGAGCAGTAGAAACATACATGAATGTCATAGGACAGGAGGACTTGGAGCACACACAGAGAAGAGCAGTAGAAACATACATGAATGTCATAGGATAGGAAGACTTGGAGCACACACAGAGAAGAGCAGTAGAAACATACATGAATGTCATAGGATAGGAAGACTTGGAGCACACACAGAGAAGAGCAGTAGAAACATACATGAATGTCATAGGACAGGAGGACTTGGAGCACACACAGAGAAGAGCAGTAGAAACATACATGAATGTCATAGGATAGGAGGACTTGGAGCACACACAGAGAAGAGCAGTAGAAACATACATGAATGTCATAGGATAGGAAGACTTGGAGCACACACAGAGAAGAGCAGTAGAAACATACATGAATGTCATAGGATATGAGGACTTGGAGCACACACAGAGAAGAGCAGTAGAAACATACATGAATGTCATAGGATAGGAGGACTTGGAGCACACACAGAGAAGAGCAGTAGAAACATACATGAATGTCATAGGACAGGAGGACTTGGAGCACACACAGAGAAGAGCAGTAGAAACATACATGAATGTCATAGGACAGGAGGACTTGGAGCACACACAGAGAAGAGCAGTAGAAACATACATGAATGTCATAGGACAGGAGGACTTGGAGCACACACAGAGAAGAGCAGTAGAAACATACATGAATGTCATAGGACAGGAGGACTTGGAGCACACACAGAGAAGAGCAGTAGAAACATACATGAATGTCATAGGATAGGAAGACTTGGAGCACACACAGAGAAGAGCAGTAGAAACATACATGAATGTCATAGGATAGGAAGACTTGGAGCACACACAGAGAAGAGCAGTAGAAACATACATGAATGTCATAGGACAGGAGGACTTGGAGCACACACAGAGAAGAGCAGTAGAAACATACATGAATGTCATAGGATAGGAGGACTTGGAGCACACACAGAGAAGAGCAGTAGAAACATACATGAATGTCATAGGATAGGAAGACTTGGAGCACACACAGAGAAGAGCAGTAGAAACATACATGAATGTCATAGGATATGAGGACTTGGAGCACACACAGAGAAGAGCAGTAGAAACAGACATGAATGTCATAGGATATGAGGACTTGGAGCACACACAGAGAAGAGCAGTAGAAACATACATGAATGTCATAGGATAGGAGGACTTGGAGCACACACAGAGAAGAGCAGTAGAAACATACATGAATGTCATAGGATAGGAGGACTTGGAGCACACACAGAGAAGAGCAGTAGAAACATACATGAATGTCATAGGATAGGAAGACTTGGAGCACACACAGAGAAGAGCAGTAGAAACATACATGAATGTCATAGGACAGGAGGACTTGGAGCACACACAGAGAAGAGCAGTAGAAACATACATGAATGTCATAGGATAGGAGGACTTGGAGCACACACAGAGAAGAGCAGTAGAAACAGACATGAATGTCATAGGATAGGAGGACTTGGAGCACACACAGAGAAGAGCAGTAGAAACAGACATGAATGTCATAGGATAGGAGGACTTGGAGCACACACAGAGAAGAGCAGTAGAAAAATACATGAATGTCATAGGACAGGAGGACTTGGAGCACACACAGAGAAGAGCAGTAGAAACATACATGAATGTCATAGGATAGGAGGACTTGGAGCACACACAGAGAAGAGCAGTAGAAACATACATGAATGTCATAGGACAGGAGGACTTGGAGCACACACAGAAAAGAGCAGTAGAAACATACATGAATGTCATAGGATAGGAAGACTTGGAGCACACACAGAGAAGAGCAGAAGAAACATACATGAATGTCATAGGATAGGAAGACTTGGAGCACACACAGAGAAGAGCAGTAGAAACATACATGAATGTCATAGGACAGGAGGACTTGGAGCACACACAGAGAAGAGCAGTAGAAACATACATGAATGTCATAGGATAGGAGGACTTGGAGCACACACAGAGAAGAGCAGTAGAAACATACATGAATGTCATAGGACAGGAGGACTTGGAGCACACACAGAGAAGAGCAGTAGAAACATACATGAATGTCATAGGATATGAGGACTTGGAGCACACACAGAGAAGAGCAGTAGAAACATACATGAATGTCATAGGATAGGAAGACTTGGAGCACACACAGAGAAGAGCAGTAGAAACATACATGAATGTCATAGGATAGGAGGACTTGGAGCACACACAGAGAAGAGCAGTAGAAACATATATGAATGTCATAGGATATGAGGACTTGGATTGATTGTTTGAGGACCTGTTCCAATGGGGGATATAAGGTGAAAAAGAAATAATGAGACCATTATGACACACTTTATACAATGTTTAGCTTGCTCAAGCTGTTGGCACTTTACAGTAGTCACTTACCTTTGATGTGTTCTGCCAATGTGGTTGTGGAGCGAAGAGGTTCTATACTGTCCCCACTCTCTCGTACTATTGTTGCTTCGATGTCCGTAATGTCATCGGCATTCTTATTATTATCGGTGTCATCTGTGGATACAATTAATTGTTAGGGTATATTGCTGTGGCAAAATAAATATAGATACTGGTGGTTTGATTATATTTTTCACGTTAAGTTACACGCTGACGGGTTGATTATAACTGGTACATCAGCAACAAAGAACACTACGTCATGAGCCAATTATCACGATACTGCACAACATGTGTCAAGAGACACTGAACTTTGTTTCACGTTATCTTCCTACTAACATAACACTACCAGTGATAGAAAGGGACCATGGGAGACAGAGATGGCTGCTTGCTTGATTGTTTGATTGGTAGGTGGGTGGTTGGTTGGTTGGTTGGTTGGTTGGATGGTTGGTTGGTTGGTGACCCGCCTAGAAGACTCAGCTTTAACTTGTAAGTCCGATGCATTGGCGTTCAAGTCGTTTGCTCCCTGAACGGGCTGAGGTTGGTATAAGACAATTTTTTTTTTGCGTTCGCTCGGTTTGAACTCAAGCTTAGTCCATCCACGTGCTACTACTTCTAGTGCACTAGGTTGCTGTTTATGTGTGAGTTAGCTTTCCCTATTACCAATGTCCCTCGCCACAAGGCGAACACACTCCGCCTTCAGAAGTACTTTTAATTAACGTCTCCAAGTCAAGGACAAGTCAACATTTTAATCCAATTGACCCAATTATTAGGGTTGAACTCGCTACCTCGGCACAGCGCACCGGATGTTTACAAACGAGCGCTCTTAACCATTCGGCCATGCTGACCTTCAGTGTTAAGATTTGACCCCCGACCATGTACCAGAACAGTATCTGAGAGTTCAGTTACCCGACCTGATATTAGGTGATCGGTAAGGTATCTGACCTGATGAAGAGCTCTCCTTTCCCCTCGCCAGCTTAGAAACCATAACCGATACAGGGACTTCACATCTGTGGAGAGGGAGATTAGGGTATAACGAGGTTATCATTCAGCACAGCGCGTGCAGACTGGCTGTTGTCTGTGGTTAACGGTTATACGGTAATCCTCTACGACAGTTACGCTCAATGACAGTTACCCTCTACGACAGTTACCCCAAAGACAGTTATCCTCTACAACAATTATCCTCAATGACAGTTAACTTCTACGACAGTTATCCTCTATGACAGTTACCCTATATGACAGTTATCCTCTATGACATTTACCCTCAAAGACAGTTATTCTCTACGAAAGTTACCCTCAAAGACAGTTATCCTCTGCAACAATTATCCTAAATGACAGTTATCCTCTACGACAGTTACCCTCAAAGACAGTTATCCTCTGCAACAATTATCCTCAATGACAGTTACCCTCAATGACAGTTATCCTCAATGACAGTTATCCTCAATGACTGTTATCCTCAATGAAAGTTATCCTCAATGACAGTTATCCTCAATGACAGTTATCCTCAATGACAGTTATCCACTACAACAGCTTTCCTCTATGACCGTTACCTTCTATGGCAGTTATCCTATATGACAGTAACCTTGAATGTCACTTACCCACAAAGACAGTTACCCTCAATGACAGTTATCCTAAATGACAATTACCTTCAAAGTCAGCTACCCTCTATGATAGTTGTCCTATATGACAGTTACCCTCTATGACAGTTAGCATCTATGACAGTTACCCTCTATGACAGTTACCCTCTATGACAGTTACCCTCTATGACAGTTATCCTCTATGACTGTTACCCTCTATGACAGTTATCATCTATGACAGTTACCCTCTATGACAGTTACCCTAGTTACCCTCAATGACTGTTATCCTATATGACAGTTATCCTCTATGACAGTTATCCTCTATGACAGTTACCCTCTATGACAGTTACCCTCTATGACAGTTATCCTCTATGACAGTTATCCTCTATGACATTTACCATCTGACAGTTGCCCTCTATGACAGTTACCCTCTATGACAGTTACCCCCTATGACAGTTACCATCTATGACAGTTACCCTCTATGACAGTTTATGACAGTTACCCTCTATGACAATTTTCCTATATGACAGTCACCCTCTATGACAGTTACCCTCTATGACAGTTACCCTCTATGACAGTCACCATCTGACAGTTACCCTCTATGACAGTTACCCTCTATGACAGTTTTCCTATATGACAGTTACCCTCTATGACAGTTGCCCTATATGACAGTTACCTTCTGACAGTTGTCCCATATGACAGTTACCCTCTATGACAGTTGTCGTATATGACAGTTACCCTCTATGACAGTTGTCCTATATGACAGTTGTCCTATATGACAGTTACCCACTACGACAGTCACCACCTGACAGTTACCCTCTATGACGGTTACCCTATATGACAGTTACGCTGTATGACAGTTATCCTCTAAGACAGCTATACCCATGACAGTTACTTAACTGCTGTCAGAGAGAGAACTGTCTGAGCGGATCGCTGCTGTAGTAGAGAATTGTCATAGAGGGTAACTGTCATAGTGGGTAACTGTCATACAGGTTAACTGTCATAGAGGGTAACTGTCATAGAGGATAACTGTCATAGAGGATAACCAACATTCAGGGTAACTGTGATAGAGGGTAACTGTGATAGAGGGTAACTGTGATAGAGGGTAACTGTGATAGAGGGTAACTGTGATAGAGGGTAACTGTCATAGAGGGTAATTGTCATAGATGAGAACTGTCATAGATGAGAACTGTCATATAGGGTAACTGTCATAGAGGGTAACTGTCACAGAGGGTAACTGTCATAGAGGGTAACTATCATGGGGATAGCTGTCATAGAGGATAACTGCCATAGATGGTAACTGTCATAGAGGGTACCTATCAGATGGTGACTGTCAGATGGTGACTGTCAGATGGTGACTGTCATAGAGAGTAACTGTCATAGAGGATAACTGTCATAGAAGATAACTGTCATAGATGGTAACTGTCATATAGTGTAACTGTCATAGAGTGTAACTGTCATAGAGGATAACTATCATAGAGGGTAACTGTCATAGTGGTTTACTGTCATAGTGGGTAACTGTCATAGAGGGTAACTGTCATAGAGGGTAACTGTCATAGAGGATAAATGTCACAGAGGATAACTGTCACAGAGGATAACTGTCATAGAGGGTATCTGTCATAGAGGGTAACTGTCATAGAGGGTAACTGTCATAGAGGGTAACTGGCATAGAGGGTAACTGTCATAGAGGGTAACTGTCATAGTGGGTAACTGTCATAGTGGGTAACTGTCATAGAGGGTAACTGTCATAGAGGGTAACTGTCTTAGAGGGTAACTGTCATAGAGGGTAACTGTCATAGAGGATAACTGTCACAGAGGATAACTGTCACAGAGGGTAACTGTCATAGAGGGTAACTGTCATAGAGGATAACAGTCATAGAGGGTAACTGTCATAGAGGGTAACTGTCATAGAGAGTAACTGTCGTAGAGGGTAAATGTCATAGAGGGTAACTGTCATAGAGGATAACTATCATAGAGGGTAACTGTCATAGTGGGTAACTGTCATAGAGGGTAACTGTCTTAGAGGGTAACTGTCATAGAGGGTAACTGTCATAGAGGGTAACTGTCATAGAGGATAACTGTCATAGAGGGTAACTGTCATAGAAAGTATCTGTCATAGAGGGTAACTGTCATAGAGGATAACAGTCATAGAGGGTAACTGTCATAGAGGGTAACTGTCATAGAGAGTAACTGTCGTAGAGGGTAACTGTCATAGAGGGTAACTGTCATAGAGGATAACTGTCATAGAGGGTAAGTGTCATAGAGGGTAACTGTCTTAGAGGGTAACTGTCATAGAGGGTAACTGTCATAGAGGGTAACTGTCATAGAGGATAACTGTCACAGAGGATAACTGTCATAGAGGGTATCTGTCATAGAGGGTAACTGTCATAGAGGATAACTGTCATAGAGGGTAACTGTCATAGAGGGTAACTGTCATAGAGGGTAACTGGCATAGAGAGTAACTGTCATAGAGGATAACTGTCATAGAGGGTAACTGTCATAGAGGATAACTGTCATAGAGGATAACTGTCAGAGTGTAACTGTCATAGAGGGTAACTGTCACAGAGGGTAACTGTCACAGAGGGTAACTGTCATAGAGGGTAACTGTCATAGAGGGTAACTGTCATAGATGATAACTGTCATAGAGTGTAACTGTCATAGAGGATAACTGTCATAGAGGGGAACTGTCATAGAGGGTAACTGTCGTAGATGGTAACTGTCATAGAGGGTAACTGTCATAGAGGGTAACTGTCATAGAGGATAACTGTCATAGAGGATAACTGTCATAGAGGGTAACTGTCTTAGAGGGTAACTGTCATAGAGGGTAACTGTTATAGAGGGTAACTGTCATAGAGGGTAACTGTCATAGAGGGTAACTGTCATAGAGGCTAACTGTCATAGAGGATAACTGTCATAGAGGATAACTGTCATAGAGGGTAACTGTCATATAGGGTAACTGTCATAGAGGGTAACTGTCATAGAGGATAACTGTCATAGAGGATAACTGTCTTAGAGGGTAACTGTCATAGAGGGTAACTGTCATAGAGGGTAACTGTCATAGAGGATAACTGTCATAGAGGATAACTGTCATTGAGGGTAACTGTCATAGAGGGTAACTGTCATAGAGGATAACTGTCATAGAGGATAACTGTCATAGAGATTAACTGTCATATAGGATAACTGTCATAGAGGATAACTGTCATAGAGATTAACTGTCATATAGGGTAACTGTCATAGAGATTAACTGTCATTTAGGGTAACTGTCGTATAGGGTAACTGTCGTAGAAGGTAACTGTCATAGAGGATAACTGTCATAGAGGGTAACTGTCTTAGAGGGTAACTGTCATAGAGGGTAACTGTCATAGAGGGTAACTGTCTTAGAGGGTAACTGTCATAGAGGGTAACTGTCTTAGAGGGTAACTGTCATAGAGGGTAACTGTCATAGAGGGTAACTGTCTTAGAGGGTAACTGTCATAGAGGGTAACTGTCATAGAGGGTAACTGTCATAGAGGGTAACTGTCTTAGAGGGTAACTGTCATAGAGGGTAACTGTCATAGAGGATAACTGTCTTAGAGGGTAACTGTCATAGAGGGTAACTGTCTTAGAGGGTAACTGTCATAGAGGGTAACTGTCATAGAGGGTAACTGTCATAGAGGGTAACTGTCATAGAGGGTAACTGTCTTAGAGGGTAACTGTGCCCCAGCAGACTAATGCCTGTGTAAACATTAACTTTACTCGACGCAACCAGCAACAATTGTTTCATCAGCCCTGTTATATGTGTGTAGATAATCTTCAATGGCTCAAGTACTGCTATTGCAACATACCACAAGGGCATTCCACAAGATACCATTGTATCTACGTAACGGCCAGATCCAAATAAACATACAGTAGTAGGAACTTTTACATGTTATCAAGCCGAACTGCTGAAGTCATCAAATGTCAAAGTATGTACGGTTATAAAGGACCCTTTTTCCCGCTACATGGGGATATTGTGTTTGTCCCATATTTTTATACAGCAATCAGCAGCCGTTGAGTCATCTTCTGCTTCTCCTACCCCTCCATTTACCTGAGTTAAGTGTTGGGGGGGGGCGAGAGTGAGAGAGGGGAGAAGAAAGAAAGAAAGAAAGAAAGAAAGAAAGAAAGAAAGAAAGAAAGAAAGAAAGAAAGAAAGAAAGAGAAATAGAGAGAGAAAGAAAGGGAGAGGGAGAAAGAAAAAGGGAGAGAGAGAGAGAGAGAGAGGGGAGAGAGAGAGAGAGAGAGAGAGAGAGAGAGAGAGAGAGAGAGAGAGAGAGAGAGAGAGAGAGAGAGAGATGTAAAGATATGTTTGTGCTCTTCCCAATGCACTTTCTAAGTTGGCCTTCATTTCTCTCAGGTTATTCTTGACACCGTCACTCTGTCGTGTACGTGATCTTTCCCTCGCTCTGTATGGATGCTGGATGATGTTGAGAATATCATATCCACCTCGTTAATTTCCCACAACACTTCCTGATACACATTTTTGGTTGGTTTGAAACTGAAACCGGTCTTTGATTTCCAGTGTTGCTGGTGAAATTATGCAGCCTGCAACACAATCATCTGATCTTTCATCTGACCACTTCCAAACTGGAAGTCCTTGCATCGCTTGATCAGACGCTGTTTTCGGAACTGACATTCCGTACACTGAATACACAGCACGCCCTTTCTTGTGGTCGTATTCTTCTTTCTAAGACTAAGGCATTCTAAGGTCAATTTCTTCACCTCCGCGGGCGGGCTCCATACACATAACTACCTGGCCAGCAGATAAACCCGTCATATTTATACTTGCTAGTTGCTATAGTTGATATAACTGCAGACATACAGTTGCTACAGTTACAGACAAGCCCGCCATATCTATAGTTGTTAGTTGCTATAGTTCCTAGTTGCATATCCTTTACAGGACGTCGCAGTTAACCCCAGCATTTTTGAGTGTGTGTGATTTCTTGGCAAATTTACGCTCAGTAGTTTGCCAGTGATTTCTGGACGACCGGCACTCATACCATTGTATGAAAACCAACGCAAGGCGGTCTGCTGCTAAATCTCCCACAGCTGTGATTCGAATGAATTGCGTCCGTAACCCCTTCGCCACAGAGCGGGCCATATTCAGAGTCCTGGGTGGTCAATAATATAAGCAATTCATTCAACTAAATAATGGGTGGTCAATAATATAAGCAATTCATTCAACTAAATAATGGGTGGTCGATGATATAAGCAATTCATTCAACTAAATAATGGGTGGTCAATGATATAAGCAATTCATTCAACTAAATAATGGGTGGTCGATGATATAAGCAATTCATTCAACTAAATAATGGGTGGTCGATGATATAAGCAATTCATTCAACTAAATAATGGGTGCTCAATAATATAAGCAATTCACTCAACTAAATAATGGGTGGTCAATGATATAAGCAATTCATTCAACTAAATAATGGGTGGTCAATAATATAAGCAATTCATTCAACTAAATTCATACAAGAGACAACATTGCAGTTATAGACATATTTCAGGCGAACGAAAGAAGAAGAATAATTCAACTAAATAAGAACGAAATATAATAAGTCAATATTCCCGAAATAGAATCACCACCGAATCAATAACCCAATAAACTGTCTCTGGGAGTTTTTGCAGAAAGGGGGTAGGAGAGTGGGGGTAGGAGAGAGAGAGAGAAAAAAAAGGGGGCGGGGGGGGGGGGGGGGGGCTGGGAGATACGGTGTCCGATTCAGGCTCAGCACAGGTGTTTTCCATCTACTAATATTACCAGGGGCCCTGATCTCTTGGGTAATTAGATCGGATACCTAGCCTTCTCCGATAAGGCCGAAAAACAGGAGGTCACGAGTGTATGCTAAAAAGGTTGCTGCTTATCCTTTACAGGACGTGGCAGTCAATCCAGCATTTTTGGGCTGTTTAAGCTTAGCTGTTTGCCATTGCTTTCTGAACGACCGGCACCCATACCATTTCATAAAAAACAACGTAAGGCGTCTGCTGCCAAATCGCCGAAGCTGTGCTTCGGACGCGGGCATGCGGGATTACGAACTGCGTTTAAAAAATCCCATGACAGTTGGAAATCGCAAAGAGTAGGCCGTAAAGTTGCCGTCCTGGTAAAACTGTAAGGAAATAAATTCTACCCATGGGTGGGTTGGACCCGTTTCCTTGGATGGAAGAGTTCTAGAGGAAGCAAAACTTACACAAATACACCATGAAGTCGGATACTACTACGCTCGATAGAGTAATGAAAGAGAAGAAAGGGTTGTATTGCAACGCTGCATTATCTAGTTTATGGTTATGCCTCTTGCTGTCATACGTCTCTACAGGAATACCCGGACATTAGTACAACTTTTCGGCTATGTTAGGAAATTGCGCGTTTCGTCGGTGTCAGAATTTGAGTTATTTCCTCTCTAAAAATAGCTGGAAAGTTAAAATCCATATCTTTTAAAAGAAAGATTGTGCTATTACAAGAAGTGGAACATAGTGGCAGTATGGAAATACCAAAGGAATTCGATATTCCAAACGCAACGTTTTCAGGAATCATAAAAAATGAGGATCCGTACACAAAAATATTTTAAGATGGACAAGTTGATTGTCACAGAATGAAGAACATAAAAGCGGGGTTGTCATGGAAAGACATTTTTATTAACTCAATTACGGCACTAATATACAGAGGAAAATGGCAGCCTTTTCATTTCAAAGTCTGTTATTCTCTAGATGTTTGTGCCATCTTTGTACATTAACACTTTTGGTGATTTATATATTTTCTATGTCACACATTTGTTGTATTCAAGGCTAATTCATTATTGTATTGTACTTTGTAAATGAATTACTATGTGCTTGAACTCGTAAGTATCTGGATAAAGTGAATGTCTGATAAAAAGAACTATTTCTTGGGTCCCTGGTGAGTTCTCCTTACCGGGTCTAAAGTATGTATATATATATATATATATATATATATATATATATATATATATATATATATATATATATATATATATATATATATATATATATATATATGCCTGGCATCTTGCTTTGTGCTTCAAAAAGGCATAACTAGTTACATCTCTCCATAGCACAAAGCCTGGGCTGAATTGTGGGGACCATGTGTTGTCCATGTGACTTGATAACCCCCTCGGTCTGTCTAGTTTACACCAGAGGAAAGATTCTAGGCCATAACACCAATATATATATATATATATATATATATATATATATATATATATGTATATATATATATATATATAATGTGTGTGTGCGGGATGGGGGAGAGATGATCGAGAGCGTAAAGGTAGAGGGAGAAAACGAACATACAAGCGAACGAAAATCTTTATTTTCAAAGGGTTAAGAATTGGGCACGCAGGCCCGTCTGACATTCTGCCCTTCTTCTCTATTTCCTCTCATACATTCTTTCATTCAACATCTCTTATGAAGAAAATCTTTGACAACAAAAGAACAATAAGCATTAAAACGCATGAAAAATAATCAATAATGCATGACTCATTAGGGCAATGTTTAACATGGGCATTATAAATATCCAAGGAAGGTGTAGGGTGCCATACATATGGGAATGTTTTTTGGCTAGTTGTCGTTCGAGATAATTTACCATTATTATTGTCTTTGTTGTTGTTGTTGTTGTTGTTGTTTTTTATGGGGGAATGTAGTCTGTCCTGAGGTAGTGTTCAAACAGGTTGCGACTGTATGTATAATGATTGGTGGTGTCTTTGATTTCTTGTGGAAGATTGTTCCACAACTGAGTGGCAGAGTATGCTAAGCTTGTTTTATATAAGTCTATCCTAGGTTTAGGGACATGAAGTATATTTAGTCGTTCGCTATGTCTTGCATTATATTTAAACAACGGCCAAAGGTAGCTTGGGGCATTTTGAAATAGGATTTTGTGAATTAGTTTAGCCTTATTAAAAAGTAGGCGTTTGTGGAGTGGCAGTAACTGAAGACGTTCATGTAGGTTAGAATTGTCTGTAAGCTTATCACCATTGATTAGACGCACTGCCCTTTTCTGGAGTGAATAAAGGCGTTTTGTTATTGATTTGGAGCATCCATCCCAGATTGTGGAGCAATAATCAATATGTGTTTGTATGTGGGAAGTATAGAATATCTTTCTTGTGTTTTCGTCGACGAAATTTTTAATTTTGGCAAGTTGGTATACTTTTATGGCTATTTGTTTAACTAGAGCATGAACATGGGAATTGAAGGATAGATTTTGATCTATGATAAGACCCAGTGCCTTATGCTGGGTTACACTTTCTACAGGCGTGCTACCAATGTGCAGATGAAGATTTCTCTGCGAGTTTAGAGTGTGAAGTCTTTGCCTGGTTCCTATTAACATAGATTTTGTTTTAAAATGTTAATTTACATGCGGAAAGAGATCGGCGAGACAGGTAAACAAAGAGCGTGAGAGGGAGACAGAAGGAGGGGTGAACTGGTGACTGGTGAACTGACTGACAATAGATATACAAGTTAAAATGAAGCGAATAAACAGACACACAAACAAATTTCAGACAAATACACACAGAAACACCCTAAGTCGACTGCCTCTGGCTACTGTGCTGTTGTACGGAGCCGATCGCTCATGATAAATACAAGTAGACATGATTCAGAACAAGACAATATTTTTACCCCCCCCCCCCCCCCCCCAATACAACTTCTATTTTTTCTTCTTTCTTTTTTTTAACACCATGAAAAACTGTCAAAAACTGTCATATATTGCCTATATTGCTTGAAAAACTAAAAAGTACTATAAACAAAGAAGAAAGAAAAAAAAACACGATTTACCTAAATGAACATCTCCTGAAACAAGAGCTTCAAGTACCTAGGGAGTATAATATCATCAAATGGCAAATCAGAAGACGAGATAGAAAATAGATGCAATAAGGCAAACCAACTCTTTGGACAAATGGCACCAAAACTAAAGAACAAACATGTATCAATAGCTACTAAGAAAGCGCTTTACAACACAATCTTCCTACCAACTCTATGTTACCAATGCCAAACCTGGACAATGATAGAAAAAGAGAAAAGAAGAATCACAACAACAGAAATGAGAATCCTGAGAAGAATACTCAATGTATCAAGAAGAGAGAAGATCAGAAATGAAGAAATCAATAGTTAAGTGGGGGTTATAGCAGCACTAAATTTTAGTAGAAGGCAGCAAGTCAAATGGTTTGGCCATGCAACTAAGTTACCAACTAACAGCAAGCAATGATGTACAGACCAGAGGGAAGCAGAGGAAGGGGCTGACCACGTAAACGATGGACGGAGGGAATAGCAGAGTCCAAGGGAATACCGATACATGAAGCCCATAAGCGGGAACTCTCCCGCTGTTTATACTTCACCTCAACACTGCAAGGTACAAGAGAAACAAGAGATGAGGCTGCCTATAGTACCTTGCGGTGTAGGACAGAGGGGTGTGGGGGGTCTTGAACCTCAGGAATTCAGGCCGCCTGGCTAGTGCAGCCGCCGCGTACTGTGCAGGTTAGGGTTTTCTTTTTGTCGTCGACAGAAACAAATCCACACCTTGTCGAGGATTCGAACCCGGGTCTCCCGAAGGCAAGCTCGGTATTTGAGCCACTTGACCATCCGCTCTTCATGAAATGTAAATAATAACTGCAATGGTGTCCCCACTTTAAAAGCTTGTGACTGGCCATAACAAACAAACAAACAAACAAACAAACTTAAAACAAACAAAGGCATAGGCGCGAACATGGCTGATTTCCACCCCCACCCCTCACCTCCCCCTTTCGCGTTGACCTAACAGAAGCCAAGTTTATCAGACTCAGACTAAGTCCCACATTTCTATCACAGTTAAACTACCGAAGAGTAGAAGAACTACCAATACAACCAGCACAAAGAAGCCAGGTTGAATGATGTACTGAGAAACAAGGCTTGCATCAGAATCCCAACACAATCTCCTATAAAAGGTTGGACTTCAGAAAGGCACAGTTAAGTTTAGAATGTTGCTTTTGTACACAGAAAATAATTGACTTTCGTTTCAGCGACCATAGCGACGAGCTGTATGTTTACATATTTTTACTTAGTTGCTGAGTAACTGCATTCTGAATTATCTTAAACCGTTTGCATGGGGAAGCGGTAAGTAATGGCAGTTTGTATACATTATAATTTTACTATTTTACATGTCCTTCAGTCAAAAAATGCTAGGAATGACTGCAACGTCCTATAAAAAATAAGCAACTAACTTTTTTAACATGTCCGTATGATGTTATCAACCCCAGGTTGTTGATTTTTTAAGGGATTTTTTTAGGGGGGAAGGGGGGGGGGGGGTGGTGAGTTTTTTTGCGTTCGATCGCTTTGAACTCAAGCGTAGTTCGTACCGGTGCTACTACTACTAGTACACTGGACTGATCTTTGCCCGTGGATTAGCTTTCCCTTTTACCAGTGTCCCTCGCCATCAGGCGAACACACTCCGACTTCTGAGGTACCTGTAATTTACGTCGCTAAGAGGTCAACATGTTAGTCAATGACAGTCGGTATATATTACAATCTTTAAATGTTGCACGTCCTTAGTCGGACGCTGAGGACAACCTTAGGTTGATTTTGTAGGCAATTTTATGTTGACTTCTCAATTAGAAAGCAATGATAAATTACCCAACGGTAAGTCCAACTTAATGCCCGTGGAGGGAATGAACACCCTACCTTGCCATCAATGCACTGAAAGTTTAAAAGCGAGCGCTCTTATCCTTTCTTATATTATAATACTTATAGGATATTATACTTTATGCCTTGTATTATAATATTTACAGGATATTATACTTTATAATGTATTATATTACAATAGTTGCATATCCTTTACAGGATGTAGCAGTCAACCCCAGCATTTTTTGCTGTTTGTGATTTCTTGGCAAGTTTACATTCAGTAGTTTGCCATTGATATCTGAAAGACTGGCACTCTTGTATGATACTATTGTATGAAACACCAGCTGTGTTTTGAACGCGGTATGCGGGATTGCGAATCGCGCTCGTAAGCCCATTGCTAGAGTCGGTATAATATAGGGTGTATTTTTAATGACTGTGGGGTTTTTGCAAATATTGCCGTTCCAAGTTTTGTATTCACCCTCTGTGAACTCATGCAACATAAAAGGTAAACACAAAACTTGGAACGGCAATATTTTCAAAAACCCCACAGCCAATAAAAATACACCCTATATGATACTTCTAGAATATTATACTTTACAAAGGTTGTCCCATATCAAATACTGCTTTTGGGACGTGCAGTGTTCATCATTATCATCATGTGACATACTGATATGCACGAGCGGTTGTGATTCGTTATCTCTCACGACATTAGATCAGGTCAGTGTTGCTGTCCCGATCATGACATGTGTAAGGCTTTCGCATATTCTAGGCAACGAGATATGATATAGGGTGGTTAGTTTCTTTCTCGTCGCCTTTCCTTCCCAGAAATCTCTCAACACTGGAACTCAAGCGTAGTCCATACATGTGTCATTCTTCTATTGCGCTGGACAGTTTTTTGTGTGTGGATTAGTTTTACCAATTACCAGTGTTCCTGGCCAGCAGGCGAACTCACTCCGACTTCAGAGGTACTTGTAATTTACGTCCCAAGTCAAGGATAAGAAGTCAGCATTTTTAGTCCAGCTGACCGGTGTAGGGGTTGAACCCGCTACCTCGGTAT